>CM060692.1:22664056-23864056 GCA_030686995.1 Artemisia argyi
GCACACGACCCTTGCCAAATAGCTGAGTAACCTGTTAACAACGGAAGTTGCATGCTTAGTTTTTTAGACAATCTATATACTCAATATTTTTGCCTTAACCAATTAAACACCTTTATAAGGCCTTGGTACTTATGCAACACCAAGCATTTAGAAATTACAGCACACAAAAACATTCAGAAACTTGTACGCATAACAAAATCAATGCTTATTGATTGCTGAAATAGCGGAAACATACTTTATAAGGCCTTGGTACTTATGCGACACCAAGCTGCTTCTTTATATCCTTCTGCAATAACAAAAAATAAAAAACAAACAAAAATTCACTCAGATATGTCTTCAGGGGGTCAAATTTAGCCAAATAATAAATAGAAGAATGAGGTTTACCTCGATGCTTAGAGGAGTAGTGGTTGGAGCATAACGATCAACCACCTTTCCTTCTCTATTAACTAGAAACTTTGTAAAGTTCCACTTGATGCTGTCACCAAGAAGCCCACACTACTACAAAAAAACGTTAAAAAGAGCGGTCGAAAACCCTCAAGGGTGACGAATAGTAACCAAACGCAAAATAGATCAGTCAATAGATCAGTCAATACCTAGGAACCGATCTTAGAAACATTTTTCCAAATAAAAATGAGCTTTAGCAGACCTGCAACATCACTAAAGTAGAAAGTTACCACCAGTCCACCTTCTATCGTTAGTCCGAAAAATAGGAATATTCAATGAAACTACTAACCCGTTTAGTTTGCGTTTCCCGTTTGTTAGCAAATAGATGTTGGAGAAGCGGACACGGCCAAGAAATAGGTCTTTAAGTTGCTTATACAACTGTGACACAGATAAACTGAATTTGATATTGTATCCATATAATATAAAATTAAGAAAAGAAAGTGCTCATTTTTTTTTAACCTGGAGCCGACATTGGCAAATGCACTATTACTTCCATTCTTTAGCCGGTAAGTTAAATTAAGAACATGTTGCTGTGCAGGTGATCTGAAAACGAACAGTACATCTGCTCTCTAACTCTTATGAATCCCACGAACAGTACATCAAGATCCTGTAAAAGGAGGGCATAAATTACTTTAAGAAAATGGAATAATCTATATTGAGTAAACCAAATGGATAATAATAATGATATATCTACCTAGGAGGTTTTATGGACGGATACACGAAGTGTATGCGGCCCCCCATCACTCCTTTAACATGTTTCCTTTTCAGCTCATCTTTTCAGTTTTTATGTTACCATTTGACTCATTAGAATCAAAGACAATCTGAGTATATCCGTTCATAATTAAATTAGTTGGAATTGCCATCGTTGCTGATAACAGTAATGTAACTGAGAGGTGGTAGCAGTGCAAGATACACTCATGACTCACCTATTTAAACCCTTTGCTGAAGAGGAAACTTGAGGCTTTTTGACACCGAATTCCATCTGTTGTATTGCAACAAAACTGCAAGTACATGAAAATAAAAGTTAGTAGTGGACCTAGTAAATAATCGTTAGATAAGAAACTTCTAGGCTCACCATTGTCACAAACCCATCACCATCGGTACATTGTTTACATGAAGTGGATATAATATCAAGGCTTAACAAAGTCAGCTTTACAGTTGATTATGGTTGAAAGAAAAAAGTCCACAAACTTCCAATACAAACTCATGATTAGATTATCCAAACAAATTAACTTAACCCAGCAAATATCTATCATGTATCCCTAAGAACTTCGATATTACAATAGAAAGCATGCGTTTATAATATGAGAATTCAGTTCAACAAATAATCACATTCTTTTATTTTCAACAATGGATTTCGGCCCAATAACCAAACCGAATACAAAAACAACCATAGATTTATATATACAGGTTCAAACACTAATTACAACACCCTTTGTGTTCTGCTACTTAAACTGAACCAAAATAAGGCCGATACACCCTCTTACGTGTCGTGTCAAATCAAGATACAAAAAAGGCATCGCACCCTTCGTGGGTGGCTTTTGAACCGACAAATTTACACTTAAATGCCCCTTAGGCTTTAGACCAAACACATCCTTATATTAGTCGTGGGCTTGAGCCCATAAACTGATCAAACGCACCCCTTTTCGGGGCTGAAATAAGCAAAACAAATACCCCTGTTGCACCAAAAATTTAGCAGCAAACGCATCCTTTTTGGGGCTGTATTGCAGCAAACAAATGCCTCCTATTGGGGCTGCGTTTCAGCAAATAAACGCCCCCTGTTGGGGATGCGTTGCAGCAGATAAACACCCCCTGTTGGGGCTGGAAAATGAGCTGAATCGAACGCCTCTTTGGGCTGGAAAATGAGCACAGTCAAACACACCCTTGTGCGGAAAAATAAGCAATGAAACACACCCTTTTGTTGGGTTTGAATAGCAGATACAAGCACCCATATGTTGTGGTCCTTTTCCAGCCAAGACACAACAGGTCCGGGACAAACACCCCGTAACAAAATAAGCCGCAAATTAAAATAAGCTAAACAAACTACTTAACAATTAAGCCAAATAATTTCAAAGTAAGCAAATCCAAACCAATACCCTCTTGTGTGGCTCTTGGCGGTGGGTCGAACAAATCAAACCAAGCGACCTCTTTGGGTAGCTGCAACACGCAACAGTTGTCAATCTCAATAATACCATGTCAAGTAAAGTTAAAGAACATTAAGATAAGAAATCACTGAATCCATGTTTAATTATATTTAGGTAGCATTACTGAATCCATGTTTATTTAATTATCCACATGATTACTGATTTTCAGTAACGAGTTAGCATACATGTTATATAACTTCTAAACAAGTAAATTCAACAAATAGCTGAATAACATCATAAAAACAGTTACAATAAATTAAATCAAATACATACTCAGCAGATCTATCATTTTAAATTCAATCCATACATATTAATTCCACCAAAAAATCATAAACAAACAAACAAATCCAGTAAACAACAAACAGGTCCATCAATTCTAATTAAATAAATAAATAATATACCTTGCAAACAGTCACAGCTTTCAGCTTCCTTCCTGACAACATCGAGAACAAAATCAATCAACTCAGCGCCTTCAGTATATTGACCCTTGGCCAATTATTACCAGCGTGGATCCCAACAGTACCGTGCTTTACCTCACGTGGATCCCAGCACGACAGCGTGAGGCGGCTGTGGAGATGGTGGTCCGTGGGGAGGCGGCGTGTGAGGAGGTGAAGGGTGGCGGTGGAGAGGGGGTGTGAGAGATTAACGCTCTGTTCTCGAGTCTAAATTTTAAAGAAGGGAAGGGGATGGGATGGGATGGGATAGGATGGGAAGGGGAAAGTAAGGGATAAAACTGGTTATTGAAATTTTGTGTTCTTTAGTTTGTATTTTTGAGTAACAAGGAAAGAATGGAAACTAACACAATTACCAATATATCCTCAAAACAGTACATTAATTAATTGCTACTAATTTGTCTCTTTTCAAATAAGAATACACCAGAACAATTTATGTTATTTCACCTTAATCCATTTGATTTTATCTTTCACAAAATACAACCATATGCTACCCATTAAAACTACTCCCTTTTGTTGCTGAATAATTTTGTCTGTTGCAAATAAAGATATATACGAGAACAAAGTTAGTTACGTAGGTCTTCAAAGCAATTCTCTACATATATAGAAAAACAATACCCGTGGGTCCTCAAAGCAAATAACTGATGCCTCCAAATCTTGAGATGTACACTATACAACTAATCATTAGCTTTCTGAGATGTACAAATTAGCTAATTAGCTTTCTGAGATGCCACGTATTATTAGATGTACACTAGCTTTCTGAGATGCCAAATCCGAGATGTACAAATTAGCTTTCTAAGATGCCACTTATTATTTCACCTCAAAGCAAATACGAGAGAATGAATCACGTACAAATCAAACACGCATATACTAGATTATTTTTGAGTATTAAGGATATAATTGTAATTTAACAAAAGCTCATGTTTTCAGTTTACCCATTCCCTCCTGATCATCCCAAATATGGGAGGATTATATATACACAAAAAAGCCCATCCCTTCCCTCCCTCCCACCTTCCCGTCCCCTACCTTTCTATCTTAAAAAAACTCAAGAACACCATTTTTCTTGATTTCCCTTCCCTTCCCCTTCTATTACTTTAAAAAAAAAACTCGAGAACAGAGTTAGTTGGGGAGAAATTATTAAGAACATGAGATGCGAGAAGGAAAGATAAAAAGATGGGTGGAGGGGCAATTTGATTTTGGGGAAAATTTTAAGCGGGGCTTGTGAAAAGTTGAGAGGGCAATTTCATTTTGGGGAAAATTTAAGCGGGGCTTCTTAAAATTTAGGCAATTTGGTTTAGTGTGAGCATATATATCATTTGGTCACACTATTCAAGTGTGTGACATATATATTTGTCACTTTTAAATAATGTGTGACGAACTTGACTATATGATTTAGCCACATACACAAATACTTCATGTGACCATATATGAATTTTGGTCACACTGTTCAATTGTGTGACATATATTTATCACATACGTATATATATAATGTGACTAATTTTTCAAACTTATTTGTATCTGTCACACGTCCCAAATTATATGTGACTAAATATTCAAAAAAAAAATTACAAGATACCTCTGGTCACGAAAATATTCAAATGTGTGACTGTAGCCTCAGTTGGAAAGACGAAATGGTCACACAAGTCAGATCAAGTGTGACTGTTTATTTTATTATGGTACATTTAGTCACATAAAAAAGTTACTGTGTGGTCGTTCGAAAATCAGCATGTGTGACTAAAACCCATTTTTGTACTAGTGTAAAGGGGTAAAAATGTTAAGTTGTATAAGACCCGGTACACATTTTAATTGTACTTTTGTTTCTTTCCTTGGTGTTTTGCAACTCACAAAGCTACTGCACTTTGTTTTGCTGATACATATTTTGTTTTTTTCGTAAAATTTCCAAGTGATATATGTATAGACAATTAATGACTCAAATTTTTTTTTTTTTTTTTGGGGGGGGGGGGGGGGGGGGGACCCCTCCTAGCCCTCATGAAGTTCGGCCCCTAGTTCATAACTTGAAACTAGTTGCTTGAAAGATTTCCTAATTCTTACTAAAGCATTCGCTTTGATTCAATATTTTATACCTCCAAAATGAATGTTAAAAAATAACAGTAGAATTATATTGTTCTGAAATTTTGAAACTGTCACCCTTAAACACTTAAACTAAAGTGTTAAAAGGGTAAAAATGTTAAGTTGTATAAGACCCAATACATGGATAAGGATCCTCTCATGTTCATTTGAACATGAGAGGTAAAGTTGTTCATGTTCTGATTGTACATTGCCATTATTGCAAAACATTTATTTTATTTTAAATCAAATGTACAATCATATCATGCACAACTTTACCTCTCATGTTCAAATGAACATGAGAGGATCCTCATCCCCAATACACATATAATTGTACTTTTGTTTCTTTCCTTGGTGTTCTGCAACTCACAAAGCTACTGCACTTTGTTTTGGTGATACATATTTTGTTTTTTTCCTAAATTTTCCAAGTGATAGGTGGTCCAGGTTAGCTGGACTTCGATAGGAACACTTGTTTACTTGACTTAGTGGAAAATAAGGTCGTTTTTAAGTATTCGGTCCAGACGATCAACATGAGAGTAAATTAAACGTTCTTCTATTTGGATATGAGGCATAGAACGAAAAAGGAGTTATCATACATTACATCTATTACACTTTCCTTTTCGAAATCTGAGGCACCTAATTGGTCCAGATTTACATGGGCACAATAATAAATATGCCGTAAGAAAAGGGAAACAATTGACACCAAGACTTATTCTGTACATGACAACATTACAATCTTTATCTAAGTAGTTATACACAAAAATTACGACCGGCAATGGCCATTGACTTAACAAGATGAATCTGATCCATATATACTTAATTTGTCATGTAGAGTCACGATCAGTAACGTTATCACAAATGCTCATGGTCCAAATTAGAGGTGTCAATTTGTGCGCAAAATAAAAAAAATAGGCTAAGTGAGCAAATTTTTAAAAGATTAAGTACATTTGGGCCCTCTCTTTTTTTTTTTTGAATGAGCATATTTTGCTAATTTAAAAGTTAAATAGGCATAATGGGTACATATTTTTCTCTAAATCGGAGAACATTAAATTGTTTTTAATGAAAAACTTAAGGATATAGTATATTTAGTTACTTAAATATAAATGAGGTGTTACGTTTGATGAATTTTTGTTGTTGTTTTAGGTTTTTTCTAAAGCGATTCGTATAACATGCACCCGTTTGGCCCGTGCCCATTTAGCTCGTGCCCGTTTAGCCCATAGCCCGTTTAGCCCGTGCCCGTTTAGCCCGTAGCCCGTGCCCGCCCGTTTTGCCACCTCTAGTCCAAATGTCACGTAATACTGTTCGATGCTCAAGTATATCTGTATATGTGAGTGCAACAGATTGTACCAAAAAACTCATCTAACTGGGTACATAGTGAACACGATGATTGATGTTTTAGTGGCTCATGTTTGATGAACATATGAGTAAATAAAGAGTGGAAAGATCGTCATCGTCTAATACTAAAAAGGTCAATTTTATGGTGCAATTAGTATTAATAGATGACTAACTAAGACTCTCATGAGATATATTACCGACAATCTTGCATACACGTCAACAACACATAACTTGCAATTCTATCAGTTCCAACAATGTTGATGCAATTCTAAAGATAGGTATCAAACAGGGCTGTATAAAACATAAATTTGTGGACAAAGCAAGTTATAGCTGCAATTCTAAAGATAGGTATCAGCTTACATGTCTAACATAGTTGCCTTTTAAAAGGTACGCTAAGACGGTTTCAGTTTTGTAGACTTGTAGTATTTTGGCTTTTGAGCCAAAAATGACCACAACCCTCAAGGTTGTATAGTGTAAAAAGACTTCTTTCTTACCATTTTTTGTTTAAATTCGTCTGGTAAGGCGTTGAAATCATTAATTTGAATTATGAGCTGACATTTGTGTTTAGATAATGGGCCAGCTGGTCCCTTAACCAGAGGAAAATTGGAGCCGACATAATGAACAATAAATACACGATCTAGCAACTTAAAACTCAGAAGCGATTAGTAGATACAAATCCAGAAAAGGTTTTAGAATCTATGCATATAGATGATGATGATGGGAATTCTGTTATTGAGGTTCGAAAGTCATTTTTAGTCCCTGATATTTTAAGAAAAGCGTTCACAGATGCATTTGGCGATGATGACGATGATGGTCTTCTTGATAACAAGCTCTTCGGAATAGCAGTTTGTGCTGTCTAGCTTGTTAGAATCTGCTTTAAAATTATCAAAGAATAATAACGTTAATGTTCAAGGGAGATTTCACTATGCTCTTCCGAACATTAAATAGTGGAGGTAAAATTGAATATGTCAATATCGTATTTCGGAACCTAGGTAAGTATTGCAAGGTCAAGGGTTCGATCCTCACTCCCTACAAAAGGCTGGAGGTCCTTTTCTACCTTAAGTAGAACCGGAAGCAGCCTCTCTACCTTAGGTAGGGGTAAGGCTGTCTACATCTCAACCTCCCCCATACACCGTGGAAGACGGTATTGGGACCCATAACCCATGGAAGACGGTATTGGGAGTTACTTCTTTTTACATAAAGAAACCGGGGCACACTAGGTGCTTGTAGACAAAGATAAATTACCATTTTTAAGTGTTGTATGGGCTAAAAATGGACAAATGGTTGATGAAAAAGAAGTATTTGAGTTTTGGAGAAAAATTAAGGATGGGCTCCAGTTAACATTATTGATCGATGTATGTGAAAGAATTGGTTCGGAACTTCCACCTTGTTTTATTAAACTACCCACTGAACTCAAACTAAAGATATTGGAATTGATTTCCGGTGTTGATGTAGCAAATGTGAGCTGTGTCTGTTCAGAACTAAGACAATTTAGCCTCGCATGATGATATGTGGAAACAAAAGTTTTTTGAGGAGTTCAAGTATACTGACTCGATAAATGGGAGGACTTTTAAAGAAGAATTTGCAGATTGGACAACTGAAAACAAAAATACACATGGGTTGGGTATTTTGTTAAGAATATGAGAGAAAATCCAACGCATGGTGATCCATTTGCTGCTGGCCGTCCTTTCCAATGAAAAAATCCTTATGCAGATCCATATGCCCTATTTTGGTGTTGGTCCTCCACTGGAAAAAGTTTGGTTAAACCTTATCAGGTTCAAAGTAATATATACCTTCCCACAGGCGATGTTAAGCGGTTGATAAAACTCGCCTTCTTAGACGTGGTGGTTAACCAATGTATTCTTTGAAGATACAAAAACTTTGTTACGTTTGATTACTTTTAAAAGACAAAACTTGACACCGTTTGTTATAACATCAACTCAAGCAGCTATACTTGGTGGAAATAACGTTATTTTTTATTCTTACTAAAACAAGAGATCGAGAGTATATTGGTGTGCAATACATTGGTCTATACTAAACCAATCCCTACGAAAATAGATCATACCTATAGTGTAATACGTACTTAACAATAACATATCTTATTTGAAACTGTTTAATACAACATTTAGATCTAACTTTTACAAAGTGATGTCTTCATTTTAATAAATCAGGGCCCATAAAAAACAAAGCAAAAAATGATACCTAATATCCTTTTTGATACATTTCTTATATGTGAGGCCTAAATAAATCGAACTTAGATAACATCATATCTATTAAAAAACTTATATTCTAGAGGATCAGGTGGTCCAGGTTAGCTGGATTTCAATAGGAAGACTTGTTTGCTTGACTTGGTGGAAATTACAGTCGTTTTTAAGTATTCGATCCGGATGACCAACTTAAGAGTAAATTAAACGTTCATCTTTTTTAATGTAAGGCATAGAACAAAAAAGGAGTTATCATACATTATATCTATTATAGTTTCCTTTTCCAAATCTGAGGCACAAACATGCCGTAAGAAAAGGGAAACAATTGACACCAAGATTATTTTGTACATAAAAACACTACAATCTTTGTCTAAGTAGCTCTACACACAAATTACAACCGGCAATGGCCATTGACTTAACAAGATGAACCTGATCCATATATACTTGATGCAGTCATGTAGGATCACGATCAGTAACGTTATCACTAATGTTCATGGTCCAAATGTCAAGTAATATATATATACTGTTCGATGCTCAAGTATATGTGAGTGCAACAAATTTTACAAAAAAACTCATCAAACTGAGAACCGGTACAATTAACAGCATGATTAATGTTTTAGTGGCTCATGTTTGACGAACATTTGAGCGAATAAAGAGTAGAAAGATCGTCTAATACTATAAAGGTCAATTTCATGGTGCAATTACGATTAATAGACTAAGACTCTCAATGAGTTATGTTACCGACAATCTTACATACACGCCATCAACACATAACTACTTGCAATGTACACACTACAAGAAAAATGCTTTTTGGCGACACTCGTACGACATATTTAGCGACGTATGTGAAGCCAGCAACACAACTAGCGACTTTAGTGGTAGGTCGCTATATACGAGTCGCAAATTTTTGTGACTTAGTCTACCTCGACACTAAAATTTGCACAACTATAGCAACTTCTTAATATGTCGCTAAAGAATAGTGACTTTATTATTATAAGTCGCAATTTATGTTGCTATTTCTAAGAAACATCGCTAACAAAGTCGCCATTGCTATTCTCAATAGAAGTCACTACTAGTGTTGCAATTTAGGTCTTTTGTGTATGTTACTATTCACCAGCCATATTGCCCTAGTCACTATTTGGTATTGAAATACAATAATAACAATAATGATAATAAGAACATCAACAACTTGAAATGTATAATAAATGAATGGTTTTTTTTCCATATAATTACAACACTATAAGAATAACATTTGTTTGACTCGACGGTCTAAACTTTTTAAAGTACAAAACAAAACAAGAAAGTTAAAGTCACAACTATTCCTGTGACGAGAAAAGGGAAAATTGTCCGGAAATGCATCTAACTTGCCACCTTTTACTTTTGTATACCATGAACTTTTTTTTTCCTATTGTAACTACAAACTTTCTTAATCTTACTATTGTATCCTAAAATTGCCTATAAGGTGATTAAGTGAGGGTGATTAGGGACACTAATACACGCCACGTCAGCTAATAGGCAATTTTAGGATACAATAGTAAGATTAAGAAAGTTTGTAGTTACAATAGGAAAAAAAAAAGTTCATGCTATACAAAAGCAAAAGGTGGCAAGTTAGATGCATTTCTGGACAATTTTCCCATGAGAAAATGCAACAAAAAAACGTCTAACACCGTCACCGGAGCTCGATCGGGTAGCCACACTGACCTAACCAATCTGACATGTGCTTTTAAGAAACCTGCAACCCAAACCTGTTTAATCTTACTGGAGAACAAGAAAAACAAAAATGAACCGTATAATCGTATATTGATAAGTCTTACTTAAACGATATTAGATCGAGTTGGTACCACTAAGAATACTTGCACCGCTGACCTTTGAGTGTTTATGACAATATAGAACATGAAATGAGACATTTATAAACATTAGTCGTCTACATATTTACCTGGGCATGAAGAACTTAATCACGGCTAGAAATAGGATGAAATAGTGTTGCTGTCCTACTTTCTGCAGGTGTAACACATCTTACTTGTTCAACCCTCCTGTATCATGGTCAAGAAGTCAAACATTTTAATATCAACAAATAGCTAAAGCAAATTACTACTCTGTTAAGTCGTTGAATTTGCAAGTATGGTCCTGTTTACCACTTTGTTAAAGAGAGATATAATGTGGTTCAAGCGTACCTATAGCATCATATAGCAGAAGGCAGAGTTTGGATCAAAGTTATACCTCTGGCTAAAGTGATAAGAGAGGAAAGGCAATACTTCCATAGCTTTTGTAACTGAAGCTCATCTTCCCTATGGAATCGAAAATATATATATTTAGGAACGACAACAAATATAACTTCAAACATGATTATAGCCAGATGTTATGTTATTACTCACTCTTGTTGTAGTTTCTGAAGTTTCTCTCTCTTCTTCTTCTTCTTCAATCTAACCCGGCCTCCATAATTGTGAGAAAATAGCATTAATCATTAGGCATATGTGTAAGTCATAAGCAGAGTGAGCTGTATAGCAGTATTCAAATCAATCATTCACCTTCTCAACATACAGCTACCTTGTCACGAGCCCAAACATTTCCTTTTTGAAGGCAGTCTCAAGAATCTGATCAATAAAGTTCAGAAGCACAATATCTCATGAGAAACTCGTTAACAATATATAACGTAAAATATAGCTCTTAAACACATTACATCCGTCTACCAGGATTCGTTTAGCATAAAGTTTTAATGTTACCAGACTACAATTCAGCAATCATTAATCATCAACAGAGCACAACTTCCATAAAGTAAACCTTAAACAATTGACGAGGTTTTTAACATGATATATAACAGCGTTCCTACTGAAGCTAAACATTGAAGACTTGGCAAATTGAACTAGACCTTAAACATGCCAATACGCGCCATCCCAAAACCTATTCATGAATCAGAAATTCTCAGCAAGATAGACATCCAACATTCTAATCTTATACGCTCTTCTATACCATAGCAAGGTGATTAAAAATTCTTTTAGCTGGGTTCTAAGGAGGCGTGCAAGTTCACCAAGTTCCACATTGCATTTTTCCCAACATGTAAGCCATTCAGAAACTCTATCATACCTTTTACATTTTCAGGTTACTTCCTCTGAATTTGAGCATGTAGCCAGCAAAGTGTTACGATTACATATATTTGACATTGGGCTCGAAGCATAAGATGGCTACACCTTGTATGAAATAAAGGAAGCAACTCAAAAGATATGATAAATTAATTTAGTATGTTGCTATTTACTATGATAAATCCCTTTTTACCCTTAATTATTAGCATCTAAGGTTTCAAAACCAATAGGTAAGGGTAAAATAGGCAGTTGACTATTGAAAATCCGCATTAAATGCACATATCTTAACCCGTGTCCTTTTTTGTTGGTGGAAAGATATCTTGGGACAGACAGAGTAAATATCAAATAAAAGATTGTGTATAAGAGAATAATATAAATAACTAATCAACTCACAGGATAAGATAGCACTTAAGCATCTCCATCATAGATGGGTGGTCAGCTTGGAAATTAAAGAACTCGTCATAATATAAGTTACGTTTGGAAACGCCCAATGTATACCAACAATTATAAGTTTCATTCACCTATGAAAAAAAAAAGAAATAGAAAAATTAAATACGAACAATTGTTGTCCACGAAACAACAGAAATAAGTGAATAACATTACCTATATTTTTTAGCATATGGTAACATTCTGTACAAACTTATAATAGAATGAGTTTCTGACACAGTTAGCCTCAAGAACTGCTACCATGGGGAAAACAAAAGTTGTGCTCATGACAGTAAACTGGGTCAATTTGGGCTGATGACCACCCCGTTAGTATTTTAGCGATAAATTTCTGCTCGGGACTCGGATTGATGTAATTTTGATTGTTCTGGAAACTATACAAAATTCTCTACAACATTGGGTCAGTCATATTTCGTGGTCTCTGGAAGAGGTTGGTCAAACAAGTGTATCTTCTGAATTTTCTGCCTGCTGTCATTTACTTTCAAGAACCTGATCATTTTCTAGTCTTTAATAAAGTTGGGTGTTTCAATAGTAATTATAGGATGGGTAGCTGAATAAGTAATTGTAATGAATGCTTTTGTGCCTATATGAAGGGCCAAGAAGTTCATTGTATGGCATGAAAGATAACAAACTCCTCTTTTGAGTGTCCTCCATTTGTGAGTTGTATTTTATTTCTCCAAGTGTGTGTGTTAAGTGTTGTGTTGCTAACTCCTTGTGCTCATCTCTGTTGATCGGTGTCAGTTTCAATGTTCACAAATCATGTGAAATAACAAGTCATCAAGAATACCTTGCACCATTAAAAGTGGGTCTGCAATCAGGCAGGAGGGCCTCATTAGGAGCTTCTGCAAATGCTATATGAGGATGACCAGTGTGGTCTGTATATTCAACCTGAGTAGAAGCAAAACAAATAACAGATAAGATGGTGCATCACTCAGTGGATTCTTAAATTCAATGCAGTCATGAACATCTACCAATATCTAGCAGTAGAGTTGAGAATACAAGCGAGCGAGCAGGCGGGTGGGCCAGTTGGGTAATGGGTCGAAAAGATCTGATTTGAAACTGGTCACTATTTCAGTATGGTAGGAAACGGGCCAGATCTGATTTGGATGACCCACAAACACTTTTGGTCCACTTTTAGAGTGTTTAATAAACAATTAATGCTTAAATTATGATTACAAAACAATGTCATTACAATAATATGATAATGTTTCGAATAACACAATTGAGGAGATGATAATGATACTTAAGGGATGTATACAGAACGTTATTTTTAATTAGTAAAATTTACATTAAAGTATTCATTTTTCATACAGATACAATCTATGTTTAAAAGACATGTAGATTGCAAACACTAAAGACCAGGATCAACGCTAATCCAGTTTTGCAATATAGAAGAGCTTGAAGTATATACCTCAAATACAGAAGCCCAACAATAATCATAGCGGCATCTGAATTTGTTCTTTTCAGAAGGGTAAAGTACATGCTTTGCTTTATAATTTAGTAGTCCAAGTTCACAGACTTTTGCCGACCTAAGATCTACACCTGCAAGACATAGAAGAACCATCATATAACCGTATCTTCCATTTATGTAATCATACAAGTTATTGCAGTATATAAACTTCATATAACCTTATCTAGATTATACAGTAAGCATGTAATTCATTTGCAACTTTGAACTTAGAAGTTTGATCCATCTAACAGCAAGAGTAAAAGTGACACTATTTCTATAATCGAGGTAATGGCAATACCCTCCCAAGGACCCAAAAAATCATAATATTCAGCCTTGACTTGCCGGACAGGTAATGCACTCCCACACAACCTGTCATTTCGCCCCCTGCCTGCTACCATGGATGGCACGGGAAACCAACACACACGATCTACAAGGTTATATCCCATTAGCTAAAATAGTGACTCTCACATATCACCACCTATATGTACACCGGCTCCAACAACCAAAACTATGCTCTAAACTCATTCCTAACACAAACCTCACATTATCCTCTAAACTCACTATCCTCAACTGATCCACGTCCTAAGACATTTCTAACAACCCCATTCACCACCAAACACCACATACCATGGTTTCAACTAGAGATGGAGCCAAGATTTTATGTTAAGGGGGGCCGTTATTATTTAGTGTATAATAGTAACATACAACTCGTAGAACGGTTAACATACAGATTCAATGGTTCAACCATTCTAATTGATCTTAAACATTGATGGCATTACAGTTACGTCTTTAGATTACTGTATATAACCTTTAATTAACAAAATGCCAACATGTTATCAAATGAGCATATTTACAATACTTTAAATTAACTAGGTGGGTGCTTTGTTAAATTTTGAAACATTAACTCACCAACAAATTTAAACAGCTAAAAACATTCAAAAACCATAAAATGAACAAATAAAAGTAAACAATGACAATGAGTCCCCATGCTATCTGACAAAAAGGTGTAAATTACTCCATTATACACACAAACAGATCAATTTTATATTCAACTTTACCAATGTTAGTTCCTATCCCTACCAAAGTACATCTCTGTTTCAACCACCTCTTCTTTAAACACTCAAACCCATTTCTAAACTGTGTGAACTATGAAATACTTACCGACTTACTTGATTAGTTGAGTAAACGATGACAACAGGCAAACAGTGGCTTAACTCAGTGACTACAACAAACAATTATTATCTGACAAGCGTAAACGACGATGGGGATGCTTAAATATGAGCCATTGACAGGGATAGATTGAAGGGATTATGAAACGTGGGCTGGAAATCAAGATAAAAGTTGCCCTAGATGAGTCGGTTGGGGGGTTGCCGAGCACCCACCAGCCCCCCCACTAGCTCCGTCCCTGGTTTCAACCATCATTATAAGGTGACACATAATACACACACAACAAAGAAAACTTCCAATTCCAAATAACAAACAATCCAACACAGATCAGGCGAACATGACTACAACATATCTAACTTCATCTTTAAAAGTGACTATTTAGTCATAACGCAGACATCCTAGGACAACAATTACAATCTTTGCCATTAACCACAGAAAACCAACTACAGCAATTTCAACCACCATTATCACAAGGTAGTGTGCACGCAAACGCACAAACGCGCGTGCGCCTAAAACCCTAACAAACATGTAATACTACCTAGCAAACAATAGTTTACCTTAAGATGAATAAAAGTTATATGTTTAGGTCAGGCAATATATCCAACAGTTAGTGTGCATGTCGAAAACGGAATATGACCTACAAGTATTCTACAAGGTATACCACTTATTCAACAGAATAACACTACTTTTATTTCAAGATTTTTAAACTTATTGCACCATCTTTGAAGTGAGTATTAACTTAGGTTTTTATTCCGGTGCAGATGATGTTGAAGATATTGACAGTCAAAGGGGTTATTGAAGTATATATATATACTTTGTAGGGAAATAGATGATTTGTGGTATTATTATCTACCCGTGTCACCATTTGAACACCATTTCTTTTGACGTATTAGTTTAAAGAAAGGCAAATTGAAAAGTTTAAGAACGCCAAATATAAGGTTTACTTACTTCCCCTACATAACCAAACCATACTTCTATATGAACACGTCTATGGAACACTATCATACACATATCAGTACCACGTGTTGGTGGAATGCTGAAAATAGAAATAAAACAGGGCTATGCAAACAGAGGATGTGTAAACAGAGAAACTCGTATAAACATGTAACAGATCAAATGCTAGGCTAAAATGGTTTTCTTTACTCATACGGATTCTGTTTCGAACCGGAAATATGATATACAGGGTGCACTATAACCTGCAAAATTTGTATATTTTAGATACAAGGATCGATTACCAATTGTTATAGCTTAAGAATACACTTAACAAAGAAGTAACAGTTATTATAGCTCAAGGTACAGTTGACTGTTTAGTGATATGCTATTTCATTTAATTGGATATTATAATATAAGAGAAAATAAAATAAAATTATATCACTCTTTATTTTGTTTTTAGCATATTCCAAATATGTTTATTTTTTAACATAATTATGTTTATTTCGCTAACTACAAATATAGAGAGGAAAAACATAATACTTGCTCCAAATTTTGCAGACATAAAGTCTGATGTAATTTTCATTATATCACCTTTAACAGATTGGGTTGAAGCAAATAGACGTGGTTACTTTCTCATAATGAATCATACTGATTTTATTTTGCATGCCACACTAAATAATATTACAATTAAAACTAGCGAAACGCTAGAAACAAAGTACCAACAACAATACAAATCTTAACTGATACAAGGATTGACAAAGAGTTCTTACCAAATTTTGAAAAGTTGTATAAAATTTAAAAGGTAGCCCATTATCAAGATTGTTGAGAAGAATCCAATGGGAAAACCAATCCATGTTCCTTCCCAAAAAATCCATGATAGATCCTCCTCTTCCTCGTCTCTTTCTTCTGATGGTGGTATATCCTCAGGACATGCGATATTAATTTGCATACCGCATAATCCGCTATTGTTTTGAAAAAATCTCAATTCATTCAAAGTGTCCATTTGCCCACCACGAGGAATTTTACCTGTCAACATGTTGTTGCTCACATCTAGAGTTCCGAGTTCATGAAGCTGCACTAGTGATTGAGGGATTGAACCTGAGATTTCATTGTGTGAAACATCCAAGCTTTCTAGGCTCTCTAAATTGCCAAATGACAGTGGAATGTTCCCAGAAATCTTGTTGTGTGATACGTTGAGCTGTTTTAGAGCTTTGAGATTGCCTAATGATGCTGGTATTTCACAATAAATGTTGTTGTCCGACAAGTCCAACAAAACAAAGAAACGCAGGTTGCCTAGGCGTTGAGAAGATTTCTTCCAATTTACTATTAAGTTTTGAAGTGAGTCTTCATCCCAACTCCCAGGGGAGCTATAAAAAGGATTCCATGATGCTGACATATTCATTATTGGAAGGTTTGCCATCTGTCTTGGAATGTTCCAGTTAGGTTGTTCCTGGAGAGATCAAGAATTCGAAGAGAACTGCACATGGAAATATTGTTAGGGATAAATCCTCTGAGGGAAGTGTTTCTTAGGATAAGGATTTCAAGAGTAGGGATTTGAGGGAGGATATCGTGTAAGTTTCCAGTGATAATGTTGTTATGAAGATCAAGAACTCTAAGGTTGGGTAATTTAGTCAAATTGAAAGGCAGACTGCCAGAAAACTTATTCCCGCCTAAATAAAGAGTTTCGGTTCCTTTAGGAAAATTTGTCGGGATCTTACCTGAGAAATCATTGTTAGACAAATCCAGAGCAAAATAAGAGTAAGGATTACTAGAGAAATCTTTGTTAGACAAATCCCGGGGAAAATTATATTTAGATCTGAAAATAGGTAAACTGTCCCCAGAAAATCTGTTTCGGGACAAGTCGAGTAACTGTAATTTGTCAATGTTGGAGATGGATTTTGGAATTAGTCCTGAAAAATTATTTTCGGATACCGCAAGGTAACTGATTCTTGTGGCGTTACCTATGTTTTCTGGCAACTCCCCTGAAAAATTGTTCCGTGACAAATCAAGAAAATATAATGACTCAGACTCAAATAGGCGAGGAGGGATTTGTCCGCTGAGGTTGTTATCAGAAACAATTACGTTTGGGATGTTCATCTCTGCCAGCCAATGTGGGAATCTTCCCTCCAATTTATTCCAGCTCAAATCAAGAAGCTGCAACTCTTTCTGTGATGAAATCCATTCAGGAATTTGGCCTGAAATTCCACAAGAAGGCATTGAGATCTCTTCAAGACTACATCTTGGATCAACCTTAGTTGTGTTATTCCAAATCAAGTTGCTTCCCTTTCCACCAATGTGTAATACCTTTAGAGTTCTGATTTTGAATAACGAAGTTGTAATCTCCCCAGCGAGCTTGTTGTCTTTGAGCCGAAGCTGTGTTAACTTGCTCAAGTTTTGCATCGATGATGGTATCGGGCCTGTTAACCGGTTACTATCCAGGTCAAGATAAGTCAAGTTGGTTAGTCCTCCTATAAAGGTTGGAATTTCCAACGATAAAGAATTAAAGTGAATCCACCGGAGAAACGATTATTTCGTAATGACAAAGCCCACAATTTTGTTAAATTTGCAATCTCTTCCGGGATGTTTCCCGAAATAGAATTCCCATAGAGGTACAACTTTTCAAGATTTCGAAGCTTGCCAACTTCAGGGCTTAAAACTCCCGCAAGCTTATTGTCACGAAGATAAAGCTCTCGGAGAGATTCGAGATCAAAAAGTTGAGCAGGAATCGGGCCCTGAAAGCGATTGGACGTCATGTCCATGTAACGTAAATTTGTTAACTGGAAAAGTTGGCTGGGGATAGAACCATTGAAGTTGTTAAAACTCATGTCAAGGTGAAGCAGTTTGGTGAGATTGCCAAACCCATCTCCTGGGATCTCGCCTTCCAAAGAATTCTGTGAGATGTCAAGTAATTCAAGTGACCAGATACGAAAAATTGGAGTCAAAATTTCAGGAGATATAAAAACTAGATTCGAATCTCCAGGAGGTGTGGCTACATACATTAGATGAAGCTCCGTAACACTTTCGGTTCTGGAGCAATTAACACGCCAGCCCCAAGAACAACAATCAGAAGTCGAATTCCATGAATCTAGTTCTACAAACTTATCGGAATATTTGGAATTGTAGATGGCGATGAGGGTGCATTTGAAGTGTAGTAATGCTTGCTTTTGATGAATTGGACAAGAGAATGATGGGATTATAATGGAAGTGAGTATTAACAAGATGGATAACATTAACTTTAAAACTGGTGTGCTTGCCATGGTGGATTTTGGTTGTTTTATATTTTTAATGCATTGGTGTATGTTCTGGTAGTCATTATATAGGGAATGAAAATGTAGATTTTTTATTTTCTTTCTTTCTTTCATTTCTTTTAGTTGTTTATATAAATTCATACTCCCTCCGTCTCAAAATAATTGTCCACATTTCTATTTTAGGATGTTTCAAATTAATTGTCCACTTTCCCTTTTAAGTAAAAACTAGAGAATATAGTAGAGGAATATTCTCTTTTAGTGGTTGAAAACAAAACTGGCCCCACTTTTATTAAACTTTGTAATTCTTATCTCTTGACAATAATTTTGAGACGGAGGTAGTAGAAAATAATGTAGTACTTTATTACTCATATGATGTACAAGTTATAAACCATGAGTGTCGTAGTAGAAAAACGATCTGTGTTTGTATGTGTACTCGTGTATACTAATCATATAATGATATGACTTTTTTGCTTTTACATGTAAAAGTAGCTACTAGCCAGTAAATTGATAATACTATACTAAAGGCTTTTGTTAATCATATTTTTAAGGTTATGGTTTAATTTAAATACCAACATATTAGTGATTCAATTCCTAATTAGTTTGATTTGATTTTTTAGTATTCGAGCTGTCAAATACTAAAAAGTTGTAGTCTAACGTCGATCAAGTGATGGACAATGGGGCTTAATTACAAACTTCAGGTTCAAAGTAATATATTCCTTCCCACACGCAATGTTATGCGGTTGACAAAACTCGCCTTCTTAGATGCGGTGGCTAACCAATGTATTCTTTGAAGATACATAAACTTTGTTACGTTAAGTTTGATTACTTTTAAAAGATAAACGTGATACTGTTTGTTATAACATCAATTCAAATAGCTATACTTGGTGGAAATAACGTTATTTTAAGTCTTATTTATTCTTACCGAAACAAGATATAGAGAGTATATTGGTGTGCAATACGTTGGTCTATACAAAACCAAACCCTAAAAAAATAGAATATATCAATCTATAGTGTAATACGTTATTAACAATTTCAAATTGTTTATTAACAATAACGTATCTTATTTGAAATTGTTTATTACAACATTTAAATCTAACTTTTACAAAGTAACGTCTTCATTTTAATAAATCAGGGCCCGTCAAAAACAAAGCTAAGAATGATATCTAATATCCTTTTAATATATTTCTTAAATGTGAGGCCTAAATAAAACGAACTTAAATGAAATCATATTTATTAAAACTTCTATTTCTAGAGCATCAATGGTCCAGGTTACATGGACTTTGATAGGAACACTTGTTAGCTTGACTTGGTGGAAAATAAGGTCGTTTTGATCCGGTCAACCAACATGAGAGTAAATTAGACGTTCGTCTTTTTGGATATGAGGCATAGAACAAAAAAGGAGTTATCATACATTAATAAACATGCCGTAAGAAAAGGGGAACAATTGACACCAAGACTTATTTTGTACATGAGAACACTACAATCTTTGTCTAAGTAGCTATACACACAAATTACAACCAGCAATGGCCATTGACTTAACAAGATGAACCTGTTCCATATACACTTGATTAAGTTGGATCACGATCAGTATCATTATCACAAATGCTCATGGCCCAAATGTCAAGTAATATAATACTGTTCGATGTTCAAGTATATGTGAGTGCAACAAATTTTACCAAAGGGTAAATTGCAAAAAGGGTCTTTGACGTTCCACGAAATAGCAAAAATGGGACCGAGACAAAAAGTAGCGCAAAAAAGACACCAACGTTCCACATTTTTTCAAAATCGCCACCGAGAGGCCTTTTTGGCTAACTTCCGTTAGTTTTCCTCGCTAAGTGCAGTGAAATGACTAATATACCCTCGTCTTCTTCCCTATTTGAATTTATTTTTAATTTATATTTTACTTTAATATATAATGAAGAACATCAAGAACAAAAACCCAGAAAATCAAATCAAAAACCCAGATCCAACAATATAAGAGTGCAATAAAAATTGAGACATTCAGGACACTTTAACCCGTTTTGACCCAAACCTGTTTTGACCCATCTTAGAATCTACCCATTCGGGACACTTTAACCCGTTTTGACGGGTCAGCCAAGCTGCCCGAACCGCCCATTTTTGCCACTCGTAAATAATAAGAAATGATATGTACATTTCTTATCCATACGCTACAAAATTTGTTTCATTTTTACCATAATACCTTGTAGTAAAATTATGTATACCACTATCAAAAAGTGGTTAAGAAGTGGCACATAAAGATTATTTGGTCATCACTACTACCTTCCCCAAAATGCACTCAGCAGCCTGATTTCCAACTCGCGCACATTGGAAAATTATGTCTCTATAAAGGAGATGCTTTCTGGAATCATCCGTCAAACCTTGAAAACTTACTACCCTTAATACAGAAGTTTGCTCAGCATGTTCCTTGAGCTTCTTACACCTGCATAAAGTTCGCAAAGAAATTACTGATTAAAGCAAATCCAAATAACATTATAAAAAACATAAGAAATAATTAAGCAGTGAATACTTACGTTTTACTGACTCGTACAATATCTCTGGCTCTATTAGTTGCCACTAACAGTATCAATATCAGATTCAGGATGTCGGAGGGTAATCCAGTCATTTCTTTCGTCCTCTGGCTGTAGGATTGGGAATTGCATGATAAAAATTTCAAAAGTAGATCAATTACAAATAAACTTAAATAGATGACTAAAGAAGCTATCTTTACGAGATTAATAATCATACTTAAGATTCCAGTTATCAATAAATCAGTAAAAGGGGCGAAAATGTTAAGATTCGAAGTAGTATTTTCCTCTAAAAGCAAAATTCATTATAAATTCTCTAATAAAGTCCAGATTTTTCAAAGATTTTTAGATACCACAATTACAGAAAAAAGTGCAAGACCTAATAACATATATACATTTAATTACGATTCAAGCATCGGATTATACACCATGGTAAAGCTTACTGACAAATCCAAAGATGATCTAAGAATTATGCATCTAGTTAAGGAAAAAATCATACACAAAGAAACTGATTCGAAGCATTTTTAGATGTAAGAAACTTGGACCATAAAATTACCTCAAGAAACTTAGATTTTTCAAGGAGGCACGATGAGATGCCAAAAAAACGATGATGCCAATGTTTATAACCCCCCTTTTAGACAATATAAGTAGGGTTGGATATTGTATTTAGCATAAATGGGCTCGGCCCTATTGTATAGATGGGCTGTGGCCATTAAGGTTAGCGTAACTTAATAAGTTGATCAAAACTTTCTGCTTTGTCAATAAATAAATGACCAAGTTTTCCTTCACTTGCTAGTCTTTGTTGAACTTATTTTGTTGTTGATTGATCAAGTAACTCATATCGACTTATCCAGGGTCATGCTTCTTTCTAATTAAGGTTCTAGTTCCATAGTCTATACAAGGTAAGGGCTTTATTTAAAGTTCACTTGCACTACAAGCGTTTCCATCACGCACCCTAGAATCATTCGGCAGTTCACAACAAGAAAATTTCAGTTTATTTCATTGCTTTTACATCTATGAAACATGGAAGATGAATGTAAAACATCCAAAATAATAGGATTTTTTAGACCAAAACATACTAATGAACTTACATCTTTTTGCATTTGTTTGTGGCAACAGGCACCCCATGCTTGCTTCACATTAACTTATCTTGAAAACCTACAAACACGTGTTGTGTTTGAAATTCCAAAACAGTCAACTTTTGTATTCAGCTATGAAGAATATTAAGACGAAATGATGAATGAAAGAAAGAAAAGCAATATGAAGGAACGCAAAACAGGTTAAGAAATGATACCTTTGCATAATTCCTTTTCTTTAACAATCTCTGATGGGAAGATATTTCAACCCTCTCTGCACTTTATATATAGATAAATCCAGAAATTTGAAATTTTTGTCTGAGCATTATCTGACTTTATGCTTCTGATTTCAACCAAAAGCTTCGAATTTCTTACCTTAAATTGGTCATTTTCAATACACGTGAACTCAAACCATGCCACTAACCTCTTAATCAACTGTTCAATTAATGTAATACATAACATTTCCTTTGGTTGGTATTACCTTTGAAATACATTAATTATGGGTGTTACAATTCGGGGATCTAACACATTTTCTAACAAATCTAAATATCATAAAATAATCATACCGAGGCAAATCATATGTAGAAATATCAATTTCAAGATAAATAAGAAAATGGAGTTCTTAAGGTCTCTGAAGAACTTGATATTGATTAGAGTAATGCCAATAAATGTAATCAACCATTATTCGAATTTAACAAATTACTTGATCATTATTTTAAGTTGTACCCAACAGACAAGTGTTGCCAATATACTAATCAGATGCCCATATGTTCTTAAAAAGAAACATAACATACTCAAACTAGTAAAAGCTTCTAAATAACAACACAAATACAAGTTACTAATGAAAGACTTTTATTTATACATTTTAGTTGAAGTCCCGAAACTCGAAAACAAGAGCCTTAGGGGGGAGTTGATCAAATAAAACGATCACACTGCCTCGATTACTCGCATTATCAGAACACATATTGTCAATAGCCATAATAATACCTATCGAAAGATCCTTATTAAATCTAACATAGCGGACCACATAGCTGATCAATTTGTAATGCATATTTATAATATCTTCACAGCTTCCATAAAGGATAAAAGATCTCACAAGTTTATGTGAATATAGAAGTCCAGAAGTTGATTTATAGTCACGGATGACCCGTGTATCCCCTGGCATGTCCCCGAACCAATCTTCATCATATAGGAGAGCCTAAAATGTCATTATATAACAAACATGTCAAACATCTAAAAATGAGAAGTTTTAGCTACGAAAGTGTTTGATATTGCTAGAAATAAGCATATAGAGTAGTAGATAAGTAGGTACCATTCAAAGTTCCAAACACTCCAACTTGTTGTCTAAGTTGAGAAATGCAATAAGCAGATAAACCAGTTAAATAAGCACTCTCAAAATCCTAAGTTGATTTGTTAAACCATTGGAACATGATTCATACTTTGAGAATAGCTTTGTACAACAACAACAACATACCCCAATCCCGCGGGTTGGGTGAGAATAGCTTTGTAATCATTGAAGTTATTACTGGTTTATAAGATTCTGAAAAATGAGGGAAAAAAAGGAGTCAAGCAGACCCGTTTTACCCGGCACAAAACTGTACACATCTGACCCAAACCCTTTACAACCCACATATATTGCCAATAAAATTTGCCCATTTGATAAAAGATTGATAGCTTTTGTAATTATAAGTTCAGGATTCTCATTTATGAAGTTCCAAGAAAGAATAACAAATGTTGGTGCTTCACCCCAATCCGATCCATCCAGCTTTGACCAGCCCTTAAATTCTACCCATTTAACCCAAACACCCATGTCATACCACATGACATATACATCATAAAGTAAACCGGGGTATGTCAAAAACTACCAAGATTTATCCTTGTGAAATGTAATTAACTATCATAGTCCCGAAACTCGAAAACAAGAGTCTTAGGGGGGGAGTTGGTCAAATAAAACGATCACATTGTCTCGATTACATGCATTACCAGAACGTACATATTGTCAATAGACTCAATAATACCTATCGAAAGATCCTTATCAAATCTAACACAGTGGACCAGATAGCTGATCAATTTGTAATGCATATTTATAATATCTTCACAGCTTCCATAAAGGATAAAAGATCTCACAAGTTTTTGTGAATATAGAAGTCCAGAAGATGATTTATAGTCACCCATCTCCCAATATTCATCATTTAGGAGAGCCTAAAAAAAGTCATTATATAAAAAGCATGTCAAACATCTAAAAATGAGAAGTTTTAGCTATGATAATGTTTGATATTGCTAGATATAAACCATTGGAACATTATTCATATTTTAATAATAGCTTTGTAGTCATTGATATTATTACTGGTTTATAAGATTCTAAAAAGGGATAAAATAGCAATTCACAAAACTGTACACATCTGACTCAAACCCTTTACAACCCGCATATATTGCCAATAAAATTCGCCCATTTTATAAAAGATTGATAGCTTTCGTAATTATAAGTTCAGGATTCTCATTTATGAAGTTCCAAGAAAGAATAACAAATGTTGGTGGTTCACCCCAATCTGGCCCATCCCGTTTTGACCAGCCCTTAAGTTCTACCCATTTAACCCAAACGCCCATGTCATACCACATGACATATAAATCATAAAGTAAACCAGGGTATATCAAAAACTACCAAGATTTATCCTTGTGAAATGTAATTAATCACGAAACTGTCCCTGCAGAGACGGATTTGGATAGATAAAGAACAATATGAGCTTAAGAATGGATACCTTTCCCAGAATAAGTTCAGCAATCGGCTTTTTAGCTAGGGCTCATTGTAAAATGAGATCATCCCGACCATGATACTTTGTGTAGTCAAAGTTGGAAGTTAAACGATGTAAATTGACCACACTTAAGACATGTGGACGATCAATCAAGATCTTGAAATACTCGCATCTGCACAAAGTTTGTAACGAAATTATGAATCTAGCCTTTCTTGAGTGGGTTATATAAAAATGTCCTACCGTATCTACAAGTTTATCTATAGTGTGCAGAATTTCCAAAAGAAAAGTATCTACAAGCACACAAGGCTAGCAAGGGAGGTACTCTGTCCAGTTTTTATACTTAAAATTGCTATTTAAAAACTTGGAGTAACACAGACCAAACCGAGCCTTCAAAACAACTAATGCCACAAAAGAAGATATCTACAATAGTTAATTCATACAAGGAAAAAAGAACTCACATACGTCAAACATCAATAAACTCACATTAAGCATTAACTGTTAACAAAGGTATGGTATATGTCACTATGATTACTCATTTCAACTATTACATTGGTATTAAATGATTCAATGCTTCATATATTTTATATTCATCCACAACAATGACTAATTGACTATCCTTTTCAAATAAGTTAAAGAGGGTGAGACGAAATCTGATATCTTCGGACCAACTATGGTACGATTGATCCTTCCACACTCTTTTGTTCAGATTTTTTTGACCTTTTATAAGCAACTAGCGTAAATAAAGCCTATTATGTAATATAAAAAATAACTAAAACCATCTGAATACGTTTCTGTGACTTTTGACCACTTTAACCCGTTAGCTAAAAAATATACCCAGAATCAACCCATTAGCCTTAATGTGACCTTTTCAATAGTTATCCAACGCATATATAACAAAGAATATAAGAAGTGAGCAGTGAATTCTTACACAGCGGACGAATCTAAAAAAACGTGGCACTCTTTGATTACCACAAGAACTCAGAAATGCCACCCTTTAGCTCTCCAATATTTCCATGCATTTTATCACGACGGCTTGTTTAACAATCACGCCTCTTTCAAGTTGACCATTATTGCAAAGCCCGTTAATAATATGCTCATAAACTTCATCGTCAGAAACATAACCATCTTGTTCCATCTCATCCCATACGTTCAAAAGCATACCACATTTACCAAAACGCGACAATCGCATAAGCAATGTTTTGTAAGCAATTACTGATATAGTACACTTTGCGTCTTTTGCTTTTTTGTAAATCATCATAGCAGCGTGTGGTGGGCCGAAACTACATAAAGTATCGATAATTGATGTAACTACCCCTGTAGTAACCGTAAGCCCCGACCTAGCATTTCGTCAAACATTTCTATAGCATCGGCTACCCTTTTAGCTTTAAGAAACACAAAAATTATATGCACATACGTATCCATATTCTGTTCACAATCATTACTCAACATATCGTTATAGTATTTCAAATATTCATCAATATCACCAACCGAAATGTAATTTAAAATCATCGCATTATAAACAACAACACTCACCTCACATGTTCTCGTTTTTCAAATTTTCAAATATCTTAACCGCGTCATTTATCCGACCACCTCTACCTAAACCTTCGATCACGTAACTAAAACTCAAACTATCGGGATCAAATCCATCTTCCACCATTTCATTCAACAACCTCTCGATCTCACTAACCCGACCCAACTTACACCACCCATAGATAACAATCCCATACGTCTCACCGTCAAACTCAACTTTCCCTTTACCTTTCCCTCTCGTCTTACTCAACAACTTATCCGCACTCGTTACACGCCCACGTCGACACAAACACCTAAGCACAACTTTGAAACACTCCAAATCCCACTCATCCATCCCGAACTCTTCCAAATTCTTAATAATCTCCTCACCTTTCGCTACACGCTTCGCCTTAATGTAACTATCCACAAAAATCTCCAACGTCTCGTAATCACCTCTCACTCCTTTCCCTCTCATCTCACCTAACAAAAACTTCATTTTATCGAAAAACCTCCGTCTACCTAACGCCTTAAACACGACATTATAACTCTCAACACCTCCACTCATTTTTCCGCTCTCCACTGCCCACTCGAAAACCGTAACTATCGCCTCACTATCTAAACCACCTCTATTCAAAACCTTACTAACTACCGAACTATCCGAAACGATATCGGACGCAGCCGCGGTTAACGCTTGTTTAACCGCGGATGTTCCGATAAGTTTCTGAACAAACACACCTCTTAACCTATCCTCAGGTTATAGTAATGCTAATAAGCTCGTTGACTTTTTCGTTGACTTTTGAGTTGACTTTGGGGTTGACTCAGGGTTTTGTGTGTGTTTTTGAGTGTGTGTTTTGAAATTGGGGAAAGTGAGAGTGAGTGATTGAGGAGATGATTAATTTGGTGACGAACATGATGATCGGAAGTTAGTTATTTAACGGTCAACGGTGGTTATAACGGTCAACGGTTGGGTGTGGTTGTTGATGATGGTGGTGTTCAGGTTAACGGGATGAAAGTTGAGGTTTACAATTTACATTTTGCACCCTGAGTTTGTCTATGTTAACAATATCAACAATAAAACTCGGTCAGTGACCGAATCAAAGGTGGGTCCGAGGGATCTTGAAATACTCATGAATTTTTGTGTTGTATTGTTAATTTTGTTAAGAAAAACTTCGATTTTTTTTAACATGCGCCTGGTTGTTGAAAATGTGTTTGTGGTATTCTTTAGTTTATTTTAAGTGCACTTGGCCACGTCGTGTGCCGGTTCCGTCTCTGAAGTCAAGCCCGCTAAACAGATCTATCATACCTCTACCTAGGGCTGAGCTTTATAGACCGCGGAGCAGACCGAAATGAGAAACCGGACCGACTAGACCAGAGAGAATCGAACGTATTTTGGTCCAGTTCTCGGTCCACCATTTTCCTCATTTTCGATCCTCGTTCAGGTCCAAAAATGTTTGTCGAGAATATATCAAAATATCTGTCAATAGAAGGATAATTAAATGCTTGTCGTGATTATATTTTTTTTACTTAACGATAACAGTTTAAAAGATATTAATATTAAAAAAAATGAATATGGTTTTTTTAAAAGGGAAAATTGCATAAATATCCCTCTAAAGGGTTAAAATTACCTGTATATCCAACCAAAACAAATAGTTGCATATATACCCTTCTTAATCACTAAATATAACATATATATCCTTTCTATTTATAATTAAACCCCAAATATAAATTATATACATCTTTACACGAAATTGACAATTTTAGCCCCACACTTGTTTTCTACCATACAAGAAACACACACTGGCTATACATTCCTTCTCAGATCCTAACTCCTAAGCCATGGTTATTTACAAAAACATTTCTCTTGACCAACCACTATGAAATTTAACTTTTCACAAATTCCCCCCCCCCCCCCCCCCCCCCGAATTTCTTATCAATTGCCACCCAAATCAATCAAAGTTTAATCCTTGTATCTTATGCTTTCAAGGTCGCTTTTCAATAGCCCTTACTTTGAGGAGATAGACTTTGTAGATGGTGGCCGGTGACTGTCGTAAACGAGATGAAAGGACCCACATGTCGTAACCGATGGTTCGATGGTGGCGTCGATGCCTTATGTTGGGGACAGCGAATTGTGATGTCTGCCAAATCTACAAAATTTAAAAATGAGAGAATGAGATATGTTTGGGAGGAGAGTCACGAATATTAGTCATAAGGGTATAAAGGACAATTTAGAATGAAATGATTATAATAATATATAACTAAGATTTTATTAAATAGAAATTTATTAATTGGATATATATGTTATATTTAGTATTTAAGAAGAACATATATGCAATTATTTGTTTTGGTTGGATATATATACGTAATTTTAGCCTTTTTGAGGGATATATATGCAATTCTTTTTTTTAAAATGTTAAGTTTAATCTCATCTATTAAATCAAATAGAGATAAAAGGTATAAATTGGTCTCTTGATATGTGAAAAAAGTTTGTTATGTAAATGATCTTAAATCAAATTCTTTTTACTCGTAAAACTAATTAACTTCAGTTAAAATCATTTTAGTGAGTCTCAAAAAAAAAAAAAAAAAAAAAAAAAAAAAAAAAACATTAACATCTTAAACTTTGACCTTAAACATCCATCGTACCATTATAATCTCCAAGTTAAAAAACTTTAATCTAACTCAAAAGAACAGTAATAAGATTGAAAAATAACAAGTTTTATAGGTACAAACATACAATTAATTTGATAAACAATGACTATAATTATAAGGATATTGGTAGCTTGTTGAAAATTGAGAGGCTTATTTTGTATGATTTAAAAGCTGGAACTAAGAAATGAAAAATAAAAAAGGGGGAAAGAAGTCAAGAACCCAAAGTGCACAGCGAGTTTTGAAATTCAGTTAAAAGATATGACAATCTTACGGTAAATATGGCCAATTGACTTAACAAGATGACATGATCCATATATACTTGAGGGTAAATGCTACATATTATCAACGTACTTTTAAATTTGTGCCGACTTGAAACACGTACTATTTTATTCAATGACTTTAACAACGTACTTTCAAATTCTGTTCCAAGATAACCAATAAAACCATGTAGTGTTGAAGTCCTTTAATAAAATATTCCAATCATATTGGTTATCTTGGAACAGAATTTCAATCATATTGGTTATCTTGGAACGGAATTTGAAAGTTCGTTGTTGAAGTCCTTGAATAAAATAGTACGTGTTTCAAGTCGGCACAAATTTGGTAATATGTAGCATTTACCCTATACTTGATGCAGTCATGTAGGATCACGATCAGTAACATTATCACTAATGTTCATGGTCCAAATGTCAAGTAATATATACTGTTCAATGCTCAAGTATATATGAGTGCAACAAATTTTACAAAAAAACTCATCAAACTGAGAACCGGTACAATTAACAGCATGATTAATGTTTTAGCGGCTCATGTTTGATGAACATTTGAGTGAATAAAGAGTAGAAAGATCGTCTAATACTGTAAAGGTCAATTTCATGATGCAATTACGATTAATAGACTACTAAGACTCTCAATGAGTTATATACCGACAATCTTACATACAAGTCATCAACACATAACTACTTGCAATGTTCACTACAAGAAAAATGCTTTTTGGCGACATTCGTATGACATATTTAGGGACATATGTGAAGCCGGCAACACAACTAGCGACTTTAGTTGTAGGTCGCTATATACGAGTCGCAAATTTTTGTGACTTAGTCTACCTCGACGCTAAAATTTGCACAACTATAGGGACTTCTTAATATGTCGCTAAAGAATAGTGACTTTATTATTAGAAGTCGCAGTTTATGTTGCTATTTCTAAAAAACATCGCTAACAAAGTCGCCATCGCTATTCTCAATAGAAGTCGCTACTAGTGTTGCAATTTAGGTCTTTTGTGTATGTTACTATTCACCAGCCATATTGCCTTGGTCACTATTTGGTATTGAAATACAATAATAACAATAATGATAATAAGAACATCAACAACAACTTGAAATGTATAACAAATGAATGGTTTTTGTTTTTTGTTTTGTTTTGTTTTTTTTTTTTCTTTTTTTTTTTCTTTTTTTTTGTTTTTTTTTTCATATAATTACAACACTACAAGAATAACATTTGTTTGACTCGACAGTCTAAAATTTTTTAAAGTACAAAACAAAACAAGAAAGTTAAAGTGACAACTATTCATGTGACGAGAAAATGCAATAAAAAAACATCTAACACCTTCATCGGAGCTCGATCGGGTAGCCCCACTGACCTAACCAATCTGACATGTGCTTTGTTAGATGTTTTGAGTTAAACTCCTAAGGGTAGTTTGGTAATATTAGTAGTAAGGTTAATTTAGTCATTTTGGTAGTATCTAGAATTTGTATGTCGGTTGTTTTGTAAGGTCGGTTAGTTTTTGTAAGGTCGGTTATTCACTTATATAACCAAACATCAGAAATAGAACTCTGTACTAGACTTTGACTTCATAATAGAAATACCAGTTTTGTTCTTAGCTTTTTGATCTCTGTGCTTCTGCTTCTGCTGCTGCTGCTGGTCTTTGGTCTTTTGCCCCATGAATATCTATCCCTAATCCTAACAAATTGGTATCAGAGCGGGTTCGATCGATTTGAAGCAAGTTGCAATTGTTTGAGGTTGTGGATTTGTTTTGGTTTACCTGATCAAATATTAATTCGTGGTTTGGGAATCGACTTTAGCCTCTGGTTGATTTCAAGAATCAATTTCTTGACATCAATTGAATTCGTTTTGTGTTTGGTGGCTGCTGATTCGATTCGTCGGAAGTATCAGGTTTGTTGTCTTGTTAATCTTCAATCAATTGTTGCTTGCTTGTTTAATAGATTGAAGGTGTTTGTGATTGGGATTAGGGATACTTAGAACTTGTTGAATCGATCAGTTTGTCTAGGGATTGTTAATCTCTGTTTGCTTCTTTGTAGATCGATTAGTTGATTGGGGTTTAGGATAATCAGAATTTGGTTTGAAGAATCGAATTTGTACGTGGGTTTGGGTTTGTATTTTTCGATTCGCTTTTGGATTCGATCGTTCATAGATATTGCCGATTGTTTGAATTAGTATTTAAATATGCTAAGTTTTGATTGGGTGATTCTTAGTGAATGGGTCAGTGGAAAATTTAGTTAGATTTGGTGAATGGCAATTTGGTATTTGCCCATTCGTTGTTGATTTGGTAACAAATAACTTCTGGTTTTGTAAAACATGTTAGAAATTTGTTACTTTGGTGATCTTAGTATTCGTTTGTTTTGAGTTATGGACTGTAATTCTTATTGGATAAGTGGGTCATTCGTATTATTATCCATATCATATTTGGAGCGTTTGAATTATTAGGGCTCATTCGTCAAGTTATATATTAGCTTGATTTTGTTTGATACGGATAATAAGTTTGAAGTTGGACCGTAATACTTATCAATAAGTGGGTCGTTAGAATTTGAATTTGGTATTTGAAATTTGAAGATCGATTTGGTGTTTGAAGACTTGGTTCAAGTCGTTTGAAGTTTGTTCGATCGTTTGGAATTTGTTAGTTTGGAAATTTGGATCCTCAATTGTCGGGCTTTTGAAGTTTGCGGCCTGAATTTGATTGTCACTCGTGAAGATCGTTTAAGCCGATTTGTTTGTTCGGTTAGCCGTTTTGAATTTGTCGGCTAACATTTGATTGTTCGCTTTGAAGTCATCGGCATTTGCTTTGGATCGATTTTGTTTCGGATAGCTTTTGGGAATCGATCGTTTGATTTGAAATTGGCTAGTATCTCTAGCTTTTTGGAACTTTGAATTTGATTTGAAGCAGGTGGAGGAGTTTAACTCACACCTGTGATGTTGGCCTCATTCACGGTGGTGAACGTGAATCTTTGGTTGCCTGCAACTCATATTTGGATTATGCTGCGGATCTTGATGCTAGAAGATCCTTATGTTTTTCACCATTGGAAATTCGGTTGTAAGTTGGAAAGCTACATTACAACCATCAGTTCCTTTGAGCAAGTTTCGTCACTGTTTTGGATTTGCTCAAAATTGGAGATATGGAGTTACTTAGGAGTTGAACTCAAGGTGGAGATTGTTAGATGTTTTGAGTTAAACTCCTAAGGGTAGTTTGGTAATATTAGTAGTAAGGTTATTTTAGTCATTTTGGTAGTATCTAGAATTTGTATGTCGGTTGTTTTGTAAGGTCGGTTAGTTTTTGTAAGGTCGGTTATTCACTTATATAACCAAACATCAGAAATAGAACTCTGTACTAGACTTTGACTTCATAATAGAAATACCAGTTTTGTTCTTAGCTTTTTGATCTTTGTGCTTCTGCTTCTGCTGCTGCTGCTGCTGGTCTTTGGTCTTTTGCCCCATGAATATCTATCCCTAATCCTAACATGCTTTTAAGAAACCTGCAACCCAAACCCATTTAATCTTACTGGAGAACAAGAATGAACCGTATAATCGTATATTGATAAGTCTTACTTAAACGACATTAGATCGAGTTGGTACCACTAGGAATACTTGCACCGCTGACCTTTGAGTGTTTATGACAATATAGAACATGAAATGAGACATTTATAAACATTAGTCGTCTACATATTTACCTGGGCATGAAGAACTTAATCACGGCTAGAAATAGGACGAAATAGTGTTGATGTCCTACTTTCTGCAGGTGTAACGCATCTTACTTGTTCAACCCTCATGTATCATGGTCAAGAAGTCAAACATTTTAATATCAACAAATAGCTAAAGCAAATTACTACTGTGATAAGTCGTTGAATTTGCAAGCTTACCACTTAGTTAAAGAGAGATACAATGTGGTTCAAGTGTACCTAAAGCATCATATAGTAGAAGGCAGAGTTTGGATCAAAGTTATACCTCTGGCTAAAGTGATAGAGAGGAAAGGCAATACTTCCATAGCTTTTGTAACTGAAGCTCATCTTCCCTATGGAATCGAAAATATATATATTTAGTAACGACAACAAATATAACTTCAAACATGATTATAGCCAGATGTTATGTTCTTACTCACTCTTATTGTAGTTTCTGAAGTTCTCTTTCTCTTCTTCTTCAATCTTGGTTCGAATGTTAACCCTCTATAATTGTGAGAAAATAGCATAAATCATTAGGCATATGTGCAAGTCATAAGCAGAGTGAGCCGTATAGCAGTATTCAAATCAATCATTCACCTTCTCAACATACAGCTAACTTGTCACGAGCCCAAACATTTCCTTTTTGAAGGCAGTCTCAAGAATTTGATCAATAAAGTTCAGAAGCACAATATCTCATGAGAAACTCGTTAACAATATATAACGCAAAATATAGCTCTTAAAGACATTACATCCTTCTACCAGGATTCGTTTAGCATAAAGTTTTAAGGTTACCAGACTACATTTCAGCAATGGTTAATCATCAATGGAGCACAACTTCCATAAAGTCAACCTTAAACAACCGACCAGGTTTTTAACATGATATATTACAGTGTTCCTACTGAAGCTAAACATGGATGACTTGGCAAATTGAACTAGACCTTAAACTTGCCAATACGCAAGCCATCCCAAAACCTATTCATGAATCAGCAATTCTCAGCAAGATAGACATCCAACATTCTAATCTTATACGTTCTTCTATACCATAGGAAGGTGATTAAAAATTCTTTTAGCTGGGTTCTAAGGAGGCTTGCAAGTTCACCAAGTTCCACAATGCATTTTTCCCAAACATGTAAGCCATTCAGAAACTCTATTATACCTTTTACATTTTCAGGTTACTTCCTCTGAATTTGAGCAAGTAGCCAGCAAAGTGTTACGATTACATACATTTGACATTGGGCTCAAAACATAAGATGGCTACACCTTGTGTGAAATAAAGGAAGCATAAATTGATTTAGTATGTTGCTATTTTTTATGATAAATCCCTTTTTACCCTTAATTATTATTATCATCCAAGGTTTCCAAACCAATAGGGAAGGGTAAAATAGACAGTTGACTATTGAAAATCCGCATTAAATGCACATATCTTAACCTGTGTCTTTTTTGTTGGTGGAAAGATATCTTGGGACAGACAGAGTAAATATCAAATAAAAGATTGTGTATAAGAGAATAATATAAATAACTAATCAACTCACATGATAAGATAGCGCTTAAGCATCTCCATCATAGATGGGGGGTCAGCTTGGCACTTGAAGAACTCGTCATAATATAAGTTAAGTTTGGAAACACCCAATGTACACCAGCAATCATAAGTTTCATTCACCTATGAAAAAAAAAAAAGAAAAAGAAAAACTAAATACGAACAATTGTTGTCCACGAAACAACATAAATAAGTGAATAACATTACCTATATTTTTTAGCATATGATAACATTCTGTACAAACTTATAATAGAATGAGTTTCTGACACAGTTAGCCTCAAGAACTGCTACCATGGGGAAAACAACAGTTGTGCTCATGACAGTAAACTGGGTCAATTTGGGCTGATGACCACCCGTTAGTATTTTAGCGATAACTTTCTGCTCAGGACTCGGATTGATGTCATTTTGATTGTTCTGGAAACTATACAAAATTCTCTACAACATTTGGTCAGTCATATTTCGTGGTCTCTGGAAGAGATTGGTCAAACAAGTGTATCTTCTGAATTTTCTGCCTGCTGTCATTTACTTTCAAGAACCTGATCATTTTCTAGTCTTTAATAAAGTTGGGTGTTTCAATAGTAATTATAGGATGGGTAGCTGAATAAGTAATTGTAATGAATGTTTTTGTGCCTATATGAAGGGCCAAGAAGTTCATTGTATGGCATGAAAGATAACAAACTCCTCTTTTGAGTGTCCTCCATTTGTGAGTTGAATTTTATTCCTCCAAGTGTGTGTGTTAAGTGTTGTGTTGCTAACTCCTTGTGCTCATCTCTGTTGATCGGTGTCAGTTTCAATGTTCCCAAATCATGTGAAATAACAAGTCATCAAGAATACCTTGCACCATTAAAAGTGGGTCTGCAATCAGGCAGGAGGGCCTCATTAGGAGCTTCTGCAAATGCTGCTATATGAGGATGACCAGTGTGGTCTGTATATTCAACCTGAGTAGAAGCAAAGCAAATAACAGATAAGATGGTGCATCACTCAGTGGATTCTTAAATGCAATGCAGTCATGAACATCTACCAATATCTAGCAGTAGAGTTGAGAATTCAAGCGAACGAGCAGGCGGGTGGGCCAGTTGGGTAATGGGTCAAAAAGATCTGATTTGAAATTGGTCACTGTTTCAGTATGGTAGGAAACGGGCCAGATCTGATTTGGATGACCCACAAACACTTTTTGGTCCACTTTTAGAGTGTTTAATAAACAATTAATGCTTAAATTATGCTTACAAAACAACGTCATTACAATAATATGATAAAGTTTTGAATAACACAATTGAGGAGATGATAATGATACTTAAGGGATGTATACAGAATGTTATTTTTAATTAGTAAATTTTACACTTAAAGTATTCATTTTTCATACAGATACAATCTATGTTTAAAAGACATGTAGATTGCAAACACTGAAGACCAGGATCAACGCTAGTCCAGTTTTGCAATATAGAAGAGCTTGAAGTATATACCTCAAATACAGAAGCCCAATAATAATCATAGCGGCATCTGAATTTCTTCTTTTCAGAAGGGTAAAATACATGCTTTTCTTTATAATTTAGTAGTCCAAGTTCACAGACTTTTGGTGACCTAAGATCACACCTGCAAGACATAGAAGAACCATCATATAACCTTATCTTCCGTTTTTGTGATCATGCAAGTTATCGCAGTATATAAACTTCATATAACCTTATCTAGATTATACAGTAAGCATGTAATTCATTTGCAACTTTGAACTTAGAAGTTCGATCCATCTAACAACAAGAATAAAAGTGTCACTGTTTCTATAATTGTTGATACAAAAGTTAGGCGTGCCTGGTTTGGACTCCTTCTCTCGTACCAATTAGCTCTTAATGCTTGAGACCTGCGCACTAAGAAAGTAAACAAACACCGTTAGGCTTATCGTGGGATTGTCTCCCACGATTATCCTCCGGCGTGAGAGTAAGTAATCGTTTTTAGGGTTGTATAGAAGAGTTAGGGTTTGTGAATCGTACCTTTAATGAGAATTATGTCATTCTATATATAGGCGCAGAATCCTTGTAGGTTTCGTGCTCCTTACCCTTCGCACTCATGGTGCTTATCCGGTCTAAGGATCTTTATCCGTAAATAGAAGATCCTTATCTAGACCATAAATAGTTTGGTTGGGTTTGGGCCTACGTGAGCCCAACCCGTAAGTGGTGCCGCCCAAATCATTATCATGGTAGCCCACGCGTGGTGGGTTTGGGCTATAGTAATGTTTATCATTTGGGTGCGCGGCCCAAATATAGACTATACGTCATCAATAATCGAGGTAATGGCAATACCCTCCCAAGGACCCAAAAAATCATAATATTCAGCCTTGACTTGCCGGACAGGACATGCACTCCCACACAACCTGTCATTTCGCCCCCTGCCTGCTACCATGGATGGCATGGGAAACCAACTCACACGATCTAAAAGGTCATATAAAACAGTGACTCTCGCATATCACCACCTATAAGTACACCAGCTCCAACAACCACAACTATGCTCTAAACTCATTCCTAACACAAACCTCACATTATCCTCTAAACTCACTATCCTCAACTGATCCACGTCCTGAGACATTTCTAACAACCCCATTCACCACCAAACACAACCTACCATGGTTTCAAGTTTCAACTATCATTATAATGTGACACAAAATACACACAGAACAAAGAAAACTTCCAATTCCAATTAACAAACAATCTAACACAAATCAAGTGAACATGACTACAACATATCTAACTTCTTCTTTAAAAGTGGCGGCTATTTAGTCATAACGCAGACATCCTAGGACAACTATTACAATCTTTGCCATTAACCACAGAAAACCAACTACAGCAATTGCAACCACCATTATCACAAGGTAGTGTGCACGCAAACGCACAAACGCGCGTGCGCCTAAAACCCTAACAAACATGTAATACTACCTAGCAAACAATAATTTACCTTAAGATGAATAAAAGTTATATGTTTAGGTAGGCATTATATCGAACAGTTAGTGTGCATGTCAAAAACGGAAAATGACCTACAAGAATTCTACAAGGTATACCACTTATTCAACAGAATAAAACTACTTTCACTTCCTCTTTTGTTGAAAATGTATTCTATTATTTCCAAATCATGGTGATATTTCACACTTACAGTTATGATGTATGATGTTATTATCCCATGATCTACGTAGTCAACAGAATCATGATCCTTTTACATACAGTGTAGTCTTAAAGTTTTATTTCAAGATTTTTAAACTTATTGCACCATCTTTGAAGTGAGTAATAGGTGTTACTTAACTTCCAGAAAGGTAAACCCACTCCTCTTTTATTTACCGTATTGAAAAAATATTCTTCAGTGACTATTGACTTAGGTTTTTATTCCGGTGCAGATGATGTTGAAGATATTGACGGTCAAAGGGGTTATTGAAGTATATACTTTGTAGGGAAATAGATGAATTGTGGCATTGTTATCTACCCGCGTCACCATTTGAACACCATTTCTTTTGACGTATAAGTTTAAAGAAAGGCAAATTGAAAAGTTTATGAATGCCAAATATAAGGTTTACTTACTTCCCATACATAACCAAACCATACTTATATAGCAACACGTCTATGGAACACTATCATACACATATCAGTACCAAATGTTGGTGGAATGCTGAAAATAGAAATAAAACAGGGCTATGTAAACAGAGGATGTGTAAACAGAGAAACTCGTTTCAAGTAACATGTCAAATATTAGGCTAAAATGGTTTTCTTTACTCACAGTAAACTCGTACGGATTCTGTTTTGAACCAGAAATACGATATACAGGGTGCACTATAACCTGCAACATTTGTATATCTTAGATACAAGGATCGATTACCAATTGTTATAGCTTAAGAATACACTTAACAAAGAAGTAACAGTTATTATAGCTCAAGGTACAGTTGACTAGTTGTTTAGTGATATGCTATTTCATTTAATTGGATATAATAGAAGAGAAAATAAAATAAAATTATATCACTCACTCTTTATTTTGACTAGTTTTTAGCATTTTTATCAACTTTTTCTTTTATGGGCTAATCATTTTAAAAATCATCATACTTGTCACTCTATCTTTTTATGTGTAACATATTAAAAATTTTGCTTATTTGTGTACTAAACTACCATTTTTGTCTTTATGTGTGTAGTGAAAACGTTTGATGACCATTTTACCCTTTCAAATTACATAAATGATCCTTGTGGGTTTGCGAAAATTGCATCAACCGTCCCTAGGGTAAATTACATAAATGGTCTCTGTCGTTTGGAGAAAATTGCATCCACCGTCCTTAAATGTTTTTATTATTTTTATCCATATGTTTTCATCTATTTTTATATGCTTTTATCCATTTTTACGCTTTCACCCGTTTTTATATATTTGGAAGGCCTTTTCAACCACATCGAGACTTAGTCTTAAATAAGCCTCAAGGGCCATTTTTGATGAGCGATTCACTGGTAAATTGCCCAACCTTTCATGACTTGTGTTTTTCTATGCAAATTGTTATGGATTTAAACATATGACATGCTGTTTACCTGTAGAGAGCAAAGTGGGTCAGTTGGTAAGATGTTAAAATAGGACGGGTTGGGTTGACTTGCTACCGTTTTATATCCATGTTTCTAGTTTTGCAGATAATTTTAGTTTTAATATGATTATAAAGCTATACTAATAAAATAGTAAGAAATCTGAAGATTATAACTTCATAGCATTTAAAACTCTTAAGTGGTTTACAACCCGTTTGATCCATTTGACATGTTTCCTGCTTTGCTATGATTTTATAGTTTACCCATTCAACAAGTTTTATTCGTCACTAGGTTCTTGCATTGTACCCAATTGACCGGCAGGGGTAAAATAGAAATTATAACTGACCAATTTTAGGTAAACTGGTCGAGATGGTTGCATCTAGTTACTGGTTTGCATAATATTTTTATGAATGTTATCTTGTTTTTTCTGTTTTGGATAGATAGCTGAAGAGGTGGCATAGAAAGAATTGAAGTTTTTATCAGTGCATGTTTTGTATGTCTAATATTTTTTTTTCTTCACGGTGCAGGAGGGAGCTGAGATCATGTTCAAGGCCAATCTGCAGAGGAGGATGGGTAGAAGGAGTTCAAACAAACACTGCAATTGACTCAACAGATATACAAGATAATGTGTTAGCTGATATATGGAATGAAATGAATGTTGTATTAGAGTTGAACAAGGTAGGTGGATACGCTATTTGCATGATGAAATTCATATGGTTTTTTATGTGTTTCATTACACCGAAATGGATGTGATTCTGTCAGTTTCTATCATAATGTCTGATAATTCACCCTTTTTTGTTACAGTCAGTTGACATCGAAGATGGGATGAACTCGCGGTTTTAACACAGACAATGTGTGAAAATGAAAGAACTTGTTCTGTCAAAAGCATAAGGAGTGGATAAAAAAAATAGGGACAGTGATGCAATTTTCGCTAACCCACAGGGACCATTAATGTAACTTACCCTAGGGACGGTGGATGCAATTTTCGCAAATTCACAGGGTAAAATGGTCATCACACATTTTCACTACACACATAAAGACAAAAATAGTAGTTTAGTACACAGATAAGCAAAAAATTTAATATGTTACACATAAAAAGATAGAGTGGCAAGTATGATGATTTTTAAAATGATTGGCCCTTCTTTTATTAAATAAGAAAAAGAAAACATATTCCAACTATGTTTATTTCACTAACTACAAATATAGAGAGGAGAAACATAATACTTCAAATTTTGCAGACATAAAGTCTGATGTAATTTTTATTATATCACCTTTAACAGATTGGGTTGAAACAAATAGACGTGGTTACTTTCTCATAATGAATCATACTGATTTTATTTTGCACGCCACACTAAATAATATTACAATTAAAACTAGTGAAACGCCAGAAACAAAGTACAAACAACAATACAAATCTTAACGGATACAAGGGTTGACAAAGAGCAAACTCAACAGGAGTTCTTACCAAATTTTGAAAAGTCGTATGAAATTTAAAAGGTAGCTCATTAGCAAGATTGTTGAGAAGAATCCAACCGGAAAACCGATCCATGTTCCTTCCCAAAAGATCCATGATAGATCCTCCTCTTCCTCGACTCTTCCTTCCGATGATGGAATATCCTCTGGACATTCGATTTTAATCTGCATGCCGCATAATCCACTATTGTTTTGAAAATACCTCAACTCATCCATAGTGTCCATTTGTCGACCACGAGGAATTTTACCCGTCAACATGTTGTTGCTCACATCTAGAACTGTGAGGTTGCCAAGCTGATCTAGTGATTGGGGAATCGAACCCGAGAGTTCATTATGTGAAACATCCAAGCTCTCTATGCCTTCTAAATTGCCAAATGACAGTGGAATGTTCCCAGAAATCTTGTTGTGTGATATGTTGAGCTGTTTTAGAGCTTTGAGATTGCCTAATGATGGCGGTATTTCACCAGAAATATTGTTGCCCGACAAGTCCAACAAAACATAGATATGAAGGTTTCGTAGGCGTTGAGAAGATTTCTTCCAATTCACTATTAAGTCTTGAATCGAGTCTTCGACCATATCCCCTGTGAAACGAGAAATCGGATTCGGTGATGCTGACATATTCATTATTGGAAGGTTTGCCATTTGTCGTGGAATGAATCCAGTTAGGTTGTTCCTTGAGAGATCAAGAATTTGAAGAGAACTGCACATGGAAATATTGTTCGGGATAAATCCGTTGAGGGAAGTGTTTCTTAGGACAAGTATTTCAAGGGTAGGGAATTGAGGGAGAATATCTTGTAAATTTTCTGTAATAATGCTATTACGAAGATCAAGAACTCTAAGGTTGACTAATTTAGTCAAATTAAAAGGTATACTACCAGAATACTTATTCCCGCCTAAATAAAGAACTGCGGTTCCATTAGGAAAATTCGTCGGGATTTTACCATAGAAATCATTGTTTGACAAATCCAGGGAAAATTCATATTTAGTTCTGAAAATAGGTAAACTGTCACCAGAAAATCTGTTTCGAGACAAGTCGAGTAACCTTAAATCCTCAATCTTGGAAATGGAATTTGGAATTAGTCCTGAAAGATTATTTTCTGAAACTGCAAGATAAGCGAGATTTATGGCGTAGCCTATTTTTTCTGGCAACACCCCTGAAAAATTGTTCCGAGACAAATCAAGAACCCTTAATGATTTAGATATAAATAGGTGAGGCGGGATTTGTCCGCTGAGGCTGTTATCTGAAAGAATTATCGATCGGATGTTGTCAATCACCGCTAGCCAATGTGGGAATCTTCCCTCCAATTTATTCCCGCTCAAATTTAGATCAACCAAATCTCTCTGTGATGAAATCCATTCAGGAATTTGGCCTGAAATTCCACAAGAAGGCATTGAGATGTACATAAGACTACATCTTGGATCAACCTTAGTTGTGTTATTCCAAATCAAGTTGCTTCCCTTTCCACCGATGCGTAATTCCTTTAGAGTTCTGATTTCGAATAACGAAGTTGGAATCTCCCCAGCAAGCATGTTGTCGTGGAGTCGAAGGAGACTTAACTTGCTCAAGTTTTGCATCGATGATGATATCGGGCCTGTAAACTGGTTACTGCTCAGGTCCAGATCAGTCAAGTTGGTTAGTCTTCCTATAAAGGTTGGAATTTCCGATGATAAAGAATTTTCAGACAAATCCAGTGATTCTAATTTCGCGAGATTTGCAATTGATGATGGGATTCCACCGGAGAAACGATTCTTTTGTAATCGAAAAGCCCTTAACTTTGTTAAATTTCCAATCTCTTCCGGGATGTTTCCGCAAAGAAAATTGTCACCCATCGACAGTGATTCAAGATTTCGAAGCTTGCCGATTTCAGGGCTTAAACTTCCCCCGAGATTATTGTGACTAAGATAAAGATCTTGAAGAGATTCGAGCTCAAAAAGTTGAGCAGGAATCGGACCCTGGAAACGATTAATACTTAACCTCAATGTTGTCAATTTTCGAAAAGAACCCAGTTCAGGTCCTAGTTTGCCCTCAAGATTATTATAACTCACGTCCAAGTAACGTAAATTTGTTAACTGGAAAAGTTGGCTGGGGATGGAACCATTGAAGTTGTTACCCCACATGTCAAGATGAAGCAGTTTGGTGAGATTACCAAACCCATCTCCTGGGATCTCGCCTTCAAACAAATTCCCCGATATATCAAGTAGTTCAAGTGACCGGATATGAAAAAGTTGGCTGGGGATGGAACCATTGAAGCTGTTATGTCTCATGTCAAGATGAAGCAGTTTGGTGAGATTAACAAATCCATCTCCTGGGATCTCGCCTTCCAAATAATTCAACGAGATATCAAGTAATTCAAGTGACCGAATATGAAAAAGAGGAGTCATGATGTCAGACGATATCGGAACTGGGGGAGAAGGGAAGGCTACCTCAGATAGCTGAAGCTTGGTAACACTTCTGGTTCTGGAGCAAGTAACAAGCTCCCATGAGCAACAATCCGAAGTCGAATTCCATGAGTCTAGTCTTTGCCATGGTAGAAAGAAATTGGAATGGTGTGTGGAATTGTAGATAGCGGCGAGGGTGGATTTGAAGTGAAGTAGTGCATGCTTTTGATGAATGGGACAAGAGAATGATGGGATTATAATGGAAGTGAGTATTAACAAGATTAATAACATTAACTTTAACATTGGTGTGCTTGCCATGGTGGATTTTGGTGTTCTATATTTTTTATTCATTTATATATATGTTCTGGTAGTCGTTATATAGGGAATGAAATGTAGATTTTTCTTTTTTCTTTTTTTTTTCTTTTATATATATATATATATATATATATCTACCTATTATATAAAAAGAGGTATTTAATACTGTAGCACCCTAAAAATATGCCACGTAACCTCTTGTATCATGCTAAAAAAATGCCACGTAACCACTCTTTCTCATCTTTACCTTGACTTCTTCCCTCTTCTTCACTACCCAACATCACTCATAATGTACAATTACAAAAAGAAAGTTCTCTTTCATCTTGGTGGACGAATTTCTCTCTTCCTTACAAAGATATGGCGCCTATCAATTTCTTATCCACCTTTTACATTACTTTTTCTTTTCTTTCTTTATAAGTATTAATGGTTTGCATCACTCATTTACTAATTTTGTGAGGTGTGGCTGTTTTGTTTAAGTTGATTGGTGTAGGTTATGATGTAAAAAGCTGAAGGGAGGAACTAAGAAACGATGAATGATGGTAACCCTGTTTTCTCTTTGTTACTTTTCTTCAACCTTCGGTTTAATTTTTGGGTTAATTATAATTTTGTGTTCAAATTGCAAATTTTTGGCCTTGGATACTGATTCATGTTAGTTTGATTAAGTTTCATGTGGAGAGAAACTCATGTACGAATCTGAATTCTTTGCCATGTTGATAGTATGAAGTAAACTATGATCTTCTTGTTTCGTTATTAACTTTATAGTTCTATAACTTGTGAGATTTGTATAGGAGCAGTGTGCAAAACAAGATAAATGATGGAAGTCATGATGAAACTCCCATGTCTTCTAGGCTTCTTTTTTTTTTTTTTTACAACCCTTCAATGATAAAGATGGCGGCAGTCGATCAAAGTAAAATGCTCCATTTAATTGATGATCTTTTTATTCGAGCCTATATAATGCAGAGCATTGCGTTATGTCTTGGAGGCAAATGTATATTGAATTTAGAAGTAAGAGTTGGTGACTCATTTCATTGTTTTATGGTTATTTTTGGGTATGAACTTTGAGTGCTAACTTACGGTACATAGTTATAATGTGCAGAACAAAAAAAGAAGATACAGAAGGAAAATCTTAAATGAGTTCCCAAAATATTATTTGTAATGTAAGGTACTTTATTACCTACATTTAATTTGACAAAAGTTATCTAAATAAATCAACTTAGATATACGTATTTTAGGAAAGAAAAGTTACAATAAATCCAATCCAAACTTTAAAACTTCTATTCTTTAGGTACACTAGAAGTTATGGTGTGCCATGTGATGATGTGAAGTGGTAAAAAAAAGTCATATAGGAAGTCATGATTTGTAGAAAATGTGACTAGATTTGTCAGGATAAAAATCCAAATGTGACTATTTGGTGTACTTTTTCTCCAAGTTGTGCTATAGCAACTCCCATTCCACTTTTCCAATGAGCGTGATTATCAAGATGTATGCTTAGAGCAGTGTTATATTTCTATAAGACTACAATCTTGTACTTAACCGGAATGTATCATCCTTTATTGAATAGCATTTGTGTTGGACAAGCCGACTCTTCTCCGCAAACTAAATGGCAATAAATTGTTCAAAAAGAAATGGCAATAAACATCTATGTTGATATAAAAGGAACATGATGAATTATAGATTAGGGTAGTCGATTAAGACTTGTGAACATTATTGAAAATAATAATACAAAAATTAAAGTTACTTTTAAAACCAATCCCCATACACCGCGCGCACTATTGTCATCGTTTGATTCACTCCTTAAATTTTAAGATCATATACATTAGTTGGGCATAATGTAACGGGTGAGGCTGCGTGAAGGGGATTCCTCATGCGCGAGCTGCGTTGTGAGGGGTTTACTCTCACGCACAAGCCTTTGCAATTTTTTGTTAATTCGGACAAGGTATTAGCCAAATGAAGAGTGTGTTTTTTGTAAGTGTCATGCGTGTGTATGTGTTTTATATATCTAGATATATAATTTGGTATAATTAAATGGTGAACGAGTGTTCAATGCTAAATCTTTACATCATAACACGTTTTAACATGATCGTTTTTATACGCCTGGGCCGTGCTTAGCACGGCCATAAGACTTTACTAGTATATATATAAATTCATATAAAAAAATAATATATTGCTTTATTATATGATGTACAAGTTATAAACCACGAGTGTCGCAATAGAAAAATGATCAGTGTTTGTATGTACTGTACAGAGTTTAGGATATTTATTTGAGCAATAAAGTTTTTTTTTTTAAACTTTCGTGGGAAGGTTATTTGGGCACTCGTGTATACCAATCATATAATGATACGACTCTTATTGCTTTTACATGTAAAAATAGCTACTAGCTAGTAAACTAATAACACTAAACTGAAGGCTTTTGTTAATCATCTTTTTAAGGTTATAGTTTAATTTAAATACCATTATACCAACATATTAGTGATTCAATTACTAATTAATTAGATGTGATTTTTTAGTATTCTAGTTGTCAAGTACTAAAAAGTTGTAGCCAAACGTTGATCAAGCGATGGACAATGCGGCATACGAACTTCAGGTTCAAAGTAAAATACACCCGACAGGTGATATATGTGGTTGACAAAACTCGCCTTCTTAGACGCAGTGCCTAACCAATGTATTCTTTGAAGATACATATGATGGGTTTTCTATTCCCAAACTAGATTAATACGCAGCGGAAATAATAATCTAGTGCACGAAGGGAACTAAACCCTAAAGGATCTAAACCTAATTAACTAAAAGCAACTTAAAAGAAATAAATAATTAAATAAGTAATAAGAAAATTACTAACCTTTGAGAAAATTGAATTTCTCACGCGGACCACCTTGGTCGAACTTGGAGGCGAGTACCCAAACGAGAGTACCTCTAATAGCTCACACCCACGAACCAAAGAGAAACTATTCTTCGAACTCCTAGGGTCCCGTCAATACGAAAGACTCTTATAAAGAGTAAGAATGAGATAGTTGGGATGAGCAATATAAACTTTGGCATGTCCCCTCTATTTATAAGGAAAGGAAGAGGTATGGGTTTACCCTTTGGGGCGATGTGGGACAAACCCCCAAAACCATCCCATGACCTTGTTACCACGTAACACTTAACGTGGTTATGCCGTAACTTATTCTTTGAATCATTTTCTCTTTTATATTTCACCGAGGGCGACCCAAAAAGGACTCTACTTTTGACGATAGTCTTACCAATTAGTTATAAACTTGGACATTAATTCCAACAGTCTCCCACTTGGACAATTCATCAACTATAATTGGTCTAAGCCTATTCCGATCAACTAAGCAGAGAGTGCCATCCAATGCAACTGCCGAACTATGAATCATATCTTAGAGTCAGCCCTTAGATAAGTGATCAACTATTCCTTTGTTCTTCTAATATCATATGAACCTGAGACATGGATTTTAATCAATCTACAGGTTCAACATTATGTTTCTCGATTCCCGATTATTTGACTATATGAGACTACTGAATTGAACACATCAATTTAGTCCTGGCTAGGCCTAGTACATTTAAGTCAACATTTAATCATCGAGGGGCCCATTGATATCGCTTTCCCTTTTAGGCGAAAGGAACAAATAAACTTTGAATACATAGAACTAGTCAACTTATCATGTCATACCTAGCATACCCTTTATAACCAATGTTTTAAAAATCGCGCCTAAGGCGCGCCTACTCCCTAAATCCCACGAGGCTCTAGCCTTTGGGATTTTTTTAGATCGAGGCTCACGACATGCATGAATCCCGTAAAAATCGCAGCGCCTTGGAGATTTTTGCGCTTTAGCGCCTTGGGGATTTGTGCGCCTAGAAGATGTAACGGGGTTTTGGCCTTTTTTTCTTAATAGTAAGATACATTTTGGGCTTACATGTTATATACATTTTGCCCTTTAAGTTATAAAGTATCTAATAACCCTAATATTTTAGAAAATAACTAAAACACACAATCAACAAAGAATTATGTTTTTTTTGTAATCTAATGTCTAAGAATAGTAGCTTATTAACAAATACAAATGTTGTTTCTTTAATGTTAAGTGTTACCAAACAACTATAGATTTTTTTTGTTGTTGATAGTTTAATCCATGGTAATTTGTTAAATTTTATGTGTCATAAACTCATATATTGTAATGTATATTCAGGAACTTAGGGTAGTTCATGGATTCTGATATGCTGCTTGCTTAATATTTTGGGCTTAAATGCAACCTTTGTTAGATGTAATAACTATTAATTGGCATTATGCATTAAATATTGATATTTTTATGTTATTTAAGCTGCATAAGTTTTCACATATGTTATAAAAAAAAATCTAAATATATAGTGCGCCTCATATTTATGAATCCCGCGCCTTGGTTTGCGCCTCGACTCGATGCTCTTTGACCTCCTTTGCGCCTTAAGCCTTTCAAAACATTGTTTATAACTGGCATTTACGCACAGCATTTGAATAAACTAAAGTATAACAGACTTGAAAACTAGATACTCGATGTATCTCCATTTTAAGAATAGAGGATATTATCATCTTAGAATTACTCGTGATCTCAATCCATGAAGTAATCTCTCTAAGTACGGGTTTGTCCTATACTTAATTCCCATTAAGTACTCATAAGTGTTGCAGCATTCTCTATGCTATGTCTAATCTTTATAGACAATCTACTAACACTCCATGATAGTCTTAAATCATTACTTACTTCCTGTAGTATGAACGACTGAGGAGGTTCGAGTAAACTAAGTACTCAGGAAGTGGATTCTAAACATGCAAAAATGAAACACAATGATAAACAATAGTAAATGGTAGCACACTTGCAAATAAACAAATCTCAATTATTTAATCACCAAATCTATTACGATTTCAATCATTGATTATAATGTTTCAAACTCAAACTAACAACTAAAACTTTATTTTATCTTTCAATCCTATGCTCCAAGCATGTTCATCGTGTTTGGACTTAGCCAATGCCTTTGTGAATGGATCAGCTAGATTATCCTCTAATCGTATGTCTTTCACAATCACGTGTCCTTCTTCTACCTTTCTTCGAACAAAATGGTATTTCCTTTCAATGTGCTTTGACTTTCCGTGATCCTTGGGTTCTTTAGTCAAGGCGACTGCACTCTCATTATCACAGAATATTTCAATAGGGTCTTGTACGGTTGGAACAACTCCAAGATCTCCAATGAAATTCTTCATCCAAATAGCTTCCTTTGAAGCCTCACAAGCTGCAATATACTCGGACTCGCATGTGGAGTCTGCCACTGTATCTTGCTTTGAACTTTTCCACGTCACCGCTCCCCCATTTAGCAAAAATACCCAACCAGACTGTGAACGACTATCATCTTTATCTGTTTGGAAACTTGAATCACAATAACCGGTCACTCTGATTTCTTCTTCTCCACCATAAACTAAGAACCTGTCTTTAGTATTTCTTAAATACTTAAGAATGTTCTTTATAGCTGTCCAATGACCTTCACCAGGATTTTGCTGATGTCGACTCACCATGCTCAAAGCAAAGGAGACATCAGGCCTTGTACACGTCATGGCATACATGATCGATCCTACAGCCGAGGCATATGGGACTCGACTCATTCTGTCCAGTTCTTCATTAGTTTTCGGACATAGATCCTTACTAATCTTTATGCCATGATGTAAGGGTAGATTCCCTTTCTTAGAATTATCCATTTTGAATCTTTTCAAAATTTTATCTAAGTACGTGTCCTGGCTAAGTCCTATAAGACGCTTTGACCTATCTTTGTAAATCTTTATACCGAGAATATATGTTGCATCTCCCAAATCTTTCATAGAGAAACATTTCCCCAACCATTCTTTTACACTTTGTAATATTGGGATATCGTTTCCTATGAGTAGTATATCATCCACATATAATACCAGGAAGACTACAATACTCCCACTGACTTTGATATATATACAGGACTCATTTTCACTTCTAGAAAATCCAAACTGTGTGACTTTCTCATGGAAGCAGAGATTCCAGCTACGAGATGCCTGTTTAAGTCCATAAATGGCCTTTTGAAGCTTGCACACTCTTTTAGGATACTTTGCATTTTCAAAACCTTCTGGTTGTGCCATAAACACATCCTCTGTTAGTTTTCCATTAAGGAAAGCGGTCTTGACATCCATCTGCCATATTTCATAATCATGAAACGCATCTATGGCAAGCATTATCCTAATTGACTTTATTTTAGCTACTGGTGAGAAGGTTTCCTCATAATCAATCCCGTGGGTTTGAGTATAACCCTTCGCTACCAACCTAGCTTTATAAGTGTGTACTTTCCCATTCATGTCTGTCTTCTTCTTGAAGATCCACTTACATCCCACAATCTTAAGACCGTGTGTAGTGTCAATCAAGTTCCAAACTTGGTTGTCATACATAGATTGAATCTCACTTTTCATAGTTTCCTTCCACTTAGCAGCTTCAGGGCTTGCCATCGCTTCCTTGTAGTTAGGAGGCTCATCCAACTCACTTAGTGTATTATCACTAATCTTGTCCTCTTCAATATGGAAACCATAATAGAAATGAGGATCCTGAGAAGGCTTGCTTACTCTACTACTTGTTCTGTGAATGGGTAAGGATATATCATCAGGTTCAACAGGTGTCACCGCCTCTTGTTGAGTGTTAGTGTTTACTATAGGTTCTTCATCTGCAGAATCTTGAATTTCTTCAAGGTCTATTTTACTCCCACTGTCCTCTTTGGATATCATTTCTCTCTCGAGGAACGTTCCTCTTCGAGCTACAAACACCACATTATCCTTGGGTCTGTAAAACAAATATCCAAATGACTCTTTAGGATAACCAACGAAAAGACACTTTTCGGATCTGGCTTCTAGTTTGTCCTGAGCCTCTCATCTAACGAAAACCTCACAACCCCAGATTTTGATGTGCCCAAGGGAAGGACGTTTTCCCTTCCACATCTCAAAAGGTGTCTTCGAAACCTTCTTAGTGGGTACAAGATTTAAGATATGGGCGGCTGTTTCTAATGCGTAACCCCAGAAGCTTATTGGAAGTGTTGCTCGACACATCATAGATCGAACCATGTCTAACATGGTTCTATTTCTCCTCTCCGCAACTCCATTTAGTTGTGGTGTTCTAGGAGGAGTTAACTGTGAAACTATACCACAGTTTTTAAGATGATCGAAAAATTCGATACTAAGGTATTCTCCTCCCCTATCGGATCGGAGTACCTTTATCTTTCTGCCCAGTTGGTTCTCTACTTCGTTTTGAAACCTTTTGAATACTTCAAAAGTATCCGACTTATGTTTAATCAGATAAACATATCCATATCTACTGAAATCATCAGTAAATGTAACGTAGTAGCGGTTTCCATCTTTAGTGGTTGATCAGAATGGTCCACACACATCCGTGTGTACTAAGTCCAATAATCCTTCACCTCTTTCACATGTTCCTGTGAATGGTGATTTAGTCATCTTTCCCAATAAGCAAGACTCGCATACATCATCCGATTTGAAGTCGAATGATTCCAACACTCCATCCTTTTGGAGTTGGGCGATGCGTTTCTTGTTTATGTGCCCAAGACGAGAATGCCACAATTTTGATTTATCAAGCTCATTAGACGAACCAACATTTAAAATCACATTGCCATTATCACTAATACATTCAACAGTTTCATATATGCCTTTGCAAGGAGAAGCTTTAAATATAAAACAACCATTTAATAAACCAAAATATCTCCATTCTCATTGTCAAATGAAAATTGATAACCATCCTTAAACAAAGAATGAAATGAAATAATGTTTCTTGTCATTTCTGACGAATAACAACAATTATTTAAATTTATCCTAACTCCAGACTTTAGCATGAGCTCGTGCTTTCCAATGTTCGTTACAGGTGTAATTTTCCTGTTCCCCATGACTAAGTTGAGCTCTCCATGCTTCAACTTCTTACTTTCCTTTAGACCCTGCAATACAGTGCAAATGTGAGTACCACATCCTGTATCCAAGACCCACGAATCAGAAGTTGTAGTATTGTGGAGTTCGATCATAAACATACCTGAGTGACTACCTATTTAGACCTTTCCGTCTTTGAGGTGCTTCAAATATTTTGGGCAGCTACGCTTCCAATGTCCCTTTGTGTTGCAGTAGAAGCACACTACTTCCTTTGGATCACTTGTCGGTGCAATATCAGATTCAGCCTTTCTCTTAGACCCATGATCGGACTTTCCGTTTGTGGCCTTTCTTTTCCAGTTGGAATGAGAAGTCTTTCTTTTCTTTGCATTATGACCAACAGTCAACACAGGAGCCGCTGAAGTAGAGGGCATATCAATCTTCTTGATCCCTTGCCCAGCGGTTTGCAACAAGCTATGGAGTTCCATTATTGAGGTCTCTTTCCTGTTCATTTGATACGAGAGCACAGACTGATTGTAATCAGCTGGCAGACCAGATAGGATTATGTTGATAGAAAGCTCAGTATCGAATACCATGTTCAGAGATCCCAATCTGTCAAAGTACCCTTTCATCTCTAAGACAAAAGAACAAATAGAGGCTCCAGGTTTTGGTTTGCAAGCCATGAGGGATTTAACAACATCAAGGCGTTCTTTGCTTGCCTTTGCCTGAAACATTTCTTTGAGCTGTTGGTTCATTTCATAAGCCCAAGTGTTCTCAAAAGTCTTTTGCAGTTCAGGGCTCATGGAAGATGCCATGATGCATGACACTTTGTTCGCATCATCATAGTGCTTTCGGTGAGCTTCAATCTCTTCTTGGGTTGAATCATCATCAATTTTGGGAATTTGCTCATCGAGATCATACTCTTTGTTCTCGTACCTTAGGGTGAACCTAAGGTTTCGCATCCAGTCCATATAGTTAGGACCGGTGAGTCTTTCCCTCCCAAGAACTAAGAGTAATGAGAAGTTTGGGTTATGTGAGGGATTGGGAACGGGAGGATTGACACCATTTTCAGTAGACAACTATAAGATAAAACAATTTTAGTTTAGAATGAATATTCCTTAATCAATTAGCCAATTTTATATTAAGGCTAGGATCCATATTTTAGATTCGTTTTATGAAGAGGGTTGCCGTAATCACATCACAAAATTATTTTAGGTAGACAATGTCTTTGTCAATTTCATTCTCTATGAAATTCCTAGTTCTTTTGAGATTCATTGATTCTGATCAATGTCATGTTAATCTCGTATATGCTTATCTACAATTCATGACTGGGATGCCGAGGATCATGAATAAGACAGTGAATTTAACCATGCAAAACCCGCGTGGTACCCGGCTCGAGTCAGCCCGAGAATCGCGAGACCCACATCACCTTTCACTTATGTTCTCTTATTAATGTGCCGGTAAACCACACACGCTCCATTAATAGCCCATAGGATAGATGTGCGGTTGATATAAATCCGTTGAGGGAAGTGTTTCTTAGGATAAGGATTTCAAGAGAAGTAGAGAATTGAGGGAGAATATCTTGTAAATTTCCTGTAATAATGCTGTTACGAAGATCCAGATCAGTAAGGTTGACTAATTTGGTCAAACTAACAGGCAGACTGCCAGAAAACTTATTCCCGCCTAAATAAAGAATTTCGGTTCCTTTTGGAAAATTCGTCGGGATCTTACCAGAGAAATCATTGTCGGACAAATCCAGGGAAAAATCATCTTCAGCTCTGAATATAGGTAAACTGTCACCAGAGAATCTATTTCGGGACAAGTCGAGTAACTGTAATCCCGTTAAATTGGAGATGGATTTTGGGATTAGTCCTGAAAAATGATTTTCCGAAACTGCAAGATAATCGATACTTGTAGCGTTACCTATGCTTTCTGGCAACTCCCCTGAAAAATTGTTCCTGGACAAATCAAGACTCTGTAACCATTTTGATATAAATAGGCGAGGCGGGATTGATCCGCTGAGGTTGTTATCTGAAAGAATTAGCCACCGGATGTCATTCATCTCCTCCAGCCAATGTGGGAATCTTCCCTCCAATTTATTCCCGCTCAAATCAAGAAACCACAACTCTTTCTGTGATGAAATCCATTCAGGAATTTGGCCTGAAATTCCACAAGAAGGCATTGAGATATCGTAAAGACTACATCTTGGATCAACCTTAGTTGTGTTATTCCAAATCAAGTTGCTTCCCTTTCCACCGATGTATAAAAACTTTAGAGTTCTGATTTTGAATAACGAAGTTGGGATCTCACCGGCGAGTATGTTGTCTTCAAGCAAAAGGGACTCTAACTTGCTCAAGTTTTGCATCGATGATGGTATTGGGCCTGTTAACTGGTTACTCCACAGGTTCAGAAAAGTCAAGTTGGTTAGTCTTCCTATAAAGGTTGGAATTTCCAATGATAAATAATTTTGAGACAAATCCAGTGATTCTAATTTCGTGAGGTTTGCAATCGATGATGGGATTCCACCGGAGAAATGATTATTTCGTATTGAAAAATCCCTCAACTTTGTTAACTGGAAAAGTTGGCTGGGGATGGAACCATTGAAGTTGTTATACCGCATGTCAAGATGAAGCAGTTTGGTGAGATTACCAAACCCATCTCCTGGGATCTCGCCTTCAAAAGAATTCATCGATATATCAAGTAGTTCAAGTGACCGAATACGAAAAATCGGACTTAAGATTTCAGAAGATATCGAAACTGGATCGGAATCTACAGGAGGAATGGCTACCCCAGATAGCTGGAGCTTGGTAACACTTCCGGTTCCGGAGCAATTAACACGCCTCCAAGAACAACAATCAGAAGTCGGATCCCATGAGTCTAGTTCTACATATTGAGTGGAATTGTAGATGGCGGTGAGGGTGGATTTGAAGTGAAGTAGTGCATGCTTTTGATGAATGGGACAAGAGAATGATGGGATTATAATGGAAGTGAGTATTAACAAGATGGATAACATTGGTGCGCTTGCCATGTTGGATTTTGGTTGTTTTATATTTTTGATGCGTTGGTCTATGTTCTGGTAGCCATTATATAGGCCTTAGGGAATGAAAATGTAGATATTTTTTCTAGATATTTTTTTCTTTCTTTCTTTCATTTCTTTTATTTGTTTATATAAATTCATATAAAATAATGTACTGCTTTATTATATTATGTACAAGTTATAAACCACGAATGTCCCAGTAGAAAAATGATTTGAGTTTGTATGTGTACAATTTTTAAGTCAAGTCAATCAGTGGCGAAGCTAGAAAATTTTCAGTAGGGGGTCGGGATCTAATTTTTTTTTCCTAACGCTATTTTTCGGGTAATACCGAAATTTTGAGGGGTCGAAACCGAATATACCGAAATTTTTCTACACGAAAACTATATACCCCCTACATCGCAAAAAAAATTTCGGGGGGTCTGACGCCCCCGGCCCCTATGTAGCTGCGCCCCTGAAGTCAATGGGTAGTGGATTCTTTTGCCCTTTTCACTATACTGGGTTTAGGAAGGTTACTTGAGCAGTAAAGTAATTTTCTTTTTCTTTTTTTAATCTTATTAACATTCATGGGAAGGTTATTTGGGCACTCGTGTGTAAAAATCATATAATACTAAACTAAAGGCTTTTGTTAATCACATTTTTAAGGTTATGGTTGAATTTAAATACCAACATATTAGTGATTCAATTCCTAATTAGTTAAATGTGATTTTTTAGTATTTCCATCTGTCAAATACAAAAAAGTTGTAGCCTAACAACTAGCGTCAATCAAGTGATGGACAATGGGGAAAACAAACTACACGTTCAAAGTAATATATACCTTCCAATACGCGATGTTATGCGATTGACAAAACTCGTCTTCTTAGACGTGGTGGTTAACCAATGTATTCTTTGAAGATACAGAAACTTTGTTACGTTTGATTACTTTTAAAAGATAAAACGTGACACCGTTTGTTATAACATCAATTCAAATAGCTATACTTGGTGGAAATAACGTTATTTTAAGTCGTATTTATTCTTACAGAAACAAAAGATCGAGAGTACTATATTGGTGTGCAATACGTATACAAAACTAATCCCTACGAAAATAGATCATATCAATCTATAGTGTAATACGTTCTTAACAATAAAGTATCTTATTTGAAACTGTTTATTACAACATTTAAATCTAACTTTTACAAAGTAATGTCTTCATTTTAATAAATCAGGGCCTGCCAAAAACAAAGATAAGAATGATACCTAATATCCTTTTGATATATTTCATAAATGTGAGGCCTAAATAAATCGAACTTAAATGACATCATATTTATTGAAAACTTCTATTTCTAGAGCATCAGGTGGTCCAGGTTACATGGACTTCGATAGGAACACTTGTTTGCTTGACTTGGTGGAAAATAAGGTCGTTTTTAAGTATTCGATCCGGTCAACCAACATGAGAGTAAATTAGATGTTCGTCTTTTTGGATATGAGGCATAGAACAAAAATGGAGTTATCATACATTAATAAACATGCCGTAAGAAAAGGGAAACAATTGACACCAAGACTTATTTTGTACATGAAAACACTACAATCTTTGAACTAATCAAGAATATTGGACTTTTTAGTTTAGTGATACTAATCAAGCATGTAACAGTTAGGCTGTTTATTAATTTGGACTTTGTTTGAACGTTTTATATTTTAGTGCAAGTCTTTATATTACAGCAGGAGTATATATTTGCTAGTTTTAATTTCCAGTGTAAATTTATATATACTGTCTTAGAAAGATCCATAACACTAACTTTAGCATTGGTATTTGCTTTTTCATGTTGCCGGTGGAGGTTTTATGTATCGTATATCTGATGTGCATATGGTCAAGTTCATGGTGCGATTGTAACTGAGAGACGACCAACTGAAATTCTCATTAGTTACATCACTTATATATATAGCAACACATATATGGAACACTATCATACACATATCAGTACCAAATGTTGATGTGGAATGCTGAAATTATAAATATAACTGGGCTATGTATAATAAAGGATGTGTAAACATAGCAGCTCGTATAAACATGTACAGATTATAGTTTAAACAGAAAAATTTATACATTGAAATTAAATCTGAAAAGAGATTACAACTTAGGAGCTAATACAAAAGGTGCACTATAACCTACAACATACGAGATCGATTAACAATTATTGTATGACATTTTCTTAATTTTATTTCATTATTTGAGCAGTTGTTTGAACATAGTTGAGATGCCTAGAAGATCAATTTAATTTAAACTTTGGGTTGATATTTGTGTTTAGCGAATGGGCCAGCTGGTCAATTAACCAAAGTTAAATAGGAGCCGACATATATAGGGAATAAAAACGAGGGCCTGATTTTTTTATTTTTCTTTCGTTAATTTTTGAACGATTTTCATGTACGTTACAAAAAAACATGATCGTGGTAGTCGAAAACGGATTTCTGCAACCCTACTTTTGTTCATTACGATTATGATTTTATATTTATGCTACTAATCCATAAATCTTAATTGATTTTTACGATAACAATTTTTTGTAGTACGTAACCCTACTTTTATTTAATAATATTGACTGTTAGTACATGGAGGTCCAGGTTTACTTTGACTCGAATATTGTCTTGCGAAAATAATTGAACAAGACTTATATACGAAACGGAGAGTAATTACAAGTCTTCATGAAAACAATCCAATAAGAAATGAACTTTGAGTACGTTGTATTTGTTAAAATTTTCTTGTTTCAATAATATCTAGGTGGTCCAGGTTTACATCGATTTTGATACACATGTTTTGGAAGAATTGGAAAATATTCCACAAAATGACTTGTGACTTTTTGGAAAATAAGTTCGTTAAGTATTCGTCTACCAAAATGAAAGTAAATGAAATGTTGGTCTTTTTGGATGTCAGCCATAGAACAAAAAAGAGTTTATCATACATTATTTTTATAGTTAATTACAAATTTTGTCCTTGAGGTTTACATCTTTTTACAACTTTCGTTCTTTAACTTTACTAATTACATCGCCCGTCCATGTGATTGTCTATTTGTAACACACCAGTCCTTTGACCAAGTGGCTATTAGTGTCTCTTTGTTAAATCTTTGCATATAAGTGCATTTTGGTTAATTTCTTCCTTGTCATCTTCAACCTCCACTTTTTCAAACTTTTTCACTTTTCTTTTTATAATTTCAAAAACATAAACAAATGTATATATCTTCAACTTGGAATCTTTTTTAAAAAAATTCATGTTTCTCACTATAATGAAGCACAAACACGTTATTTGCAGAATTACTATAAACACAATATTTCTATCCTAATGCTCAAAATTACTATAAACAAAATAAAGTTCGTCTTTTGTACACGATTGGTGTTTGATGAACATTTGAGCGAATAAAGAGTAGAAAGATCTTCTAATACTATAAAGGTCAATTTCATGGTGCAATTACGATTAATAGACTACCTAAGACTCTCAATGAGTTATATTACCAATAATCTTACATACACGTCATCAACACATAACTACTTGCAATGTACACACTACAAGAAAAATGCTTTATGGCGACATTTGTACGACATTTTTAGCGATGTATGTGAAGCTTGCAACACAACTAGCGAATTTAGGTGGTAGGTCGCTATATACGAGTCATAAATTTTTGTGACTTAGTATACGTCGATGCGAAAATTTGCGCAACTATATCGAATTCTTAATATGTCGCTAAAGAATAGCGACTATATTATTATAAGTCGCAATTTATGTCGCTATTTCTAAGAAACATCGCTAACTAAGTCGCCATCGCTATTCTCAATAGAAGTCGCTACTAGTGTTGCAATTTAGGTCTTCTGTGTATGTTACTGTTCACCAGTCATATTGCCCTGGTCACTATTTGGTATTGAAATACAATAATAACAATAATGATAATGAGATGAGATCCTTACAAAACATGCATCTTTTAAAAAACAAATAAGTCAATCTTAACCATCTATTCACCTTTCATCTAATTGCTAAGATCTAACCAAAAAATAACAAAAGGAGGGGGAGGGCAAAATTGGCATTTTAGCTCATTTAATATAAAAACCCACTTTCCATATTTTTTTAAAAAATAACATATCTTGTGTAACACCCCCAAAACCGGGTCCAGCGGAAGCATACGTGTCATGGGGTGCTACGAAATTGGTACCATAATATAAGATACAAAGAACTATTTTTATTTCAATTATTTGGAAGAAGAGTTTCAATTCAAAAATATTAAGTTTACATGATAAGAAGGTAGTGCGGAAATAGGCCCATAAAATTTATAAAGTGGTCCCAACTGTTTATCAGAGTCATCTATGACAATGCCATGCCGTTTGCCAAGTGCCTCCAAGAGTAAGTTGTCACCTGAAATACATGCTAAAAAGTGTCAACACAAGGTTGGTGAGTTCATAGAGTTTATAAGTAAAACAGTTGATTGAAAAAGTTTCGAGTTTGTATGATAGTAAAATAAATAGTGGGCTACTTCGTCATACACCCATAGTTCGTTTGTTATATGCCCTAACCGGGTCAAAAGTTGAGTGAATCAATAGTGTTTGTATAAAAATCAGTTGAACACAAGTTCAAGTTTGATAAACAGTGGGCTACGTCGTTATACGCCCAAAATTTTGTAGTTGCAATACTGTATCATGACTACAGTACCGCCTTATTGCACTAAGCCTCATGACACGCAAACCTTAACGTCGTTATGCTGCCATAAGAAATATATAAAAATCTTATGGGATAGAAGCCTACACATAATAATATGATGCAGGTGATAGGGCCCTCGAGTAATAGGAGTTTGCCAGTTTCCTAGTAGTTCTCAAATAAAGTGCATTCGACTATCAATCCGGCTAGCACGAAGGCTATCTATCCGGCTAGCACGAATGGGCTGTCAACCTCCAATAGATCTATTCACTATATTCGCGTTCACTCGCAAGTGATTAATGGGTCATGATATGAGGGACTTTTGGCAGAAACGGTAACTTAGGCAATATGAATCAGGATAGCATACATAAAAACACTTGTGTTCAGGTTCGTAGCATTTAATACGTTGCAATAATCAAATAGAGTGTTTCATAAATCGAGTAAAATGTTTAAGATAAACGAGTAAAAGATTTAAGTAAAACGAGCATGTAATAAGCTTCGGTAAACAATTAAAGTGTTTCATAAATCAAGTAGTAATGAGCAAGATTTGTAAATAAAACGAGCATGTATCTCCCCCAAAGAGTTCAAAATAGATAAAAAGAGGGGCTATGACTCACCTTAGCAAATAGCAGTCTGAATAGAGTAAAGTCAAATAGTGATAGTGTGCGGCACCGACATGCGACCTAAATTATTATGGCAAGTCTTAGTTTACAGTTTATGTACTCATGGCTCAAAAGTGTTTAAATAAATTTAAGCGTTTTCAAGTGGTTGTGTTTAATGTTGCTTGTGTGGCAGAGTTTACGTTTAAATCATTTCGAAATGTTTGTAAGTATTGGCTCTTGGACAAAGTGGACAAGTAGTTATATATATGTATATAAAAGTATTCAAGACGGATGAGTCTCTGGTTCGAGAATATTCGAAAGACTTAATACGGAAAGTATTCGTCAAAGATTATATATCGTTGGTCAAATAATAATAGATACTATAAGTTAAGTATTTAAATTAACAATGTTTCATGATACGATATATGTAAATATAAATGTATTTATATTTATCTAAGGTTAGTGGATAATAAGTTTGAAAATATTTATATAAGTTTTTGTTATAAATATTTTCTTGTTATTCTAATTTTTGTCTTTTAGTCGGAATTTAGTAATATATACTAAATATATCAATCTGACGAAAAATGCGGACTAAAAGTGTTGGAAAATACTAGTTTTAACATTTTAAAAAAAAAAGTGTACTAAATTGGGTCTAATACGTAGTAATAGTTAAAACGAGAAAAATATCAAAAATGTCGCTTACGAGATTCGAACTCGAAACCTATTGATTAAAAAAAACCGGGACGTTACCCATGAGGGCCAAAGCCCAAAACTTGTTAACCATAGCAACAGATCTATGTATACTTTTGGATAGTTAAATGTAAGTTTTAGGTGTAAAAAGAAATAAAACAACAAAGTGACACCAGGGAGGTTCGAACATGGGTCTCTTGGCAGAAGAATAAAACAACACACCACCTGGACTACAAACTCTTTTGTGTTATGTCTTGTAACACGTACGTAATTAAAGGACTGTTATCTGTGTTATATTTAGCCATATTTCTTTCACAGTTTCATGCATGCGAATTGTGTTAAAGTGTTTATGTTTGGCCTTGTTTTAGAAGTTGTTTTTTATAACAAAGTGAGTTTGTAAGTTAATTTATAAGTTCAAACATATAAGTACTCTAGTTATCAAACGCGAAATAAGCAAACTCGAGACCCGACTTGAGTCTCTCTTGGTCCAAAATATTCGAACAAAAGAAGAAGAGTTAACCCCGATATGTAGATAAGCTCGCAAGCTTTATGAGTCGAAAACGAACCATAACAGACTAGGAATAAGCAAAACGACTAATAAGTACCTTGTCCATTATAAGCCAATACTCAAGTTTACTCGCTTATACGTTCCTTTAGTTATATCGAGTTCGAAACTTTAATAATCTCGATATATATATACGAGTGTATGTCGATTTTAGAAAACTAGGTATTTGCTTATTATCTTTAAGCTTACGAGTGAAAGTTACCACACAAGTTTTTAAGCAACAAACCAACTTATAACCATGTTTGCATGGCCTCACTAGTATGATATGTTTCGATATGAATTTAGAGGTGATACATTAAAGAAGTGAGAAACAGCTTGTCTCGCAGATTATATGAAAGTATAACATGAAATGAAAATGGTTCAGAAGTATACCAACCAACTGTGGTGGTGAGGAACGAGTGGAAACGTGAACGAGGGACGAACGAGAGACGAAGCCAAACTCCAAAGCTTCCAAGCCTTCAAACCCGTCAAGCGCGTACTAGAACAAGTGATGTTTTAGAACTTGAAAACCAAGCCATGACTTGCTCCCTTGGTCACCTTTCTCTCGACAGTAGCAAAGGAAATAACTAGATTGAGTTTGTGTTTTGTGTGTGTGAAGTGCAAAGGTGATGAGTAAGTGTCTTATAAGTCATTCGACCCTAAAATTATAGAGGTTGACTTTTGCAAACCTAGTACCAAACTAGGATGTCATGTCATTTGTAGAGTTAAGGTGGTATTCGGCTAAAACAAGGGATGAGGAGCCGGTTTTGTGGCTTGAGTTGGTACATACGTACCTTCGCAAGTACTTAGGTTGCTTCTAAATCTTGGAAAAGAAAGACTTGTCTAGGAAATGTATGCTAGTTGGTTTTCTAGGTTTTGGGTTAATAGGTTTATACACTAGGTCTTGTCAAATAAAAGGGATACAATGGTACTTATGATGGGATTAGTATCTTTAAGCAAGAGTTGTGGTGAGGTACTTGTTTGGTTTGGTTCTAACGAAGGTAAGAAATGATGTATTAGAATCGGGTGTAGTGTGCTCGATTCACAGTTAGCAAAAGAAAGCAATGTGGCATTTGGTCTTGTGCGTGTTTGGCCCAAAAACAAGAAACATGGGTGACATGGTTGTGGGCTAGTCCGATCAAGAAAAGAAAAATAAATATTAAGTGGGTTGTGTGTTGGTTCGCAAGTGAGCTATTCGACACGAGGTGTGAGTCACATTCCACAATAGGTGACAAGTAATAAAAAAAAATGTAGGTGCATATAAAAAAAAAATACTTGTGCAAAAGAGGTTAATTAAACCTTTAATTCAATTTACTACGAGTTTAACGTTAATAAATGACTCGTAATTTACGAGGTATTACAGTACCTACTCGTTAGACTGGATTCGTCCCGAATCCAAAGTTGTGGTAGTGGTCGGGGTTGTCTCGGGAACTAAGTGTGGGTATTTGGCACGAATTTGATCCTCACGCTTCCGGGTGTACTGAGTCGGGGAATATTTGTCTTGTTGCAGGTGGAAGTTAAAGGTCTGACTAAAATTGATATATAATTTAGTAGTGTGGGTTTTTAAGCAGGGCGTAAATAAAAATAACTTCACAAAAATTAACACTTAGTCGCTCTTTAATATGCAAAAGTTTTGATATAGTTTGACCAGAGAAAATTTTTAACTCCACAAAATGAGTATCTCGGAAAAATATTTTTGTGGTTGATATATACTTGTTTTTAAGGAAAGATATTTGAAAGTGAAATCATTAAAGATGAAGGTAGTCTTTAAAACTTTATAATAGATGGACAACAAAACAATTAACAACTCCTAAGTCCTAACACAGCTCAAAATTAGTACGAAGTACATTATAAAAAATATGTATAAATCCCATGGGATTCAGTGTGAATCCCATGGGATTCTGTATGAAATCACAAGGGATTCATTGTGAATCCCATGAGATTCAGTATGAATCTCAAAGGATTCATTGTGAATCCAATGGGATTCTTTGGTGCATCCCATGGGACTCATTGTCAATCCCATGAGATTCTGCATGAAATCACAAGGGATTCATTGTGAATCCCATGAGATTCTTTGGTGCATCACATGTGATTTTTTAGTATTTTAGTATATGACAAATTGTCCAAAAAAATATACACAACATAAAAAAAAAAAATAAATAAATAAATAAATAAATAAAAACTAAACAAATATTTCTAGTTATCATAAATGCTTCACGAGAATCTCTTTAGGAATTAATAAAAAAATATAAACCACCTCTCACCTACGTGCGTATATCTTTCAAAGGAATTAATAATAGTTTGTTTTTACTCTAAATTAGTTTAAAATCTCTTCTTATTTAAATCTATTAAATGAAGTATATAAAAGAGTTATATTAATTTTTTATAAAAAGTAACACGAAACTCATGTTGTTTAAACAAAGAAACTCCCAGTTATATAAACAAGAGGTGTTCGAGGGAGCTTATCCGCACATTGTTGTAAGAAAAATGATAGTAAGTTATCGAGGCTTTGATTTTGCTCAAGATGATATTGAGGCTTATTAGCCCATCTATAGATGACACACTAACTTAATAATTTTGAAAACAGTCACAATGTAACCAACATGGATAGGCCCACGAAGGAATGAATCTCCATGAAAACCACAGCCATTCAACTTTCACAAGCCAAAATGAATTAGTACTAGCCAAAGATAATAGCACCCATTGCCTCATAACTGAAGCTGAAGTACCAGCACACAGAAAAATAGTGCAACTTCATTTGACACTACCTTTAAGTCCAGTACTGCAGTTCCATACTTCCATGAGTAGATAATATTACCCACTTTGACTGTCACACTTTCTGTCAACATACATACATGCTACAGAACATCCAAATTCATAGATAAACCCACGGACCTTGCCCACACTCCCACATGGCACCGACCATGGTATCTTACTTTCAGCATTTATGTAAGTAAACGGTAAGACTCGATGGTGAAGTGAGAAAGTACAAGAACGCCCCCCTGTGTTTTATTAATTTAATAATGATTAAATCTAGCCATTGGATCAAAGTTAAATCAACGGTCAGGATTTTTGATTTGTTCTTTAAAAAATTCTTGTTTCGTATTGAACTTTTCTCTAATGATTTTTTTTTTTTTTTTTTTTTTTGAAAGGCAACTTTTCTCTAATGATAATAAGAACATCATCAACAACTTGAAATGTATAACAAATGAATGGTTTTTTTCCATATAATTACAACACTACAAGTATAACATTCGTTTGACTCGACGGTCTACACTTTTTTAAAGTACAAAACAAAACAAGAAACTTAAAGTGACAACTATTCCTGTGACGAGAAAATGCAATAAAAAAACATCTAACACCATCATCGGAGCTTGATCGGGTAGCCACACTGACCTAACCAATCTGACATGTGCTTTTAAGAAACCTGCAACCCAAACCCATTTAATCTTACAGGAGAACAAGAAAAACAAAAATGAACCATATATTGATAAGTCTTACCTAAGATGACATTAGATCGAGTTGGTACCACTAGGAATACTTGCACCGCTGACCTTTGAGTGTTTATGACAATATAGAACATGAAATGAGACGATTTATAAACATTAGTCGTTTACATATTTTACCTGGGCATGAAGAACTTAATCACGGCTAGAATAGGACGAAATAGTGTTGCTGTCCTACTTTCTGCAGGTGTAACGCATCTTGTTCAACCCTCCTGTATCATGGTCAAGAAGTCAAACATTTAAATATCAACAAATAGCTAAAGCAAATTACTACTGTGATAAGTCGTTGAATTTGCAAGTATGGCCCTGCTTACCACTTTGTTAAAGAGAGATATAATGTGGTTCAAGCGTACCTAAAGCATCATATAGCAGAAGGCAGAGTTTGGATCAAAGTTATACCTCTGGCTAAAGTGATAGAGAGGAAAGGCAATACTTCCATAGCTTTTGTAACTGAAGCTCATCTTCCCTATGGAATCGAAAATATATATTTAGGAACGACAACAAATATAACTTCAAACATGATTATAGCCAGATGTTATGTTATTACTCACTCTTGTTGTAGTTTCTGAAGTTTCTCTCTCTTCTTCTTCAATCTTGGTTCGAATTTTAACCCTCTATAATTGTGAGAAAATAGCATAAATCATTAGGCATATGTGCAAGTCATAAGCAGAGTGAGCTGTATAGCAGTATTCAAATCAATCTTTCACCTTGTCACCAGCCCAAACATTTCCTTTTTGAAGGCAGTCTCTGTTAGAGTTTGACAATCAAATACACGTATTGCGGAAGCTAGGATCAAGTATAACACATAAATATTAACTAAAACATAAATAGTAAACGTACCCGATGCACTTCAATAAACCTTGATTCTTGGACAATTTAGATCAATGATAAACCCCTTACCGTTTTGTTTATCGATCTCTTGATAATTACTAAAGTAAGTAATTACCTCGTTCTTGTACACACAAACTACCAACTAATAAAGGTTTGTTGCAAGTAAACAAAAACACTTAATTATTTGCTTATGAAAAATCGATCCACAACCCTTTGGAGGTGATGAGTCGATCGGCCACAAGAGGAAGAAAGAAAACAAGATTTTTAGGGTTAGTGTGTGCACAAAAGATTGTTAAGTCTAACCCCAAGGCCTTGTATTTATACTATGTGAAACTTGGAGGACAAGACAAACTCGGGTTGGGCTTCCCCACCCTTGTTCGACCGGCCTAGGGATCTCCTAGGGGATTCTAGATCCTTCTTGACTCCTAAATTTCACTCTAGTCCTTATATTTCGTCCTTAACGATAGTTAGTCCATACGGTTAACAACTAACGACCGTTTAGTCCATTAAGTGTTATAAATATATATATTTCATACATTTAATAAACATATATATTTATTTACATTATTCTTGTTTGTAAAGTGTGCAATCCCGAGGTCTCGCGTTCGATCCTAGACATTCACCTATTAATGTTTATACGTAACATTTAACAGCTCCCACTCGTATATTCATTAATAGTAAAATGACATTGGTTAGCGTCTTGCAACACTCCAATGCCCCTAGTTCAAACCGAGCTAGGTTTCCTGGAAAAACCTTTAATGATTCATCATTGTAATTATCCTTTCATTACTAATACCACATTAATAAAGATGTGAGTTCCTTTATTAAAATTCTGTTTCTCGTTTCTTTATGATTGAACAAAATTACCAAAACATCTGAACATATTCCAGATAGACTTTGGGCATGGCCATGCAAACATTTTGTCAACCCTACGAGGGGCCCAGCAGTATTAAACTTCTAAACAAATCAGAAGGAATGAATTCTTTCTTGACTACAAGAATAACCCATGAACTTTGCAACACTTCTGAAAACAATCCTTATGACTCCCTGTTACGGTGAGCGGTAAATTGCTTCACAAAAATGCACTACATCCATGACACTTATCTGGTATCTCAAGTCTGAGGATAACTTTAAATATGATTCTCACATTACATATTAAATCATATTGTTGGGATAAGTCCAATATTCAATTCATTGAATATCATGTGAAATTGGTATGACTACGCATCAATATACTTTCAAGTATATCCTGAACCAATACTCAAATTTGTCTTAGTTTAATGATATTCCCATATCATTAATCGACAATGGACATTTAGAATAATAAATTATTCAAGGATCTTAAACATGCAAATATATGATATATTATTAAGACAATGATAAATAAACATAAAACTTATTTTATTCCATTAAAATAATAATTGTACATTACATCCTTTATCCAAACACTAATCACAAATGGGCATGAAACTTTCAGCTAATCTAAGTCCTACACCTTCAGCATGCTTGTAAAGCTTAGTGCCAGGTAGAGGCTTTGTTAATTGATCCGCCAAGTTATCATCTGTGTGAACTTTGAGCATTTCGATTTCACCTATTTCGACTTGTTCTCGAACATAGTGATGCTTAATCGGGAAATGTCTGGTGCCTTTCATGATTCCAGGCTCATTGGCAAATGTGATTGCAGCAGAATTGTCACAATACATTTTAATAGGTCTTTGAATCGAAGGCATGACTCCAAGCCCTGAAACAAACTTCCTAATCCAAACAGCTTCCATTGCAGCTTCTGAAGCAGCTATATACTCACTCTCTGTAGCAGACATTGCTAGTACACTCTGCTTTCTGCTCCTCCAATCCACTGCTCCTCCATTAATGACAAAGACATAACCCGTCTGAGACTTCGTATCATCCTTATCACCTTTCCAAGAAGCATCGCAGTAACCTGTAACATCAAGTTCTGCCGATGGATTTCCCCCATAAACCAAAAACATATCCTTAGTTGCCCTAAGGTACTTAAGAATATTCTTAACAGCAGTCCAGTGAGCTACACCTGGATTTTGCTGATATCGACTGGTTAAATTCTGAGCAAACGCCACATCAGGTCTTGTACTTTTCACCGCATACATTATAGATCCCACAGCCGAAGCATAAGGGACTCTTTTCATGCGTTGCACCTCTGCAGGTGTTGAAGCACAAACCTTGTTGCTCAAGCCATGTTGCTCTTGCATCGGCAAATACCCTTTCTTGGAATTTTGCATATTGAATCTCTTCAATATTTTATCAATGTAAGCACTTTGGCTTAATCCAATTAATCGCTGAGATCTATCTCTATATATCTTGATTCCCAGAATAAATGCAGCTTCCCCTAAATCTTTCATAGAAAAACAACTTCCAAGATAGTCCTTAACCTTTTGTAAACTTGGAATGTCGTTCCCCATGATCAATATGTCATCGACATATAATATAAGGAAAATTACATTACTCCCACTAACTTTGTGATATACACATGGCTCATCAAGATTTTTAGTGAATCCATACTTTTTAATCTCACCATCAAATCTTTTATTCCATTGTCGTGATGCTTGCTTTAATCCATAAATGGATCTTTTAAGCTTGCATACACGATTTGGAAATTCTGGATTTACATACCCCTCAGGCTGCGCCATATAGATGTCCTCATCTAGGCGACCATTTAAGAAGGCGGTTTTAACATCCATTTGCCAAATCTCATAGTCATAGTAAGCGGCTATGGCTATAAGAATCCTAATTGCCCTTATGTCAGCTACAGGAGAAAAGGTCTCCTCATAGTCAACACCAAAAGTTTGTGTATAGCCTTTAGCTACACAACGGGCCTTATAGGTGTGTACAACGCCATCCATGTCAGTCTTTTTCTTGTAGAGCCATTTACTCCCAACTAGTTTGGCACCCGGAGGTAGGTCTACTTCTTCCCAGACATCATTGTCTTCCATGGATTGCATTTCCCCATCCATAGCTTCTTTCCACTTGGCCTTTTCAGGACCATTCATGGCAGCTTTATAACTTGTAGGCTCATCAAGATCACCCAGTATATACTCATCACTCTCTACATTAAGACATAGACGAGTAGGAGCTTTTACTGGTCTTGTTGACCTACGAATGGGAATCACTTCAACTTCAGGTGGAGGACCTAAGCTTTCAGGTTCTACCGGAAGTTCGTTAGTGTTTTCAGAAGGTTCTACATCTTCTTGACCGTCTTCCAGGTCATATACTCTCCCACTGAATTCTTGAGATATGAGCTCTCTTTCAAGAAAGTCTCCATACCTTGCCACAAATACTTTGTTTTCAGGTGGGTAATAAAAGTAGTATCCCATAGTTTCCTTAGGGTATCCTACGAAGATGCACTTCACAGATCTTTGTTGGAGTTTGTCTGCTGAGTCACGTTTAACATACGCCTCACAACCCCAGACCTTTAGATAAGACAGGTTAGGAGCTTTTCCAGTCCATACCTCATATGGTGTCTTATCAACCTTCTTTGTTGGAACCATATTTAGAATGCGAACCGCAGATTCTAAGGCATAATCCCAAAACGAGAAAGGAAGAGTTGTTAGATTAAACATAGATCGTATCATGTCTTGCAATGTACGATTCCTTCTCTCAGATACACCATTTTGTTGTGGAGTATATGGAGAAGTAAGGTGCTGGACAATTCCCTCCTTCGCTAGATAATCTATGAACTCCTGACTCAGGTATTCACCACCTCTATCGGATCGAAGAGCTTTAATCTTCTTTCCAAGTTGCAACTCTACTTCTGCTTTAAACACTTTGAATGTTTCAAATACCTCATGTTTATGTTTAAGTAAATAAACATAACCATAACGGCTGTAATCATCCGTAAATGTTAAGAAGTAGCTAGCACCCCTCCTTGACACATGTCTAAGTGGTCCACACACATCTGTGTGAATAAGACCAAGTAGATCATTAGCCCTTTCAATCCTATTTTTAAAGGGTTTCTTAGTCATCTTCCCAGCAATGCAAGATTCGCATTTATCAAATGATTCATCATTGATCTTATTTAAAAGTCCATCATGTTGCAGCTTTTTCATGCGATCTTTGCCAATGTGAGCAAGTCGACAATGCCAAAGATAAGATGAATCCAGACCTTTCTTGATTCTCTTATTGTTGATGCTATACATTGAATTATTTGTAACAAAAGCATTATCATTATCATTATCATTCATATCAATTTCAAATACACCATTCACAGCAATAGCATTAAAATAAAAAACATTATTTAAAGAAACCGAAATTCCATTGCTTGAAATAGTATGCTCAAAACCAAGGTTTAACAAACATGAAAATGAAATTACACCTCTAACAATTGACGGTGCATAATGACAATTATTTAAAGATAGTACTAAGCCCGAAGGCAACACTAAATTAAATACTCCTATAGCTTCAACTCCTGCATGCGCTCCGTTACCAACGTGCAAGAATTGTTGTCCATAGGCCAGCTTTCTCTCAACTCTAAACCCCTGCATGGTATTGCAGATATGAATGCCACATCCAGTATCATATACCCATGAATTCAATTTAGGAGTAAGAGTGAATAATTCAATCATAAAGAACGCACCTGATGAGCTGGGGTTACCAGCATCATTCCCCTGCTTCTTGAGTCGCAAGTCATGAATGTAGAGAGGGCAATTGCGCTTCCAATGGCCCTTTTCATGACAATGGTGACAAGCCTGATCCTTCCTGTTTGGCGGATTCACCTTGTTCTGCTTAGGCTGATGTTGTTTCATCTTGGGTTGAGGTTGATAGGCCATGACCTGCTTGCCTTTATCACCTTTACCTTTGCCTTTGTTCACTTGCGATTTCTTCTGGATTCTCCCCCCATGAATTGCCAACACTTGCGGGGTAGGATTCTTGACCTTGGCTGGTAGACTTTTCTCATAATCAACAAGCAATGCGAGTAATTCTGAGACTGTCTTCCCCGAGCAATGCATGTTGAAGTTCTGCACAAAACCAGCAAAATCCTTGTTAAGGGATCTGTTGATCAAGTGCACTTGCACATTCTCGGGGTAACCAAAACCAATTCTGTGAAGTTGATCAAAGGAGTCCTTCATCTCATCCACATAATCGGCTACTGGTTTACCATCACCATGCTTGCAGTTGTGTAGCTTGTCAAGTTCATCATACAATTCAACTGCAGGTGACTTCTCATAAGATTGCCTGAGGTTATCAAGCATATTCTTAGGAGATGCATACTCATACTTCTTTTGTAATTGAGCATTCATGCTAGTGAGCATTAGACAAGCAACCTCATTGTACTTAGCATTAGTCACCTTCCATTCTGCCTTTGCTTCAGGTGTTGCCGTAGCAGCAGGTTCAGCAGGGCATTCCTCGGTCACAAAATCCATCTTACCAGACATTGAAATTCTTTCCAGTGAGTTTCTCTCTCTCAAGATGACTCTTGAAAGCATTAATCACAGTTTGGTTATCGGGTTGAGCCATATCTACAGATAAAGTTCAAATATTAGTATTTTCGATAATCAATATCTTCAAGAAAATAAAATACCCAAGGCTATATTCATATAACCAACAAATTTTCTTGAAAACCTAGGATCTATCTTTACATAGTTTCACCACATCAGTTGATCTGCTAGTGGTAAAAGTACAAAAGATAGTAATCTGTCGAACAATAATTGGCAAACAAGATTTCCAATTCCTAGATCATTATGGGATTTACATCAAATTGATTCATCAATTTGCCTTTGTAAGCATGTTTTATCCCATCTCATGCCTTAAGTTCTAGGTCTCACGCACAATTTAATTAAGTCGTCTACCTTAGAAACTGTAAAATTACAATTATGGTCTCACGCGTTAAAAGAATTTTACCTTGTTATAGTAATTTAGCCTAGGTCTCACGTTTACTAAATTAAAATTCCAAGTGTTTCTTATAGGTAGATGGCACGTAACTTAAATTTTAAGGGTATTAATTTTTGATATGTCAATCAAAATTATGTACAAAGATGCATGCACTCATCTTTATAACATAAGTTTTCATAAAACTTTTTATGTCCGATTCCTGAAATTAATACACAAAGTTTTACTTGAGGTTTATGCCAAAACCCTAAGATGACTTTCTACAACATATAATTTTAAAAGTAATTCGTTTAAGATATATTCAAGATTGTGATAACCAAGGCAGACTCTAAGGCTCTTTTCTAAGCCTTCAAATCACGGTTATGAATATCATCTTAAAAGACTTAATTTTAAAAGTATATTTGCACAAAACATCATTCAAGCAAAAGTTTATGGATTCAATCTCAAAATAGTAATAAAGTTTGAATAATGCTAGTCTCGACTGGGAGCTGATTACCGTGCGAATCGGACCACGATTGTCATAAGACCATTGCAAGATTCTTACTTTATCACTTTAGGGTTTCACAATTATTAGTCCGTTTTAATTTTCTTTATGAAAACACCCTTTTATTGCTTACATCAAGTCCAACTAAAAACAATAAAACAAGTTGCAAAGAAAATCAAACAAACAATAATAATATAAGTGAAACAATTAGCCACATGCAAACCGTTTTAGAAAAGATCCTAATAAAATCAATTCTAGGTATAATAACGCATGTAATCAACTAAGGCCTTCACCTCTTAATGGAGGTGAGCCACATACATTGACGAATCAATTGCGTAGGCCAAAGCTAAAAACACACCACATAGCATATAGAATTGATTTTAATATGTATTGGAGTCTTCCCCAATTTAAGATCTATCTAAATATGTGACAACAAAACAAGATCCATGACAAACATGCATGTAAGTCACGGATTAAAACCTAACAATTAGCAATTAGGTCACAAGATACGTTCAATTAACCGGTTAATGACCTAGGGTTTCTAGTGATTACACATAATCAATAAAACCACAAAACCCTAATTAGGGTTTCATGGAGAAAATCGACCCCCCCCCAAAATTAGGGTTAGGGTTTCGAAATTTTTATAAAAAAATAGGAAAAAACCCTAGATCAAAAAAAACATGTATCTAAAACAATTAAAGATCCGGTTTTTATTACGTTTTAGTAATCAATTACATGTTATACATGGCTCGTGATGCCACTGTTAGAGTTTGACAATCAAATACACGTATTGCGGAAGCTAGGATCAAGTATAACACATAAATATTAACTAAAACATAAATAGTAAACGTACCCGATGCACTTCAATAAACCTTGATTCTTGGACAATTTAGATCAATGATAAACCCCTTACCGTTTTGTTTATCGATCTCTTGATAATTACTAAAGTAAGTAATTACCTCGTTCTTGTACACACAAACTACCAACGAATAAAGGTTTGTTGCAAGTAAACAAAAACACTTAATTATTTGCTTATGAAAAATCGATCCACAACCCTTTGGAGGTGATGAGTCGATCGGCCACAAGAGGAAGAAAGAAAACAAGATTTTTAGGGTTAGTGTGTGCACAAAAGATTGTTAAGTCTAACCCCAAGGCCTTGTATTTATACTATGTGAAACTTGGAGGACAAGACAAACTCGGGTTGGGCTTCCCCACCCTTGTTCGACCGGCCTAGGGATCCCCTAGGGGATTCTAGATCCTTCTTGACTCCTAAATTTCACTCTAGTCCTTATATTTCGTCCTTAACGATAGTTAGTCCATACGGTTAACAACTAACGACCGTTTAGTCCATTAAGTGTTATAAATATATATATTTCATACATTTAATAAACATATATATTTATTTACATTATTCTTGTTTGTAAAGTGTGCAATCCCGAGGTCTCGCGTTCGATCCTAGACATTCACCTATTAATGTTTATACGTAACATTTAACAGTCTCAAGAATCTGATCAATAAAGTTCAGAAGCACAATATCTCATGAGAAACTCGTCAACAATATATAACGCAAAATATAGCTCTTAAAGACATTACATCCTTCTACCAGGATTCGTTTAGCATAAAGTTTTAATGTTACCAGACTACAATTCAGCAATGATTAATCATCAATGGAGCACAACTCCATAAAGTCAATCCTTAAATAATGGACGAGGTTTTTAACATGATATATAACAGCGTTCCTGCTGAAGCTAAACATGGAAGACTTTGCAAATTGAACTAGACCTTAAACTTGCCAATACGCAAGCCATCCCAAAACCTATTCATGAATCAGCAATTCTCAGCAAGATAGACATCCAACATTCTAATCTTATACGTTCTTCTATACCATAGCAAGGTGATTGAAAATTCGTTTAGCTGGGTTCTAAGGAGGCATGCAAGTTCACCAAGTTCCACAATGCATTTTTCCCAACATGTAAGCCATTCAGAAACCCTATTATACCTTTTATATTTTCAGGTTACTTCCTCTGAATTTGAGCATGTAGCCAGCAAAGTGTTACGATTACATACATTTGACATCGGGCTCAAAACATAAGATGGCTAAACCTTGTGTGAAATAAAGGAAGCAACTCAAAAGATATGATAAATTGATTTAGTATGTTGCTATTTACTATGTTGCTATTTTTTTATGATAAATCCCTTTTTACCCTTAATTATTATTATCATCTAAGGTTTCCAAACCAATAGGTAAGGGTAAAATAGGCAGTTGACTATTGAAAATCTGCATTAAATGCACATATCTTAACCTGTGTCTTTTTTGTTGGTGGAAAGGTATCTTGGGACAGACAGAGTAAATATCAAATAAAAGATTGTGTATAAGAGAATAATATAAATAACTAATCAACTCACAGAATAAGATAGCGCTTAAGCATCTCCATCATAGATACCAGCAATTAAAGAACTCGTCATAATATAAGTTAAGTTTGGAAACGCCCAATGTATACCAGCAATCATAAGTTTCATTCACCTATGAAAAAAGAAAAGAAAAAGAAAAATTAAATACGAACAATTGTTGTCCAAGAAACAACAAAAATAAGTGAATAACATTACCTACATTTTTTAGCATATGGTAACATTCTGTACAAACTTATAATAGAATGAGTTTCAATGTTCACAAATCATGTGAAATAACAAGTCATCAAGAATACCTCGAATTTATCTTTATGCACCATTAAAAGTGGGTCTGCAATCAGGCAGGAGGGCCTCATTAGGAGCTTCTGCAAATGCTATATGAGGATAACCAGAGGGGTCTGTATATTCAACCTGAGTAGAAGCAAAGCCAATAACAGATAAGATGGTTCATCACTCAGTGGATTCTTAAATGCAATGCATTCATGAACATCTACCAAATATTTAGCAGTGGAGTTGAAAATATAAGTGTGCGGGCAGGCCAGTTGGGTAATGGGTCAAAAAGATATGATTTGAAACCACTGTTTCAGTATGGTAGGAAACGGGCCATATCTTATTGTGATGACCCACAAACACTTTTTGGTCCACTTTTAGGGGGTGTCTACCAAATTAAGTGGTTCTATATGAACCACTTAATTAGCCTCTTAAAGGGGAAGACAAAGCTTTGGTGGGTCTCTCCATTAAGTGGGATTAAAGGATTGGGACCACATTAAGTGGTTCGTATGGAAAAAAGAAACACCCCCTTAGAGTATTTAATAAACAATTATTGCTTAAATTACTATTACAAAACAACGTCATTAAAATAATATGATAAAGTTTCGAATAACACAATTGAGGAGATGATAGTGATACTTAAGGGATGTATACAGAATGTTATTTTTAATTAGTAAATTTTACATTAAAGTATTCTTTTTTCGCACAGATACAATCTATGTTTAAAAGACATGTAGATTGCAAACACTAAAGACCAGGATCAACGCTAGTCCAGTTTTGCAATATGGAAACTGCAAACTAACAGTATGTAAATACCATTGTTACTAACACTATAGTTCTATCATATAGAAGAGCTTGAAGTATAAACCTCAAATACAGAAGCGCCATATTAATCAGCGCGGCATCTGAATTGCTTCTTTTCAGAAGGGTAAAATACACGCTTTGCTTTATAATTTAGCAGTCCAAGTTCACAAACTTTTGCTGACCTAAGATCTACACCTGCAAGACATAGAAGAACCATCATATAACTGTATCTTCCATTTTTGTAATCATACAAGTTATCGCAGTATATAAACTTCATATAACCTTATATAGATTATACAGTAAGCATGTAATTCATTTGCAACTTTGAACTTAGAAGTTCGATCCATCTAACAGCAAGAGTAAAAGTGTCACTGTTTCTATAATCGAGGTGATCGCAATACCCTCCCAAGGACCCAAAAAATCATAATATTCAGCATTGACTAGCCGGACAGGACATGCACTCCCACACAACCTGTCATTTCGCCCCCTGCCTGCTACCATGGATGGCATGGGAAACCAACACATACGATCTACAAGGTCATATCCCATTAGCTAAAACAGTGACTCTCGCATATCACCACCTATAAGTACACCTGCTCCAACAACCACAACTATGCTCTAAACTCATTCCTAACACAAAATAAACTCACTATCCTCAACTGATCCACGTCCTGAGACATTTCTAACAACCCCATTCACCACCAAACACCACCTACCACGGTTTCAAGTTTCAACCATCATTATAAGGTGACACATAATCAGGCGAACATGACTACGGTATATCTAACTTCATCTTTAAAAGTGGTTACTTAGTCATAACACAGGCATCCTAGGACAACTATTACAATCTTTGACATTTACCACAGAAAACCAACTACAGCAATTTCAACCACCATTATCACAAGGTAGTGTGCACGCAAACTCACAAACGCGCATGCACCTAAAACCCTAACAAAAATGTAATACTACCTAGCAAACAATAGTTTACCTTAAGATGAATAAAATTTATATGTTTAGGTCAGGCATTATATCGAACATTTAGTGTGCATATAAGCAATTGTACCTGATGAAAAGTAATAATCTTATTCTGGTTTTTATAGTACAGGGACTAATTTTGTACACTTTGTAAAGTTTCAGTTAAGCTTGATTTGGACTTATGGTATCTGAAGATAAAGAGTACAAAGATGGAGGACTAAAGCTGTGAAGTGTAGAAAGTTATATTGCTGGACTATATAAGCTGGGATCTTTTCTTCTCTTCTTAGAACCTTAGTTGATATCTTTAGCCGTTTTACTCACAATCACAAGCTCTCATTCATTCTGTTTCTATTGATAGTTTTTTATCTTTTGTAATAGAACTATTATCAAGATAGATAATAGATCCACACCTGAGTAGCAGTGGTGGATGTGGTTTATTTCATTGTTTTAGTGTTGATAGCTGATTGAGATCAGTTGATATATTGTTCTGGGTTTGTGATTGGTTTAATAAAGAATCTTGGTTTAGGTCCAAGATTTCAGTTGGTTTATAAATTTGTTCATGGTATCAGAGCAATTCGCTCTATATCTGATCGCAAAATTTTTTTAGGGTTTTGAAAAAAATTGGGGGTTTTTTCCAATTGCTTTGAAAAAGATCAATTAACCAGTGTTAATTGTTTGTCTGTGTGTTTAATTGCACAGATCTAACGTTTTTTTCTAAAAAACTTCTAATTTTTGAAAAAATTAGGGTTTCGATTAAAATTGGGGGTTTTTGTTCTCATTGACTTCCTGGGTTGATTAACTTTGTTAATCAATAGTTTGGTATTGGGACTTGGATCTTGGAGTTGATTCTGTTCTAAATTGGTATTGGGACTTGGATCTTGGAGTTGATTCTGGTTCTTTATTGGTTCTTGCGAATCTTGGAGTTGATTCTGGGTTTCTTTCTATGTTCTTGACTAAGTGAATCAAGGACACAGTGAGAGTGCTTCCGCTAAATCTTGCCTTGAAGAGCACTGTAACACCTCTCACACCTTTTAACTTCATATCTGCCTTGATATTGCTTTATTTGCTTGTTTTGGCTGGTTGTTTGATTGTTTTAGCTGTTTTGTGTTTTCTTTTGTCTGGTTTGCTTGTGTGCGCCCTTGACCTACCACTTTAAGTGGCAAGCAAAGCCTGGGAACTACTTTCTCTTCCTTTTTTGTGTGTTTGCTTGTTTTGTTTGTTTTTTGTGCATTATGTCTGTTCATAATTCTGAACATAGTGTTCCACCATCTGTTCATGAAGATGATGATATTGGTGGGGATGAACCTGTGACCCTGATTAGTAAATTGGACCTTAGTCACCCTTTGCACTTACACCCTAATGATTCTGCTTCTTTGACTGTGATATCTATTAAACTCAAAGGTACTAAAAACTATAATGTTTGGTCTTGTGCTTTATTGTTAGCTTTAGAAGGAAAAAATAAGACTGGCTTTATAGATGGTACTTGTACTAGATCTAATGTGGATGAGGTCTTAGGGAGGCAATGGGATAGAGTTAATGCTGTTGTTCTTGGATGGATTCTTAACTCTATAACCGAGGAATTGTATTTGGGTCAAATATTTTCAAAAAAGGCTTCTGATGTTTGGAATGAATTAAAAGAAACTTTTGATAGAGTTGATGGCTCTGTCACTTTTAACCTTCATCATAAAATTCACTCTTTAACTCAAAATGGAACACCTATTGCTGAATATTTTAACAAGTTAAGTACATTATGGAAACAATTTGATGCTCTTGTCAAGTTACCTAGGTGCATTTGTCATGCAGCTGAAGATTTTAAAAAACATAATCAACTTATGAAGTTAATGCAATTCTTGATGGGTTTGGATGACTCTTATATGCAAATTAGAAGTAATATTTTGGCTAGGGATCCATTACCTGATGTTAAAGGTGCTTTTGCTATTATTTCTAGTGAGGAATCTCACAGAGTTGTTGTGTCTGGATCTAGTTCTGGTACCTCTCAAAGGGCCCAGTCTTCTGTGTTCTTTTCTAATGTGGGGAATAAAGGCAATTTTCAGAGGTCTCAAACCTCTGGGAACCCTTCTAGACCTAGTTCTGGATTTAGACCTAATGAGAATAGAAGAGCTGCTGGGGGCTCTTCTATTGTGTGTGAACATTGTGGTTTTAATGGTCATTCTATTGATAGATGCTTTAAACTCATTGGTTACCCTGCTGACTTTGGTAAAAAGAAAAATGGTCAAAATTCTAAAGGCAAAAATGTTGCTAATAATTCTATTGGTACTAGTCCTTCCTCTGCTTTCACTGATGAACAAATGGCTACTCTTATTTCTTTGATTAAGGAAAATTCTATTTCTGGCAATGGTGTACAAGCCAATATGGCAGGTACTTTTTATAACTCTAGTAGAGTGTTTAATCAGAACTTTGATAGATTTTTTTGCTCTAATAGTCAATTGCATTCTAATCTTGTATCTAAAGGTGTCATTACTGATTCTGGTGCAAATCAGCACATGACATATACTGATAAATTTCTTGTTAATGTTGTGGATGTTTCCCATCTTAAGATAAAAGTTTCACATCCTAATGGAACTGAAGCTTTCATCACTAAGATTGGAAACATGCCTTTAACAAATTACTTGACTCTGTATGATGTTCTTGTTGTTCCTGAATATTGTGTGAGTCTATTATCTGCGCACAAAGTTGCTAGGGATAGTAAAATGCTTATTGCATTTGATGAAGCTAATTGTTACATCTTACATCAGGACTTGAGGGCAGGGAAAATACTGGGGACTGGTAAACAGATTGGTGGCTTATATTACTTTGATGGAAATCAAGGTAAAAACCTTGAGAGGTTTTCTATGAATAATGTTTGTTTTCTTTCTAAATATACTTGGCATTGCAGGCTTGGCCATCCTGTAGACCAAGTGTTAAATGTTTTAAAACCTGTTTTAGGCTTTACTAATAAAGATTATGTCCTTCATTGTGACATTTGTCAAAGAGCTAAACAAACAAGGGAACCATTCCCTTTGAGTGATCATGTTTCTAAACAATTGGGTGATTTAATTCACTTAGATTTATGGGGGCCTTATAAAGTCACTACTAGAGATGGATATAGATATTTTCTTACCATTGTAGATGATTTTTCTAGGGCTGTTTGGGTTTATTTGTTAAAAAATAAGACTGGAGTTTTTGAAAACTTAAAGGTGTTTTATGCTTATCTTAAAACTCAGTTTAATAAACATGTTAAAGTTTTCAGGAGTGATAATGGGACTGAATTTGTTAATCATCAATTTACTCATTTTTGTGAGCTTAATGGTATTGTACATCAGACTTCTTGTAGTTATACTCCTCAACAAAATGGTGTTGTTGAGAGGAAGCATAGGCATCTTTTAAATGTTGCTAGATCTCTTTTATTTCAGGGAGGGCTTCCCTTGAATATGTGGTCTGAATGTATACTAACTGCTACATATTTGATTAACAGATTACCTTCCTCTGTGTTAAATGGGCTTTCTCCTTATGAACTTGTGCATGATTTTTCTCCTCCTCTTGAGCATTTAAGAGCCTTTGGTTGTCTTGCTTATGCCACGATTCTTAATAGTAATGATAAATTTGGCAGTAGGTCTGAAAAGTGTGTCTTAATTGGTTATTCTAACTCAAAAAAAGGTTATAAACTTTGGAGTCTTGATCATAAACAAGTTGTTTTTTCTAGAGATGTCAAATTTTTTGAGGATATCTTTCTTTTCAAGCAAAATCTTTCTGTTTCATCTCTACCTGATCAAGATCTAAATACTTTAAACTTTTTCAATTCTGATATGCTTGATGACCTACCTGACATACCCAATGATGAGACAATAAATGAACCCAGCCCTAATAGGCATGGCAGTCCACCTCCTCATCTAGGAAGTCCTCTTAAGTCTAATAGTGAGGATGTTGGGGGGCCATCTTCTGACTTAATTGCATCTGCCAATGAGGGTGAGAGGTCTGCAGCCTATGAGGAAAATGTATATACTCAAACTTCTGAGGGTAATGAATTTAACATTCATTCTCAGGATATTGGTCATCAAGATCCTGTTTTAAGAAGATCTTCTAGGTCATCTGTCTTTCCAAAAAAATTCAATGACTTTGTGGTGGATTCAAAAGTCAAATTTGGTTTAGAAAAATATGTTAACTATTCCAAATTATCTAAAGAAAATTATTGTTTTTCCACTATTCTTAATCAACAGTCTGAACCTAGAACTTATTGGGAAGCATCTAAGTATAGACATTGGAATGATGCTATGAATGATGAAATGGGTGCTTTATATAGAAATGATACATTTGAGATAGTTGAACTTCCTGCTGGGAGGAATGCTATAGGAAGTAAATGGGTTTTTAAGATCAAATATAAATCTAATGGTGAAGTTGATAGATTTAAGGCTCGATTAGTTGCTATTGGTTTCAATCAAAGGGAGGGAATAGATTTTGATGAAACCTTCTCTCCTGTTGTTAAAATTGTTACCGTTAGATGTCTTATTAATCTTGCTGTTCAAAATAATTGGAGTTTATTTCAATTAGATATTAACAATGCTTTTTTATATGGTGATCTTGATGAAACTGTTTACATGAAATTGCCACCGGGTTTTTATGATCCCAATGATAAAAGAGTTTGTAGGTTAAAAAAGAGTTTATATGGGCTGAAGCAGGCTCCTAGACAATGGAATGCCAAGTTAACTTCTGTGTTGATTGAAAATAATTTTGTGCAAAGTAAAAGTGATTACTCATTATTTACTAAAACTTCTGGTGATGTGTTTATTGCATTACTTGTTTATGTAGATGATATTATAATTACTGGTAATAATTTGCATGAAATTGAAAGTGTTAAATTGTTTTTGAAGAGCAAGTTTATGATTAAAGATCTTGGCAAGCTAAAATATTTTCTTGGTATTGAAGTTTTAGAAACCAAGAAAGGGTTATGTTTAACTCAAAGGAAATATTGTCTTGATCTTATTGCTGAATTTGGTTTACTTGCTGGAAAACCTGCTTCTGTACCTTTGCAGCCTAATCTTGCTTTATCTAGTGAACCTACTGATGTTGATCCTAAACTTAAGAATATCACTGAATATCAGAAGTTGATTGGTAAGCTTATTTACCTTACTACTACTAGGCCTGACATTGCTTATGCTGTATCTTGTCTTAGTCAGTTTATGCATAGTCCTTTGAAATCTCATTTGGATGTTACGTTAAAGGTAATAAGATACCTTAAGGGTTCTCCAGGTAAAGGTTTGAATATTGAGAAGTCTACTAGCCCAGTTATTGAGTTGAAAGCTTTTTCTGATGCTGATTGGGCTAGATGTGTGGTCACTAGAAAATCAGTGACTGGATATTGTGTTTTCATGAATAATTGTTTAGTTTCCTGGAAAAGTAAAAAACAAAATACTATTTCTAAATCTTCCACAGAAGCTGAATATAGAGCTTTAGCTTCTGTAACTTCTGAAGTAGTATGGATTTTAAAAATTCTGCAGGATTTGAATTGTAAAAATCTTTTGCCAGTTAAAGTATTTTGTGACAGTAATTCAGCAATTAAAATTGCTGCCAATCCCATTTTTCGTGAAAGAACAAAACATTTAGAAATTGACTTACATTTTGTAAGGGAAAAAATTATTGCTGGGGTAATTGAAACAGTTAAGATAGGCACTGCTAATCAAATAGCAGATGTTCTAACCAAGGGATTGGATACAAGACAACATACTATGTTATGTTCTAAACTTAATCTTATTGATTTATTTCAGAATAAGATTAAGGAAGGGTGATGAAAAGTAATAATCTTATTCTGGTTTTTATAGTACAGGGACTAATTTTGTACACTTTGTAAAGTTTCAGTTAAGCTTGATTTGGACTTATGGTATCTAAAGATAAAGAGTACAAAGATGGAGGACTAAAGCTGTGAAGTGTAGAAAGTTATATTGCTGGACTATATAAGCTGGGATCTTTTCTTCTCTTCTTAGAACCCTAGTTGATATCTTTAGCCGTTTTACTCACAATCACAAGCTCTCATTCATTCTGTTTCTATTCATAGTTTTTTATCTTTTGTAATAGAACTATTATCAAGATAGATAATAGATCCACACCTGAGTAGCAGTGGTGGATGTGGTTTATTTCATTGTTTTAGTGTTGATAGCTGATTGAGATCAGTTGATATATTGTTCTGGGTTTGTGATTGGTTTAATAAAGAATCTTGGTTTAGGTCCAAGATTTCAGTTGGTTTATAAATTTGTTCAGTACCAACTAGATAGGCAAAGACTACCATTTTTACAGAAAGTGAAGTTGTTGTGACAAAAACCAAACCATAAAACTCTATAATCAATTAAAAATATGGATAAATCCACGAATTAATTAATGTGATTAAAATTAAATGAAGAACAAATTAAAAAAGAAACATGTGAGCAGTCAAACAAACCATATTAAAATAGTCAAAAGCTAGGAAAAGGGTACCTACAAAAAGCCACCAATTTGTTACATTTTGATAGGCAAAATATACTTTCTAGCACATACTTTAATCTTTGGTAAAGTGTCATTACTCATAGAGTAACTGTCATGACTCATGTATTTCTACTTTTTTTTTCTTGAATTTTATATGCGTTTTGTTAACAAATGTTCACAGAGCATAAGTTAGCGTGTAGTTAATAAATACAAACTTTATAATTTAGCTAAAATAATACATTAAATACACATTAAATAAACTGATAAATTACTATATTTGAACATAATTTCCACTTAAATGAACCAAAACATTTCTTTTATTTACATGTTAATTTTCACCTAACAGACATACGTTAGCAAAACCCATTTTATATTCTTTTGCCTTTTGAAGATACTTTTCTTATTAAAAGATACTTTTGATGATAACCAATAGTGTTTTATTAGTTCCAAAAAATTACAGTTCCTTTTTTCATGCCCACAGAATTTGTATTAAACATAGATATTTTTTTATTTTGACTTGTCAACTTTAGTATACATGTCTACTATTAGAGATTTTAGAAAAGAAAACATTTGTCACGTTGATCTAAATTGATCGTTAAAAAGATGATCGTCTTTGTTTAAATGTAAACAAATTCGTTTTTACACGAGATGTTAAACTATGATTAACTTCAAGAGCATGATTATAAACACAATAATTGTGTGATTTCTTTCGGGTAATACCTATGTATTTATCTCAATTTTCTTTGAATTTTGAAGGTACAACTACTTGATTTTTGATAAGTCACTAGCCTAAGTAACAGCTTGTTGGCTAAACTTTATAATCATCTGCCAAGCTATTAAAGTCTCACATTGTTATAATTTTATGTTGCAATAATTAGGTCGTACGTCAACTACTACGTAACACATCTTTTTCCTAATAAAACAAAACATCTATTTGGAATTTTTTATTTCAAAAATATGAATTCATTCCTTTTTTAGTAATAATTTTATTATTCTGATTTTTTAAAAAGTATTTTAATTATTAAAAAACCTTAAATATTTCTATATTTGACCAAAAAATTGTAAAATTTTCATTTTTATACTCAAATATTAAAAAGGTCAAAAATACACATGGGTTGCAGGGTTATTTTTTGATAATTTCAGATCAAAAGTGTAAAATTTTATAAAAACCGGAGGTCCCATAGTCCCATTACAAACACACCCACAAATCCATCCACACAGTACCAAGGAAAAACACACACATTAACCTAATAACCTTATTCAATCCTTTTGTTGGTTGATTGATTGATCAACCTTTTCTTCAATTCAAATACGCATCTTAACGAGCCGTATGGCACCTTCAATAACCCCAAATGAATTCTCAATTGCTTTAACAGTCAAATCCCTTTTAGTTAAACAAGGTAAATTACCTGATGCTTTATCTTTTGCAGATCTCTATTCCAAATTTAGTAATAAAACTGAACCTAGCTCTGTTATTTTGATAAATCTTACATTATTGTGAATTATGTTGTTTTGTGATAATGTGTGATGTTTTGAGGATGATCATCTGATTATTGTGTTTTTTAAGTGGTAGATATTTTGTTCAGTTTATTTGGGTATAATTATTGTTTGTGTATGTTTTGAAAAAGCTTGAGTGAAACAATTCGGTTGTAGTGTTTTTAGATATTCTGTTTTTGTTTGGCGATGTCCTGGTTTGAGCTGTTGCACACCACTAGCAGCAACAAAACAGATTTTGGTCAAGTGGTTTTTTACTTTTAAGGGATTATTTTGTATGGGTGTTTGGGATTAATCAACTATAACGTGTATTATATTTTTGTAACTAAAATAACCTGTTTAGTATGAAGTATTTAATCAACTGCGCACTGTCTTTTTATAGAAAAAAAAGAGATCAAATATAGTAGATATAATTATGTTGTTGTACGATAATCTATTATACTAAAAGATTGACTCCCCTTTATAAATGTGGAGGCTTCAACAGTATGCACCGTACATACACCTAATAGCATGGAACTCAATGCAGAATCAAGAGTTAATCAATTCAGTCCTCTTAATCAATTCATAGGAATGCAAACCATTCCTCACTTAATGCAGCGACAACCATTCATCTATTATAACTCCAAAGAATGCATAGGAAGTGTTTTTGCGGTTACAAATCATGGCCTATCATGTTCTATAACTGATGATAATTTATTTGAGGTATTCGTATCACATTTTTGTTTTCGATATTTTTTGATTTTGAAATTAGGGTTTTGGCATAATTTAGGGGTTTTGTTAATTTCGTTTTTCTTCCTGATGATTTTGTGCACGTGAAGTGATGGGAAGGTGACACTTGAAACAGAGGTTGCAGCCAACACTTGAAAACGAGGTTGCATTGAGGAGGAGGATGAGCCTGAGGATTTTGACACAATCATGAGGAACTAATTTCCATGTAACTAAGGAAGATGTTGAGAAGATTATTGATTGGGAGAAGACAGCTCGAAAGCAAGTCGAGATTCCATTCAAGTCGGCCTGTGTACTACCACTAGAGGTACACACTTCGATTTATGTCAGCGCGTTAACTTTTGCATTGTTTTCGTCCCTACACTTTTTGGAGAATCCATGTGACATGAATCATTAACAAAAAATTGTGGTGATTCTATAGGCTCATATGAAAAGATACATTTAATTGATAGTAAACATGATGAAGGCTGGGAAGTTTTTTGCACCTCAAGGAGGCCCTATTATTCTAGCACAAGTATGCCATACAATTGTCATCTTTGACAATTGAGTGTATAAATCATTTTTTACTAGAAATTGAGAGAATCACCACCTAAAGGCGTGGATCTAAATGTCCCGTAATTTGGGTATGAATCATTCCAGACTCCAGTCAATGCTACAAAGGGTGCGGGCGAAGGGTCTTCAGGAACAAACAAAGTAACTAACTATATATGATTTCATAATTTTACTTCCCACATGAATTGTATGCCTTACACCATTAAGTAATATATATGTTGGTGTTCGAATATTTGACACAGGAAAGAGTTCATGGCCCGAGTTGGTAGGGGTAACAGGAGAAGGTGATGCAGCTAGGATTGAGCGAGAGAATCAACATGTGGGTGCGATCGTGTTATTAGACAGAACTCCCATGATTAAGGATTACCGATGCAACCGTGTGTGGGTGTGAGTGAATTCTCACGGGGTTGTCCTTCGACCTCAGCTCCTACAATCGGTTAAGCTTAGTTGCTAAGGTACGAGCTAATAGGCGTTGTTTTATGTGCATGAAGTTTGTGATTAATAAAGGATGTATTTCCTATAGATGGATATTGTGGCTGCACAACTATTTAAGCTATTTGGTGTTGGTTTTAAGAGTTGAGCACTGAATAAATTTTACCGGGTCGTTGACCTTTTACCCAAAAAAGAAAGCATGAATAAATAAAGTGTGTAACATATGGAAGTAAGCTCACGATTCTCATCAGTAATTGAGATATTAGACAGAACTCCCATGATTAAGGACTACCGATGCAACCGTGTGTGGGTGTGAGTGAATTCTCACGGGGTTGTCCTTCGACCTCAGCTCCTACAATCGGTTAAGCTTAGTTGCTAAGGTACGAGCTAATAGGCGTTGTTTTATGTGCATGAAGTTTGTGATTAATAAAGGATGTATTTCCTATAGATGGATATTGTGGCTGCACAACTATTTAAGCTATTTGGTGTTGGTTTTAAGAGTTGAGCACTGAATAAATTTTACCGGGTCGTTGACCTTTTACCCAAAAAAGAAAGCATGAATAAATAAAGTGTGTAACATATGGAAGTAAGCTCACGATTCTCATCAGTAATTGAGATAAGGTACGTAATAGGAGTTCTCATTATGGTTTGATGAATATCTATGAATCCACATTTCTCTTTATGATTTGTTTTTTTAAATTTTGATTATATTGAAATATGAGTATTGCAAGCCACAAGCTTCATTTACCAGGGTAAAAACCCTTTACCCAAAAAAAAAGCTACAAGCTTAACTAAGCTACCTCATAAGCCAAAAAAAAAGCCTTAAGGCTGGAACTGTAAGATAGTTCAAACACCCCTAGAAGTATCAGTTTTGATTTATATAGAATGATTTTGATTTTTTGCTTTATAATTTTCTATAATTGAATCTGCTTACGGGACATGGGTTAGACAGAAGAGAGTGGGGCTTAAGTCATTGATTTGGATGAACTTTGTACGGATAGTCGAATTGCTTTAGGAACTGCAAAATGCCAGGTTACATTGCCTGCATCACACGTTTCTAACTGGAGCACCATTTATGCTTCATCAATAGTTGACTTTAAAATTGACCGTTCATGTTATGTCTAACTTCATTTTCAGGATCTAGGACTATTTGGCTCATTTATATGTCAAAGACACCAATCTTGATGCGGCTTTGGATACAGAAGTAAGTACTAACGATCTAATGAGTAGCCAATTTTATACTCATTTATGGTAAAAGATGGGTTGCTTGGTATTGCTAATTTTAACTGTTAATTATATAATGGTTATTTGGCTTTGCTGATTGGAACTTATATTATTCTTTATATGACCAAGATCGTGGTTGGAAAATCCATATACTAACAGACGGTGCCGCATGTATCGGGCTGCAACAAGCTAAAGATGTCCTTAAAAGTGTAGCATTTTAAAAGTGTAGTCATTATTGGAAGCAGAAGGCGTGCTTAACAGCAAGATTAATGGACTACAGGGAAGGTTTATATTTAGAATAATCCTAGAACTTCCATCAAAGGAATGCAGGTCTGATTTACATCTACACCTACTTATGTGAGAAGACTTAAAAAGCTCGAGGATAAGCCTTATAAGCTCGAGCTCGGCTCCTTATAGAGTTTCAGCTCAAATACTGCAGAATTGAGGTCAGGAAACAAATTATTCCCTTTGTTCAGCCAATTATCATCTTTAGATATTCAAACTGATAGTTAAAACTTATTATTAGTACTGAAAATCATATTGCCCAATCTAAACACTCAAACTGATTGCAAAAAAACACTATCTTCATACACTAAAATCTATATCAATGGCAATTCCAAAATTAACATCAGACACATAATATAATAGAAGAAAAAAAACTACAATCAAGCAATAATTAGCCATAACATCATAGTATTATTATATGTAAGCATATTTTAGTGACACAAGTAGAACAGAATACATACTACAACACCAGACCAGTTAGTTGATCATATAGTAAATAATGATCACATATTATTAAAAAGGTATGTAACAAGTTGGTGCTACCTTAATGTAATATTCCAGAAATAAAATATATAGTTTATGAAGATGATTAACAATGATATCTTATGTTATGTCAAACTGGACATGTTGCTTCCCCTTTATAGCCCGTTTATCGAGACATTTATCTTAGCCGAATTCGATGGAATTAAGAGTTGTGCTTGGGATGATGATTTAGATGAAACGGTAGGAATTTGAAGACAAGCAAGTGTGGCTGCCATGCTCTTTTACCAAGTACACTAAGAGAATGGCAGAAAAATGTTTAAGGCTAAAAGAGGTGAGGATGATATGATGATGCCATCATGGCATGTTGTGATTGGCTTATTTGAATTACATTGTTTTTTCATATGTGAATATACCCATGTTTTTTCAACTTTTTTATGATCATTTTTGTATTTGGATGATCTGGAACTTAGAGGAACACAGGTACACAACAGTATAGCCACACTTCTACACATCAATGTTTTATGCATATACATGTCACCAACAAATACCTCTTTTATTTATTTTAGTTTGTTTCAACATAGATATCTTTACTTTCAATTTTTAACTATTCAAACAACTTTTAAAGAGTAAAATGTAATATTTGTATTCGTAGACATTGACTTTTCTATAATTGTGCGACTCATATATGTTGTGTGTAGAGTATGTATGTCGTGTGTAGCTATATAAAAATACGTAGAGATGAATGAATAAATTAAAAGCCGCTTAAAAGATTTAAACCATATATATGTCGTGTGTAGAGCATGATTTTGACATACGGATGTCGTGTCAGCGTGACAATCTGGATACTAATTCAAAAACAAATTACACACATCAACGAAACGCAAGAGTAAGCAAGAGTTTTCCCACAACAAAAATTAGTGCCAAACATTACGCAAAGAGCAATTAGATGAAACCGGTGTGCATCGCACGGGTATGAATGTATCATGTAAAAGATAGTTCATTTACCAACATAAGATCTTATGTGAACGTAAATAACAAATAGTATCATTTATAAGCATGACCATGAGTTGTTTATCTCCGTATTGCTCTTTATTACATACGTCCATAAATAACGGATTTTGAATTTTTAAAAGTAGTTTCTATAAGATTTGGCTAACTTTTTTCACTCTAAACTATGAAACTTAAAAAAATACTATAAATAATGTATGTTTACTTGCATTATTTTTGGGTAAATTGTCGGTAACATGTTGCTATCTAATACAACTATTCTTCTCTTTCTGATCCACATCATTTTTTCCTTTCCCAACTTAAACACTCTTTTTCCACACTCGTCTAACACAACCCCATAACCGTACAATGACCCAAAAAAAATAAACTTAACTGCGTTGTTTGTTTTTTATTAACAAAATAATGGTATAATGGAGCTACAAATATAACATCTAATATGTAGTTTTGTTACGTCTAATAAATAATTATATTTTTGTGAACTTAAAACACTTGATTAGTCATGCTCAAACTATATTAGTTGCAACAAAAGAAGCTATGAGATAGCGCATGAATTTGATTTGGCATATGAAGACATATACTTTGAAATATAGGCACGGATACCTTCCTCCCAAAATGGTTGTTTTATAGTATTTGTGTAAACCATCATATTTACACCTGGCGTTTATATAAGATTTTTTCACACCAATGGTTATAGGTAAGCTTTTGTCGGAATCTTCTATGAGGTGTTTAGTAGTGGTTCTCCTTAATAAGTTAACTGTTTATATGAAATTAGGGTTTTGACTTTCAATGAAAATAACTTTTAATCAATTATAATTCATAACTAAGAATTTAAGAAAAAACTCCGTGTGTGCACGGGTATTATAACTAAGCTATACAATTTGTTTTTATCATTTTATAAATTAAACAATTGAGAAAGTATTTTTTTCTTTTCGATCTGTTTGACCTATTGCGTATTTGTTAGGTCTCTTGACCTTTTAAAAACATAACCAAATAGATCCATTTGTAACAGCTATTTGGTTATGGGGTTATAATCGCTGCTGTAACAGCAGGAACATTAACTGCAGTAGAGGAAGAATTTTTTTTTTTACATTTACACTTTTCATCCTTTGACATTTTAAAGTATACATAAATCATCCATATAGATTGCTCGACAGCAGATATCATTCCCTGCTGTTACAGCAGGGATGATTTTCCCTTTGGTTATCTATACATTTTATGTGGTTGAAGATACCAAGCACAATTTTTAATGCAATTAGATAATAGAAGTTGAATAATGTGTCCGATGTTTTTCTAAAAAGTTGTCAAATGTAACCGTTTACTACGTCAGCAAAAACAAAATTAAAACCCAAAATTAAGAATAATAAAATAGTAAAAAAATTATAAAAAACCCCGCACGTGCGCGGGCATTATAACTAGTACATATATAAAGGTTTTACAACTTGGTATTGCATTAAAATATGTGTCACGAATCAATAAATTTAGATATACGTAGTAATATACAGTTCTCTACATCTAGACTAATAGAAATAATCAAATATGCTATTTTAAAGAAATAAAAAAATATAATCTCATATTATATCCTCTTTGATATAGAAAAATGCGATGCACGTTTCGAGGATCTGATTTCGACCCATCACCCACATATTTAATTAGTATAAAATTTTGTATGCATCTTTTGTTATTTGTTGCCTAAAAACTTTTTTAGGATTAATTGTCTTCAAAGAAGGGGGCTTGGAAATGAGTTACATAATCAAAACATATCAACTTTTAATTAATGGTCATCAAACCATATGTTTTCTTTTGTATGGTGTCAAATCGTAACAAAAAATATATTAGTAGTTGGGTCGATTGGCTTAAAAATCCAACCCTTCTTTTGTAAGACTTTTCAGTCTCGGCTAGGTTTTTTTTTTTTTTTTTTTTTTTTTTTTTTTTTTTTTTTTTTTTTTTTTAGATCAATGTGACACCATCAACATTTTTAATAATTTTATTTTAAAAAAATCTATAATTTACATGGCTCGTTTTTTATGATTTATGTGACACCAAGTTTATAAGCATAAAATGAATTTTCTATAATGTAAACGGGGTCATGCTCTTTTTCACCCTGAGTTAGAGACAAAGGCATGCCCTAGTGCATATGATTGTGCATAGATGTCACCAACTATTTTCAATTTAAATTGAACATGCATGTGTGCCAATCATATCATAGCATTCATGTTTCATATTCACTTATCTACCATTCACATTTTCTTTCATCCAACAAAACGTACACCTCTGATATACCAAAGACAATTTAACCAAATGTTTAAGTAATTCACAATGCTTGTTTGTAATATAATATTTTATTTTTTAAGTTTCGAAAGAACTTTTATTTTATTTTTTTTAATTTACGACACACTAAGGTGACACTTTTTTATGTCTAAAATGATGGTTTTATTAGATATTGTAGGCATTGTGCCTAAACTAACTTACCAAGCGTTCAAGAGGACCTTTTTGGTCTACACTTTTTGTAAAGATAAACAAAGAGCTTTGCATATAATACGTACATATTATATTGGTATGTGTATGCGTACTGTTTTTGTTTGACAAGTTTGTTAGCCGAGGTCTGTTAATTATTTTTAGTTAAAGGCAAACTCATATAAATGTATAATCTCATATAAATACAAAACCCCACTTTTGTTTTGACATGCTTTTTTTTTAACGAAGTTTTGACATGACCTGAACCACAACTTATTGGCAATAAACATAATCACATCACAAACATAATCACATCACAGATGATGCTAATCTTGGCCAAAGCCATACATCAATAGTTATCTCATGAATCTCATTTTCTAGTTAAATAAAATAAGCCCAAGATTATACAATTGTAAAGAAGTTTCAGACAGGCCCAAAGCTTTCAACAAAAGGGCCCAATGTCTCCTCTTAAACTTAATATGAAGAATCCAAAATATAGTTCATCATATAACAAGTCTTTATTTAGACTAGTATTCAGCAATTTTGTTATCTTTTTCTTTTATGAGATAGGCAAATAAACACAAATTTGTGGCATCTCCCAGTATGTTCATTCCAGTAACTACAAATATAGAGGAAAAACATAATATTTACTTCAAATTTTAAAAACATAAAGTCTGATGCAAATGTTATTCTCGTCATGAATTATATAGATTTGATTTGGCACGCCACAAATAATAATATCACAATTAAAACTATCTAAACGCTAGAAACAAAGTACAAACAACAATAAAAGTCTTAACTGATACAAGGATTGACTAAAAGCAAACTCAACAGGAGTTCTTACCAAATTTTGAAAAGTTGTATAAAATTTAAAAGGTAGCTCATTATCAAGATTGTTGAGAAGAATCCAATCGGAAAACCGATCCATGTTCCTTCCCAAAACATCCTTGATAGATCCTCCTCTTCCTTGACACTTCCTTCGGATGATGGAAAATCCTTCGGGCATTCGATTTTAATCTGCATACCGCATAATCCACTATTGTTTTGAAAACTCAACTCATCCATAGTGTCCATTTGCCCACCACGAGGAATTTTACCCGTCAACATGTTGTTGCTCACATCAAGAGTTCCGAGTTCGTGAAGCTGCACTAGTGATTGAGGGATCGAACCTGAGATTTCATTGTGTGAAACATCCAAGCTTTCTAAGCTCTCTAGATTGCCAAGTGACAATGGAATGTGCCCTGAAATCCTGTTGTGTGACATGTTGAGCTGTTTTAGGGCTTTGAGATTTCCTATAGATGCTGGTATTTCACCAGAAATATTGTTGCCCGACAAGTCCAACAAAACATAGAAATGAAGGTTGTGTAGGCGTTGAGAAGATCTCTTCCAATTCACTATTAAGTCTTCAGTGGAAAAATAAAAAAGATGTGATGATGCTGACATATTCATTATTGGAAGGTTTGCCATCTGTTGCGGAATGCTTCCTGTTAGATTGTTCATGGAGAGATCAAGAATTCGAAGAGAAGTGCACTTGGAAATATTGGCCGGGATAAATCCGTTGAGGGAAGTGTTTCTTAGGATAAGGATTTCAAGAGAAGTAGAGAATTGAGGGAGAATATCTTGTAAATTTCCTGTAATAATGCTGTTACGAAGATCCAGATCAGTAAGGTTGACTAATTTGGTCAAACTAACAGGCAGACTGCCAGAAAACTTATTCCCGCCTAAATAAAGAATTTCGGTTCCTTTTGGAAAATTCGTCGGGATCTTACCAGAGAAATCATTGTCGGACAAATCCAGGGAAAAATCATCTTCAGCTCTGAATATAGGTAAACTGTCACCAGAGAATCTATTTCGGGACAAGTCGAGTAACTGTAATCCCGTTAAATTGGAGATGGATTTTGGGATTAGTCCTGAAAAATGATTTTCCGAAACCGCAAGATAATCGATACTTGTAGCGTTACCTATGCTTTCTGGCAACTCCCCTGAAAAATTGTTCCTGGACAAATCAAGACTCTGTAACCATTTTGATATAAATAGGCGAGGCGGGATTGATCCGCTGAGGTTGTTATCTGAAAGAATTAGCCACCGGATGTCATTCATCTCCTCCAGCCAATGTGGGAATCTTCCCTCCAATTTATTCCCGCTCAAATCAAGAAACCACAACTCTTTCTGTGATGAAATCCATTCAGGAATTTGGCCTGAAATTCCACAAGAAGGCATTGAGATATCGTAAAGACTACATCTTGGATCAACCTTAGTTGTGTTATTCCAAATCAAGTTGCTTCCCTTTCCACCGATGTATAAAAACTTTAGAGTTCTGATTTTGAATAACGAAGTTGGGATCTCACCGGCGAGTATGTTGTCTTCAAGCAAAAGGGACTCTAACTTGCTCAAGTTTTGCATCGATGATGGTATTGGGCCTGTTAACTGGTTACTCCACAGGTTCAGAAAAGTCAAGTTGGTTAGTCTTCCTATAAAGGTTGGAATTTCCAATGATAAATAATTTTGAGACAAATCCAGTGATTCTAATTTCGTGAGGTTTGCAATCGATGATGGGATTCCACCGGAGAAATGATTATTTCGTATTGAAAAATCCCTCAACTTTGTTAACTGGAAAAGTTGGCTGGGGATGGAACCATTGAAGTTGTTATACCGCATGTCAAGATGAAGCAGTTTGGTGAGATTACCAAACCCATCTCCTGGGATCTCGCCTTCAAAAGAATTCATCGATATATCAAGTAGTTCAAGTGACCGAATACGAAAAATCGGACTTAAGATTTCAGAAGATATCGAAACTGGATCGGAATCTACAGGAGGAATGGCTACCCCAGATAGCTGGAGCTTGGTAACACTTCCGGTTCCGGAGCAATTAACACGCCTCCAAGAACAACAATCAGAAGTCGGATCCCATGAGTCTAGTTCTACATATTGAGTGGAATTGTAGATGGCGGTGAGGGTGGATTTGAAGTGAAGTAGTGCATGCTTTTGATGAATGGGACAAGAGAATGATGGGATTATAATGGAAGTGAGTATTAACAAGATGGATAACATTGGTGCGCTTGCCATGTTGGATTTTGGTTGTTTTATATTTTTGATGCGTTGGTCTATGTTCTGGTAGCCATTATATAGGCCTTAGGGAATGAAAATGTAGATATTTTTTCTAGATATTTTTTTCTTTCTTTCTTTCATTTCTTTTATTTGTTTATATAAATTCATATAAAATAATGTACTGCTTTATTATATTATGTACAAGTTATAAACCACGAATGTCCCAGTAGAAAAATGATTTGAGTTTGTATGTGTACAATTTTTAAGTCAAGTCAATCAGTGGCGAAGCTAGAAAATTTTCAGTAGGGGGTCGGGATCTAATTTTTTTTTCCTAACGCTATTTTTCGGGTAATACCGAAATTTTGAGGGGTCGAAACCGAATATACCGAAATTTTTCTACACGAAAACTATATACCCCCTACATCGCAAAAAAAATTTCGGGGGGTCTGACGCCCCCGGCCCCTATGTAGCTGCGCCCCTGAAGTCAATGGGTAGTGGATTCTTTTGCCCTTTTCACTATACTGGGTTTAGGAAGGTTACTTGAGCAGTAAAGTAATTTTCTTTTTCTTTTTTTAATCTTATTAACATTCATGGGAAGGTTATTTGGGCACTCGTGTGTAAAAATCATATAATACTAAACTAAAGGCTTTTGTTAATCACATTTTTAAGGTTATGGTTGAATTTAAATACCAACATATTAGTGATTCAATTCCTAATTAGTTAAATGTGATTTTTTAGTATTTCCATCTGTCAAATACAAAAAAGTTGTAGCCTAACAACTAGCGTCAATCAAGTGATGGACAATGGGGAAAACAAACTACACGTTCAAAGTAATATATACCTTCCAATACGCGATGTTATGCGATTGACAAAACTCGTCTTCTTAGACGTGGTGGTTAACCAATGTATTCTTTGAAGATACAGAAACTTTGTTACGTTTGATTACTTTTAAAAGATAAAACGTGACACCGTTTGTTATAACATCAATTCAAATAGCTATACTTGGTGGAAATAACGTTATTTTAAGTCTTATTTATTCTTACTGAAACAAGAGATCGAGAGTATATTGGTGTGCAATAGGTTAGTCTATACAAAACTAATCCCTACGAAAATAGATCATATCAATCAATAGTGTAATCCGTACTTAACAATTACGTATCTTATTTTAAACTATTTATTACAACATTTAAATCTAACTTTTACAAAGTAATGTCTTCATTTTAATAAATCCGGGCCTGTCAGAAACAAAGCTAAGAATTATACCTAATACCCTTTTGATATATTTCTTAAATGTGAGGCCTAAATAAATCGAACTTAAATGACATCATATTTATTAAAAACTTCTATTTCTAGAGCATCAGGTGGTCCAGGTTACTTGGACTTCGATAGGAACCCTTGTTTGCTTGACTTGATGGAAAATAAGGTCGTTTTTAAGTATTCGATCGGTCAACCAACATGAGAGTGAATTAGACGTTTGTCTATTTGGATATGAGGCATAGAATAAAAATGGAGTTATCATACATTAATAAACATGCCGTAAGAAAAGGGAAACACAACAAGACTTATTTTGTACCATGAAAACACTACAATCTTTGAACTAATCAAGAATATTGAACTTTTTAGTTCAGTGATACTAATCAAGCATGTAAGAGTTAGGCTGTTTGTTAATTTGGACTTTGTTTGAACGTTTCATATTTCAGTGCAAGTCTTTATATTACAGCAGGAATATATATTTGCTAGTTTAATTTCCAGTGTAAATTTATATGTACTGTCTTAGCAAGATCCATAAGTCCATAACACTAACTTTAGCATTGGCATTTGGTTTTTCATGTTGCCGGTGGAGATTTTATATATTATATAAGTTACATTCACATCTTTATTTTTTTAACATGGGAGCGTATCTGCATACGCCTTTGCCTGGTCGAACACCATTACAAGCACAATATATTTAATAATCGTAATATTATAAACTTTTGATGCATAATATATTTTTTTTTATTGTAACCCTACTTTTTATTTAATAATATATGATTGTTATTATCGCCCAATACGATGACTTATATCTATCCATATTTCTGTGAGAAAAAGTATCTTCTTACAGCTTCTGGATGGTTCAAGTTTACTTTGACTCCAATATTATCTTGCGGAAATAATCGAACGAGACTTGCATACTTACGTGTTGATGCAAATAATGACTAAAAATGTTATTTTCATCTTTCGATACCTCTACGTTTTGATGATAACAAAATGTGAAAACATTTTACGTCAAAATTAACGTAAACAAGTTTTTAATCGAAATATTCGATTTCTACGCAAATCACTCTAGGTATAAACAAACAAAGATCACCTCCATTCATCTACTAGTCAAGAGAAGAACAAAAGGTGTCAAGAAGGCACAAAGTGTTAGAGTCTTTGAGTAGTGCACTTGCATTACCAATTATTTGTTTGATTGTATCTTGATTTACATCAAGTGTTGTAATATAATATTTGTTATCTTGTGTAGATCATTGTGATCGTGTTGAGATCTTGGGGATCTCTTTGTAGCTAGTGTGTTTGTGTGTTGATCAAGTGGATCAAGGTAGATTGAAGAGTGTGTAGATTGTGTGAGGATCGTGTTGATCATGTGAAAGATTAGGATCGTGTAGATCGTATGAAAGAGTAGGATCGTGTAGATCGTATGATTAGTTTGGATCGTGTGGATCGTGGTAGATTGGTAGAAGCTAAGATTAGTACTCGACATCTAGCTTAGTGTCGGAAAATAACGTAAGCGACGTTGTATGGTTTTCCTCGCCTGAAGGGAGGTTGTTGACATAGTGCTTATAACTCTTGAGTTGGATACTCGAGGAGTGGAGTAGGGCGAAGAAGAGCATTGATGCGTGGTTTGGCAACCTTGCAAAACGTTTTACTTCTCAAGGGATCTTGAGAAGCTTGCAATCCCCACCAAGCAGTGTATCTGACCGATGTAGTATAGTGAGTGGCAAGTACCGGGGGATTGATCGTTCTCTAGGGGAATAGTGCCATTAGGATTGAAAACTACGTAAACTAAGTTTAAAGGTGAGGGATGATTCTTTTTATATTTTTTATATTTTTTGAAAGCAAAGTAAAAATCTCGGGTATTTGAAGAATGGGCGGAATTAGTTGCTAGTCAACTAACCCAAAATTACTACTTAAACAAAATTAATAAAATAACAAGAAAAGTAAATTGGTGAACTTCGTATGGTGGGAAAAGCGTGTTTTACTTAAATTTCACTACTCCCTAGTTATCTTTTACTGGTTAATTGACTTGTTATAGTTGTTTGGATGAAGGGTTGCATTCCTTGATACCAGTCGTGGGGCTGTGTACGTCCTTCCCTAACTCTATAAGCTTCTATCTCTTCCTATGACGACACATTTAGTATCCTATCATGGCCTCCTTAATAGTCACTTATGCATTAAATACAACCAATAAAATCATATTACACATCTGATTACGTTTCTTAAGACGTTCAAGCTTGTTACCGTATAGGAGATTAGCCAGTTTTCTTAAGCCTAACACGAAATCAATCACCCAAATCAACTAATAACAACTCAACAACCAATAATTAACAACTAGGTTTTATTAGATCTAAGCAAACCCAAAGGAAATTAAGCTAGCATGTTAATGTAAAAATAAGATAAACAATCAATCAAACAACACATAGACATATTGAATGATTAAAAGAAAGACTTATTTTCAATAAACATGAAAGAAAAGAGAGCTTGGAAACCCTAAGTTTGCTGGAAAATTAGTCTAGGGTTTATCTCCCAAAAGTTACACTAATAAATGAAAAATCCAAAACTATATATAGATTTACAAGGGTGACGGCGTCAGCTTTTGGATCTTGACGCCGTCAAGTCGCCATCATTAGGGTTTCGTGATGCCCAATTAATCATCTTGACGCCGTCTCTTGTTGTGTAATCTGGGTCGTCTCTCTTTGTGGTAACACGTGATGGCCTACTTGAAATATAACGTGACGCCGTCACATTGTAATCATAAAATTCCTCTCTGGCACGTCAAGTGCAAATAATAATCCTCCTATTGATTCATCAAATGACAGTGTCAGCTTGTGACTCCTGACGCCGTCAGGTACTGTTTTTAGCATGGTTTCTTGACTTTGTCGTTTTCTTCACTTTTAACTCCAAAAATGTCCAAAATGCTCAATTTTCCAGAATTCTCGTCCAAAGTACCTAAAATGACAAAAGGAACGATTTGAGGTAATATTTGACCATAATATCACGATTTAGGGCTTAAATGACCCCCTAAAAGCGTAACAAATATTTTCTTATCAAATACCCTTACACTTGAGATTTGCTTGTCCTCAAGCAAATGAGCTTTTATACCAATCAAAATACAAGTTAGGGGTCATTTAACATTAATATAAAAGTAATTACAACAAATGATCATTCTACCTTAATCAAAATAAGCACGGAAATTATACACTAGCACCTCACATTTAGTGTTTGGATACTCTCATCTCTCGGGTGTTATAAATATATGTTAATACAAATATCGCCTAAAAACGTTATTTATATTTTACGATATTCGCTAAGTTTTGTTAACGACAAAATGTAAACTTTAGTTTCTAAGTAAAACATAATCTTAGTTTTAAAGACTTGCATAAACTAGACTTTTGCTACATTTTACATTTCATAAAACACAACACTTTTTATTTCTTAAAATAGAATTGTCACATCACATTTATGGCAAGTTTTGTCAATATACATTTATGGAAAGAAAATGTGTTTGACTTACTATGTGGTTGCTTGCAAGTTTGGTGTTTGACTAGATGTAATGAGATGTGACATTGTTTGGTTTGCAAGGTGTAATGAGATGTGACTTTGTTTGGTTTGCAAGATTTATTGCAAAACCAACTGCAAGCCCAGCGGAACCCTGGGGGTACACGGGCGGAACCCATCTGAGGGTTCCGCCGTATCCGCCAGGCCTGCAGAAGGCTTTGCTATAAATACCAAGCCACAAGTTGATTTTTGGCTTATCACTCTACATCATATTTACACACATTCATTCTTTCTTTCATCTAACCCTTTAACATTTCATATGTGAAGTTTGTTTTTGTAGCAAAGAGATTCACGAGTTCATCAAAAGTTACAAGTATCCAACATAACGTTGCAAGACTTGTTAGCTTAGCATTGTGTAAACTTGTGTTGTTTACACTTCATTTGTTTGTGTATTTTCAGTAGTGATCGGTTAGTATTTTAGTCCTCAAAATACAAAGAGTGTTGGGAGTTGTTGTACCCTAGTAAAAGAACTAACGGGAGTGGTTGTGCCCTTGTAAAAGAACTCGACATCTAGCTTAGTGTCGGTAAAAGTATAAGCGACGTGTAAGGTTTTCTCCGCCGGTGAAAGGAGCTTGTTGACTAGTGAAAGAAACTCTCGAGTTGGATACTCGGGGCGTGGACGTAGGGCAAGGAAATAGAGTCCTTGTAGCCGAACCACGATAAATACTCGTGTTGTGGTTTGATCGTTTCTTTCCTTATACTTGCTTGTTTATATTGTGTTTGTGTATATATCTTTGATCAAACGGAAAGTTTTAAAAGATAATTAAACAAGTTAAAAAGATTTTAAACGGTAAACTATTCAACCCCCCTTCTAGTTTTCCACAATTGGCATCAAGAGCTACGTTACTCAAGCTTTTAAAATATATTGTGTTTTAAAACTTGAAATGATCCATGGATTTTGAAAATTACAAAGAAGGGTAATCTATGCAAAGACCACCACTTTTTGAAGCAAATGGTTTTATATATTGGAAAAACCGATTTGAAACTTACGTGAAATCTAAAGATATAGATTTATGGTATATAATAATTGATGGTGATAATATTGTTACTAACATTAAAGATGATGATCAAAAGAAATTGATTGCTAAAAATAATGAAGCTAAAAAGGTGCTTTACAATGCTTTGCCTAAGAAAGAATATGAAAGAGTCTTTATGTGTAAAACCGCCAAGGATATTTGGCAATCTTTAATAGTAACTCATCAAGGAAACTCATAAGTCAAGGATAACAAAATTGATCTTCTTGTTCAACAATATGAACAATTTGTCATTTCCGAAGATGAGATTATTGATAGTGCATTTGCTAGGTTTAACACTATTATTACTTCGCTTAAAGCACTTGATGAGTCTTTTTGTAGTAAGAATTTTGTCAGGAAATTCCTTAGAGCACTCCATCCGAAGTGGAGAGCAAAAGTGACGGCAATTGAAGAATCCAAGGATTTTTCAAGCATGTCACTTGACGAGCTAATTGGAAACCTCAAAGTTCATGAAATGGTGATGGAAAAGGATTCGGAAATAGTTAGAGGCAAGAAAGAAAAAGTTAAGTCTATTGCCTTGAAAGCTAGAGTCCAATCAAGTGATGATGAAGAATCTACTTCAGATAGTGATGATGAGGAATATGCTATGGCCGTTAAAGACTTCAAGAAGTTCTTTCGTAGACGAGGGATGTTTGTAAGGCAACCTAAAGATGACAAGAAAACCTTCTGAAAAGATCGTGATGATCGAAAAGGAAAGGTTGAAAGGAAATGTTATAGGTGTGGAGACACAAGTCATCTTGTAGGAGAATGTCCAAAACCACCCAAGAGCAAGCCTCAACAAGCCTTTGTGGGTGGTGCTTGGAGTGACTATGAAGGAGATGACGATGGGCCAAAAAATGACGATATTGCTCTCATGGCTCACAATTCAAACGAGGTACTCTCCGACTCATCTTACTCTTCTATTGATGATGACACCTTACAAAAAGAATACAACAAACTTTGTGAATTGAGCTTAAAAATCATAAACAAAAATAAGTTTTTGAAAACTAAAAAGGAGTTTTTAGAAAATGAAGTTTATGAGTTAAAAGAAAAATCTAAGAGATTAGAAAAGAGTAAAGGTATTGACACATCTTGCAAATCATGTGAAGAGCTTAAACTTGAAGTTGAGAAACTTAAAATTACTCAAAATGATCTAATCAAACAAACCACAAAGTTCAAAAAATTCGATAAGAGCATTTCTTGTGCGGATGAAATTATGAAACTTCAAAAGTCACCCTTTGATAAAACAGGTCTAGGTTTCATGAAAGTAGAAACCGTTAAGGGGCAAACGAAACAAACAAAACTGCTACAGTAGCCCGCGGACCAGACGGAACCCAAACTAGGGTTCCGCTAGGTCTGCTGCAGCAGTAACTCCATCCACATTGGATCGTTCAAAATTTGTTAAAGTTACGTATAAAAATGGAACAAAACCTGCCTTTAAAACTGGAGTAGGACTTAGTAAAAATGAATTTAGAGCTAAGACTACCCAACCAAGACCTAAGACTCCAATTCCCAAATGCCCCTTTCCAAAGAGCAACTTCAATGCTCGACCAAATTACCAACATGTTTGGAACCAAAACACTCCTGGACATTACCAAACTCCAAATTACATGTCATGGAACCCCTATGTTCTATTGTCATACTTGGAACAAGTTAATGGTATGCTTAACCAAAATGGACCCACGAGAAATTGGGGACCAAATGTTTGAGTGTTTTTCATAAAATAGGTGTGCCTCAAAGTTTGTTTGGAACCGGATGAATGGATTAAAGATAGCGGTTGTTCAAGGCACATGACGGGTAACAAAAGCCTCTTCTCAACTTATCACAAATGTGATGGAGGTAATGTTACGTTTGGTAGTAAAGCTAAGAGCAAAATCATCGGAAAAGGTACAATCTCTCATGACTTCCTTTTTATAGATGATGTAGCTCATGTTGATAACTTAGGTTTTAATCTCCTTAGTATTAGTCAACTTTGTCGTAATAAGTATAATGTCCTTTTTAGTGAAAACGGAAGTAAAATACTTAAAGATGGTATAACCATAGCCAAAGGTGTCCTTAAGAACAACGTATACGTCATGAAGATGGATTCAACATCTAGAGACAAACTTTGTCTTACCTCATTAGATGAATCTTCAACTTTATGGCATAGACGTTTAGGACACGCTAACATGAGACTAACCCAAAACCTCTCCTCCAAAGACTTAGTTCGAAACCTACCTAAGTTGAAATATGACCAACACTTTTGTGATGCTTGCAAAGTCGGTAAACAAGTCCATAGTAGCCATAAGGCTAAAAACTTGGTTTCTACATCTAGGTGTCTAGAACTTTTGCATATGGATTTATTTGGTCCATGCGCTATACAAAGTTATGGAGGTAACTTCTATACTTTGGTCATAGTAGATGATTACTCACGTTATACTTGGACAAAATTTTTGAAAAGTAAAAAGGATGCTTTTGATAAATTTGAGATTCTAAGTAAGAAAATTCAAAATCAAGTAGAATCTAACATTGTGTCTATTAGAACGGATCACGGTCGTGAATTTGATAATGAATTTCAATTTGGAAACTTTTGTGATAAAAATGGAATTACTCATAACTTTTCGGCTCCTCGTACTCCTCAATCTAATGGTGTAGTAGAACGTAAAAACCGGACATTGCAAGAGATGAGTAGAACAATGCTAAATGAACAAAATATTCCACAAAAGTTTTGGTGTAATGCCGTTGACACATCAATGTACATTTTAAATCGAGTCTTAATTAGACCATTTTTGAATAAAACTCCTTATGAACTTTATAAAGGTAAAAAGCCTACATTAGGATACTTTAGAGTGTTTGGGAGTAAATGCTTCATTCTTAACACCAAGGATTATCTCACCAAATTTGACCCAAAGTCTTATGAAGGTGTATTTCTTGGATATTCACAAAATAGTAAAGCTTACATTGTTTTGAACAAAGAAACCTTAAGAGTCGAGGAATCGTTGAATGTAACATTTGACGAGAGTCCACCTCCCTCTAAGACATCACCTTTGGTAGATGATGACTTAGTTGAAAGCCAAGCAATAGAAAGTCAAGAGATTTTAGGTAATGACAAGGAAGATAAACTATTAAACAAAGAACTTGTCAATGTCAAAGAATCTAAAAGTCATCCATTAGATGGTGTCATAGGCAACATTAACGAGAGAACACTAAGGTCAAAAGTTCAAAATGAAAGCAACTACTTTTGTTTCGTGTCAACCATTGAACCTAAAAACATTAATGAAGCCATTAAAGATGAGTCTTGGGTAATTGCAATGCAAGAAGAGTTAAACCAATTTGTTAGGAATGATGTATGGACATTAGTTCCTCAACCAAAGAGTCAAACTATAATTGGAACAAAATGGGTATTTCGTAATAAAATGGATGAAAATGGAATTGTGTCTGGAAACAAAGCTAGGCTAGTTGCACAAGGATATAACCAACAAGAAGGCATTGACTACGATGAAACTTTTGCTCCGGTTGCTAGGCTCAAGTCAATTAGAATCTTACTTGCTTATGCGTGTGCACACAATTTTAAACTCTTTCAAATGGACGTCAAAAGTGCATTTCTAAACGGAGTCATTAATGAAGAAGTGTATGTTGCTCAACCACCGGGCTTCATCGATTTTGAAAAACCTAATTATGTTTACAAACTTAAAAAGGCTCTTTACGGGCTTAAGCAAGCTCCAAAAGCATGGTATGATCGACTTAAAACCTTCCTAGTTGACCATAAGTATACCATGGGCTTAGTTGATAAAACTCTCTTCACTAAGAAGAAAGATTCACATATTATCATAGTCCAAATCTATGTTGATGACATTATATTCGGATCAACTTGTCAAGAATTATGTGTGGATTTCTCAAAAATCATGCATGACGAGTTTGAAATGAGTATGATGGGAGAACTCAACTTTTTCCTAGGACTCCAAATTAAACAACTAGAAGATGGTATCTTCTTTAACCAATCTAAATATATTAAGGACATGCTTAAGAAATTTGGATTAGAAGATTCAAAACCAATCAACACACCTATGTCCACGGAAACTAAACTCACCAAGGATGAGGAAAGTGAATCCGTAGATAGCACTAAATATAGAGGTATGATTGGAAGTCTACTTTACCTAACGGCTAGTTGACCCGACATTATGTTTAGTGTTTGTCTATGTGCTCGTTTTCAAGAAGATCCTAAGACTACCCATCTCGAAGCCGTTAAAAGGATTTTTAGGTATATTAAGGGCACTACACATTTAGGTTTATGGTATCCCAAAGGAACGGAAATAGACACCATAGTGTATGCCGACTCGGATCATGCCGGTGACTATGTCGATAGAAAAAGTACAAGCGGTATTTGTACTTTTATTGGACATTGTCTCACCTCATGGTTCTCAAAGAAACAAACGGCTCTTACTATCTCAACAACGGAAGCCGAGTACGTTTCGGCCGGAAAGGCATGTCAACAAGCTCTTTGGATGAAGCAAGCTCTTGTCAACTACGGAATTCAACTCAACGACATGACAATTCTTTGTGACAACAAAGGTGCCATTGATCTTAGCAAAAACCCGGTTCAACATGCTCGTACCAAACATATTGAAATCCGTCATCATTTCCTTCGTAACAACGTTTAAAAAGGAAATATCTCAATTGAGAAAGTTTCTTCCGAAGACAACATAGCCGATATTCTCACAAAACCCCTTAAACGTGAACCTTTTAACCTTCTTAGGCTAGGCTTAGGACTCATGGAACCTACATTGTAGTTCTGGACTTTAGACAAAAATCAAAAAAATCAAAACAAATCCGTAACTCTTTTTCTCAGCAGGGTCGGCGGAACCCTCAGACATAACGGACGGAACCCAACTCAGGGGTCCGCCGTGTCTGCCGACCTGCAGAATCATTTTCTTTGTTTATATTAAACCAAACACCCATTATCTCATACCACCACTTCCAAACTGTTACTATTCACTTTACCATCCATCCATACCTACGATTTCTTGGTCTTCCTTTCACTCACATTGCTAATCAATCATCATTGTAAGTATTCTAAACTTGATTACAATCCTGATCTGAGTCTAGGAATTCTATCTTTGCACAAAAACAAAAACTTGGGGTTATGCATTAAACTTGAGAAACTCATGCATAAAATTAGGTGTTTAACAAAACTAATCATGTTCCCCATTGTTAGGAATTGCCTTCTTACTTAGTGTAAACATGTTTGCTTAAACACCCCATGTCAAATTTTTGCAAAAACTTCTCACAAATAGGACAAATAATTTTTCGTCTCACATTGAGAATACAAAATCAAAACGTTATGTTTAAAACATCACTTGCATAATGTCTCTTGAATGCTAAAGGGAATACATAACCAATATGTATTTTCGGGCACATTCAAACGAAGCTACATTGAACTAGGAGCGCTTGTGTTATCTTTTGTTTTATAACAAAATTTGCATCATAAAACGTTTTTGAAAGCATCAAAATGAGTCAAGATAACCGCACCTCCACATTGTTTTCATATAGGCACACACTAGAACATCCACATTATAATAGTAGTTTACTTAAACTAAAATGTGAAATTTTGTTGTTCTAGGAATCATCTTGCCTCCTCTAACCCACTACGATCACAAAGACACCATTAAGTACCTACCAAAACACCACAAAACCAAAGGCCTTACCCCTAACCAAGTCAACGTTTCAAAGCCTTAGAAAAACACTATGTCCATGAGGGTAGAACCATTGACCCGTCTTTCCTAGAAGGCACAAACCTTTACGCCGAATTTGCCACAATCAACTTTGAGTGTCTTTTGAATATCGACGAGCCTATTTGTCCTAGATTCATTCTAGAGTTCTATGCATCCGTCACCCTCTCCACGGGTGACTATGGTCTCATGTCTATCAACTTTAGGACTAGTGGTAATCAATACTCCTTCACTCTCGAGGAGTTTGCTCAAATCATAGGTGTTCCAAACCATGGTACTTGCATCTACTCCGACTTGCACTCCCTCTCAACCCTTGACACACTCAATGACCGCATCCATCCCTATAACACACCTCTTGTGTCCAAAGATGTACTTCGTGACCACCTCTTTATTAGGACAACCAACACTAGGAGAATCCGTACGGGTAATGAGGTCGATAAGGACCCATATGGAATGGAACTTAATGAACTCAAGCCCCAATTCAAGAAATGGGAGGAAGTCCTTAGAGCCAATGTCATTAGCACCATAGGAAACCGAGATCATATCAACCTTTGCCTCTGCTACATGCTCTACTCTTTGTCCGTTAGGCAAACCTTCAATCTTGCCTACTACATGGCCAAGAGAATGGCCGACATTCCCGTGCATGGCACAACGGCTATACCGTATGGAATGCTCTTGACCTATCTCTTTAGGTTCATTTCACCCATTCCACCGACTCCTAACCGTCTTCGTCTTGACTACTCTCTCATTCCTCACACCTTTGTCCCACTTAGTGATAAGAGAGTTTACAAAGCCCAAGGAAAACGCCCACATCCTCCTACCTCATCATCCTCTTCCTCAATGAGTGAAGATGACAATTTGCCAAACTCTAGGCTCCCACCTCTAGAATACCTTTCCCAACTTCCGGATATTCCAAATGAGTCGGAGGAGTTCAAGCAAACAAAGGGGATGTTCAAAAACATCGGGAGATTCCTTGGAAAGATGAAGAAGAAGATTGACCGTCAATGAGTGCGGGTGTGTAGGAGTGTTTGGCACAAGGTGCTATTTAAACAATTTGGTTGTGTAAACAATGGTTCTCTTGAATTTGTGTGTTGGTAGGATGTTTGATACTATTTGGAACATGTTTAAACTAACTATGATGCAGGGAGACAACATTTGGCACGTTCTCAAAATTTTCATGTTTATATAATTTTTACTAAGTATAGTGAAATTCGCTAGCCCCCGGTCTAAGTCCAATGGTATGCGTGTTTACATGTCTAATTTTTGCATTTCCTAACCAGTTATGAATTATATTTTTGGTTTTAGGACTTTTCAAAAAATTTGAAAATCGTCTCGCGGGTCAAAATCGCGGACTGCCTAATTTTCCAGCCCTGGCGGATCTGACGGTACCCAAAATTGGGTTCCGCCAGTGCATTTTCTGGGAAACCCAGAATTGGCCCAACGGACCAGACAGTACCCTAAATTGGGTTCCGCCTGTGTATCCTGAGGGTTCCGCCAGTTGCCTCCAGAAATTTTATTTTTGTTTTCAACATTTCAACATCCAAACCCCAAAATCTAATCCTTTTAGATAGAAACCCATTTCCTGCAATGTGTTTAGCAAAATAGGGTACTTCTCATTCCTTATAACTCAACCAAAACCATTTCCTGCCAAATTTCTAAAATAGCCATAACAACCCCAAGGACCCTTCACACATAAAGGAAGGAACTCTTCTAAAGGTTCTTTGAAATCCCTGAGATTTATACTTCAACAAATTTACCAAAACCACTAAGCATTTAGTGCAAACCTTGTCTTCTCACTTCACCACTTTCATTGGATTGACTTCCATGATATGACAACCCACAATTAGTTTTCCAAATCATTAGGAACCTCCATTTTTGTATGGACTAACATCAAATCCAAACACTTCCTTCCACAATCCTTCATCACTATAAATTAAACCATCCTAAACACTATTAAATCACACCTTCTTCATCACAATTTCTGAACTTTAAACCATTTTAACCATGACCAAGTCAACAAACACCTCTCAACCATCACGACCCATCCGGAGAACCGCACAGATAAGTGTAAAACCATTATGGTCTAACCAATCCATCAACCTAAGCTCCTCATCTTCGGATGAATTCACCTCACCTATAAAAAATGAACACTTTTTGAACCTAGCATCTCCATCTCCATCACCCAATGAACCAAATGAGCTCACTCCACCACCTACTAAATCACCCATTGACCCAACTCCACCAAGTGCTCCAACCCAACCATCCAAAACTCCATCACCATCACCATTACCCAAAATTGAACCTATGGAGTTATTTGGGTCTCCTCCCACATCACCAAACCCTTTTGTCCAAGATCTAAATGATCTTCCACCAAGACCTACACAACCACCACCTTTTGCAAATCAATCACCAAGGTCAATTCTTGACCTTGATGAGGATCTTAACCACACCCAACCACCACAACAAGTGTACCATCAACCTAAACCATTGTTGTTTCACCCTATCTACCATGACATCCATGGTCCTCTTTATGGAGAACCAAACTTTGAAAACCATGATCACCCAACTCCACCACATTCTCAAGCTCAAACCTTTGAGTCTTTCTTTCCCTTATATGAGGAAATCCAAAGCATGGTTGAGAACCACCTTCATCAAGCAATGGAATCTCAAACCACCTTGCTTGACTCAATACCAAATCCATCCTCCACCCAAGAACCAAAAACCAACCAACCATCAAAACAAGAAACCAAAACCAACCCATTTCCACCCACTCATCCCCATGTTTGCTCAAATTGTGAGCAAATGGGTGCAAGTATCAAAACGTTGCTTCACCAATTCCAAAATGAAACCCGTTTTGCATTCCAACACGTCATAGAACGTTTGGATGCTCTTTCCCACCCAAACAAATCCTAGACAACCTTTGGAGGGCGTTTGCCCCAATTTAGGAAACTAGGACTTTATTTTTCTTTCTTGGTTATTTTTTTATTTTTGTTTAGAAGTAGAAGAATATTTCACATTTCTTGTCTTTTGACTTTTCAAAGTCAAAATTTTACTTGGAATGATATTTCGTTCTACTTACTTTCGTGCATTGTTGGTTGATCATTTTTGTGTTGTCATTGTGGTTACAATGTGTGTGGTAACTACAAGCTTGACTATATATATCACCAACTAACCATTTTTTTGTAGGATTCAAAATCCATGTTTCCCATCTTGGTACTCCTTTTAGGGGGAGTAACAACCAAGGGGGAGCAAGTGCATATTTCCGCTTCGCTACTCTACTTTTTGTTTCGACAAAAAGGGGGAGAAATATATTGAAACTTCAATACTTAATATGATTTTCATCTCTTAAGTAAAACAAGTTTAATATAATTTTTTTTAAGTCTTAAAAACCAAGATTTTTTGAGCTACTTAAAAATAAAGTTTATGTTTTGTCATCAACAAAAAGGGGGAGATTGTTAATACAAATATCGCCTAAAACTGTTATTTATATTTTACGATCTTCGCTAAGTTTTGTTAACGACAAAATGTAAACTTTAGTTTCTAAGTAAAACATAATCTTAGTTTTAAAGACTTGCATAAACTAGACTTTTGCTACATTTTGCATTTCATAAAACACAACACTTTTTATTTCTTAAAATAGAATTGTCACATCACATTTATGGCAAGTTTTGTCAATATACATTTATGGAAAGAAAATGTGTTTGACTTACTATGTGGTTGCTTGCATGTTTGGTGTTTGACTAGATGTAATGAGATGTGACATTGTTTGGTTTGCAAGGTGTAATGAGATGTGACTTTGTTTGGTTTGCAAGATTTATTGCAAAACTAACTGCAAGCCCGGCGAAACCCTGGGGGTACACGGGCAGAACCCATCTGAGGGTTCCGCCGTATCCGCCAGGCCTGCATAAGGCTTTGCTATAAATACTGTTGGAACCATACTTTTGTATTTAGTCAAGTCTCGGTCATTACATTTTGTAATAGGTTGCTTTAGTATTTATTTCATTAAGTTTTATGTTACAAGGCTTATGTGTAAAAGCCCTATGGGCTTAAAGCCCACGAAATGAAAGGATAAGGGAGGAAGGGAGTGTTGCCCTAACTCCTCCCTTATAAATAGTAAGCTCATGTAAACATTTAACTTGTTGGTTATTTGATTATCTTAAGGAAACTCTTGCACTCTCACCTTTCATATTGTCTCATAATCAACCATCTCTCATTCTCATCTTATTTCTTTCTAAATCATACTTGTGTTTACAAAATGGTGACCTAACAAGTGGTATCATTCGCCTCATAGATATTGAAGTGTTGTTCTTATTGTCTACGTGGGGTTTTATCTTATTTCTTCATTTTTTTTGCTTTTTTCTTGGTTTCTTACACTTAAATCTTAAAGCTTGGATAAGTTTTAAGGTTAATATAGTGTTTAGAAGCTTAGATATTGCATAAAGTATTGATCTTTGATAGGTTTTTAGGCTATTTTTTCATCAAAAACTCGTTTTTTGGATGAACAGTACGTTTTACGTGTAAGCTGGTCGATAAAAGTACTAATTCCAGCTGTCTACAGTGTTTTTTGGTCGGTTTACGCTTAAGTTTTGGTCTAAACCCTTTTCTTACGCGTAATATAGGTCTAAACCCTTTTCCTACGCGTAACTGTGGTTAAAACCCTGATCCTACGCGTAACTTGCTCATCTACGCCTTAAACCTACGCTTAAGTTAGATCCTACGCGTAAGTTTGATTTACGCTTAATTTTTCAGAGTCTACGCATAAGCTTTATCAACGGTCTTCTCTTTGTGCTACGGTGACTCAGTACTTCCCTAGCTTGGATAAGTTAGTGGAATACTTCGACTACGGATATCTTTCAAGCTTGGATAAGTTTGAAAGATTTGTTTGGTTGTTTAAACCTTACGCATAAGTCTAAACTTACGCATAAGCCTAAGCTTACGCGTAAAGAGAAAACTTACGCATAAACTATTAGTTTACGCATAACCTACTCTTTACGCATAACCTAAAGTTTACGCGTAAGATTAAGTTACGCGTAAGAATTGAACTTACCCCAAGGATTTTGGAACTTACTCAAAGGAACGTGCATTTCAATCTTCTACAAAGATCCATTTCTACACAAGTGTTCAAAGATGTCTCAACCACCTAATCATTACTTCCCTCATACTCAGCTACCTCAACATCAGCAGTATCAGCAACCTCAACATCAGCAGTATCAGCAACAACAATACCTTCCACACCAAATGAATCAACAACCTTCTCAAAAACAAACATACAATCCACTACATCATTACCTAATGATGCAACAACATCAGATCATTCCTCAACAACAACCATATCAAGTGCCGCAACAAAACACTCAGTTTTCCTCCAAACAACCTCACTGGTTTGACAGAATGTGTGAAGTTATTACAACTCAACAATCCCGACATGAGGCAGGATCACTTGAAACACCTCCAATGCTTACACCTGGAAACTATGTTCAATGGTCAAGTCGATTCTTAAGATTTCTTGAACTTAAGCAACCTCATGGGAAATTCTTGAAACAAGTGATACTTGAAGGACCATTTGAGTGGCCAACACGATTTGAAGCTGGTGATCCAACTGCTGATCCTCCACGTCCTCCTGGTGATAGACCTCTTCCAGAAACTTCACTCACTGAAGAACAGAAACTACATCGTGATGCTGATCAATATGCAATGGCTTATATACTTCAAGGTATACCAAATCCAATCTATCGAAGTGTCGATGCTCAGAAAACAGCCAAAGCTATGTGGGAACACGTTCATCTCCTTATGGAAGGCACTCAATTGAACAAAGATGATATGGAATCCAAACTCTACATGGAATACACTGACATCACAATTGAACCAGGAGAGACACTTGAATCCTACTATCATCGCTTCACAAATGTAGTCAATGATCTGGAACGTCATAAAATCACAGTACCAAGGATCGCTGTGAACTCCAAATTTGTTGGTAGTCTTGGCCCTGATTGGCATAAATATGTGACATTTGTTCGTCAAACGAAGAATCTTCATGATGCTCCATATGGCTTGTTGTATGATTTTCTGAAACACCATGAACCTGAAGTGGAAAAAGATAGAGCTCTACGAGGAGGATACACACCAACACCAAATTCTTTGGCTCTCGTAGCTCAATCTCCCTATTCTCCACCACCAATGTCAAATCATGCATATGTTCAAGAGCAGAACTACTTCAGTTATCCACAATCTTCCACCTCGAACCAAATGGTCCCTTATGATTCATCACTACAAGATTCTTCTACTCAACTTGTTCCGTCAAACAACAATGATGCTGTGTACTACTCCAACTCCAATGATGAATTTAATACGTTGAATCAGGGACTTGCTCTTATTGCTCGTGCTTTCAGCAAATTCTCCAACAAAACAAACAACCGTCAACGTTCATCTTCTAACACAAGGAATCAAGCTGTTGTTAATGATGGAAGAGTGGAAATTCAGAATCGTAGCTATGGTCGATCTGGTTCAGGAAGCTCTTCAGGAAATTATGGGAATGGTCAGAGGTTTAGTAACAATGGAGGGTTCAGGAACAACTCAGGATCTTCTCAGCAAAGGTCTGAACCTGTTGCAAGTAGAAACTCCAACTCAGGGAATGCAGTATGGTGCTATAACTGCAATGAACAAGGTCATTTTGCTACAGCATGTCCCAAACCGAGAACTCGGGGTAGTAAGTTTCACAAGCAGGCATTACTCATGGCTCTTCAAGATGAAAAATATGGACATTTCCCTGAACAGGACAACAACTTCATGGCAAATGTGAACAATGATGATGACATGGAAGATCTGGAAGCCAATGCTGCTGTGATGCTTATGGCCAACATGCAGGAACTTAAGCTCAATGATTCAGGTCCAGTGTATGACACTGACGGCTTGTCTCAGGTACATGACCTCAATGCATGCTTTATTAATGAAATAATTTCACCTTCTGCTCATGAATCAGATATGGCGCAAGTTGTTCCATGTAAATCATCTTCATCGTCTCAAACAGATGAACAAATAAGCACAGTTGTCATATTCGATGATGACACAGTTGTTTCATTTGATGATCCTATTGAGAATGATAAACATGATCATGTAGAACAACATGAACCATCATTTGATCCAGACCCTGACCTCATATTGTTATCTAAACAACTGGATGCTCAACAATTGCAAATCATTAAATGCAACGAGACAAATAAAGTTTTGAAAGAAAAAAATGCGTCACTTTCAAGAGATATTGAGTGTTATAAAATTCAGCTTTCAAATCAGGAAGACAAAATTAAACATGCAAAAAGTTTTGAAAAAGCTTTTCAAGATTCTTACAACAAAGAACAAGATCTTCAACGTAAAATGCAAGATTTAATTGAGTCAAACGGAAAGTTGATTTCGAAACTTGAAAGTGAGAAGTGTGAATTGAAAATGCAAGTTGAACGTCTTCAAAGAGACCTTTCAAAAACTGAAACAGAATTGTCAAATTGCAAAAAGGAGTTTTGTGAACATAAAACACGTAAAAGAAAGTATATAGATGACTTACTTGGTGATATTGTTGATCTTGAAAAACAACTCAAAGAATTTCGTCACATTGTTTACAAACACGGGAACTCTGTCACAACAATTCAAAAGTTTGCTTTAAAACCGAGACCCGATAAAGGATTTGCACTTTGCGATTTTAAATCAATGTTTCTTCACAAAGCTTTCAAAGAAAATCCTAAGGTTTACAGTATTGATCACATGTTTGATAATACAATTGTGCGTGCTGTTGTTTTTGATACTGAGGAAGAAGAAGAACTTGAAGACGAGAGTCGATAAAAAATGAGTTATGTTCAACACTGGACACCATATGACTATTCAAAAGCTCCACCTCTTTCTAAATCTTTTGTTACTCAAAAGGATTTACCTGAGAAATCATGGTTTATCGAAGAGTCATATGTTTCATCTCATAATGAGGCCCCTGTCCAAACTGTAGCACAAATAAATGGTCCTTTACCATCATCCGGTGAACTTACACCTTTACCGAAAACATGTCGTGTATTAAATTATTTCAAAACCTTTATGGAAGACATCGAAATTTTGGAGGAAACAATTGAACGTAATTCTGAAATAAAAATTGAAACTTCTCAATCCGCTTACGAGCGAGAAAAGAGAGATATTTTTCAAAAACAAATGAAGCCAATTGTTCAACACCTCCGTCTATGTGCTACACGTTGGGATCAGGAACTTCAAAAGGAGGTCAAAAATATGATAAACGTTTTCAATGCAACTGAAAATGACATTTTGGTTCAAAAGCAAAGAAATAGAGTTTAAAAAATGATGCTGATCGACTCTTGGAACAAGTTCTCAATGCTGATATTTTGTCTGTTATCATGAATGATCTTTATAATTCTGGTACTCCTATGCTTAAGCATGATCATTGTGTTGATAATAATTTGTTGAATGAGGAAATTGAGACACTTAAACAGGAAAATGATAAGTTGAGAATTAAAAATGATGATGTGACAAAACAATTTTCAAAAGAAATTTGTCAACTCAATCAAAGGCTTGAATGGTGTCAAGCTAAAAGTCTTGAAAGGGAATTGAAGTTTCAAAGTCAAAATGTTTCAAACTCTTTTCAGAATTGCAAAAACAACGAGTCTTTAAAAGGTCGGTGTCTCCGATACGAGAAAGAAATTGCGGACTTAAAAATTGAAAACGCCGAATGGCAACAAAACCGCGATGACATCAAATATTGCAATGGTTTACTTGAGTCTGAAATACAGGACAAAAATCACATCATCATTGATTTGAAAGAGAAAGTTAAGCTACTTCAAAAAGGAAAAATGGTTGACACCACGGTGATAGCACCAGGAATGTATCAATTAAACAAAACTGATAAAGGAAAGGTTGTTCAAAACACTAATGTTGATAACTCCACTTCTACAGGACTAGTCTCCACTTCTAGCGTTAGCAGACCCAAGCGAAAAAGTAAAAAGAAGAATAGGATCTTGCAACGTAAGAGAGGACACCTAGAAGCTCAAGAAGTAGAAGACCAACTTAGGAATTTGAATGAAACTCATGTTGCATCAGATTTAGATTCTAATCTGGCAAATTGTAATCAAAATCTAAATGTAACGAATGATGAACCTTTGAATGTTTTGAATATTAATGCATCTTGTGTGTTTTGTCGTAAAAGCGTATCATCTGGTGATCATACAAAATGTTTAGCTAATTCTCTTCTCAATCGTCATAAGAAACGTAGGACACGCATTCCTTTTAGGCCCACTACTGCCTCTAAGTCTAACTTAGGAAAGCCGTCTTCTACGGTTTCTCATGATATCACAGTTACCCCCATAGGTGCCGAGAACAAATCTAGGAATGAGCCAACTACTAGTGCATTTAACATTAAGAAAGCAAAAACTTGTTGGAACTGGCAACGTTGGTTACAATACAAACCAGACTTTAAATGGATTCCTAAATTGTTGAATACATGTGTTACTAACCAACAGGAACCCGCATTGTCTTTGGGTTCCACCCTTACTTCTGTTCCATCCGTGTCTTCTTCTTGTGATACAGGTGGTACAGATCGTTCTCTGGATTGTTGATAGCGGATGCACCCGACATATGACAGGCAATCTCAAACTGTTGAAAAACTTTGTCTCAAAGTTCATTGGTACTGTCAGATTCGGGAATGATCATTACGCTCTAATCATGGGATATGGTGACTATGTAAGTGGGAACATCGAAATAAGCCGTGTTTATTATGTGGAAGGCCTTGGACACAACCTTTTCTCTGTTGGTCAATTCTGTGATGGGGATCTAGAAGTTGCATTTCGTGAGAAAACTTGCTTTGTTCGTGACTTACAAGGAAATGATCTAATGTCTGGCTCACGCGGCTCCAATCTTTATACAATATCAATGTCAGATATGATCGCAACATCTCCGATATGTCTTCTCTCCAAAGCTGAATCGACTAAATCCTAGTTATGGCACAAACGTCTTTCACACTTGAATTTTAGAACTATGACTGACCTTGCTCGGTACAAACTTGTTGATGGATTTTCGAGATTTCGTTTCACCAAAGATCACTTATGTCCAGCCTGTGAACAAGGAAAAAGTACTCGTGCTCATTTTCCTTCTAAACCTGAGCAAAGTACGAATCATGTTTTACAAATGCTTCATATGGATTTATGTGGACCGATGCGTGTTCAAAGTATCAACGGTAAACGCTACATACTAGTAATTGTAGATGACTTCTCCAGATGGACTTGGGTTTATTTCTTACGAAGTAAAGATCAGGCTCCTTCAATGATCATCACCTTTCTCACTAAAATTCAAGTTCAGTTACGCAACACGGTACGAATAGTCAGAACTGACAATGGAACTGAATTCAAGAATCAGACACTTCGGTCTTATTATGAGAAAGTGGGAATTGAACATCAAACATCTATTCCTAGAAGCCCAGAACAGAATGGAGTTGTTGAAAGACGCAACAGGACGTTAGTGGAAGCTGCTGGAACTATGTTGATTAATGCTCAATTACCAGATTACTTGTGGGCAGAAGCTGTTTCAACCGCATGTTATACTCAAAACCGTTGCATGATCACAAAACGCCATCGCAAAACACCATATCAAATTGTTCACAAAAGAAAACCGAACATCGATTACTTTCATGTATTTGGAGCACTTTGTTATCCGAAAAATGATCGTGATGATTTAGGTAAACTTAAAGCAAAGGCTGACATTGGAGTGTTCATTGGATACTGTGAAAATTCCAAAGGTTTTCGGATATGGAATCGTCGTACAAGAGAAATTCAAGAAACCATTCACGCTAATTTTGATGAACTCACACAAATGGCTTCTGAGCAACACAGCTTAGGACCCGAATTCAACCGTCTTAATTCTCCGGAATCTTCGGCTGAACCGTTGCCACTCAACCGCAAAGAATTGGAAACCTTGTTTGCTCCACTATTTGATGATACAATTGTATACCGTTCTACTGAGGTCTCACCTAATTCCGCTGCTCAACCTGACTATATTCCAGTACCTGACTCACCTCAACAAACTACTACAAGTGTTGAGAGAAACGGTCCTCCAATTGCATCACCATCTACAGTAGAACAAACTGTTTCTAACTCCCACCATTCAGATGAAGATCCCACACCACAATCAGTTCCCCAACCAGCAGAGCAAGATCCTGATGCGTTCTTTAATCCGTTTGCACCGGCTCCTATTGTTCCTGATATAGCTGAGTCGTCAACATGCAATTTGGATCCTGCTAACATGCGAGATACTTATCAACTACACCCTTCAACACACAAATGGACTCGTGACCATCCACTAGTTCATATCATTGGCCATCCAGATGCACCTGTCATGACAAGACAACGACTTCACACTGATGGAGAAACTTGCATATATGCACTCACAGTCTGTCACGAAGAACCTAAGAACATTAAAGACGCAATGACTTATGACAACTGGATTGAATCTATGCAAGAGGAATTTCAGCAATTCATAAGATTAGAAGTCTGGGAATTAGTTGAAAGACCTGACGGAGTCTTTGTCATCGGGTTAAAATGGATCTGGAAAAATAAGCTTGATGCTGAAGGAACTGTCATATGTAACAAATCACGTCTGGTAGCGAAAGGATACTCTCAACTGGAAGGACTTGATTTTGCTGAATCCTTTGCTCCAGTGGCTAGACATGAAGCTGTTCGGATCTTTTTGGCCTATGCTGCACACAGGAACATGGTGGTTTACCAAATGGATGTCAAAACAGCATTTTTTAATGGAGAACTCCGTGAAGAAGTTTATGTTAGCCAACCTGAAGGCTTCGTTGATCCTGAGCGTCCTAATCACGTTTACCGACTCAAAAAGGCACTCTACGGACTCAAGCAAGCCCCAAGGGCGTGGTATGACAAACTGTCCACTTTCTTACTGGCCAATAAATTTTCTAAAGGATCAGTGGATCCAACACTATTTACAAAAACCCTCGGGGAGGACTTACTTGTTGTTCAAATATATGTCGATGACATTATTTTTGCCTCAACAAAAAGAAGTTACTCTAATGATTTTGCAAAATTAATGAAAGATAATTTTGAAATGTCCATGATGGGTGAACTTTTGTTCTTTCTAGGACTACAAGTTCATCAATCACCCCGTGGAATTTTTGTAAATCAGTCCAAATATGCTCTTGAAATATTAAAGAAACATGGAATGATGTCTTGTGATACTTATAATACACCTATGGGCTATACCACAAAACTAGATGCTGACTTACATGGGATTCCAGTTGACCCTACCAAATACCGAAGTATGATTGGGTCCCTCATGTATCTCACAGCTAGTAGACCTGATATAGTATTTGCCGTCTACATGTGCTCTCGTTATCAGTCCAAACCAACTAAAAAACACCTCAGTGAGGTCAAGAGAATCCTTCGATACATAAAGGGAACCATTAACTTGGGAATCTGGTATCCGAAGGATTCTGGCTTTGAACTAATTGCTTTTTCAGATGCTGACCATGCAGGATGTTTAGACACACGAAAAAGCACATCTGGTGGATTACAATTTCTCGGAGACAAACTTGTGTCATGGCAATCAAAGAAGCAGGACTGCACTTCACTGTCGTCAACAGAATCTGAATATGTAGCCATGTCTGCCTGTTGTGCTCAAGTCATCTGGATGAGATCACAACTTAAGGATTATGGCTACCTATTCAACAAGATTCCTATCTACTGTGATTCCAAAAGTGCAATTGCTATCTCCTGCAACACAGTACATCATTGCAAATCCAAACACATCGATCTACGATATCATTTCATCAAAGAGCATGTGGAAAAGGGTACCGTTGAACTTTATTTTGTTGGGACTGAGTACCAATTGGCGGACTTACTTACCAAATCCTTAGCACCATCAAGGTTTGCTAGTCTAGTCCACCAAATTGGTATGCGATGTTTGACTCCAGAGGATCTGGAAAAGTTTTTAAAACACAATTGATCGTCAAACATCATAACTATCTTTGTAAATATTTTTCAAAAACAAAAATACAAAAATATAAAACCAATGAAAAACTCAAAAAGATTTTTGGTCTTTCTTTATTAAAAAAAAAATGCAAGTATAAACCACCTCTTTCAACACTATTTTAGAAAATGTCTTCAACTATTTAAAACAAGTGTTGAGGGGGAGGAAAAGTAACGTTTTTTTTTTTTAATTTCTCAAAATATTTTGTCTTTTATACTTGCATTTTACCAAAAATAAATACATTTTTCTTTACAAAAGTGTTGATTCAAAAGTATTTCGGGTTACTCTCCTCGACAAAAACCAATTAATTTTACTATGATCTAAGGTCGAGGGGGAGTACGACAAGCTGTTCTTATTATGTCTTGGTGTTAAATAAACGAAAGCTACATGTGTTAATGTGATTAGGCCTTGGTTAAATGTTTTGTTAGGTTAAGGGACTAATAATGTCAATGTGCATAACTTGAATTAACCCTAGTCAAAACCAATTTTGACCACACACATTTACTTTTTCTGCAACTACATTTACTACCCTCAACAACCATCATCAACGACCCAAAATCATCTGAAAAATCTGAGTACCAATCTTCAAATCTGTAAGTGTGATTATGTTTTGATCATGATTTATAACAAAGGTTTTTAATTTTATAACAATCCAACGGCTCAATCTATAACAATCGATTAATTTATCTTTTGAGTTGTGCGTAAAATCAGAACCCAGAAATTAGTTGTGTTATGATTGATTTTGTTAGTGGGAAATGGTTCTTGGATGATTATAAACATGTCTCTTAACTCCAATCACACCCAGATACACTAATCGATCGAATTTGATATTAGGGTTCATACGTGTGATTTGGGGATCTTGATCTTAGACGTTAGGATGATAATTAATGATGGGGATAATGTTCTTGTAGTCTTAGGATCGTGTTGTCATGGTTTAATTGCATCTTAATCGTGTTTTGTTCTCGAATCAAAGGTTTAGGGTTCGTATGACACTAGCAGCTATGATTGTTTGATTGTGTGGATAAAACTTGTTGTAACTTGGTCCATATGATCCTTAGGTTGATAGAATCATTTGCCCCATGCTTAATCATACCCAGAAACATGTTTGATTAAGGTTGTGATTAGTTGTTCATGCGTGTTTACGCGTTAAGTTGGATTTTGGCATGTTTACGCTTTAAATGTGTGAATTAAGTGTGTTGGGTTAATTATTGATCAGTGGTAATGTTTGTACACTTTCAGGAAACATACAACTCGAATTTCAAAGGTGACTTTTCTGGAAAAAGGCATTTCTGCGCACAAAATATTCATCCTACGCGTAAGATTGAATCTTACGCGTAAGATTCGACAAGTAGACAAACAGTGTCTTGGATAAGACATTGTTTACGCATAAAAGAATAACTTACGCTTAAGTTGTTTCTTACGCGTTAGTCATGATCTTACGCATAAGTTTAAACCTACGCGCAAGTTATATCTTACGCTCAAAGTTCAATTCTTTGCCTAAGCTCTAATCTTACGCCTAAGATTTAATCCTACGCGTAAAATTAAGCCTACGCAGAAGTTGAACTTACGCGTAACATATAAAGTTATGCGTAGAAATTAAACCTACGCATAATTTCATTTCCTACGCGTAATATAAGTTATGCGTAGATTTTTCTACTTACGCGTAAACTTGTCAAATTCATGAAATTTTCTAAGTGTTGAAATATTTCCAATGTGTAACCTCTTGTAGTGATGAACTCTTGTTGTAACTTAAGTGTTATAAGTTTCTATCATGTGATTAAAACATAAGTTTGTCATATAACAAAAGTTTTTCACACACAAACACCAACTGATCAATCAATAATGTGTTCATAATCTAGTAATTGAATGTCTGTGCTAACAAAGTATATCATTGCTATGTTTGTGATTGTTTATGATCAAACCAGATGGCAGAACACAATGACATTCCTTATGGACCAGAACCTGAACCCATACGTGCATGGGAAGACACCTTTCCTGAGAACTACTCCAGAAAGATAGGAAAGAACAATCTGAGAGTCAACTTCAACAACCTTACATGCAATGAGTCTTCTTGCCTTGTTGCGGTAGATGCTCTTATCTATCACCCGTGCAAAGTTCTACTCACCAAATCTGCTGCAGTGGCATGCTTCTACATACATCAGTTTTGGCACACACTCCACTTGGACCTTCTTGAAGAATCCTTTACTTGTATGCTTCACATGAGACAAGTCACGGTCGACAAGGATCTTCTCCGTAGTGTTCTTGGTCTTCCCGAACTTGAACCTAATAAAGAATATGACCAAGTTCCCAGTGAAGAAGAATTGATAGAATGGCTGAGAGATATTGGGTATGATGAGTCTGAAGAGGTAATGACTAGGCACTCTAAGGTCAATGTCAGATTTCTTCCACAGCCTTGGAGAACTCTCTACATCATCATTGCCAAGTCACTATCTGGCAGAGACACAGGCCATGAACACCCTAAGCTCCAACATCTCAAGCTGTTTTGGGCTATTGCTAATGTCAAGAATGTTGATTATGCCAGCATTATCTGGGAAGACATTGTGTGGCACATATAACACAAGACGACCAATATTCCATTCGTCCGTTTCACCAAGCTTCTCATTGCAAGCTTCATCCATGAATATGATGACATACCTCAAAGACTGAATGATGAGTTTCAGCACACATACAAGAATGAGGACACACTTAAGGTCATCAAGAGAATGGATACTAGTACAAGGAAACAAGGAAAGAAACTTCCTGATTGCCTCCTGACTAAGAAGGTTCAAGAAAGCAATAACTACAAGTACTACCTTCAAGCTCTTGAAGCAGATAAAGTTGGGTTCTTGGACGAAGCTGTTCTACCATCATACATGCAGAAGAAAGAAAAGAAAGGTAGCAAATCTGGCAGCTCAGAAAGTTCTACCAAGACCAAACCTAAGAAAAGGGGATCACTTAAGATCAGAATTCCTGCAAAGAAACCAACTGCTGAACCTGGGTGGTTTCCCTCACCACAACCTTCTCCAAAACCTGCTGACTCTGAACAAACCGAATCCGACGAAGGTCCTATCTACAGTGAAGCCTATGCCAATATCACCAAGAAAGTCAATCTTGATGAAATTGACGATAAGGATTTGACGTTCGAAGATTGGGATAAGATTATTGACGAATCTGCTGATCATGCTGAATCCCCCGCACATTTCTATCAACGACCACTCACCAAAGCTCAGACGATTTTGGAAGAAGAAAGGATTAGAAGAGAAAAGATGAAACAACCAGTATCTGCTGAACTTGAGACTGAAGGCCTTTCAGTCGAAGAAGAAAATGAAAGGGCTCTCAACCTAGGACTCCTCCACAGCCGAATTGATACATTCAATGCTGATCTACCTCCACCTCCAGTGTTCTCTCAGACCACAGAAGCTGGCGGATCAAGCAGCATTCTTGAGCCTACCGCAGGGATCGCCACAGACTTAGTTGTTTATGACAATCCCTCAGTGTCTCCCACCGACATTGAAATGACTATGGGAGAGGAAGAAGAGGGAGATCCCATGGATACTGATGCTCCAAGACTTATGTCTATGGAAGAAATGGAGCTCAAAGAAAGGGCTCAGGAAGAGGAACTGAAAAGAAAACAAGAAGCTGAAGAGGCCAGGCTTGAAGAGATTGCTCAAGCTAAACTGGAAGAAACAATCAGAATGGAAGAGAGCCGAAAAGCAGAAGAGGCAGCCAAGCTGGCTGAAGAAAAGTTAAAGAAGGAAGAAGAAGCCAGGCTTGCAGAAGAACTAAGGCTTAAGGCCGAAGCTGAGAAACGGGCTGAAGAACAAAGGGTAATAGAAGAAGCAGCAGCCAAAGATAAGAAAGTTGAACAACCCGAACCTAGGAAAGGAGATGACAAAGACTCTACCACCATCATTGAATCATCACAGTCATCTCCTCCTGCATCTGAATCAACACATGACAAATCAATCAAGAAACCAAGCACCAAAGCCTCTGCTGCATCAAAGTTACTCAAGTCAGCTTTCAAAAGAGTACATGAAAAGAAGAGAAGCAGATTGGAAGATCAGGTTGCAACACTGGTAACCCAAGTTGCTGAATTGACTAAGCTGAACTCGAACGTCCAAGAGCTGCAAGACAAAGTTGATACTTTCTTAGCTAAAGACGTACAGGAGAACTTGGAAGCCACACTAGCAGCTCAAGCACAAGAATACATGGCACAACACCTGGTTGCTGAGTTGAAAGATCTGCTAGCACCCATGAGAGACGAACTCACCAAGTTCGCAGAGCAAGCAGTCAAGAAAGTGATCCGATCAACCACATTCACTCTTCGAGCTGACAAGTCCACTGTTCCACTACCAGGGCTATCTCTGGATGATTTGGAAGCTCAACTCTTAGAAAAGTTGGCAAACAAGTTCACCTTGACTCCTGAAGAAGCAAAAGTCCTGGAAGCATTAAAAGACAAGATGAACAAAGATACGTGCAGCACAGAGGCCGATAAGCTAAACGTCAAAGAGATGATGTAGACAGGGATCCGAATTCTCAGGCAAAGAAACAAAAACAAGCCGAAGGACCCTCATCTCATACACCTGTCATTCCCCCAACCACAAAAACTTCCTCACAACAACCGAAAGCATCAGGTTCTGCTCCCAAGGCACACGACCACTTCGAATACACTGGTGGTGACGACATACCTCAACCCGATGAAGTCCCAGAACTGTCTCCTAAGAAGAAGAAGAAAGACAAGAAAGGAAAGCATCATCAACCCAAACCGGACACCTCATCTAAAGGCACCGAACCAAAGAAACCTAAAACAGTCCTTAGCTGGCTAGATCAAGACAATAGTGCTGAATACTCCTGGTTTGAAAAGATGATCAACTCGCAACCACCACTGGAAGACAATCATGAACCTCAAGATGGTCGAACGGTGGAATATGCTCAAATGATTCAGCAAAAGTTTAAGATGAAAAAGATGAATAAGAAAGAGCTGCGAAGAATCAAGAATGATGCTTTCAATCTTCTGAAAGATAGGTCTGCCAACTCAATCGAGCTTGAATACCATCTAGAAAATATTGCTCGAGCTATGTCAACCAATATTGACTGGATCAATCCTGAATCATATGTCGATCCGGTCACAAAGAAAACCGCACCTTACATTACTGACTGGTCCAAACCACTACCGATGATTGGGAAGCCTAAGGAACCAAAGATCCCATACAAGTTCTTCTACAACACAGACTTGGAATTTCTGAAACTTGGCAGCAAGATTGAGAAGAAGTACGTTACCTCACTCGCCTTTCTCCCTGCAGCTCGATATCTCAACAATGCCATCGAAGAAGAAGCTTCAGCATTATTCGTTGACAAAACTGTTGAATATGACCGGAATGCTCTTTACGGCATACATCATTGGCCAAACAACCGGGCACAATACTATCGAAGCAGCAGACTTAATCAGACGATGGGTGAAGTAGAAAGTGATCTGAAGATAGTCTCCATTCAATTCATCTCGACTGTCACATTCTTTGGGTAACCCTTCCTCAGCAAAATCACACTGAAAAGACTTGATGAAAAGGAGTACGATATTTCCGAGTCTGACTTTCCACGACTACGTCTCAACGACATCGAAGACATGTACCTGCTCAAAGTTCAAGGAAAACTCTGTGGCTTGCCTAAAGAGATGCAGCTTGCCTTTATCCAAGCTCTTCTAATCTTCATCAGGCAGATTGTCATAAGAGAAAGAGTTGAAGATCTTCAGTTGGGAGTAGAAAGTTATCAGAAGAAGCTCAATCTCACCAAACCAAACCTGTTCGACATCCCCGACCTTCCACATCTATCTCAGTACACCTTGATCAGACAACCATTTGGGTTCACCTACCGCAGCATTAACGGTCGCAACTGCTTCATGGCTTATGAATAAATTCATAAGTTCTGTGATGAAACCCTGAAGTTCGTCAGAGATGGGATCAAAGGCAGAATCAATGACATAGAACTGGGAAAATCCAAAAGGTGGAACACCAATGAAGCCAGGGATGCTCGCAGATTCATCTTAAGGATTGAGAACCGATTGAAGCGCAGGGATCAGTTTCGAAGGTTGGAAAGTTATGTTGGAGGCAGACAGAAGTTTCCGGTGTTGACATTTCAGAGACCTGATTGGTAGATCATTGTAAGAATTTGATTTGATTCGTCAATAATTTACTTCATAATGGTTTGTGTATGCATTACAGTGCACAACCCAAAATTGTAAAGAAAGGACCCTGAGGTACGCATCAGTGCCTCAATCCTAAATATAAGGAGCGAAGGCTTCTTACTTTTGAGTAGAATTAATCAAACTTTTATGATTTCTCATAATTCTGCTCAAAAGGACAAGTATTTCACCTCAATAAGACCTAATCACTTGTTGAGGGGGAGCACTTGTCAAAACAAAATACTTTGTTCAAAATCAAAAGTTCTTGGTGAATCTCCCCATAAGACTCAAAAAGCATATTTTAATCAAAAGTTTAACAAAAACAACATTTCATATGCTATTTTTGAGGGGGAGAAAATGAAAAAGTGATTAAAATATATGAAGTTAAAGCTGAAAAGTTGTATCTTGTGCGAGCTAGACTCAGATTCACCCAGGAATTGACGAGATGATAAAAGTTAGTAAAAATCGAAAGGACTTATCCTCGACGGGTAATAACATCAAGTTAGTTACTAGAGCTAGTTGTCACCTAAAAACTGACAATGTATCTCTTTAATTAACCACGTAAGCGTGTCTCGAAAAGGATTAGTCTTAGTAGAAATGTACCGTCTCGAGAAACTTTCTGTGGACTTGACCAGGACGGGTAATAACTTCAAGCTAGTTTAACTAGTGATGTAAGCGTGTCTCGAATCGGTCTTGTTCACTGAAAGTGGATCAATTCAAAAGTGATTGCTCCTCCCGCATGTGCAAATTTATTAAATACTTATGAGCACATGTGCAGGGGGAGCCCTTCAAAAGTGTACACAAAACTCTCAAAGTGTTAACCAAAATATTTGATTATCACAAACACTTTGAGAGATTTTCTATCAAAGGTTTCTTGGCTATTGTCGGAGTTATAAGGTGATTAAGATAGGAATATCCGTCCTATGATCCGCCAGAGCCGGAGGGATCTACCCAAGGACATCTCCCATAGTTAGAATTAGAAGTCCTTAGGTATGATACGAAAAAAGGAGAAAAGAATGAAAGGGAAAGAAGGGGTTGAAGAATTAAAAAGAAAAGTAAAGAAAAGGGTGAAAAGAAATAGCCCTCCATATGAATCAACCTTAGGGCAGACACCGGGTTCAATACGTATGCTACTGGCTGTTGCTAAAGACAACACCGGTATTGAAGATTAAGCCATCATGGACCCAGTGACGCGATGCACTAAACCTTCTTAACCACTCAAGTTCTCTTAAAAGGACTTGTTTCATTCTCACGGGGAACCCGCGTAACCTATCGACCTATCTCTTAGAGACGGTTGATATTGAAGCAGGAGACACCTCCCCAGTCTCCGCATAGGAAACCTAGGTGTGCACTTATAGAGTCTAGAGCCTCGAGATACATCAAAGATCTCGTAGGAACACTTAGTATTTCTACAACTGGTGTTCTACATCAATGGACACCAGCTGTAAATTATCGAGTCGTTCGCAGATCTTAGCAATCTGCCGAGAACGTTTATGAGAGGATTACTTATGTATTTCTCAATGATTGAACGGAAATCCTGCCAGGGTCAACTTCAAACAGCCCTGACAGCAGGTCACTTCGGTAACCTCACAAGGGTTACGCTTAGTGTTTGCGGTGGTTTCATTACGGTCTACAGTCGTGGAGTGATCCCCAGCGACTCACCCAGTCATTGAGCTACTGAGTAGGTTTCGTAAGCTCCTTCGGGAGTATCTGATATGGGAACGGCCTGGATAAGGATTAGAAGGAGTCTTCACAATATGCTGTTGATAAGCTCTAATTCCTTATCCGTAAGTACCGGTTGTTTATTGCTAACTGTTTACTCGCAGGTACCTCACTTCCATGATGGTAGATTCCAACATGCACATACATACATCTTGAAGCAAAAGATAGCTCCCCCAAAGATCTTAACAACACAAAGTTCCAAGAAAGATTCTACGACAATAAGAAGAGTCTACAAAGTATAAAGACAAAGATCTCAATGTATCAAAAGGAACTTCTTGCACGTGAAAAGTCTAAGTCCAAAGATGTATGAGTATGTTGGAATGGCGGACAACCACCACAAACGCAGGAGTGATGAACGGCAGATTACTTCATAACACAATCACTACATCATCACCAAAGAACAAAGACAGAGAGCAAAGTATATTCATTATCACTCAACCATTTTTGAAGACGTCTAGAGTTTTACTTGTCACAAGTCAACGACAAAGATGAAGACGTCAAGCAACCGTGATGACCGACCCTTAGGGGGAGATTGTTGGAACCATACTTTTGTATTTAGTCAAGTCTCGGTCATTACATTTTGTAATAGGTTGCTTTAGTATTTATTTCATTAAGTTTTATGTTACAAGGCTTATGTGTAAAAGCCCTATGGGCTTAAAGCCCACGAAATGAAAGGATAAGGGAGGAAGGGAGTGTTGCCCTAACTCCTCCCTTATAAATAGTAAGCTCATGTAAACATTTAACTTGTTGGTTATTTGATTATCTTAAGGAAACTCTTGCACTCTCACCTTTCATATTGTCTCATAATCAACCATCTCTCATTCTCATCTTATTTCTTTCTAAATCATACTTGTGTTTACAAAATGGTGACCTAACAAATACCAAGCCACAAGTTGATTTTTGGCTTATCACTCTACATCTTATTTACACACATTCATTCTTTCTTTCATCTAACCCTTTAACAATTGATATGTGAAGTTTCTTTTTCTAGCAAAGAGATTCACGAGTTCATCAAAAGTTACAAGTATCCAACATAACGTTGCAAGACTTGTTAGCTTAGCATTGTGTAAACTTGTGTTGTTTACACTTCATTTGTTTGTGTATTTTCAGTAGTGATCGGTTAGTATTTTAGTCCTCAAAATACAAAGAGTGTTGGGAGTTGTTGTACCCTAGTAAAAGAACTAACGGGAGTGGTTGTGCCCTTGTAAAAGAACTCGACATCTAGCTTAGTGTCGGTAAAAGTATAAGCGACGTGTAAGGTTTTCTCCGCCGGTGAAAGGAGCTTGTTGACTAATGAAAGAAACTCTCGAGTTGGATACTCGGGGCGTGGACGTAGGGCAAGGAAATAGAGTCCTTGTAGCCGAACCATGATAAATACTCGTGTTGTGGTTTGATCGTTTCTTTCCTTATACTTGCTTGTTTATATTGTGTTTGTGTATATATCTTTGATCAAACGGAAAGTTTTAAAAGTTAATTAAACAAGTTAAAAAGATTTTAAACGGTAAACTATTCAACCCCCCTTCTAGTTTTCCACAATATATATATCACAAATGGAAAGGAAAAATATCTCTCACTACCTGTCATAGCAAATAGATTACCATAGGCTTGGGAAAGGATTAAAAACCTCCACCACTTGGCATAAGCACCTAGGATAACTATCAAAGAGGACTTTTCACGGGTTATAATATTAGGTGTATGGATATGGAAAACACGGTTTGTTGGATAAGGGATATTTAACTGGTGGCAAGTCAATTGTCTTAGTTAATTACATGTACAATAAGGCGTTGCTAAGCCAAGACTCGACTCGACTTGAGCTAATTACGAAATAACATAAATATAAATAAAATAAAAGGAACGGGACGTTCTCCCCTGTAGAGTGCTCGTGGGGTACATTGATCATTTCTATTGTTATAAAAGCTGTAGTGATCCTTCTTGTAATTATATATCTTCTCCCCTCTTGGTACTTCCGCTGCTCGGTATGCTCTTTCGGAACGGATGAAGTCATCCACCCTAATCATCATTTCTGTTACTGTTTGAGGAACCTTCTCGGAGAATGTTTTGGCTAATTCAGGACATTTACAGCCGTCGATAAAAGATGAGATTTGCATGATTTCCGGAACACATGATATACGGCTAGCTTCGTCCGTCCATCGTTCTTTGAATTCTGGCAGGGATTCGTTGGCTTGTTGAGCTTGCATGTGAATTTGGATGTGCACAAGTACGTGGAAGAGGAAAAATTAAACATCTTCCTCATACACATAAACATAACCATGTGGACCATCATCGTGATCATTAGGTTTTATTATTTATTTAGAGTATATGTTATAGCATTTGTGAATCATTCTTTTTTGTTTGTTAACTACTTTCATCTCAATAGATTTTCTAATAGTCGAAGAGTTTTCTTAATTCTTATTTGGTAACCATTTTTGAATAGACAGTACTAACGAAGTCGGATAGTCATATGTTCCTAATCATCAATTTCACTTCATACGACGAAGGATGTGGATACCACCATAGATAAAATGTAAACATTATGAAAACTTGCAACTATTCGGGGCGATATACCTTGATGCTCAAGAAGCTAGAGTTCAACCTAATTAGCTTGTACCCTTCTTTCTTGTCCTAATTTAAAACAAAGTCAACAGAGTATATTCATGTATAATCTTAAGATGCCACTATATATCGCCCGCCTAGAGCCATAAACTCGCTATTCATATAAAACCGATATAACACATATATAAATGTCCTTAAAGTCTAGTGATCAAGATCAAAGGGGAGGGTCCCGAACCCTCCCCCCCCCCCCCCCCCAATATTTGCAGCACCTAGTGTAAATATTATACGGTTTAGGGGTAATTTAGTTGAGTTTACAAACAAATCTCCTATTCGGCCCTCCTAAAATAAATTCGGCTCCCCAAAAAAATGTTCTAGTTCCGCCACTGATCAAGATGACGTTCATGGTATAGCTAATCGAACGATAAACAATCCCACAACACATTGTTAATGGCCTTGATCATGTTATATAACTAAAAGTTTTTGTTTATGACTATCCTTTTCAATTGATCATAATTTTTATGCTTTAACTAAAAAAAACAAAAAAAAAAAGAAAAAAAAACTTAATATTCAATTAGCTAATAAATTATATTATATTACTTAGATAACTAAATAAATAGATTACTAAATATATAAATAAAAAGTCAACCATAATATTCCACCAGATTTTCATAATAATCCTTATGGACAAAAAGAACAACATGAAACCATATGTGATAACTGGCAATTTAGGGAGCTATTTTAAAACCCGCATTACGTTAAAAAGTTAATGATATGAAATGTTTCGAATTTATTCGCAGTGGATTTGTAAAATTTGAACCCGTGGTTTTGAATTATGAATTATATGTGGAGTTTAAATCGAATTATTGATTTGATATGGAATATATGTCGTGATTTATTGTTGAGACGTCTTTTAGGCACTACGTTGACTCCGGCACTAGGATAACCTAACACATTAAAAAAAATCCCTATTAACGGTTTGGTTTATATATTTAATGAACGTATCGTGGAGTTTAAAAAAAAATAATGAGAACGAGCTCGGGTTGAGGGTGTCTGAATACTTTGAAAAGTTTACGGGATTGGTCCTTGTGTTTTACTCCTAACCGCCCCTCCCCTTTAATATTATTACTATTATTATTTAAAATAAATAAATAAATAAAAAGAGTAATAAAATGGTCCTTGTAGACCGGTTCACACACACAAAACCAAACACACCCATCACCTTCCTTCATCTCTCGCTCTCTAACACAACCCTATCCGCCGCCCCTTTGGACGGCTGCCACCACCACACCGCCACTCCCACGACCACACCACCACCACCATCTTAACCCTCATTTCACCCTCTTTCTTTTGGTGTAGATCACGCGCGTCCAAACACCCCTAACACCCCGTTTGGTTAACCACCGCCGCCGTACACACCACCACCACCATTTGGTTTACTTGGTTTTTAAAGATTCGTGAGTTTGGAGTTATTAAAAGATAGGTAGTGATGTGTGCTTATTCACACATCCTTTTTAGACCTTAAATTAGACCAAATATACCAAATACTAACCAAATATGCCAAGAAATAGTGTGTTTTTGTATTTGTGTATGTGCAGGTACGGATATGTGAAAAATGGACAAAAACAAAGCAAAACAGAAAAAAACGAGCACGAGAATGGAAAAAGGTCAAAAGCCGGAGCCAGGGAAGCTTAATGATCAAAGAAAGCTCATAAAGTCAAAAGAAGTCCTCAGAAATTCATAAAATTGCAAGAAAGGTCCCTGGCCAAAGTTTGAAGAGTTTGACAATTTCAGTCCCTCAAGTTTCATGAGTTGTCATTTTTGGTCCCTTTAAGAAATATTTGAAGAAAAGTCAAAGGAGGTCCTTCATAAATCAAAGATTGACACATATAGCCCTTGGATCATAGCTTTGGAAAAGTGGCAGCAAAGGTCCTTGAGAAATTCAGAATTACATAAATGGTCCTTGGATAAATAAATTACAAATCCTAAAACCTAAATAAACCACAACCGGACCTAACTTAATCCAAATCCAAACCAAACCCACCCAAGCCCAAAAATAACCAAAGCCTAATCTACCCTTCACTATTACCCGATCCAGTCACCCTTACCCGGTCAAATCCCCGCACCCGGTCAACACTCTAATAAAAAATACCCAAACCTATTCCCGCCCCCCAAATCAATATTTACCCATAAATATTACTGTTCCCATAAGAACCCTAATTTCACCCATCCCTTTTAACAGCAATTAAGGGCAATAGAGTACAATCACACATGCTTCTAGAAGACCCTGACATAGCAGGTCTGCCATGTCAGCAATCCGTGTGGTATTGCGTGCATATGATTGAGAAATGATTACATCCAAGGGCTAATAATGATGGGAAGCATCTGGAAAATCATCTGAGGGCTGATATCATCTTAAAGAAACACAAGTGCACCTAGATTGATGAGCTGTCACAACCTAGAAGGATCTAAAAGCTCATCTTACATGCCTATAAATACCCTTCTCATATCACAGTTAGAGTGTGTAGGTTTTATGTAATATTTAGTTTATTATTCTGCTTTTAATTTCGTTGTAATCATTTTGTACTCAATTTTCAGTTTAATGAAATCTTAGTTTTATTGAATTTTCAGCTTATTATCTTAAATTCCTCTTAGTTTTGCTTAAAGCTTAATTACTGCTTATTTAGTTATGTAATACTCCGTAAAATCCCATGTCATTTATTAATGCTAATTACCGAATCTATTATAATCAAAGCCATTTTTGCAGGATAATTAATTTTTTTTATGAGACACCGTTTGCTTGACACCTGAAACACTTTGGTCACCGTATGTTTATCACCTGGTATCACCATTAGTCACTCTTGGATGTCACCCAATGAGGTAACACCGGTAACTCCCACTTGCGACGCGACACCTTGTAATGACACCGATATATATATTTATATATATATATTAACTAATATGGAATTACTATTATACTATGTATATATATAAGTATATATACGTATGAGCAACACCGTTAATATTTTCAAGTTTTGCACGAACCGACACCGACATCGACACTGAAAATTAAGTTACGAACGTATTAGTCACCGACACCTCATTATTATTTTGGGCCTGTGATTTCACGAAGCCCACTATACTTTTTCTTTTTTTTACTTGGGCCGAACATCACTTTAAGCCCCTTAAGGATTTCTTTCTTTTGTTCCTGTTGGGCCGAACACCCCAAAGCCCAACGGCTTGTTTTATTTAATTTGGATCAAGGACTTCACGAGCCCAAACCATGGCTGCCTTTTTGTTTTGGACCGCAGAGTTGCCAAGCCCACACCAAACGAGATTAATGCATGTCACAAAAATATAATACGATTCTCGTTTCACCCTTTGACTCGAACACGATATCACCAAAGAATGTGAATATGTTCCATCCCTTGTGTTTGCTCGACACCACAGTGGACACAATTTCATCCGTTCAAAGTTGTTTTCTTCTTGTTCCTTGTACTACTCGACACTAACACACAACATGACACTTCTTTCTCTTTGTTTCCTTGTAACTCAAGAACCAACACCAACTAACACAAGACAACACCACCCTTTCCTTCTATTTTTCACCTTTGCGTGTGAGATCAACCAAAAGCCAACACCAAGCCACCCTATAATGAACCTATTGCACTAGTTGAACCCATGGTTCATAACTTTACACCCTAAGTGTAACACCCCCAATTCATGGATGCAGCGGAATTCAAACTGGGTGTTACTCGACGGCACAATAGTCACAATGATAGAAAACGAACTCCAATTGAGTCGTTTTAAAAGATGTATCATTCAAATTATATAAATATCAGAGATTACAAAATGAGGTCCCAATTGGTTCCATGTTTACAATGTATAATAAATGAGTTTTGAATGATAATAAAATTTATAGCCCTCTTGAGTATCCGTGCCATTCCGTGCCATCCTTGATCGTCATGAACCTGAAATACATGCTTGAGAGGTCAACACAAAGGTTGAGTGATATTCATAGAGTTTGTTAAATCGTTTGAACACAATATGTTGGTAGTGTGAGTTATAGGCTCACACCAATGTTTGGAACACAAAACAGGTAGGCTACGTTATTATACGCCCGGAACATGTATTATACACTAAGCTTATGACACCATAACGTTAACGTGTACCAATATCGATCGGCAGATTTATCCCGGTAGGTACTTTGCAAACATACCTAAATCTCAAATATTAATGCATTTGTTTGAACTTAGTCAATACAAATGGGATTCGTCAATCCCAATAGGCCTATTCACAATATTCGCGCTCACTATTACTAGTGATTAAATGGTTCATAATAAAGGATCTCGGTTTAGCAAGGATGGTACTTAGTGATAATAAAACAATCAGGTAAGCATACAATTTAAAAACATTGTGCTCGGTTATAAATAGCATGTATTCCCCCCAAGGGTTTGTAAAACAATTAAGTAATCGAAAGTGGGGCTATGAACTCACCTTAAGTAAGATAGCAAGTAATGAATGTAACGGTTGAATCGTGAAGGTTCTATGAGCAACCTATAATAGAATGTCGCGACTTAGGATTGGAGTAAAGAATATAACGGAGTGCCTATATATATATCTTGCATTTAGTCCATGATGTGGTATGATGTATATTGTAAGTCTTTGAAAGTAATGATTCATGAAACATGTATGTTTTGTATATCGTTTACTACCGTTCGGGCCGACATAATTCAGAAGTCATGTTAGTAAGCGTTCGAGGAGCCAGGACACTTTAACTCGTAAATCCACAACTCATCTCGACGGCTTACATAATGAACTCCTCACATGAGGCTCCCTACTATTGTAGTAGTTGATAAAATATATAGATATAACTTTTGATCCGAAAAGTTACATGTCCGATATTTGAATAAACTTAGGAAAGTTTATTTGTACATGAAGATTGTTATTAGGGGTAGTTTCATAAGTCTTGAATGACCATTTTCTCTTGATAAAATCTCATGGTTTCCTTTTAAGTGAAGTAGATCCAAATTGCTTGTTCAAGTTATCGCCTAAGTCATTGTTTCATGTTTATGCCTATGTAAGTTGGTATGGTCATTGTTCCATGGTCTTGAGACTCAACCTTGGCTCTAGCCATGGTTGTGTCTTGATTCAAGGTCATACAACCCCTTTGGTCTTCATAAACCATAACTTATATGTAATGACTTTGGTCTAAAAATGGGCTGTTAAGATTTTGAAGAATTTATCACTCAAAAAGCGTTTTCAGGGCTCGAGCTTCTTTGTTCCTGAACGAAAACGTCGTTCCGGACAACTTTCGTGTTTTAAATTTTTGATGAATCGGACCAGAAGGGTGACTTTCAAAACTCAAATTTGATCAGAATGGTATTTGGCAGTTTGCCGAAAAGTTTTGGTAACTTCAAATGGGCGTAACTTTTGACTCGTATACTCGTTTTAGGTGGTTCAAATTGCTATGGTTTCCTTGTTAAGTCCTCTACTGTAATATGTAATGATCCAATATCATAATTTTACCATTTTGGTCGTGGTTTTCCAAGAAACTCACTAATTTGCTTGTTTTAGTAACTTGTTTCAATAATTCATTATAACAACATCTTTTACTCATCTTTATACATCATGGACATGATAACAAGACAATATATAGCACAAATAATATGTAAATAACATGAACATGATTATTTAACAAGAATCAAGTTAGGGTTTGGCTCACAACTTTTGGCTTTCAAAGATGAAAGGAAGTTAACATGTAAGGATAGGACTTTGATAGACTTGCTTCAACCCTTTTTCACTTCATGCAATCTTTCTACCCTTGGTATTCTTGAAAGATGGATGATGAAAGTTGAGGTGACTTGAGTGGATTCAAACTCAAGAGAAATCACCAAGTATATGAGGTTATGAAAGTGTTTGATGAATGATAACCTATCTAGGGTTTCTACCTTGAACTAGCACTTGAATCTTGCATGAAACTTGAAGAGAATGAGAAAATGAGATGGTGTGGGTGTGTGTGTGATGAGGGACGGCCAAAGAGAGGGAGGGGGCTTAAATATGAGCTTGAGGAGGTTACTTTCCTTTGACTTGTCAACACTTGTTCACCAAGTTGAACACATGTAATGATCTTAGAGATCAATGGTCAAGATCAAGCCACACCATGGTGACTCCCCCCCCCTATGGCGGTTTGCAAGGCTTGGGGAGGAAGATTTGGACTTTGGATGATATTATCCAAGTTATGGAGCTAGTTTTGACTCCGGGAAATGCCAATCGTAAATGATTAAGCCTCAAAACGTAAAACCGGGTGTCGTAAAATTATGGAACATTAAAGTATTGTTAGACATGTCCATATGTCCCATAATAAAATATAAAATGAGTGGTAGGTTCCATTTGGGTGGTAAAACCCTGCTAAAAGCTGGAAACACGGGTCTAAAACGCGTAATACGTAAAACGTACGAATATTGCGTAAAATTGAGAAAAGTAAAATGTTACTTTTCTAATGTGATAAAAATGATTTAAAATGACTTATAATGTCTAGACTGGGCTCAGTCTAGTGTCGGTTGGTATTATATGTCTTTTAGACATCAAACCGTAAGCCTAAAAATCAAGGAATGACTTATAACATCAAGGGATGATTTTTGGTCAATGGAGGAGGGAAAATATGTTGACTTTTTCTAATAAGTTGAAAACTCAAATTGTCTTAGAAACGCGTTTTGTGGTCTAACGGTTAATCGCCCATACGGTTAAGCGTGCTCATGCGAGAGTAGTACGGCTTGGGTGACCTGCCGGGAAGTCTTTGGTCATGTTTTTCTCAGTCATGATAAATTCTCAAATAAATCATGAGCGTGTCAAACATTTTTCTGATGTGGGGTCACCTGACGGGGTTGAATTTCGTTGTACGTAGAATTTCTGAATGACGTTTTACCCTAAAACGTGTAATTCCGTGTAATTCCTTAATAACTTTCACGAAAATGAGCTTATGAATGTCAAACTTTTAATCTGCCATGGAAATGATTTATCACTTCAGCCCAAGAAATAAAAATCAAGTTTTCGGGAAAAATTTTCGGGAAAAATGAATAGTAAAAGTGAATAGTGAAATTTTCCGAGAAAAGTAAATATCCTGAAAATGCGAATTGTTACACTAAGTTCCTATTATCCAAAAGATCTTGTGCTTCATTAACCACAAACACCAACATTTCTAACTTAAACTAATCCTCTAGTACAATCACATGTTTCCTAAACCCATCTTGACCTAGTACTAAACAAATCAAAGAAACCATCATAGCCTCTCAAGACTACTACATGACTTGACTACTCCTAAACTTTGAACCATGCTTGTCTTGAGTCGATTGACACCTCCAAGGACACAATAACATATGTGTCTTACTAACCATCTCATTTCCCTATAAATACCCACATTAAATGCACCCTTTTCACATACACTCGCCACTCACAAAAACCACAAGCAATTCTCTTTGTCTCATCACATTCAAGAATGAGGAGGTATCACTCAAGGATCAGGTTAAGGGATTAGCTATTTGGGTTAACAAGACGTGAACGTGGGTTAAAGATGAGCAAGTTTTGGTTTGTTGTTCGTGTACCTCTATTTCACCACTCCCTCAACTCGAACTCTCCACCACCTTGTTAGGTGTTGTAAGTTACCATTTTCCTTTTTCAATTCATATCTTACTTATTCTCTTTTCACACATTGCATGCAGTCATGTTTTATAAACACAAAATCACATATGACACAAACACTAGTATACATATATCGCCTTGACACCCTTTAGAAAAGGGCTTGTAATATCGTTTTCTCACGTACAACATGCATATATTTTTCGATAACCTAATTCTTTGAACCCAACTAAATCAAACCAACCTAACATGCATGACATACGAGACCATATACAACGTAAACTGAACCAGATCCTAAGTCGCGTTAGAACACCCATAATACTAACTAAACTATCGTTTGGGCCTAATTTGGGTTAACGAGCCCATAAACTTTCCTAAATGAAATTTCGGTACAAAACTTATAAGATTTTCAAGAATATTTTGAGATTTTTGAAAGCTGATTTTCAAAGGATTTTATAAGATTTAAATGTTACATTTTGTATACAAAAAGTTTGTTTTTCAAAAACATAACTAAGGACTACTTTTGCAAAAACTTTCGTTAAGGGGTCAAAAATGACAAAACTGCCAAACTTTTGGACTAAAGCTGAAACAGTCGACTTTTAATGAAACTAGAGGGTAGAAACTGCAAATACTTTAAAATTGAGGTCTAATATGCAAAAAGATTAAAAAGGGGCTAACAAGGACTAAAAATGTAATTGTTTTAACCAAGGGGTAAAAGATGTAACTTTTCTTAAAGGTTAAGGGTAAACTTTAATAATGGTATTTTATTTTTACTACTTTACATAATTATCTTTGTAATATAAATATATATACATATATATATTATAACTTTAATAATAAATATACATTATTACTAAAAATATTTAAAACAAATATTTTAATTAACGTTATTATCATAACAGATAAATTAACACTTATTGATCACCTGTTCGTATCAACGTTATAAATAACTGTAAAGTTATTTTGGAATATTTAAGACACCCGAATCGATATCACCGTACTCGAGACATATCACCTGTCATTCACGCATCGAATCTGAAACATCGATGGTAATATATATATCACATCAATATAGGTCGCAAGTCGGAGGATTTTCATTGCTAGTCGTAGCAATACACCGTCACCTTTGAGCACCGTTGTGATTCACACACACCCGTCAGGTGAGTTCATTGTCCCACATTTTAATTGTTTCTAAACCCCGTGGGGAGATACATGCTATAAACCGAACACAAGTATTTTTCAGTATGCTATTACTATCTGATATTGCCTAAGTTGACACCCGTACTACAAGTCCCTCATATCACGAACCTTAATCACTTGCGAGTGAGCGCGAATATAGCTAATAGATCTATTGGAACGGCAGCCCATCTCTGTCAAAGTGATCATTTAGCAGGAGGTGTGCTATATTCAAAGTACCATGGAAACCGAGTACATTTCCATCATCAAGGGCCCCTTTGTTATCTACATCCCCCGTGGTGTAGGTGATTTTTATCTTTATGATATTTCGATATGATGTTAAGGCTTGAGCTTCGTGAGGCTTAGGAGCAATATGACACCAGTTTAGTCAAGACCGATCTATCATGGCTTGTTTATTTCAAAATATTTGACTCGTGTTCACACTATTACTAATTTAAACTACTATGGATTCACTCAACCGTTGTGTTGACTTTTTAGCATGTTTCTCAGGAAACTAGCGGCATGATGGCACGGAGCTGGCAAAAAGGGCACACAGGACCTCCCTTTTATTTCAATAATTATATCATTCTTTTCAAACTCATCATCTCTTTTGTGAAACAATTAACATTTGGAAAATGTTTGTAACTCTGAATACTTTGAGTTTTCATGGAATGATATTAACTATCTTTTGAACAGTTTCTATAAGTATGACTGTGTTCTAAACTGTAATGACCCCGATTAGACTTCCGCTGCTTACCAAATTTTCGGGGTGTTACAAGTTCCTATTAATCATAGCTAGTTTGTTAAAAGTTAGTTTTTCATAATTGTTTGCCTTATATAATAAAAACCAAAAAAAAAAAAAAAAAAAAAAAAAAAAAAAAAGAAAAAAAAAAAAATCAGAAAATTCAAAAAAAATACAAAAATAATTTTTTCATACAAGCTTCAATAAGCTTATTTCTGTTTCACTGAGTTCATTTAAGCTTAATATAGCTTAGTGTGAACTTTTTTTGAATTTAATACTTTCTTACTGTCCAAATTCCAAAAGAGTTAACATAAGTCAACAAAAGCTTTAATAAGCTCCTAGCTTATTCAGAAGGATAATTTGACAGTCCAAGTGGAGCCATTGGCCTGTCCAAAGACAGGCAAGCATAGTGAACCCCCTCTGTTTGAGCTGAGGGGGAATTATATTGTGAGTTTTCATGTTTTTCATTTATCATATTGCATAGTAGTTATCATATTGTTGATCTGAATTTCACTGCTTGTTTATTGTTTATTCCTGCTTTAATTAGAAATATATTGCTTAATAATAGTAGTTTGCATCATATTATAATAGTTTATATTAGTTTAAAGTGTTATTGTTTCATCACTGTTTCATTATTGCATATCTTTGATCTGTGCTCCATTGTTGTTAAGATCTGGGTTTATGAGCTTCATTCTAGTTATTTAATCATAATTAGAACAGTATTGGTGGTTGGGATTGCTTTGAGACTTAGTTGCTTAATATAAGTTTATAATAGCTAATTAAGGGGTGTTTGGATCAAGCTGCACTAGGCAGTTTAGTGGTGAAATTGTGGTTACTCTTGCATAATTAGTTAAGACTAGTCAATTTCAGTTTAAGTAGTGCATCACTTAGGTAGTTTTAATACATAAAAGTCAAATTGCTATTGAATCATTCAAAACAGATAGTTTAGAGTAGTAACATGTTATTTAATCTTTAGTATAATTGCATAAGTAGTTTAGATAGTTTATTTTATATCAATATTAGCTTATCACAACTTCAGTAGTCATTTAGAACATAGCTTATTTCATTTTAGTCAACATTGCATAGAATATCAAAAAGTCAAATAGGACAGGTTCACCAGAAATAGTCAGATTTTTGTAAGCTCTTGTAGAATTCAATATTGGTTGGAATTAAGTTTGGATTGTTGATTTGAGGAGTTCACCAGCTTAAGAATCAATTTCAATAAGAAAATCTGGTTTTGAATTTCATTTGCTTATCAGAATTTTGTACCTAAGTTGATTGTTTGAGTAAGGTGCTCCCCTGCACCATCAGTGTTGGCATTCTTTCTAGGATATAATCAAGTTAGCAGATAAGCTTCTGAGTGAGTTGTTTTGGTGTTTCTGTTGTCTCATTAAGTCTGTAAAGTTTTTGCCCCCATAAGCTCACACTTACCAGCTTATTTGGATTGCTTATTGGACCTGTCGAGTTAGAGCATTTTACCAAGTTACTAATTTCATATTATAGGCCTGCTAATTTGATTGGTCGCTTGTAAGTTGGAATTTGTGGATCATTTTAGTTGCTCAGACCTTGTAGTTGCTTATTTCATTGAGCTGGAACCCATAACTTATTCTGTTTGCTATCTGTTTATTCATCTAGTGCTTTTTCAATTGCTTATTGCTCTTTAGCTGAGTTTCTATGAATCATTAGGTCTTATCTCAGTACATTTGAGTTTATTTGAGTCAAAAACATCTTTGGTAAAAGTTTGGTACACTTTGGTCAAGAGTGCTTTTCAATAAGCACTCTATATAAGCAGTTTCAAAGCAATCAACACTTCCTCAGCTTATTTTTCAAGTTTTAAATTTTTCCTAGGTTTCATATATTAATTTAGAATTTTCATAAAATTTTCAGATTTTTCTGAGTTGTTTTGCTATTTTTCTTATTTTATTTTAGTTTTTATTCAATTTTTAATTACTTTTATTAAAGAAAAATCAAACAAAAAATCAGAAAAACCATAAAAAAAATCCAAAAATATTTTTTAGTTATTTTAGATTCTTCAAAATTAATTTTGTATTTTTCTCCCTTAATTTCCATTTTATTTTAATTTTAATTATTTAAATTAGATTTTAATTTATAATAATTAAATAAAAAGTTAAAAAAATATTTTTCTTTTTCTCAAAATTTTCTTTTATCATTTTTAGCTTAGGAAAATTATTTTCAAACCCGTAGGATTAGTATAGCTTAGATTTCACTTTTTAATTTGCGCGTTTACGTTTTATTTTATGTTTTAGCTTACGTTTGTGATTCTACGTTACGTTTTAGGTTTGGTAATTTGATTTACTTGCTTAATTAGTTAATTGTGCTTCATTTTCATATTAATTAGCGTAAATCTCATTGAAATCACTTTTTCCACTTTCACGACACTTTTCACGAACCGGGAATTTCAAGTTCCATTCACACCTTCACACGGACTACGATCTCGGGATTTATATTTCCTTCAAATTCTTTGGAGAAATATAAATAGTCTATACTATATACACTAATTTGAACCAATCAAATATTGGCGCCGCTGTCGGGGAAGGCTGAAGTGAATTTTTGATTTTCGTTTTCGAATCGTGTTTTGAAAACCTTCCTCTATCTTGTATATATTTTTTCTATGAAAATATAAAAAGTAAAAAAATCAAAAACACTTTTACTCTCGAGGGAGTGTTGTAAACCATTCCGAAAAAACAACAAAAGAGATCGTGAAATTATACGTATTCAAATTACTTTATTACTACAACCAACTAAACGGGGAATACGGAGGTCTTGACATTAAATTGCAGACCGAAGAGAGATCCATTCTTCTCTCCTGCTCTGCTGCGCATAGTAATTGAGGAAACGGTTATGAATAACGTAACGGTTATAAAAAGAGAATAAAAGTTTTGTGATTTTGTTTTTCAATATATTAAAAAAGCAAAAAATAATTCCTAATCAAAAATACAAAAAGATTTTCATTTTCCATTTTGATTTTCCTTTTATTTTTTAAATTCTTGATTTTTGTGGTGTATGAACACCCACTCATCTTCTAAACGTCTTATTTCTCCACTTTCAAATCCAGAAAGTTTATTTCGTCACACACACCGAGTTCTTTTCCAAACCATTGAGGAAATGAACCAAAACGAACAACACTTAGGACCCCCGCCGATGGGTGGTGCTCAAAACAACGGGATCCCTCCGATGGGACCCCAACCGACTTACGATTTATGTCCGATGGAGGAACAACTCCAAAAACCATTCAATGGTGTGAGGAGAGCCATCGTGATTCCCGATATCATTGCAAATCAATTTCAGATTAATCACGGGTTACTCAACATCATCACGAGTATCTCATTTCACGGTTTAGAAAGTGAAGATCCTTATGTTCACATAAGGAATTTCACCGACATCACTGAAACTATAAAGTTAAACCAAGTTCCGTATGATGTGGTTAAAATGAAATTGTTTCCTTTCTCCCTCAAGGGAGCAGCCCGGACTTGGCTGGAAAAGGAACCACCGAACTCAATTCATACTTGGGATGATCTAGCTTCCAAGTTCGTGAATCATTTTTACCCTCCATCTAAAACATCTAATCTCCGAACTCAAATCTTTCGATTTCAGCAAGCTTTCGATGAATCGTTCAGCGAAGCTTGGGATAGATTTAAGGAGTTGTTGGAAAAATGTCCAAATCACGGGTTTTCACCTTTGCATCAGATTGATACTTTCTACAATGGGTTGAGTCTTTTGCGATCAAGACTCACTCAATTCTGCTGCGGGTGGAAACTTGTTGACCCGAAACATTTAAGATGCTTTCACAATTATTGAGAATAAAGCTAAAGTAAGGATAGCTAGAAACAAACTTCAAACTTCAACTACTAGTAGCAAATCCAATGTTGAAGTTATGAATGCTATAGCTGCCCTCACTAAAAAAGTTGAATCAATGGCTATTGAAAGATCTTCTCATCAAGTTAAAAACCATCAAGTCAATATGGTTAATCATGTTTGTGAGACTTGTGGTGGTCCTCATTCGTATTTTGAGTGCCCAGCCTCCGGTGGCTTCACACACGAGAATGTGTATGCTACTTCGAAAACCTACAATATGGGCGGTAACGTTTACCAACCACAGGGAGACCGTAATCTTCTTAGCTACCGTTCTAACAATTATCTTGGACCACCCGGTTTCAATCAACCGAATCAAGTTAATCAAGTGAATCATAATGTGCAAAACCGGAACAATCAATTTAACCAGAATCAAAATCAAAACCGGATGAACAATGATTTTCAAAATCAAAATAAAGGTTTTCATCAAAATCGGGGTGATACGTGGGAATCGCACCAGGCTTTACCTCTCGAGGGATCTCGAGAAGCTTACAACCCCCACCAGGCAGTGTACCTGATCGTTGTAGTATAGTATAGTGACAAGTACCGGGGGATTGATCGTTCAGCTTAGGAATAGTGTCGCTAGGATTAGAAAGCCTCCTAAATTAAGTCTAGGGGTGATGGATGATTCTTTTTGTATTTTATATTTTATAAAAGCAAGTAAAATCTCGGTTTTTGGAAGAGTGGGCGGATATAGTTGCTAGTCAACTAACCCAATAACTAAAGATGCAATCAAAATAAAATAAAAGAAATGAAAATAAAACTAATTACTAATGTGGTGTAAACAATAATTGGGAGAGTTGTGTTTACTTAGGTTTCATTACTCCCTAGATATCTTTTACAGGTTGATAGTTTGTTACAATTGCGTGGATGACGGGTTATATTCCTTAATACTAGTCGTAGGGCCGTGTACAATATTCCCTAACTCTATAGGATCCTACTTCACTCCATGTCGATTCTGTTAAAAGCTCCTAACATGGGATCATTAGAATTCTCCTATGAATTAAATATAACCAAAAATCATAGTACACCTTTGATCATGTTTCTTAAGACGTTCAAGCATGTTACCAATGGTAGTCTGCCAGTTTTCTTAAGCCTAACATCGAATACAATCATTCGTAACAACTATAAACAAACAATCAACCCATAATTAATTCTTAAGCCTAACATCGAATACAATCATCCGTAACAACTATAAACAAACAATCAACCCATAATTAACATCTAGGTTTCACTACATCTAAGCAAACACAAAACTAATCTAGCCGAGCATGTTAAATTGAAGACAAGTGTAAGATATATTCAAGCAACACATAGACATATTAATTGAATTGAAAGAGTACTTATCTCAAATTGACATGAAGGATCCAAGGGGTTGAAAACCCTTGAAAATACTGATAAAATTCGGACTAGGGTTTCTCCAAAGTTACTCTCTAAAAGTTTCACACTAATGAATGAAAATTGCAAAACTATATATAGATTTTCCAAGGTGACGGCGTCAAGAAGCAATTTTTGACGCCGTCAACTCGCCGCCCATAATGAAATCGGATTGCCTAGATCCACTTTTGACGCCGTCATGTGTAAAATATTCTAGGCCGTCACTAGTAAATGGACCATGACGGCCTATGGTGACGCCGTCATGTGCTTAGTGTAATTCTGTACTGGATCGTCACGGACTTCATCCACTTCCACCTCTTGTATTACTCTTGACGCCGTCATGTAGAAGCTTGGGACGCCGTCAGGTACTGTTCCCAGCAAGGAAAATTAAGACTTTGCCATTTTATTCACTTTTATGCTCCAAAAACGTCCAAAATGCTTCCTTTTCCAGAATTCACTCCAAAAGTACCTAAAATGACAAAAGGAACGATTTAGGGCAATATTTGATCAAATAAATTCGAATCCGGGCTTAAAAGACCCCTTAAAAGTGGTTCATTTTTCGCCTCATCAAATACCCTTACACTTGAGATTTGCTTGTCCTCAAGCAAATGAGCTTTTATTCTAATCAAAATACAAGTTAGAGGTCATTTAACACTAATATAAAAGTAATTACAACAAATAATCGTTCCACTAAAGACCAAAGACAAGCACGGAGGTTATACACTAGCACCTCACAAATAGTGTTTAGATACTCACATCTCTCGGGTGTAATAAAGTATATATCACATTATGGAAATGGAAAACATCTCTCACTACCTGTCATAGCAAATTAGATTACCATAGGCTTGGGAAAGGATCAAACCTCCACCACTTGGCGTAAGCACCTAGGATAAACTATCAAAGAGGTCTTTCAAAGGGTTATAACGTTTGGTGTAGGGATATGGAATACACGGTTTTGTTGGATATAGGCAATATTTCATGGTGGCGAGTTAATCATCTTGGTTAATTACATGTACAATATGGCGTTGCTAAGCCAAGACTAGACTCGACTTAAGTTAATGAATTAAAAATAACAAAAACATAAAACAAACATAGAATGAAACGGGATGGTAGTCCGTATGTTTTTCTCTTTTCTTTTTCTATTCTTTTTCGATTTTTTTTTTTTTTTTTTTTTTTTTTTTTTTTGCATACACTTTTACCCTACCATCCAAAATAATACATCATAGAGAATGAACATTCCCCTTACAATTGAATTTTTACATACTTTACAATAAACTAATCTAATGACTCGAATCAAGATAATCAAAACACTTGGAGTACCTTTAAGATTAACGCACATATGGGGGGTAATATATGATGTTCTTCCCCATTACTCCATAACACAAGTACTTTACCCATGAGTCCCAATCGTCCCAAAACAATATGTACAAGGATATGACTCGACTTAGCAACCATGTAATCAATTAGATAATTAACTAAGGGTTTAAACATGTAACAATAATGCACTAAAGATGAGTGCATACACAGAAGGCTAAGGCGATTTGGGTGTACATTTAAGTGGGTTGTAACAAATTCTTCCTTTAAGTAAGTTGCTTAAAGTTAGAAACAAAAAGATAGGCTCGGAGGGGTGTACTAGGGGTTTCGTGTACTAAAAATGAGTACAACGCTAAGGTGTAGGAAAATTAATTGACTAAACTAGCCAAGTAATATGACTTAAATGGTCAAGTAATTATGATACGGGTTTAACACAAGGGTGATCCTAATGCCTCTTATCATGTAGTAAATCCTACTACACAAATGTAGTCTTACTAGCGGTCTCGGGATGCATCACTAACGCAAGTTCTAGAATCTAAATGCTACCGGTACACTCATAAGCACTAATAGTAAATGCTTTTCCTATCAAATCTAAAGGCGAACCTCACATATTTGGGTGGAAAATTTTTCTGAATAGTACGGTTTCGTGCTAGTTATACAACTCCTATCCATGAGACGCTTGCTAAGGCTAAAGTTTCACTGCTAAATGTTGTAAAAAAATTTAAATTTGGCGCTAAAATTACGCTAACAAGTATTTCTCATAGTTTTATTACACACCTACCATCAAACAAAACAAACTCAAGTGCAATAGTATCCTCAATGGTATCATCATTTACCCTCCCCTTACACTTAGGATGAACATTGTGCCCAATGTTCAATTAAAGGATGTAAAAGTGAAATAGGTAAAAGAATGAAAACAAATACTCCCCTGATTCGTTCGGTGTGGATAGTGAGGTAACAAGGTTAAATCTTCCTCCAAGAAAATGAACGTTCAAAGCTTCCCTTCTAGAAAAATAAATCATCTTCTTGTCAAACGTAACCTGTTAAACCTGAGAAAACAAACAAGGCAACCTCGCGTAAAATCGGCGGCAATCTATATATACTAACAAGTCCTAGAAAACAAATTAAGATATAATGCTTGTGGAATGAATGTTTGCAGATTCCCTGGAGTTTATAAAACTAAAGAATTAACAAAAACTTTAAGACTCCGTTAGAAAAACAAAATTAGCAAAATTTCCAGAATTTTACACATGAGGCCGTCAAAAGTTAATTCTTGACGCCATCAGAAGTGATCTGCAGAAATATTTATGTTAAGTTTCCGGAAAATTTCTGGAAAAACTTATGTCCTATTTCCTAGAAAATCCAGCAAAACATCATTATGACTCGATACAAGCATTTGACTCTAACAAATACTAATACACATGTTCATTTATTATTGTGGAGAATCATAATCAATTTCGTTCTTAGAAACAAATTTGGGGTTTCCCCTCACACTTATCTTTTTGCAAAATACCTTTGTATGAAGTTAAGATGAAGTTAAACAACAAAATAAAGTATCTTCAAAATTTTAGTTTGAAACATGATCTACCAATAATAAAAACAAAGCATGCATACGGAAACAAATAACAATCAAACAATTAAAAATCACACAAAACATGGGTTGTCTCCCAAGAAGCGCTTTTCTTTATTTTACGAGTCTTGTAGCTAGACTCAAGGTCAAGGGCTACTACGTGACATGGGTGAGTTCCTCATTGAGGACATCTTTGGGATCAAACTTGGGCTTTAACTTTCTATCGGTTTTCTTGGTACGGTATGACCTCTCAAACTTTTCTCCATCCGGATCATACAAAATCATCTTCATGTGCCATGATCCGTCACCTTCCTTAGGCGGCTTGTCCCACTTCCATTTACACTTATCCCCTTATCTTTTCCACTTGTTCATCTCTATGTTAATAGGCATTACGCATAAGAACTCAATCATTTTTCTAAAGACTAGGGGATCCTCAAAAGGGTCAAGTTCCTCAACTCTAGCTATGAGTTGTTCCACCGAATGTGTTTTATCGATGAAATATTTTTCTAGATAGAATGGGCGTTGAGGTCCTATGAAGTTTCTTTCTATCCAAGGCCCATATCTAGATGGTCTCCTATTCATCTCTACCCAATGTGGTGTCGGTTCATCCTCACAATCGTAGCTATGCTTCCTAATATCATAAACCGACCAAGTATCACCTTCTCCTACCGCTATCTTGGACTCCTTACAATCTATTGTGGCACTAGCGGTTGCTAAGAACCCTCTTCCAACTAACAATGGGCATGTAGTATCACTAACCATATCTAGGACGTGAAAATCTGCTAAAGTAGTTAACTTCCCTACATGAACCACCACATCCTTGATCATTCCAACCGGATGGGCAATACTTCCATCTGCTAGACCTATTAGTACATCCGTCTCCTCTAACTTTCCTAGCTTAAGAGTGGTGAAAAGGGATAAGGGAATCAAGTTGAGGCTTGATCCTAAGTCGGCTAATGTGTCGAAAGCTTCGGATTTTCCTATCTTACAAGGAAAAACAAATATACCCGGATCATCAAGCTTCTTAGGCAACTTGTTTTGAACGAAGGCGGTCCTATTCTTACCCAATTTAAATTTCTCATATTTTTCTAGAAGGGCACTATAATAGGGAGCACGGGCTAAGACATCAATGACGGGGCGTTCAAGGTGGAGCTCCTTGAATTCATCGTCAAGGTATTGCGTAGGAGGTGTTTCAACTATGTTATTGACCGGCTTGATATCGGATGTTTTATTCAATTGGTCCTTTTGAAGAATTTGGGTTTGCTTGAAACATGTGCTCATTGATTTCACCGAGTAGTATTGTGGACAAGAAGTAGGGGACGAAACCGATGATATGGCATTAACGGTCAGTTTCGGATCCTTGACCGTGTCGCTTGGGAGTGCTCCCATTTCTCGGTCATTGAGAACTTTCAACAATGCGTCTATTTTGGTGGTCATCTTGCTTTGCTTTTGTTTGAAATCGGCTTCAAACTTAGATATGCGAGCTTCTTGAGATGCCATAAACTTGGATATCAATCCTTCGAAATTATTGGTACTACCAAAGTTATTAGAAGGATTATTGTTGAAAGTACGGTTAGCGGGTGGACCGTTTGGTTGGTAACGATTAGGTGGGTTGGAAGGATTGTTTTGGTTTTGTTTTCACCTAAGATTCGGGTGATTTTTCCAAGAAGGGTTGTAGGAATCACCGTAAGGGTTTGGATCGGGTTTGAAAGTGTACCACTTATCTCCCGATTCGTCGGTACGCGAGGATGCGTAGTCCGCAAAAGCTTGTCCGGGGAGTTCCACGCAATCACGAGTGTCATGGGGACCACTACATAATTCGCATGAAGAAGTGATTTTGTTCACTTGGCTTGAAGGCTTAGGAGCTTCGCAAGATTTTATGAGAAACTTGACTTGGTCCTCAAGTTCCATGATCCTACGGTCGGGAGTGCTAGAATTGTTCGAAGGCAAAGAAATTGCCTAGACTGTTTTGTTCAAATCACGGGGATCATTCCAACTTTCGTTGTCATAGAGAGCAAGATCTTCTATGAGTTCCCATGATTCTTCCGCACTTAGATCACGTAGCTTGCCACCGTCCGATTGGTCAATGGTTCGCCTTGTGGAGAGATCGATATGGTCATAGAAGATTTGGACTTGGAGCCAAAGATTTATGCCATGATGAGGGGCTTTTTGGAGTAAGTCCTTGAAACGAGTCCATGCTTCATATAGAGTTTCACTTTGACGTTGTTGGAACATCAAAATGTCATTTCTAAGCTTGGTAGTTCTCCCCGATGGGAAAAATTGAGCAAGGAAACGAGTGGTGAGATCATCCCATGAGGTGATGGATCCCGCGGGTAAACGTTCAAGCCATTGACTAGCTTGATCACGTAGAGAGAATTGGAATAGGCGTAATCGGGTTGACTCTCTAGTTGTAACATCAAGGTCTATAGAATCTACAATTTTAAGGAAGTCCTTGAGATGTTGATTAGGTTCTTCGGAACGAAGTCCATGGAATGCACATCTGCTTTGCACCAACCGGATGGTGTCGGATCGCAAGGGGGACACATTGGCTCCGGTGAGCTCAATAGTGTTTCAATAGCCTTGGTGGCTAGGACGGGAATACTCTCCTAAGGTTCGGGGCCTAAGAGGTTGGTTTGCTAGTGGTGGGTTTTGTGGGTGGTTTTGTTGTGGTAGGTTGATGTGTTCAAAGATGTTACCACCTTCCATGATGTCGGATGGTAAAGGTTACGAACAAAAGAACGAAGAAATAAGATAGACTAAAGAAAACCTAAAAATAAAAATAAAATCTTACTAGAAAGGAATCTAGCAAGTAGACCTAATTAAAAGAAATCCTAACCTAGACAATAACTATTCCCCGGGCTGCGGCGCCAAAAACTTGATACGCGGGAATCGCACCAGGCTTTACCTCTCGAGGGATCTCGAGAAGCTAACAACCCCCACCAGGCAGTGTACCTGATCGTTGTAGTATAGTATAGTGACAAGTACCGAGGGATTGATCGTTCAGCTTAGAAATAGTGTCGCTAGGATTAGAAAGCCTCCTAAATTAAGTCTAGGGGTGATGGATGATTCTTTTTGTATTTTATATTTTATAAAAGCAAGTAAAATCTCGGGTTTTGGAAGAGTGGGTGGAATTAGTTGCTAGTCAACTAACCCGATAATTAAAGATGCAATCAAAATAAAATAAAAGAAATGAAAATAAAACTAATTACTAATGTGTTGTAAACAATAATGGGGAGAGTTGTGTTTACTTAGGTTTCATTACTCCCTAGATATCTTTTACAGGTTGATAGTTTGTTACAATTGCGTGGATGACGGGTTATATTCCTTAATACTAGTCGTAGGGCCGTGTACAATATTCCCTAACTCTATAGGATCCTACTTCACTCCATGTCGATCCTGTTAAAAGATCCTAACATGGGATCATTAGAATTCTCCTATGCATTAAATATAACCAAAAATCATAGTACACCTTTGATCATGTTTCTTAAGACGTTCAAGCATGTTACCAATGGAAGTCTGCCAGTTTTCTTAAGCCTAACATCGAATACAATCATCCGTAACAACTATAAACAAACAATCAACCCATAATTAACATCTAGGTTTCACTACATCTAAGCAAACACAAAAGTAATCTAGCCGAGCATGTTAAATTGAAGACAAGTGTAAGATATATTCAAGCAACACATAGACATATTGATTGAATTGAAAGAGTACTTATCTCAAATTGACATGAAGGATCTAAGGGGTTGAAAACCCTTGAAAATACTGAAAAAATTCGGACTAGGGTTTCTCCAAAGTTACTCCCTAAAAGTTACATACTAATGAATGAAAATTGCAAAACTATATATAGATTTTCCAAGGTGACGGCGTCAAGAAGGAATTTCTGACGCCGTCAACTCGCCGCCCATAATGAAATCGGATTGCCTAGATCCACTTTTGACGCCGTCATGTGAAAAATATTCTAGGCCATCACTAGTAAATGGACCATGACGGCCTATGGTGACGCCGTCATGTCCTTAGTGTAATTCTTTACTGGATCGTCACGGACTTCATCCACTTCCACCTCTTGTATTACTCTTGACGCCGTCATGTAGAAGCTTGTGACGCTGTCAGGTACTGTTCCCAGCAAGGAAAATTAAGACTTTGCAGTTTTCTTCACTTTTATGGTCCAAAAACGTCCAAAATGCTTCCTTTTCCAGAATTCACTCCAAAAGTACCTAAAATGACAAAAGGAACAATTTAGGGCAATATTTGATCAAATAAATTCGAATCCGGGCTTAAAAGACCCCTTAAAAGTGGTTCATTTTTCGCCTCATCACGGGGGAATTACAATCAAGGAAATTTTCAAAACCAAGGAAATTATGGAAATTTTCAAAATGCTAATCATGGGAATTACAACCATGGAAATCAAAATTATGGAAATTTTCAAAATCAAGGTTTCAACAACAATAACCGTGGACAAAATTTTCAAAACCAAAATCCAGTTGTGAATCAAAATCAGTCGTCCTCAGATGAGTTACTTAAGTAATTTATGAAAAGTCAAGAGGAAATGAATAAAATGCTAATTAATCAAATGACTGAATTGAATAAGCGTTAAATGATCGACCCTCGGGTTCGGGTACTCTTCCAAGCAATACGATCGCTAACCTGAGGGGCGATGTTAAAGCGATCACGACTCGAAGTGGTGTTTCATACGATGGACCCATGGTTCCGACTACCTCGTCTTCTCTTCCTCCTAAGGTAGTTGACCGTGAGACCGAGGTGACAAAGGACTCGGTGCTTCCTACTAACAACGGAAGTACTGAAAATGTCCAACCTCCGGTTGTCCAGCGCTCAAAGCAGAAGGAAAAAGTTGTTGAACCAGAAAAAGAAGTTCCAGTCAAAACCAAATTGCCTTATCCGTCAAGATTGAACGATCAGAAGCTCCGTGACAAAGCTAATCATCAAATGGATAAGTTCTTCCAAATCTTCCAAGATTTGCACTTCGACATTAGCTTCGCGGATGCTATACTTTTAATGCCAAAATTTGCGTCTATGGTTAAAAATCTTTTGCATAACAAGGAAAAATTGTTTGGAATGGCAAAAACCCCGATGAATGTGAATTGCTCGGCGTTTATCCTCAAAAAGCTTCCCGAAAAGCTTGAAGACCCCGGTCGATTTCTCATTCTTTGCAATTTTCCAGGGATGGGTGAGTGCTTCGCCTTGGCCGATCTTGGTGCTAGCATTAACCTAATGCCATTATCAATTTGGAAAAAGTTATCTTTACCCGATTTGACTCCAACTTGCATGACCCTCGAGCTTGCCGACCGAACTACTTCCCGCCCGATGGGAATAGCCGAGGATATCTTCGTTAATGTGGGAAAATTCCATTTCCCTGCCGATTTTGTCATTGTTGATTTTGATGTTGATTCACGGGTACCTCTCATTCTCGGGAGAGGTTTCCTAAGGACTGGCCGTGCGTTAATTGATGTTTACGATGAAGAAATTACCCTACGCGTTGGTACTGAAGCAGTTACGTTTAATTTGGATCAAACCGCAAGATACTCCTCCAATTATAACCATTTTTCTGTGAACCGAATCGATGTTATTGATATTGCTACGGAGGAGTATTCTCAAGAACTTATCGGTTTTACTGAAAATGCTTCAAGTGGCAATCCCACTCCTTCTTCTCAACCAATTGTTTCCAGTCCTTCCCCTTCCCTTACTCCGTTTGAGGGAACTGATTTCATCTTGGAAGAGATCGAGGCCTTTCTTTCTAATGATTCAATTTCACCCAAAATTGATCATTCTGTTTGTGATCCGGAGAGAGATGTTCTTTTGATTGAAAAATTGTTAAATGAAGACCCAACTCCGTCTCTCCCTCTGACGGACCTTAAAATGGCCGATGTTAAAGAAGTTAAGTCGTCTACTGAGAATCCTCCGGAGCCCGAGCTCAAGGATTTACCTCCTCATCTTGAATACGCTTTTTTAGAAGGAACCGACAAACTTCCCGTCATAATTTCGAAAGACCTTAAAGATGAGGAGAATACCCGTCTCTTAGATGTGCTCAAGAAGCATAAGAGTGCCATCGCCTGGCAAATTTCCGATATCAAGGGCATAGACCCTCGTTTTTGTACCCACAAGATTCTACTTAAAGATAATTACAAGCCTTCCGTCCAACAACAACGACGGGTTAACCCGAAAATTCATGAGGTTATCAAAAAGGAAGTTATCAAACTCCTCGATGCCGGAATGATTTATCCAATCTCGGATAGCTCATGGGTTAGCCCGGTCCACTGTGTTCCGAAGAAAGGTGGTATGACCGTCGTGACAAATGAAGATAATGAGCTGATTCCGACACGTCTTGTCACCGGATGGAGAGTGTGTATTGATTACCGAAAATTGAACGATGTGACTCGTAAGGACCATTTCCCACTTCCTTTTATGGACCAAATGCTCGAACGTCTAGTGGGAAATGAGTTCTATTGTTTTCTTGATGGCTTTTCCGGATATTTTCAAATTCCGATTGACCCTCCAGACCAGGAAAAGACCACTTTCACTTGCCCTTATGGAACGTTTGCTTATCGACGTATGCCTTTTGGCTTATGCAATGCTCCAGGAACGTTCCAGAGGTGCATGATGGCAATTTTCCATGATATGATTGAGAAAACCATGTAAGTTTTCATGGATGATTTCTCGGTTTATGGAGATTCCTTCACTTCTTGCCTCTCCCATTTAGAAAGAATGCTGAAACGGTGTGAAGATACCAACTTGGTTCTAAATTGGGAGAAATGCCATTTCATGGTTAAAAAGGGCATTCTCCTCGGCCATAAGAATTTGAAATCTGGGATTGAGGTCGATAGAGCTAAATTCGACGTGATTGCTATGTTACCTCATCCCACCACCGTAAAAGGAATTAGAAGTTTTCTCGGTCATGCCGGCTTTTACCGACGATTTATTCAAGACTTTTCCAAGATAGCCCGACCCCTGACCCATTTACTTGAAAAGGATGCTCTGTTTATCTTCTCAAATGAGTGCATTGAAGCATTTAATATCCTAAATAAGAAGTTAACGGAGGCTCCTATCTTTGTTGCCCCCAATTGGAACTTCCCTTTTGAGCTAATGTGTGATGCTAGAGATTATGCTATTGGTGCAGTTCTGGGGCAACGTAAATCAAAATATTTTCAACCGATACACTATGCTAGTAAAACAATGATCGATGCACAATACCATTATACGACTACGGAAAAAGAAATGTTAGCCGTAATTTATGCTTTTGAAAAGTTCCGACCATATCTTGTCTTGAAGAAATGCATAGTGTATACGGATCATTCGGCTCTTAAATATCTAATGGCACAGCAAGATGCCAAGCCAAGATTGATGCGGTGGGTTCTACTCCTTCAAGAATTTGATGTTGAAATTCGAGACAAAAAGGGAGCAGAGAACCTTGCCACTGATAACCTTTCACGTTTAGAGAATCCCCATTAAAGTGATTTCGAGAAAAAGGAAATTACCGAAACATTTCCTCTCGAGACACTTGGGAGTTTATCACACAGTGATCCTAGTACCCCATGGTTCGCCGATTTTGCGAATTACCATGCGGGGAATTTCATAAGAAAAGGGATGTCGTTTCAACAAAAGAAGAAATTTTTTAAATATGTTAGACATTATTTCTGGGACGACCCCTATTTGTTCAAAATCTGTGCGGATCAAGTGATACGGCGGTGCGTTCACAGCAAGGAAGCCGCTGAAATTCTTATGGCATGCCACAATGGACCCACGGGGGGACATCATGGTGCCAACTTCACCGCTAAGAAAGTTTTCGATTCCGGCTTCTACTGGCCGACGATATACCTGGATGCCCATGACTTGGTTAAGTCATGTGATTCTTGCCAGCGTCAAGGAAAAATCTCTCAAAAGGATGAGATGCCTCAAAATGCTATTCAAGTTTGTGAGATCTTTGACGTCTGGGGTATTGATTTCATGGGACCATTCCCGTCATCTAGAGGAAACAAATATATACTCGTGGCCGTCGATTACTTGTCAAAATGGGTTGAAGCAAAGGCGCTCCCCACAAATGACGCCCGAGTTGTCGTAAAATTTCTCAAAAGTCTCTTCGCCAGATTCGGTGCACCTCGTGCTATTATAAGTAATCGTGGGACCCATTTCTGCAATGATCAATTTGCTAAAGTTATGCTCAAATATGGTGTCACACATCGTCTTTCTACTGCATATCATCCGCAGACGAGCGGTCAAGTTGAGGTTTCCAATCATGGCTTGAAACGAATCTTAGAAAGGACCGTAGGAGAACATCGTGCTTCATGGGCTGATAAGTTAGATGATGCATTATGGGCTTTCCGGACCGCTTACAAAACACCCATTGGGTGCACTCCTTACAAGCTGGTTTACGGGAAGGCCTGCCATTTGCCCTTTGAACTTGAGCACAAGGCCTACTGGGCTTTGAAACACGCTAATTTTGATCTCAAAACCGCGGGTGATCATCGTAAAGTTCAATTGAATGAATTGACTGAGCTTCCTGATCAAGCCTATGAGAATTCTTTGATCTACAAAGAGAAAACAAAGAGGACTCATGATGGTAAGATTAAAAATCGCGTTTTCAACGTTGGTGATTGAGTCCTTCTTTTTAATTCTCGATTGAAGATATTCTCGGGCAAGTTAAAAACCCGTTGGTCTGGACCATTCACCCTTACCCAAGTTTTCCCTTATGGAACCGTCGAGTTAGCTCAACCCGATGGTCCCAACTTTAAGGAGAATGGTCATCGTCTCAAACACTATTTTTGAGGGGACATACCACCCATGGTTGTCCCGGATCTCCAGACTTTCCCTAAGTACAATTAAATTCAGGGATCGAGTCAAGCTCATGTGACTCGGTAAACAAAAACAAGCGCTTTGTGGGAGGCACCCCATGCTTATCCTTTTTCATCTTCTTAATTTTCTTATTTCTTTTGTAACGTGACGTGAGGGGGGCGACCCTTTCCAAACTCGTGTTTTCGTGGTTGTTTGTGAATGTCCAGGAATTTCCCCGAAGATTGAGGACTCTCGTGCTCGTGTTTTGTCGTTCTCTCCACTCGAGTTTCATTCTTCGCTGCTCTTTCGGAAATTCACCATATCTAAAAATCTTATCGACTAATGTTTATCTCTTGGCATACTTAATAAACGGCCTTAGATATTACGTAGGATTACCTGTACCCTTAAAACATTGAGGACAATGTTTCACTTTAGTCTTGGGGGGGGGGGGGGTGAATCTTCGATTCGATTTGACCTGTCACCTTCGTCTGAGCTATTAACTTACGCAACTCCGTTTTTCCACCAAAATTTAAAATTTTTGTCACTTTTTATTGTAAAAAAAATGATATATGATATATAATAATAAGATTTGACACATTGTTTTGACTTTCCTACTGGTGAGTGTAGAAATAAATGTTCCAACTTGACCGGGCGTGTTGAGCCATAGCTTGTCTCCCTTAACCAATATAATCAAAAGATTATCGGCTAAGCATCCGGGGATCTCATTACTTGGGATTTTAAATTTGCGGAGATCGAGGAATGATAGAGTTTATTTAGAAGATTGGTGCTAAACGTGGAGTAGTTGGTTCTCTTTAGAGCTCATGAAAGGTACTTGTGGCCTCTTTGTTCCCGCCAAATTGTTTCACCCAATAAAAATAGATCTCTAGGTTTAATTAAGGGTATAAAGTTTGGGCAATACTTAGTTTTTTCTCATTCCTAAGAAAATTTCTGTATATGGGGGTTTGGTACACATAGGGGTACTGCCAGTGTTACGGTGAAATAGACTATTGCATCTTGCCTGTTCGCAGCCGATGTTGTGATCTTAGTAAAGGCCGTAGGACTCGGGGTTTGGCAAATAATTATGAATATCAATAATAATAATCCAAAGCCAAAAATAAGGCAGAGGAATCCAAAGCTATAAAAAGCAGCGGAAAAATCCAAGGTCATAATAAAGCTATTGCATCTTGACAGCTCACAACCGTTGTTGTAATTGAAATAAAAGACTGAAGGCCAAATATTATTAAAGTGCTTATAATTGTTAAAAATGCCAAGCTTCGACTCCGGGGGTTCCCTAATAAAAAACTTCCATCTCGGGTCTCAGACATGGGATGTTTCAGTCGTAAATAAAAAGGTGCCGGTCAAAACCTTGTTAAATCAGAGACCTCCATGTGGACCCAATTTTTGTATGCAGGGGTTTTCGAGGGAAAGTTTGGAAACTACTTAGCGTTCAAATTTTGTGCTCTTATCGGACTAATAACTATCAAAACGAGAAAATATGAAGAAATTCATTTCTCACAAAAATAAAATCTTGAGATACAAAACTTAGGAAATGGGAACAAGAGGTAATTACACAAGTAACTTCTGTGGGTAGTGTTAGCATCAAACTTGTGGATAAACAATGATTTCGATTTTACGCTTAGTTTGGGGGCTTGTGAAAAATCTAGGATGACGATTTTTATCCGTATGGTCTCTTCTCCATGAGAAGTGTTTCTACTCGTAGACCCTAAGAATTATCAAAAGATAATGAAAGTCAAGCAAACCGTCACATATATAAAAATGAAAAAGTACAAAAATAGTAGTGATAAACGTTATTCATGAAAATCGGAAAACGGGGCGTTTTTGGGAATAAATGATTTTGAGATCTCTTTCGAACATCCTTGCTACTTTCCAAAGTCAGTAAAAAGAGGTTTTGGAAATTATTTATCTCTTAAGCGTGAGGTGATGACATTGCATGAGGGCACGGCAATACCTTCGTCTGGGGGAGTTTTGATGTGTGCTTATTCACACATCCTTTTTAGACCTTAAATCAGACCAAATATACCAAATACTTACCAAATATGCCAAGAAATAGTGTGTTTTTGTATTTGTGTATGTGCAGGTACGAATATGTGAAAAATAGACAAAAACAAAGCAAAACCGACAAAAATGAGCACGAGAATGGAAAAAGGTCAAAAGCCGGAGCCGGGGAAGCTTAATGATCAAAGAAAGCTCATAAAGTCAAAAGAAGTCCTCAGAAATTCATAAAATTGCAAGAAAGGTCCCTGGTTAAAGTTTGAAGAGTTTGACAATTTCAGTCCTTTAAGTTTCATGAGTTGTCATTTTTGGTACCTTTAAGAAGTATTTGAAGAAAAGTCAAAGGAAGTCCTTCATAAATCTAAGATTGACACATATAGCCCTTGGATCATAACTTTGGAAAAATGGCAACAAAGGTCCTTGAGAAATTTAGAATTACATAAATGGTCCTTGGATAAATAAATTACTAATCCTAAAACCTAAATAAACCACAACCAGACCTAACTTAATCCAAATCCAAACCAAAACCCATCAAAGCCCAAAAATAACCAAAGCCCAATCCACCCTTCACTATTACCCGATCCAGTCACCCTTACCCGGTCAAATCCCCACACCCGATCAACACTCTAATAAAAAATGCCCAAACCTATTCCCGCCCTCCAAATCAATATTTACCTAGAAATATTACAGTTCCCATAAGAACCCTAATTTCACCCATCCCTTTTAACAGCAATTAAGGGCAATAGAGTACAATCACACATGCATCTAGAAGACCCTGACATGGCAGGCCTGCCATGTTAGCAATCCGTGTGGTATTGCGTGCATATGATTGAGAAATGATTACATCCAAGGGCTAATAATGATGGGAAGCATCTGAAAAATCATCTGAGGGCTGATATCAACTTAAAGAAACACAAGTGCACCTAGATTGATGAGTTGTCACAACCTAGAAGGATCCAAGAGCTTATCTCACACGCCTATAAATACCCTCCTCCTATCACACTTAGAGTGTGTAGGTTTTATGTAATATTTAGTTTATTATTCTGCTTTTAATTTCATTGTAATCATTTTGTACTCAATTTTCAGTTTAATGAAATCTTAGTTTTATTGCATTTTCAGCTTATTATCTTAAATTCCTCTTAATTTTGCTTAAAGCTTAATTACTGCTTATTTAGTTCCTATTAATCATAGCTAGTTTGTTAAAAGTTAGTTTTTCATAATTGTTTGTCTTATATAATAAAAGCAAAAAAAAAAAAAGAAAATTCAAAAAAATACAAAAATAATTTTTTCGTTCAAGCTTCAATAAGCTTATTTCTGTTTCAGTGAGTTCATTTAAGCTTAATATAGCTTAGTGTGAACTTCTTTTGAATTTAATACTTTCTTACTGTCCAAATACCAAAAGAGTCAACATAAGTCAACAAAAGCTTTAATAAGCTCCTAGCTTATTCAGAAGGATAATTTGACAGTCCAAGTGGAGCCATTGGCCTGTCCAAAGACAGGCAAGCATAGTAAACCCCCTCTGTTTGAGCTGAGGGGGAATTATATTGTGAGTTTTCATGTTTTTCATTTATCATATTGCATAGTAGTTATCATATTGTAGATCTGAATTTCACTGCTTGTTTATTGTTTATTCCTGCTTTAATTAGAAATATATTGCTTAATAATAGTAGTTTGCATCATATTATAATAGTTTATATTAGTTTAAAGTGTTATTGTTTCATCACTGTTTCATTATTGCATATCTTTGATCTACGCTCCATTGTTGTTAAGATCTGTGTTTAAGAGTTTCATTCTAGTTGTTTGATCATAATTAGAACAGTATTGGTGTTTGGGATTGCTTTGAGACTTAGTTGCTTAATATAAGTTTATAACAGCTAATTAAGGGGTGTTTGGATCAAGCTGCACTAGGCAGTTTAGTGGTGAAATTGTGGTTACTCTTGCATAATTAGTTAACACTAGTCAATTTCAGTTTAAGTAGTGCATCACTTAGGTAGTTTTAATACTTAAAAGTCAAATTGCTATTGAATCATTCAGAACAGATAGTTTAGAGTAGTAACGGGTTATTTAATCTTTAGTATAATTGCATAAGTAGTTTAGATAGTTTATTTTAGATCAATATTAGCTTATCACAACTTCAGTAGTCATTTAGAACATAGCTTGTTTCAGTTTAGTCAACAATGCATAGAATATCAAAAAGTCAAATAGGACAGGTTCACCAGAAATAGTCAGATTTTTGTAAGCTCTTGTAGAATTCAATATTGGTTGGAATTAAGTTTGGATTGTTGATTTGAGGAGTTCACCAGCTTAAGAATCAATTTCAATAAGAAAATATGGTTTTGAATTTCATTTGCTTATCAGAATTTTGTACCTAAGTTGACTGTTTGAGCAAGGTGCTCCCCTGCACCATCGGTGTTGGCATTCTTTTTAGGATATAATCAAGTTAGCAGATAAGCTTCTGAGTGAGTTCTTTTGGTGTTTCTGTTATCTCATTAAGTCTGTGAAGTTTTTGCCCCCATAAGCTCACACTTACCAGTTTATTTGGATTGCTAATTGGACCTGTCGAGTTAGAGCATTTTACCAAGTTACTGATTTCATATTATAGGCCTGCTAATTTGATTGGTCGCTTTTAAGTTGGAATTTTTGGATCATTTTAGTTGCTCAGACCTTGTAGTTGCTTATTTCATTGAGCTGGAACTCATAACTTATTCTGTTTGCTATCTGTTTATTCATCTAGTGCTTTTTCAATTGCTTATTGCTCTTTAGCTGAGTTTCTGTGAATCATTAGGTCTTATCTCAGTACATTTGAGTTTATATGAGTCTAAAACATCTTCGGTAAAAGTTTGGTACACTTTGGTCAAGAGTGCTTATCAATAAGCACTCTATATAAGCAGTTTTCAAAGCAATCAGCACTTACTTAGCTTTTTTTCAAGTTTTAATTTTTTCCTAGGTTTGATATATTAATTTAGAATTTTCATAAAATTTTCAGAGTTGTTTTGCTATTTTTCTTATTTTATTTTAGTTTTTAATCAATTTTTAATTACTTTTATTAAAGAAAAATCAAATAAAAATCAGAAAAACCAAAAAAAAAAAATCCAAAAATACTTTAGAAAATTGTTTTTAGTTATTTTAGATTTTCCAAAATTAATTTTGTATTTTTCTCCCTTAATTTCCATTTTATTTTAATTTTTAATTAGTTAAATTAGATTTTAATTTATAATAATTAAATAAAAGTCAAAAAAATATTTTTCTTTTTCTCAAAATTTTCTTTTATCATTTTTAGCTTAGGAAAATTATTTTCAAACCCGTAGGATTAGTATAGCTTAGAATTCACTTTTTAATTTGCGCGTTTATGCTTTATTTTACGTTTTAGCTTACGTTTTTGATTCTAAGTTACGTTTTAGGTTTGGTAATTTGATTTACTTGCTTAATTGGTTAATTGTGCTTCATTTTCATATTCATTAGTTTAAATCTCATTGAAATCACTTTTTCCACTTTCACGACACTTTTCACGAACCGGGAATTTCAAATTCCATTCACTCCTTCACACGGACTACGATCTCGGGATTTTTATTTCCTCAAATCCTTTTGAGAAATATAAATACTCTGTACTATATACACTAATTTGAACCAATCAGGTAGCATCGATTTTGCACCTTGTGTGCCTCGATGTGGTCACAAATCCGTGGAAACATGGAGTATTTTGATGGGTTTTGGATTAAAAATGATGGGAAACTAATGTTTTTGATATTGAAATTAGTTTGGTATCCGGGTTTGGTGTTCCTTGTGGAGGTTGAGTTTGAAACCGAGAGCTATGGCTCTCGGCTTGGTGATTATTTTGAGCTCATGTGGTTTTCTTTATGGTTTTGATCTCGTAGTTGTGGTAGCGAGTGTAGTTGATTACATAGAGTTTGATTTTGGCTTGAGTCTTGGTTTCAAATGGATGCTTGATGATGTTCTTGTGATGCCGCGACCCAAAGGGTCCGTTTGGCAGTTTTGGGTGTGCTCGAATGAGCCTAAGCTGAGACCCTTGTGGTCTTGGGTTTGAGTCATCATGGCTCGTGGTATTTTCGAGACCCAAGTAGGTCTCTCGGCACGGGTTTGACTTGGTAAAATCGACCCGGAACATATATATATATTCTTGATGTTTTTATTGTTGTTGTTCCATGTTGTTGTTGTTGTGTTTATTTTGTTTGGCCGAGAAGTATTGAAGGGTCGAGACCCTTTGTGGTCTCGGCAATGGGACATTTGATTTTTGTGAAGTGTTGACGAGGATGTGGATAAACGGGGACCGATTGTGAGACGGTCAAATTAGTATGACGGAGATAGGTTAGTCGGGTGCCGTAGTCAGACCCTATTGTTGTAGCTTGTGAAATGGGATGAATGACGGAGTTGTGATACTTGACTTACTACTTTGGACTTGTGGTTGTACGAGTTGGAGTCACTTTGACTTTCTAGTCAACGGTTGACTTCGAAAAACACCTTAACACTTTTGGATTTGGACAATGAGTAGAGAGTGATGACTCGGACATGTGACTCGTATTTTATAACTCGAAACAATTAATAATTATACAATCAATAAAAACTCGTAATAACTTATATATCGATATAAACATTTATATAAATATATAAATGTGAAAACGTATATATATTTATATAAATGCGTATATAATAAATAGGAGATCTCGAGTAATAAAAATAATAATGTTAACGATATATATTGGACTATGAAAATAGTATAAATGTATAATATAACCAGAAACCTTATTATGATTAAATTGTTATAAATGAAAATATAAAATTTAACGCGAATTGTTTTACGAAATAAAGCGAGCTTTTGGGAAATAAAACGAGAACGTACGAGTTATAAGAGATTCGAGGGCACTTAAATTCAAGTTGACCATTTTATTAATTGTTGACTATGCGTGCTAGTCACGGATGTATGACATTAATATACCCGTTTAATATAACTATTTAACTTATTTAACCGACGGATTAAATAGGACCTATTTAGTTATATAAAAAAGGTTTATTATCAAATAATGTATCCTACGACGCCTTTAGGTTGTGGTAGGAGTGCGGGATAATAAGTTATTAAATATTTTGTGAAGTTTATCGAATTGACAAATTCATTAAGTTTGACGATATATTTAGAAAACTTATTAGACTTTAAAACTTACCATATAGTAATCTACGTGCTATGTGATTTAGGTTTTGGTATGGTTTTGGAATAATATATTAAGTAAATAGGTTGTGGAGGATTAGCGAGTTGACGAACTTGGTAAACTTCGACGACTTGTTTAAAGAATATATTTGGCCAACACGAGACCTATAGATCGTTATCATTTCTATTGATGTGTTTTATGGATTGTGTTGAGTCGACCTTCCACCCACACGGATACCAAACGCCAAACCAAATATGAGAAACAGATTTTTGGAAAGTAAAAAGGAATACGTTCGGGATTGGGAATATTTGATTTTTGAGGAAATGATTCTGAGAAGAGTTTATATTGTTAGGAAGTGCCGAGTCCGTAGTTGCCGTCATTTGAGTTGCGATACTTCTTGATTCTATCGGTTTTTGAGCTAATATCTGGACTTGAGGTGAGTCATAGCCCAACTTTTACTTTTGAATATTGTTTTCAAATCTTGGGGTGAGAAACGTGCAAATTGTTTTATGTGGACTAGTATTGCTGTTTGATTCAAAACTTGCTATGCTATTAGAACTAGGTAAGTTGTAGAGCATGTCGTATCCTTACGAATATTACGCATGTCGTATCCTTACGAATGCAAGAACATGTCGTATCCTTACGAATGTTGGGCATGTCGCATCCTTGCGAATGCATATTGATTTGATTGGTTTTGGACTATAGTGTGCGCCTATAGGGTTGGTTTAGTGGAACGAGGCCTAGTCTAGCTAGCAAGAGTTTTGCGTATATGTCCACTTGATTGAATTAAGAATTTAAACCTATTATCTCACCAGCGAAAGCTGACTTTTAGCGCGTTTCCTCAGGTAATTAAGTGATAGCTTGGGATGCTTGTGTTTGGAAGGCTTGGCACGGCAATTAGGTTAAAGGATCTATTTTCGAACTCTCATATTTTATTGTGGACCTATGTTTAAACTTATTTTGGGCCTTACTTTGGATTATTTGGGATGAATGTAAACTTTAAAACCCTGGTTGGTTTGTTTTTACTTATGTTTACTTTATCTCGTTTCTTTATGACTTGTGCCGGATACCAATCCCCGTAGCACCCCGAAAGCTTGATTAGTCTTCCGTTGTACCAAATTTTGGGGGTGTTACACCATAACCAATCCAAACTGTTCCTCCTAATGACAGATAGATTAACCAACCTGTGACTAATATTATTCCATAAACCAAATCTTAAAAAAATATATATATATAAAAAAAAAAAAAAAAAAAAAAAAATCTCACATAGCCAAAGATGGTATTCAACACCATATTAATCGCATCAACAGCCAGCGTATCAGCTGATATATGGCAATCTATTGCATGTTCAACAGAACGAATATCAGGTGAAGAGTTACTAGATCTGGTGATATGTTTTCCACTTCAAGAAGTAGCTCGTTTCGTGATATGTGTATGGAATTTTCTATGTCTTCCTTGGTCACCTCATGTTGAGTCTTATTATTCTTCTTATAGTTATGATTATGATGATGAGTATTTGAGCTCGGATGGTATTAGCTTTTCGGGTAATGATACGTACTCTGATGATCATTCGGATTGATTTCATGTCGTGTATAGGCCGGACTCTTAAAAGGTTTTGAATATTTCTTATTTTTGGAACTTTTTTTGTTTAATGAAATGTTGTTAATTGTATATAGTTGTTGCATTCGATTTAATTGTGTTAAATTTTACTGTATTTCTTTGTTATTGATACTAGAATAACATATTGATTCATTGATGGTCGAACTCGCTATTCATGATGATCGTTTCGTTAGTTTGATGTACTGTATTTGTTAGAAGTACAATTTGATCGTGTAGAACATGGAAATAGCATAAGATGCACAGCTAAGTGAGATATTCAAAATTCAGGGGGTGCTTGGTGGGGGGTAAAGGGAGGGTGGGGAATGGGTAAGGAAATGAAAAGGGCTCACATATTTCAAATAATGGTGCTTGGTTGGGGAAGGGTAAGGTATTTATTACCCGGTAGTGGGTAATCAACCATTTTAGAGTAAATTGGGGGGTAAGGTATTGATTACCCACCTCACTCATTCCTTTGCATTCCTTTCCCTTTCCCTTTCACCACTTTGAACCAAGCGGACCCTCAATGTCTCCCACCTTAATGGCATGGAAATGACGTGGAGGCTTCATCAGTTCATTAATTTTGAGTTACAAATGGGTGCTTTATTTGAGCACATTCAGTGCTTTTTGACAAAAAAGTATTACAAAGTGGAAGAAAAATTAACATCCAGTAAGGAAAAATGGCAAAGACTTGAGAGTCTTTGGACGTATGATTTGGGACATCAAGTCGTGTATGCTCCACCCAATATAAAGTCCTCTCGTTTCTATCAACTATTTCAGATTACTATTTACAAACCACTAAAGTTCACAGGTTGGATTTGAGCATAATGTTATGCTCACCATATGATTAAATGTTTTAATGATTCAATGAATGTATATATACCCAACTGATTAAATAAAAGTTCATATCATAAGTTGAAAAAGTGATTTAACTGCTAATGTGCCTTTGGGACAAAAAAAAATGGCACATTTTCTACTTTATACCATTTTGTGAACACCAAATGCTTGATAAAACACTTGTAGTTATAAGTAACTCAAATCAAAGTATTGGGTGAAGATTTGTATGTCATCGTTAGTTGGTGTTAGGAAACTTCATTATAAGGATTCATCATGCAAAAATGAAAGTCGAGAGACTTGCAATGTTATTTTAGTCAAACCACAGGGATGAACGGTGTAATTTACTCTAAGGTAAATTATTGATTTAATTCTAACCGGTGCCTAAAGTATATATAGTTGCATATTCTTTGCTAAGACTATTTCATTAATGTGGAATTTTGACTTAAAAATGTCAACTTCTCAAGGTGGTTGTACCAATTTGCAACTTAACATGAGAAAAAAGCGATCAACTTAGTGTGACGCTAACCTACGACTTATAATGTGACACAGAGTAAGACGCCCAACTTGCGACTTCACTTGTGATATCCTAACACACGTCTCTAAATAGCTAAAAATGTGCGACTTGTAATACGACATCACTGCCATCGAGTATAGATTGCGACGTGTCTTAGGACATCCAACCACAATCATGATGCTAAATTCACAGCTGTCAGATACTTGCAACTTGTTGATGTCCGTCGCCGATTTTGTTGCTATTCTACTGAATTCTAGTAGCATCAGGACCTATTAAATACACAGATTCAATAGGCCAGGTGGGATTGATCCGCTGAGGTTGTTATCTGAAAGGAATAATATTTTGATATTATTCAGCTCGGCAAAGCCAATCTGGGAATCTTCCTTCTAATTTGTTCTTGCTTAAATTAAGAACATGAACTTCTTGTAATGAAACCCATTAAGGAGAAAGAAGTTTCCTGAGTTTTGGAGGAAAATGAAAGATGGGCTTGCGTTACCATTATTGATCGATGTATGTGAAAAAACTGGTTCCAAATTCCACCTTGTTTTATTAAATTACCCACTGAACTCAAACTAAAGATATTGGAATTGGTTTCCAGTGTTGATCTAGCAAATGTGAACTGTGTATGTTCAGAACTAAGACAATTAGCCTTGAATGATGATCTGTGAAAACAAATGTTTTTCTAGGAATTCTGGTATACCGTCTTGATAAAAAGGAGGACTTTTAAAGAAGAATTTGCATATTGGACAATTGAAAACAAAATTACGACTGGGTTGGGTATTTTGTTCGATTATGAGTGAAAATCCAACGTATGGTGATCCATTTGTTGTTGGCTGTCCTTTCCCACGAAAAAACCTCCACTGGAAAAAGTTATGCCAAACTCTATCATGGTGGGTTTGATATGGTGGTCCTGCAGATTTTTACTGTTAAGAATGTTTGAAAACCTAACGAGCCATGTTTTACCCAGCTTGTTTGTTTTAAAAAAGAAACAAACGTGCCTCAAGTTTTGTTTTGGCTGAATACAGTTTAACTATTACAGTGTCATTTTTAGTTCAGTGAACTAATCAAGCATGTAAATTTTATATATTTGTTATTTTTAATTTCCGGTGTAAATTTTATGTACTGTCTTAGCAAGATCCATAACACTAACTTTGGCATTGGTATTTGGTTACGTGTTGCCGATGGTGGTTCTCTATATCGATATTTGATGTGCATTTGGTAAAGTTCATTAGAACTCGGGTTAGTCGGGTTGGGCTGGTCGGGTTCGGGTCAATTCTGGTCGAGGCTAAAAAAACATACCCGAACCCGACCCTTTTTAGAACTCAGGTTAGTCGGGTTGGGTCAACCCGAATATGAGTAAAATGATTAAAAAAATGCCTTAGTTCAATATGTTTACATAGATAATTTATAAAAAAATATATGAGAAAAAATGGAAAATATCCTTATTCGGGTCAAGCGGGTCGACCCGAACCCGATTTAGCCAAATATTTTCAACCCGATACCAACCCTATTTAGTATTCGGGTTACTCGGGTTAACCCGAATATAATTTTTGACCAGAATAACCCGACCCGAAAAGGCTTAATCGGGTTCGGGTTCGGGTCAACTTTTTTTGACACCCCTAGTTACATGAAAAATCACTTATATAGCAACACGTATAAACACTATCATACACATATAAACACTATCATACACATATCATACACATATCAGTACCAAATGTTGATGGATTTTGAAAATAGAAATAAAACAAGGCTATGTAAAACAGAGGATGTGTAAACTCATACTGATTTTACTTTAAAGAGGAGAAATTATATGTTGAAATAAAGCTAGAAATAAAAGGGTGTAACATTACAGGTTTACCTCTTTTTATAGCCTAATTTGATAGATGTTTACTCCGACCATTCCATAAATTGTAGTCCAAATTCTTAGGTAGATTAACGTAAAAATAGGCAGATCAAATGTATTGGGTAATGGGTCATTGGGTCAAGTTGGTAAGTTTTTAGTGCGTCTCAAAATGGGTTGGTCGGGTTGGCTACCCAAAGAACTGGTAATATGGAAGAATAAATATAGATCCCCAAAAGGCAGTACAACAACTAATAACATGTAGGGATACGTAGGAGTGTATTTTGAGAAAAAGTTACTCAAATTTTGTGTTTTCATATTTGTATTTGCTCCAGACTTTGCTATTAAGTTTATAATTTTGGATATATATCATCTGCACAAGATAATTAATGTTTCCTACTTCTGAGTGAAATGTCCTTTACATAGTTGATTATGTTTAACTTTTGATATCAAACATGGTCAGTTTTTTGTAGTTACGGCAATATTGGCGACGTTTAACAAACGATCTCAACCATTGTCAGTTTTTTATGAGTACTAAAGATATCAACTACCCAATTCAAATGCATCATCATTCCATTAACGTATTTCCATCTAACTACTCATTATTCCATTTAGATATTTTGACTTGGGATCAATACTACTCACTATTGTGAGCTATTGTGTTAGTTTCCATCTAACACCATTATTTTTTGATAGTGTTTATCAGAATACTAAAAATTATGTTTATATTGTTTTGTTAACGAAATACTAAATTTTGTCTATTAATTTCATTTTAGTTTTCAATAGCACAAGTAAAGGAGTTTGATGTACAACTATGCATGGACTACCTTGGTGCCCCGTGCCCCTTTTGGAGGATAGGTTCGCAAGAATGGAACCCCACTCTCACTTGCCCAGAGCAAACTATCAAGATGAGGACAAATGCAAGGCCAATCTCTTTTCCAGGTATCAGTTATAACTGAGTTTGTGGATCAGTTATAACTTTTTAGTAGAGTATATTTTTGTGAATTTGTCCTTGCATTTGTCCTTATCATGGAAAAGGTTATACATGTTGAACCATTATCTTATTCGCCTAACCAACCCATTAATCTTAGTGAAAATGAGTAACTTAGTAGTGGGTGATAACATACCCATGGGTCACAGCACAGGAGAACTTTAAATTTGGTGTGTGTAATCGTTATTAGACGTGGTAAAATGGGTGACTTTGGCGGATAGGATAATCGCTTGAAACGGGTAAGTTTCTGATTTCGTTTGATTATGGTTAGTATATACGAGTCAACCATTCACTGAAGCAAAAACAAAAAAGGTATATATCAATCCAGACTGCTATATATAGCTTTACTTTCACATAATACCCGAATCGAACCCGACTAAAGCAACCTTATTTGGATTGATCTGGTTAATGGTTTCGCCTAAATACCCTCTCTATACGTGTTACAGAGTAGTTAAGTAGTATAAATATTTGGAATTAAAGTTCAACCATTCTATAAATGATCTTACTTAAAATAGAAATTGCATTAGAGAACTTACTAATTGTGTGGCGATTTGGTAATTTAAGACATCCTTACATTTTCTTAGTGTAGCTCTAGTAGAACTTCTAGGTTTCAGCCATGTGATCTATATGGTCCAACTTCATGGGTAGAAATCAATCGATTAGATATCAAGAAAATGATTTGAAAAATTTACTTTAGATATTTCTAGTTATCTTTTCACCGCCTCTGATCTTTACTACCTATAAAGCAAAAATGGTCAAAGGGGAATGTGAAAAACTGAACTTTCGGTCAATCCCGAAATTGCCCCTACGAAATAACATTGAAACTTATTTCTTTCTCACTAGAATGCACCACCGAGAAGAAGCTCCAAAACCCACGGCTACCAAAAAGATTTTCAATTTTGCAGGTATTTTGCGGGGAGGGATGTGGAGATGGTTGTGGATTTTGGTTGTCCGAGTGTAGATAGGAAAGTTTTCAACTTGGGGAAACGACTAAGGGCATACATGGGCATCAACGAAGGAAATGTATGTAATTTTTTAGAAGTTTTTTAGTGTTGGATGAGAAACACATGTTTAATATGCTAAAAAATTTCAATCTTGTGGGCCGGGTCAAGTGATTGTGATATAATTACGAGTTACGAGTAGAGTTAACTTTTTTACATGAGGTCATTATTCATGAGTATCAAAAAACTTTAGGGAGTATTGCAGTACCCAAAAAAATAGGTATGGAGTTTAATCAATTAAAGTTGGCAGTTGGCTAATTAAATATAGCATAAAATCAAGTTACGGGAAGAGACCGCTACAAAAAAAGATTAGCGGTTAAATCGCCAAAATGGTGCTTTAAGGTTTTGAGCAACATCAACCCTTACCCAAAAATACCAAAAGTAATGGATTTGCTAAATAATGAAGGATTTTTCAGGTTTGCAGCTCCTGCACTTTGAGGGGAAACTGTGAGAGGGCATATGTGAAAGCACGTGAAGATCAAAGTCGTCGGACTGTGGATGTTATGCGTTTTGTACTCACGTACAGTCTTGATCATATAACTGGCTCAGAGGGTAGCGAACCAATGATAAACAAAAAGGTGGAGGAAGCAATGCGAAGTTTAATAAAAGATATGGTGAAATATGGCAAGGATGCACTTGATTTTGATCCGTCAATATAGGTTCCTTCTGTCCAGAGAAGTCAATCTCAACAGCATGAACACCGATCAACTATTCCTACTCTCCAAGGCGATTGGAATTGCCCTAAGTAATTCAAATACTGCTATTTTTGTTGTATTTATTATAAAGGTGTCAATTTCGACTTGTTTGCTTATGAATGGGCTGATTTGGGCCGTGTTTTATTTCAAACGGGTCAAATGAAAGTTTTTAGCTAAAAGGAAAATAGTCAAATGAGTTGAAAGTTGCCTAATCTCTATCTTTTAAAACATACAATCTTTCAAAATCTTCAACTCAAGGGTTTAGATTAATATTGTTCTGAAAGTATTTTTCTTTATATAATGAAAAAAACTTCTTGGTAAGAAATTGGACAAAATGTTGGTTTGTTGGTCTACTTGACGAGGCCTGTATCAATCCAAGCCTGTATTGATCCGTTAGTGAAGGAAAGGGGCATTCGGGAAACAGTTAGTTGGTTCTGACAAAGCTGCTAGAAGGCCGACCCGACAACCCTCCATCTTGCCACCCTTATTTAAGAAGGTGTTTTATTATCTTGTCGTGCTTGCATAACATAGTTCTTAACACTAATTTTTGACAGATGCAAGCTCTTTAACATTGCCAGAAACGTCAAGTGCATGCGTTGTAATGGCCTATTCCATCAAAGACGTAAACTTTCAGGAAAAAATTGGGATGATATTCAGTTGAAGAAAGGAGATTGGTTATGTCTAAGGTATACTTTAAAATCATTTAATAGTAGATTCCGATCTTTTCATGACACTGTAAAACCATTTAATTATCGAAAACCAAAATAAAAACCAAAGTTCTTACAAGATACTGTAAACTACTGATACAAACCGTAAGCTGGATTCCGATCTTTTCATGGCTTACAATACTGGCTAAACAAAGTTGCTTGCCTTTTTTACTCTATTGAAATCGAGTTTCTGTATGCATAATGTAGTTGATCTAAATTCCTATTTTCGATATAAAATTTGTATCATATTGTTGTGGAATAAGAATGAGTAAACAGAATGTAAAACTTTGTTTACTTTGCAAAATCATGTAAATAGAAAACATAATTTTATCACTAGCAACTTAAGTTTTAATTAACAAAATAATTAAGACTAAACAATGAGTATTGTTGATATAAAAAATGAACCTAACAATGCCATATTTGCTCTACGTAGACGTCGTTCAGTTAATTAATACAATGGAGGAGTTGAAGAAATTGACTGAATCAGAAGCTAAAGAAGATGAGATAATAAAAGTTATTAATAGTAAAAAGGATGCAATGTTTAATTCCCTGTGGCAACTCAATGTTATAGATATTGAGACAACCTTATCCCATGTTTGTCAACCGGTAAGTTCATGCATTGTATTCTTCATTCTAGATAGGAAGTAGTACAATTTTTAAGTCTTTGATTGTGTGTCCAAGAACTTTTATTCTATACAACCGCCTAAATCGTTTCATATTCAAAGATTCAGATACATATACATTCCGTATGAACTTTATGCGCCTTTCTTCATTTAGAAATAATTGTTGTATCCACTTCAGGTACTCAAAGATAGTAGTGTTCCAAAGGTTAGGCTCAAACAGCGGGCTAAATCAATGAAGAAACTCGGAACTATATTCCAAGTAAGTATCACGTCATTCACATTCATTTGTTCGTAATAACTAGAATTTGAATTGAAAATTTTGTTACGAAGAGAAAATGTTTCATTTGTTCTAAACTTTACAAACCAATCTTATGTAATACTCATTGTGATCTGATTTTCAGAAATGTTTCATTTGTTCTAAACTTTACAAACCAATATTATGTAATACTCATTGTGATCTGATTTTCAGGGAGCAAAGTCAAATTACCGCAGAGAAAACAGTTTGCGAGAGGAAAGCACGGTGAAAAAACCTGCTGATGCATCTTCTTCATCCAAATAAATTCAATACTTTACCGTGCAATATTCATTGACCAATTTTGTAGCGTAACAGTAATCATATTGGTTTATATATACATACAAATCGTTAATTATCTGCCGCTAGGAATTCCGTTGCTATGCACGGGTACTCGCCTAGTGTTAGTAGTGTCTGCTTGTACTCGTGATTCGGTAGGCTGAGTTACCAAAAAAGGGTTAGTCATAAAGGATTGCTCTATGTCGAAGTTTCTGCTAGATAAATTCTTGATTTGATACTATATTTATCTTCTAATATCTTGCAGTAAATTTGGATGTCAGTTCTCATAATTGTCTTATTATATGTTTCTTTCCTTAGTAACATTGTAGGTGACCAAAAAAGCTTAGAAAGTTTATGCAGAGTTGCATTTTAATGGTTTACCGACCCATTGCTCTCTTGGTATACATGTAAGGGGGTGTTTACTTTCTTCTTAGTGGGAAAAGAATGTGGGCCCAAAGCCTTAGTCCCTCAAGATGTAAATGTCTATTTGGTGATTTTTTTTCTTTTATTTTAGTTTAACTAGATAGTTATTGTTGTAGACGGCCATTTGTTTTGGCCTTTTATACAATAAGCCATGTCTTTTTGGTTGTCATTGAAGTTTAAGTAAATGAAATCCAAGGTTATTTTTTAAAGGATAGATTGTCTTTATTTAATTAATGCTTTTGTTTATCATGAAAATAAAATTTCTTTTACAGGATTCTACCTGCTAAAATGGATTAGTTCTGATTTAACAAAAGACCGCAAGAATACAGAGAAATGTATGATTGCCTTTTGGGCTTCATTTTTCTATACGGTATCTACCCGAACAACAAATTTCACATGGCATTAGACAAGTCACTTGGAAAGCTTGGAAACCAAGCTTGGCAAGCTATAAAGCTTTAATACATCGCTAACATAAGTATCGGGTAGTCCTACCTACAACAATGTACCAAAACTACACTTCTCTTAAACGTATGCCGGAAAAAATTTATACAAAAAGATCGGTTTGCACATTGCATCCATGCTTTGCTCAAAGAAGTCATTGGATTAAAAAATAATAATAATAATAATAAAAAAAAAAAAAAAAAAAAAAAAAAGAAAAAAAAAAATTAGGGTGTGTTTGGTTTTAGTTTGGCATTCAGATTCGGTATTAGTTTGAAAGAAATGATAAATGTTTGAATGTATTATAAAAGAGAAAAATGTTAGGATTAATAAAAATTAGGGTTAAGTCCATAAAATAAAAACGTACTTTCATAATTTTCCCAAGTTAGGTAACAAACTTTTTTATTTAACTATCTAATTAAACAACTTGTTCTAACAGGGAAAAATCACTAACATGATCTTCTGAGCAATGTTTTGAAAACTGGGTTCGAAATCGACCCGGTCGAGTCACCGGGCACCGGGTCAACCAGTTCGACCGGTTGGACCGCCGGGTCAACCCGGTTTTCAATTTATTATTTTTTTTACCGGGTCAACCGGTTCGACTGCCGGGTCAACCGGGTCGACCACTGGGTCAACCCGGGTTTTTATTAAAATATTTTGAAAAAATGAAACCCGGCCGAGTTTCGAGAACCGTGTTGACCCGGGTCACTCAACCCGGCGGGTCAAACCGGTTAACCCGGTTTTAGAAACCCGGGTTGTTTTGACCCGTTTTTTCGGCCGAAACCGGTTAACCCGGCCGGGTCGACCTGGGTTTCAAAACCTTGCTTCACATCATTAAATTTATTTACATGTACTTTTTGTATTTTCCATATAGACATTATAACTAATATACAATTACTGAACTACCCTTTTTCTTAACCTTACCCATCTCCTCCACTTCATAATCTGATATTTTTCTTTCCCATTATTTTTTCTTTGTCACTCATTTATCAACCTCATCATTCCATTTCTTCCCCAAATTCAACCAATCCACCATCACCACTATCTCTTATCCAACAAATCATCCACCGTTACCCACCAACACATCCTCGCAGCGGCCCCTTCACAGTCGGTTGTCTGATTGTGCCATTTCCAGATCTAATCCGACACTACATCATATTCCACTGTCAAGCCACCTTACATACACCACCACATTTATCTACTTTCATTGTTTCATTTTGTTTTTCGGATCTAAACGGGTATGTGTAATGGTGGTGATGAAGCTATATATAACATTGGTATTGATGTAGCCCCACATGGTTTTCATCACAGATTTGTGACTAACTGGTTTTAAAAAATGTATGATTTGTATTTTGTGGCTAATCATGTTGTTGAGTTTGTTGAGGTGAAACAGTGGCACAGTAATTCAAAGCAAGATATGTTTATATTCATTTTGTAAAATTATTTTGCATTGAAGATTTATGGGAAGGAGTGGTGGAAGTTAGATGGTGGTTGGTGTTGAGTGGTGGCCGCCATTGCCGGAAGTAGCTAACTAGCTACTAGCCTATCGGTGGTTTACAAACACAGCTTGCAAGAAACTTTATGAAGTCAAACATTCATTTAAATAAGGGACCCCACGAGTTAAAAGTCAAAGGACAACTAGGCAAGTCCTAGTCAGCAATTTGGTGAAGCATCAACACACAACGCCTATTCTTTACCAACTTGGGTTTGTTCTATTTAGTATTGACTTCTGATGATCAAACTTCAAAATCCACATTAATAAAATCGATAACAATTCAAATACATTACATTCACAAAAGCATAACCAAACAAAGCATCGTGAATCGCCTTTATTCTTCATACAACTCCCCTAAGTACAACACTCTCAACCACTGATTCCTTCTCCCCATCCTCTAAAACATCTTTCTCCTTAACTTCAACTATCTCTTCAACAACATCATGATTAGGGGTGGAAACGAGCCGAGCCGAGCCGAGCCCGAGCCTGCCAGAGCTCGAGCTCGGCTCGTTTATATTTTAGAAAGCTCGAGCTCGAGCTCGGCTCGGTTCGAGCCTTAAAATTTGAGCTCGAGCTCGGCTCGTGTTATTATATAAAAGCTCGAGCTCGGCTCGTTTATGATGCGCTTATATGAGGCTCGAGCTCGGTACAACATCAACAATATCCCATCTCATATCTCACGGCCATCAAAAATAAAAATAAAACGAATAAATAAGTCACGAAGGTATAAAGAAAAATCTAAAGATCTCAGATTCGTGTTATTAATAAAATCTTTAGAGATTTAAACACGATCTATTCATCAAACTGTGAGAATCATAACTTTCTTTCTTTTGATCAAATAATCACAAAAACAAACACGTACATCCTACACGTGATCTTGTAACAAGATCTTGAAGTCGAAATGAAGATTCTGATAGTTTGTGTGTTTGCGTCCGATTTGTGGTTTTTATAATTAAAAAGTCAAGATGGTTGTTGTTTTGATTGAAGAAGAGAGTGTGACGGCATATTTAAATTGTAAAGAAGAGATGGGTTGAAGTGGAGATGCGTTTTGGTGTGGAGTAATAAGGTAGGGTTTTTACTTTTATTTTTTTTAAAAGAAAACGTGTGGCGTAGATCTTTGGGAGAAAAAGGTAGAGTTCAAAATTAAATTTGACCATTTTTAAAGAAAAGGTAATCTGTTGACTGTTGTTGCATTTAATAATTTTTCTTTTGGAATTCTCATTATGAAATACACACGCATATGTCTATATTTTGTATTATATATGTATACATACATAAAATATACTAGAGCTCGTTTAGGCTCGCGAGCCTACTCGAGCTTGGTATATAAAGCTCGGGCTCGGGCTCGTTTACTAAATGAGCTTTAATTTAGGCTCGAGCTCGGGCTCGAGCTCGTTTAAGCTCGGCTCGTTCGAGCTTTTTACCGATCCGATCCCGAGCTTTTTACGAGCGGCTCGGCTCGTTTCCACCCCTAATCATGATTCTGATCTAATGGATCATTTACTACTACTGGACTAGGGGCTTGTGTGCAATTTTCCAATTTCAGAGGACCTGAATTGTATAAATGTGAAGCAGTTGATGGTTTGCAAAAACATATGAATGAAGGACAGTGGATCTTGCAGAACAAAACCCTCATGAAAATACTCTTCATTAACTATCCCATTAATTAATCACCAAATATAATAATACTAAAAGATTAAATCTTTGTTATAACGATTCAATCTTTTAACAAAATAATAATGACCCACAACTTAAATTTGTGCTACAAATCAAGATTCTTAAAAAGATTAAATTTTTGAGGCAAATAAAAATGACCCACAGTCCCACATGTTACATTTGTTCTAAAAGTGCTTAAAAATAAAGAGATCAAGTTTCAAGATTCATATAAAGATTATATATTTGAAGAAAATAAAGATGACCCAGATGGATTTAAGGCAAATAAAGATGACCCAGAAGTTAAATTTGTACTAAAAAGTATTTTGACACTAATATTTTGCAATGAAAGTGAGAAAAAAATGGTTTTTTTTTTTTTTTATAATCAAGATTTATAAAAAGTTGGATTTTTTAGGAAAATAAAGATGACCCAGTTGAATTTAAGGCAAATAATGATGACCCAAGAAGTTGGATTTGTTGGTTGCTAAAAGTAGTGAAAGTAATAAACTGAAAGACTATAGATGCTTTGCAAGTGAAACAAGTAAGTTTGTTTTGATGCAAAGAGGAATACTTTGTTCTCAGGACATGAATTTATTATCCACATATTTATGTTTCTTGAGTTAATTTACTTTTAATTTTTTAAAGTAAAGGGTGTATGATACGACCCGGGTTGTATCGGGATAAGACACAACTTCAAGCGTGTGTTGGATCCGTCAGAAAATAGAGAGAAGAACTAGAGATTTGTTTATCTTAAACTTTGATTGATTGATTCATTCATAACATTATGACACATTAAATACTAGTCTATGAGATAACTCTCACAAACATAAGACTTATCCTAACATGACTCAAGACATATCCTAAACAATGACTCAACACTTATCCTAATAAACATAATAAATAAACTATGATAGTTATTCAACACGGGCGTATCACTCCCCACTCCTTCAAAATCACCTTGCCCTCAAGGTGTTGTCTAAAATAAATCTTGATTCCGGGATCCCATGTTCTTCTTTGAATTTTAGCCTCCATTCCCATGGCAACATCCATGTTTTCAAAAGTTACCAATAATAGCAATGTCCTTGATGTGCCGGTCTGTACCCACTTTAGATTAACAACTAAACTCTCACCAATATCAAAAATACCATCTATCGCGTTATTAACCACATCAACACCAATATATTTAACAGCATCTAACGACCTTTTAATCTTAGGTGAAGCAGGTAATGAGGGAATGATATCTGATTTCTTTTCAATTATATGCTCTTTCTCCTTCTCTTCAATTGCCTCAAAACGAGCCTCGACTATATGGGCTAAGGAAAAGGCTTCTCCTAAAGTTGTAGGTCTTGCCCTCAACAGTTCTATTTGTAACTTCAGTTTAAGTCCGGAGATATAAAACGATGTAAGTAAAGATTCAGAGATCCATGTTACGTGATTTGCAAGTACCACAAACTCACTCTGATATTCAGCCACCGTACCCATTTGCAAGAGCTTAGAGAGTGCATATTCTACGTCCCGATTGCTGCCGCCGGATGCCATGAATAATATTCAAGCGATTAATAACTCAAAAAAAATATTTTTTTTCTTGATGAATAGTACCCGCGATGAACAGTACCAGATGAACAGTGCTATGCACTCACGATAAACAGTGCTGATGAAGAGTAATTTTTTTTTTTTTCTTTTTTTTTTTTTTTTTTTTTTTTTTTTTTAAAACTTGGAACCCTAATCAAAACCCCTCTCAACGAGAGCTCTCAATGAAAGCACCAATTGATACGACCCTGTTAGGGGTTGTATCGGGATAAGACACCACTTCAAGAGTGTGCTGGCTCCATCAGAAAATAGAGAGAAGAACTAGAGATTTGTTTATCTTAAACTTTGATTGATTGATTCATTCATAACATTATGACACATTAAATACTAGTCTATGAGATAACTCTCACAAACATAAGACTTATCCTAACATGACTCAAGACATAACCTAAACAATGACTCAACACTTATCCTAATAAACATAATAAATAAACTATGATAGTTATCCAACACGGGCGTATCAGTGTAAGACAAGATATTTTTTTTGGTTTGTAAAATTTTAGAGGCCGTTTAGTTGGTGAAAAATTTTCTATTTTTTCAGGAAATTTTTCATATGAAAAGAGAAAAATTGAAAATCCATTTAGTTAAACTTTTTTCAAACAATTTTCAAAAAATGTGAAATTCTCATTCTTTTAATTTTAACTTAGGTTTGAAAAACCCATTCTATTCTTCTCACTTTTTTCATTCTCTGGGAATTTAGAAAAAGGAGAAACATGAAAATTTTTCACCAACTAAATGGCCCCTTAACTTCTTTGAAGTAAAGAAAGTGAAAGATGACAAGAGGAAAGAAACATTCTTGAATTTTGATTGACCCATTTGCCCTCATAATTGTACTTGGGCTAGGGGTAAGCAGGAACCGCACCGCAAAACCCACACCGCAAAATCCGAAACCGCAACTAAAACCGCGGTGCGATTCCTAAAAATAAAAAAACCGCATTTTGTGGTGCGGTTTCGGTTTCTACCAAAAAACCGCACCACAATAACCGCACCGCACCGCAAATCATATATATATATATATATATATATATATATATATATATATATATATATATTAAACCAACTAAATTTCTTAATTTTTGTATGATAAAATGTTTTGGTTTATACATTCATAATTAGTTATTTCAAACGCATTTAATAGGTTAATTATTGTCTGAGTTTTTAGATTATATAATTTTATTTTTCTATCAATTTATCATCGAAGTTTTAAAAATTATTCGCCTCATTTGACTTTTAGTATTGTTTAGATCTATAATTTCATACTAATACACAGCATTTTGTAGATATGTTTCAACTCATCATATAACCTTATAATATGTTTATTCTATAATAAATATATACGAAAAATATGATTTAAAAAAAAAACTTAAAAACCGCAAAAACCGCAAAACCGATCCACAAAACCGCAAAACCGCGCGGTTGCGGATTCTCACTTTTCAAAAACCGCAGTTGCGGATGCGGTTCGGTTTTTACCAAAACCCGCACCAACCCGCACCATGCTCACCCCTAACTTGGGCTAAAAAGAGGTGGTTATCGGGTCACTGTCATATCAACACCTTTTCAGTTTTTTTTCTCCTTTCAGTTTTCCTTACTACTGGTCACATTTCACCCGTTTTGGCCACATTTCTTTCATTTCATTGAAATACTTACTTTATACAAATATAACCCACTAAATATCTCACACATATACTTACAAAATAAATATAAACAGATCACACACACACTTACAAAACAAAACAAAATATCACACACATTTACTTTTTGAAAACATGCCTCATTTTTTTTGTACTTCACTTTGGTCAGCCGGTCATCATTAGATTTCAATTTGGCCGTGAAATGCAACATATGTTTTGGTTAATGGCGCGTGAAACATGATGAGTAGTGAGTGGGTCACTCCCACTCCGGATAGTCTTATATAAAAGTGTCTAGAAGTTTGATTAATCACATGAATCGGTAACACTGTGTTCTCGAGTATCACTTAAAAAAATAAAGTAAACAAATGAATTGAAACAAAAATGGTTGTATTCTCGAGTGGAACTGAAAAAGAAAGGTAAGTTGTATAATTTTAAAATAAGATGTTTCATCTTAAAAGTAGACTGGAAATATTTAGTTTATGTTTCTTTAATTTTTCTTGTTAAAATAACTTAAAAACTAAGCATAAGTGTAACATGTTAGCTTTATGTTAAGCAATATATCATCGTTTAGACAGATAAAATTAGACTTGAATCACTAATCAAGAGTTTGAATATGGTAAAAGTCCAATATTAAAGAATAAGTTCTTTTCAATGAAATAGTTTTGAGTTGTTACCTGCACAAACATATACATATCATAACAATCTACTATCATAAAGTGATTAGTTTAAGTTACACGTATTTCACACTAACATCTTTATCGGAATTTTTTTCTAGGAAGAGCAACAATTTTTTTGTGTAATTTCTTTTTCTCTTACGATGCAAAAATGATCAAATTTCAACATTGATACTCATGCAAACCGAATATGATGTTGCGATCACATGAGACGAAAGTTCAATGGGTTGCATAAAAATTCAATAATCTTAGATAGGCAAAGACTACCATTTTACACAAAGTGAAGTTGTTATGACAAAAACCAAACCATAAATATAATCAATTAAAAATATGGATAAATCAACGAATCAATGTGATTAAAATTAAATGAACAACAAATTAAAAAAGAAACATGATTGGGAGTGAGCTGTCGAACAAACAAGATTAAAATAGCCAAAGCTAGGAAAAGGGTACCTACAAAAAGCCACCAATTTGCTATTTTGAAAGGCAAAATATACTTTTTAGCACATTCTTTAATCTTGTGTTTTTTTAACCGGCAAGTATATAGTATAGTGTCATTACTCATAGAGTAACTGTCATGGCTCATGTTTTTCTACTCCTTTTTATTGGATTTCATATTAACCCAATTACGAAAATGAACGTTATAATAAGTGTTTTTACGGGAATGAACATTTTTTTACGTACTTTACCAAAGTGACCAATATATGTCACCATCAACTTTTTTTACTTTCCATTCGCTCTAATATATCGCCCGAATTCAATAACATCGCCCAAGTAAAGTGTATATTTAGTGAATATTTTTAAGTAAAGTAATAAAAACTATAATACAAAACCTCGTATACCCAAAGTCCGCACCTTATACTATGAAAAATAGAATTGTATAGTCAAATCTTTACCATTACAAACATATAGGTAGTTGGTAGTCACACCTATGCCCATATTGTACCATCACCAACTATACACATCTCAGTTATTCACATAAGTCCATCCTTTTCCTAGGATACCATGACATACTTGGTTTATTTGGAAATTTTGTACATATAAATAAAAAATATTTATTGTACTTGACTATTCAACCCATTGTTTCCGAAAGAAAAAGTATAAGCAAGTTCAAGATCTTGAATAAAGAAAGTGGCCCCTCTTGTTAAATGTTGATGTTTTGGGTAAATAGCTTGTTTCGCCTAGACCCTCGCCTGTGAGATTAACACTACGCCTAGAATAGTGAGTCATGTGTAGGAGTGTCACTCTGAAATAGCCTAGGTCCTCGCCTCTGATAACAGAACCTCGCCTAACAAAACCTCGCCTAGGTCCTCGCTTATCACCTAGCCTAGAGCCACTTCTGGTAACACAATTCAATTCACCTCGCCTAGGTCCTCACCTCTGATAACACAATTCAATTCAACTCGCGTACACCTCGCCTAAACTCTCACCTCGCCTAAACCCTCACCTACAACTCGCCTAAACCCTCTTATCTTTTTGAATCACATACGCCTTGCCAGCACATCGCCTAGTATTCCTTTTACTAGATCTAACGGTTAGAAACTAATTTAGTAATACATCTAACGGATAATATATGAAATGTCCATTTTGGATAATTTTATGTGCGATGTTTATATGTGTAAAGTAGTTGAATAAAACGTTCATTTAAGTAATTTACTCTTTCATATTCCTTTCTTGGCCTTTTAAAGAAACTTTTCATATTAAAAGATACTTTTGATAACAACCAATGGTGTGTTTTATTAGTTCCAAAAAATTACATTTCCTTTTTTCATGCCCACAAAATTTGTATTAAACATAGATATTTTTGTATGTTGACTCGTCAACTTTAATATACATGTCTACAATTAAAGATCTTAGAAAAGAAAACACTTGCCACGTTGATCTAAATTAATTGTTAAAAAGATGATCGTCTTTGTTTATATGTAAACAAAATCGTTTTTACACGAGATGTTAAACGATGACTAACTTCAAGAGCATGATTATAAACACAATAATTATGTGTTTTCTAATGGGTAATGCACAAATGCTTGTGTATTTATCTTAGTTTTCTTTAAATTTTGAAGCTACAACTACTTAATATTTGATAATGTTGGGAATTCTGTTAAGTAAGAATTCTGCTGATGGTTACTGCTAAAGAGCTGGTTCCTGCTGAAGCAGTGTATTTGATGAAGACTAGTTTCAGTATTATTAGTTTCTGCGGATATAGTTATTCCGTATTTTACGTAATATAGTTAGGATATGCATGAGTTTATTTAGGAAGTGATAATGCATATCTTTTAAAGTTTTTAGAATATACGTTTCTTGTGAAACGATTTAGGGTTTCTTGTGTATAAAAGGAACACACGATTATGTATTGAGTACACGTTTTTTATAAAACACTTTCATTATTATTAAAAGATCCATAGAGAATCAATTGTTCTTAGTATTCAGTTGTTAATACTTGTGTTTGTTTCCGCTTTAGAATACAAGTTACAGAGATTATCTTTTAGTGTGTTAGTGATTACATTAACATAACTAACGATCCACGAATGCTCAAAGATCTATCAAGGTCTAAGGTTCAACAGATTTGACATGTCTTTACCAAAGCTGTACCCTTTGGACTAGCCAACTTTTTGATGGAATAGTCAACATCAGGTAAGTTGATAACCAGAGAAGGTGTGGAAATAATCAACACCAAACCTGCATACAACATACAATACTATACAAATCTGTTTTTTTTTAACCAAAAAACAAAACAAATATATAACAAAATACCATCAAGTAGAAGCAGCTCTGGAAGTCGTGATCCTGAGTTTGAACACTTTAACCAGAGATTCAGCAAATAACCTAGCATTCCCAGTTGGATTAGGAGGAATCTCCAACTTCTGTTGAAGCATTTTCTCCATAAGAGACATTGTCAGAGGATACCTTTTCCCAAGAACCATGAGAAGCCTGAGTCCAGATGTAGTTTCCAACACATGAACATAGGGCATAGGGTAAAACTTCCAACTCTGAACTTTCCACCTCTGATTGTTTTTCCACACATCATAACCAGCACCAGTGGGAGTAGAAGAATCCAAAAGCACTCTGAGATCACCCAATAAATACAATCCAGAACCTGTAGGAGTATGAGTTGCATAATATTTGTGAACCAAATCATTTAGAGTGAGCAAGTCCTGATGATCCACAAGATGTAGTATTTCTTGTAGGAATGTGAATGAGAGAGAAGTTTTATCAAGTCGATAAATGGTATTGATCTGACCATTGTTAGATAATTTCCAATGAACCAAAACATCTCTAACTCCCTCTGGCCAATCATCAGGGGATCCTTCTTTGACAAATGAAGCATCAGGAGCATTAACATCTACTAGTGTTTGTGCTGAATGGGAAGTTCTCACTCTGGCCATTCTCTTAGCCCTTCTTCCAGGAACATAAATTGCATCATGGGGTAAAGAAGGTTCCTCATGAACTACATCTTCAGTAGATACATCTTCTGCAGTACTAGTTTCCACTGATGGAATATCCATTTGTTCATCAGTAGAATCCTGAGAAGAATCAAGTGCAGCAGATGCATATTGTTCATCCATGGACTTCCTTATCTGTTTAGCCCTAGCAGCTGCAAGCTCTACTTCTCTTTCATTAAGCTCATGAAATCTTGCCATTTCAGCTTGTTGTTCATCAGCTAACCTTTTTACAGCCTCTTCACCCAACCTCTCCTCCTCCATTTGTTTCATGGTTCTCTTTCTAGAAGGAAGAGCTTCTGCTACAACTTTAGCTTTACCTTTATCAACACTAGATGAAGCAGCAACAGTTGTCACATCAGCAGAAGTAGCAGGTAAAGATACCTGATTATAACATCCCGTAAAATTTTCCTACGATTAACATGTTACCATAACATAGATTAACCATTTTTACCCATAACAATTATATATATATATATATATATATATATATATATATATATATATATATATATATATATATATGACTTAGGATCAAATAAGAAGAAAACTTAAAATAAGAATGATAAGAAGAAACCACAACCACTCATTTCAGATGCATCTACAAAAATGAATGCATCTCCCCTTAAAATTCTCTCTCCTATTTGAAATGTGTGGTCAGAAATCCTTCTTATTCTTCCTATTTTAGTTTTTCTTCTTACCGGATCCCTACCCATATATATATATATATATATATATATATATATATATATATATATATATATATATATATATATATACTTTGTCAATTACAACGTTATTCACTCTTACCTTGAAACGACGTTTACACCTGAACCTTAATAACCTAGATACCATACATGACTTAAAACATTGATACTTAATAATTGTACGTTTCAATAATTACCAAATATAATTTATATAAATCCCGAGCCTACTAAAATTCCCATGTGTACTCGCTAATAATATTGGACCTCTAAGAACCATGAACGACAATTGTTATCAACTTTCAAATATAATTACTATACTAGAATATTGATCAAGTTAAGGCACCTTACAAGTTTCATCTCAACTTGACACAAATAGCATTTTATTTCATAACAATTCGTATGAATTCTAATAAACCACCAACTTTCTGTAACGTATTTAAATCCTAATTTTAAGGCTTTTCTGGTCCGAACCAGGAAAAGTGTAAAACACGAAAGTTGTCCGAAATAATGTTTTATGTCTAGACTCGCGAGATTTTAAACCAAAAACGCATTTCCAGGCTGTTATCTATAAAATACGACCTGGACTCAAACATGAATACTACTACCTCAAATACAACCTAAGTAACGCATGTGCAACCCTTACACCGACCACCCTTGCTCCCCAATCATCACGAAACGTATGTAAGATGTCAGGAATATTCAGCCACAAACCTTACACATCCTCATAGACTATGTTACAAGGATTCAAGAATGATAAATCTCACTAACACTCTTGTACGATTACTATCCCAAACCTGACCCAAGTAAACCTCCCTCACTCGTTACTGCCCTAAGTGTAACCTAAGGAAAAACCATGTGCAACTCTTACACCACCTTCCTGTTCCATTTTATCACTTATCACATTCTAGTTCGAGTATATAAAGGCTTCATGCTGATCGGCTTTCTCAATACAACTTACATCACGTATACTTATAGTTTCTGTCGAGCCAAGTTGGAAGAGAAAGCAAGATTGTGGAAACTTGGAACTAATATTGGTTCATGGTTGAACCCTTAAACCAAGCTATACACCATCACTCTTCCACCTCCCTCACTACCCTTGAACCAAACCTAAACATAAAACGTTGTTCTATTGTTGCTGTTGAGAAGAAAGAAAGAAGAAGGAACCATGCAATATAATTCTTTTCATATGTACACACATACTCTTTCATATTCATAAAGCTTGGTTCATAAATTCCTGGCCTCCTGTGGTGAGTACGAGACATGTTTGAAAGCTTGGAAGCTATGAAGTTGTCTTGGTTCTCGCTCGTCTCTCATTTGTCTTCATTTTCCACCACCTCAGTTGGTGTCGTAAGTCCTTCCTTTTTCATACCATAATTACTACATTCACTGTTATCACATGCATGCATACAATATGACTTAGATGGTGTTTAGGCTTGTGTGGCTACTTAAAAGAATCACTACTACACAAATTGGTTTTTCCCACGGAAGAATCCGTGGGAAACCCAGTGGGTAAGGGCCCTTTTCCACGGATTTCACACGAAATCATTCCGTGTGTAAAACCCTTGTGGGTAAATATTTTCCCACTGATTTTCCCACCGAGCGTTGACTTTTTTCCCACGGATAATCCATAGTTTTAATTTCCCACAACTTTCTCACAAACATTTTCCCACCGATTTCCCACTTTTTTTGCATCCATTTTTCATATGTATTAGTGGTTTTTTAACCACAGATTTCCGACAAACATTTTCCCACTGATTTCCCACATTTTTAGCATCCATCTTTCACATAAATCAGTCGTTTTTCCCACAGATTTCTGACAATTATTTCCCACAGCTTTCCCACTACAACCTATGACGGTTTTATCACAGATTTCCCACGGAAAAATAAATTTCCTCAAATAATTTTGTGGGAATTTTGTGGTTAATTAGTGGGAAATATGTGGCTAAAATTCCGTGGTATTTCAGATTTTTCAGAACCTGTAAAAACAAAAAACCAATATCTAAAACAATAAAAGCAATTGACAAATTACCAAAATAACAAATCCATTACCCAAAATGCATTAATGTGTCGCCCAATGCACATAAATTCGTAATTCAAAAGACATAAGTTAGTAACATGTTATCGGACGATGCACCATCGAAATTGTTTTCGATCTACTACAACTCAATAGTTCGAACACAAAAACTAAGGCCTAATGCTAAATCAAACTAGCTAGGTCCAGGATCCGATTCAGTAGGTCGCTCAGTTCGGGGAGGATAATTCTGAGCAAAAGACTCAAACCTATCATTGAGTGTCTTATGCCAAGCCAACATGTCCGCTGCTCTTTGAGCCTCAGCAGCTACCCTTTCATCTTCAATCTTTTTTTTCAAATCATCATTCTGCTTTTTCAGAATTTGTATCTCCTGTTACATCCAATTACACATTACTTCATTAGAATAACAACAATATGAGAAAACAATCAACAACCTAAATGCCGCCTAACAAAGACCACACTCAAAACTGGAACAAGCAAAATGCCATTTAACGCAGACTTAAAATGCCACCTAAAATGCCGCCTAACACAGACCACACATAATCAATCCTAACTATTATCCATTTCCTGCAATTAGGAGTTCTTATGAACTTGAAGCAATCACCAATCAGCAATTCAGGAGTTTAATGTCTAACGAAGCTAGTTATATGTTCACTAGTTCCATTACAGAATAATGTTGGAAAATTCAAATCGGGATAGAAAGTTAAATACTGGAACAGGGGATTCTTTTATCAAATAAGATGACAAGTTGTAGACAGTTAAATCAAGGTATAACGAAAATAGACAAACCTCATAAGGTGAGCACATGTGTGTGGCATAGATACTCCCAGATCCCGGTACACCTGTTAGCACAAAAGCTGGATCCTTTGTCGATCCGGCACCAAGCACGTGACCTCTATCTGATGTAGCAACACCCTTCCAAACATCAAAATCATCTGGAGGGGACTTAGACCCACTCTCATCAATCTCGGCATTCTCTTCATTCTCTTCATTCTCCACATGCTTTTCCAAGATAAGCCTTGAATAATCATCCTGTTATAGAGAGTCAACACAATATATTAGTAATGGAGAATTAGTAAAACCGGAAAATTTAAAATTTGGTAAAACTGTTAAGATTTATAAAAGCACATAAGTAATTTTTATATATATATATATATATATATATATATATATATATATATATATATATATATATATATATATATATATATATATATATATATATATATATATATATATATATATATATATATATATATATATATCATATAATAATACTTCGAGATTTACCAGTCGTTTTTTAGCCATGGGGTCAACAAACTCTGCTGTCCCACTTGATCCGGGTTCTCCTGGCCTTGTCCCTTTCCTGGTGTGAACTTGTGTATGCAATTCTAGAAGCTTCACTCTACGCCCCGTTTTATTTTTCTAATAAAATAAGTATGAAAACATTAATGAGAAAAAATCATACAAGCTAACTTTGCATACTAATGCTTGTTGACAATGATTTTTTATTGAAAAAATTATATCATTTTCATACCATTACGATCTTAGTGTGGAGAAAGCTACGTGAGCCTGCTGTGTGCTTTCCTGATTGTGATTTGGCTCTGTTCTCTTGGGCAGTTTTTGATTTGAGTCTCCATTCATCAGTATCCCATGCGTTAACCATAGGAAGCCAATCATTTTCACTAATCCAAATTGGGCGGCTGGAACTGATGCAACCGATGTCCACATTATTATTCACTCTTTTGACCTTCATCGCAGCCTTTCTCACACCCCTCATTATATCAGTATACCTCTTCCCGATGTGAGATTCCCAAGCATCACGAATCTGATTACTTTCTGCAGCATCCCATCGATAAAACGTCTGCACATAAATTGTAAATTCAATTAGCTATATCAGTTTAAAATGACATTTGCTTTATTTAGATGTGAGCAATAGTAAGTCACAAACCCCAAAGCGATTAAAACACCTATCACGATGGTCTTTGGGGACTTGAGTCCATGTGGCGTAAGCACCCTTGAACATAGTCTTGCTTTATTAGGTGACCATCAATAGCAAAATAAGTTAACATTGAAAAACAATTGTCTTTTTACATTAAATAAAAGTTGATTTATGTATGATATAAAAACCATATTTTTTTGTGGGAAATCCGTGGGTATTTACACACAAATTTCCCACGAATTTATCAAATCGGTAGGTAATTAGTGGGAAATTACCAACGATTTTCCCACAAACGTAAGCATTTTCTTTTATTATTTTTGTTATAGTTACACGTTCACGCATATACACGTCCGTATACCTACATACAAAACATCTATATACACAAAGAAGTTTATAAACGGGCATACGGAACATATACGTGTAGATATCCACAGATATACAATGATTTGTTACACATAAATATTATACCTAAACTTAGACATACACTTGTGATACTCGCAAAAATAGTTACATTAATAAACAAACACATAAAATATGAAACTAAAAATACATAAGAAGGCATACTAAGTAATGTGAGAATGTGTAAGCATAAAAAAACATAAAAACGGTATCTTTTTGTGGGAAATCCGTGGGTATTTACACACAAATTTCCCACGGATTCATCAAATCGGTAGGTAATCAGTGGGAAATTACCGATGACTTTCCCACAAATATAAGCGTTTTCTTTTATTTTTTTGCTATAGTTACATGTTCACGCATATACACGTCCATATACCTGCATACAAAACATATATATACACAAAGAAGGTCATAAACGGGCATACGGAACATTTACGTGTAGATATCCACAGATATACAATGATTTGTTACACATAAATGTTATACCTAAACTTAGACATACACTTGTGATACTCGCAAAAATAGTTACATTAATAAACAAACACAAATAATATGAAATTACAAACACATATGAAGACATAATAAGTAACGTGGGAATATGCAAACATACACAAACATAAAAACGGTATTCTTTGTGGGAAATTCATGGGTATTTACACACAAATTTCCCACGGATTTATCAAATCGGTAGGTAAGCAGTGGGAAATTACCGACGACTTTCCCACAAACATAAATGTTTTCTTTTATTTTTTTGCTATAGTTATACACTCACGCATATACATGTCCGTATACCTACATACAAAACATCTATATACACAAAGAAGGAAATAAACCGGCATACAGAACATATACATGTAGATATATATAGATATACAACGATTTGTTACACATAATGTTATACCTAAACTTAGACATACACTTGTGATACTCGTAAAAATAGTTACATTAATAAACAAACTCATAAAAGATGAAACTAAAAACACATAATAAGACATACTAAGTAATGTGGGAATGTGTAAGTATACGAAAACATCAAAACGTTATTTTTATGAGAAATTCGTGGGTATTTACACACATATCTCCCACTAATTTATCACATTCGTGGATATTCGGTGGGAAATTACCGACGACTTTCCCACGAGCATAATCATTTTCTTTTTTTGTTTTTACATAGGTACACATATAGACGTCCAGATACCTACATACAAAACATCTAAAGATACAACGAAGGTCGTAAACGGGCAAACGAAACATATATGTGTAGATATTAATACATGTGCAATGGTCAGTTACATAAATAAGTCATACCTAAAGTTTTACATACACTTGTGATATTCGTATAAATAGTTACATTAATAAACAGACATATATAATATGAAACTACAAACATATATGAAGACATACTCATTAATGTGAGAATGTGTTGCATACACAAACATATAAACAATATTTTTGTGAGAAATCCGTGGGTATTTACACATATATTTCCCACGGATTTATCACATTGGTATTTACACACATAGATCGTGTGAAATCCGTGAGTAATGTAGCTAAAATTTGCCACGAACTTTTGGCCGTGGCTAATATGTGTGAAATCTGTGACAACTTTGCCACTGAAGTTTAATCAACACAAATAGTGTGAATATTGTCGCAAATCTGTGGGAAATTTGCTACGGATTTGCCACATAAACTTGGTCAACAATTTAGTGTGTAAATAGTGGGAAATCCATGGGAAAATTACGACATATTTCCCACGGAAATTTGGTCAATAATTTAGTGTGTAATTTGTGTGTATTTCGTGTGAAATTTCCCACTGATTTTTTTCCGTGTGTAAAGTTTGTGGGTAAAACCAGTTTGTGTAGTAGTGAATCTAACTCACATAAACTAGTGTTTTTGGAGTACTTCTCATTCGACTCCATCTCAAAACCTCACTGAAAACATCCACACTTCTAATACTATAACAAGACACTTATTTTGTTTAATTCTTGTGGCATGTTAATATGACTTAATAGGTGTAAACGATGTTAAATAGATTTAACAGTAGACATATATACATGACAACCATTTTCGACTTTCATATAACCATATTGTGGTTACTAAGACTTGAATCATTCGATATTTACACGTTTCGAAAAACAAATAAAACTTATTGAAACCTTCCATTAAATCATTCTAAGGATATTTTTAGTATCAATTGGAGTTTAAGTCACGAATAAGACGAAGCTTATTTTGGTCTCCAAGGGAATAACCCAACTGCTATATAAAGATTTAAAGAAGAAGAAACACAAAACCCATTTTGAAAAGCATACACATGCATCAACGCATGCAGGAAACTGAGAAAGAAATAACAAGATACATCACAAAATTATAAGACGTTATAAGCAAATCATTTAGTAATACAAAACAATAATAAGGTTGGTGCAATGGTTAGGGCGTTGGGCTGATATGCGCAAGGTCAGGGGTTCGAACCCTGCACCTCACTTTTTATTTTGTATAATTATTGTTGCAACTTTTATTAACAATTTCGGCCCCTCGGCTTTTCACTACTGATTATTTTCTTAAAGGGACTTTTATAAAATAACTCATATAAACTTTTACATTTTAAACCTCCAACTTTAACTATATAATATTTTCTTATAAACTTTTATAAGTTTGTAAATATAATTATTCTAAACTGAATATATAAAACTCATCTAACTATTGGGGTTAACGGAGTAACTTTTGTATAACTTAAAGGTTTACACAGAAACTTGAATTCGTTTTGATAAATTAATATTGTACGACTATATCGTAGTAACATATAATGAAACCTACATTTTTAGACGATAATTACTAATAACTATATATTTCTGAATATATATAATTTATAACGTAAATTATATAACTCGACGTTACTATCGGTTAACTTGAATACACATCAGGAAATGATTAATTTTTAGAACTCATCCATTCATTTAATTAAATTGACATTTACTATAATTTATCATTCACCAACTGCTGATACATATCATTTATTTACAACGAGAAATATAAATACTAAACGATACTTATACATAAAGACAAGTTATATTGTATATAACTTGCTCTTGAACTATTAAGCGTTTTGCCACGCAAGCCACCTCTGCCACGAAAATCATTCTGTCATCGAACACTATTCAAACCACGATTCTTGATAAGTCGAACTCATCTCGAACTTCCATATCATTCAGGTTATCTTTGAAGTTGTTTCCATTCTACCTCCACATTACATTATCTATGCCTATCATAATCCTCAGGTGAGTCATAGCCCCTACTCTTACTTGTTTTACAATGATTTATAAACGTTTTTGGGGGAGATACATGCTTAACTACTGTTTTTACTTTTACAAGTATTCATTAACTAAATACATGACTGTATTTCATATAAACTTTACTGGTTTACACACTTTTATATCTCATAAGGAAATACCCGCTATATACATGATTACAAGTGATTTTTCAACGATATGCTATATTTGATCTCTATTGCCTAAGTACCTATTACCAAAAGTCCCTCGATCATGCGCCTTAATCACTTGCAGGGTGAACGTAAATAATTGTGAATAGATCTATTAGGGATTAACAATCCCCATTTGGTCGCTAGAGGAAAGCCACCAAATGCACTTTATTTGATTTCATAGGTTACTGGTAAATACCTATCTTGAGGGCCACTGTTTTACATCATTATTATGGATAATTTTGGTGCCTGTTAATCGTTGAGTGTCATGAGCTTAGGGCAATAGAACGGTAATAATGTAGCACTACAATGACTGAAGTAAGGGTGTACAATGTTGTAGCCCACTGTTTTATCAAACTCCGAGATTGTGTTCACTATATAGCAGGAAAAACTATTAATAATTGGCAAACGAACTACTATTTTGGTGTTGACCCGATTAGGTCAAACAAACTACTATTTTGGTGTTGACCCGATTAGGTCAAACAAATTACTATTTTGGTGTTGACCCGATGAAGGGCAAACCAACGGACTATTTTTGAATTATTAAGGAAATCACTCATTTCCTGATTTTGATAAATCAACGATTTAAACTATGAATATTATGGATTTACTCACACTTTAATTTGATAATCAACGGTTATTATAACTTCTATGGACTCATAAACTCTTTGATTTTGGAAATCGATATTCGAAACTATAAACTCTATGAACTCACCAACCTTTGTGTTGACACTTTTAGCATGTGTATATCTTAGGTAATTAAACAAGAAGGAACTTGAAGGCACGGAGTGGGCTTGTAACCCGGCATGGGCTTAAATAAACATTTTGACATATTTCAAATAAACTTGTTGTTTAAATTATGAAACATCTTGATGTCACGAATATTTGGTATTTTGAATGAATTAAACTTTAAAGCGTCACTTTTGTGTTGTTTTCTATGATTGTGATAAAGATCCTCGAAGTAACACCCAAAAAGTCTTCCGCTGACATTTTAAGTCTTCCGTCGACGTGATGATTTTGGGGATGTTACACTGATCAACAACAGGAACATCCACATACATAGTAGAAACAGCATCAGCAGGCAATGATGGAGACCTAGCAGGCACACTAGAAGAAACAGCTTCATCAAGTTGAACTTTTTGAGAAGATGGTTCTTCATCATCAGCAAGAATGGTAGGAACAAGCTTAGAAGCACTCATTCCATCCTTTTCACATCTAGACTTGATTCTATTATACATAAGAACCAATTGTTCATCTGAAAGAGCCCAAACTTGTTTCATAGTCCAAGCATTATTATATAGGGCATTGCTTTGACTTTTCACATAAGTTCTCATATAATCCCTCTGCTGTGCTTGAGTCATTGGTTTATCCCTTTTTGCTTTGGCTTTTTGCTCATCTGCTTCTTTCTTTCTTAATTTCATCTTCTTCACTATTTCAGAAACCCAGTCCTTTTTATCCACCTCATTTCCAAGAATGTCTGCAGCTAAACCAGGAGTAGTAATCACTTGTTCTCCAATATGCTGCGAGTCTGATTCATCAAAATTTGGAATAGCAGCATCCAATTCTCTTTGTCTTTCAATAGGCAAGGTAGAAATATATCTGTTTGTAGCATACTGATATTCTGAATCATATTTGGCTTGCTCTGCTTCTGCCAAGTCTGTACTCTTCTTATAATCTTCCCATTCTTTCAAGAGTCTTTCTTGTTCAACTCTTTCTTCTTCTGAAATAAGTTCATCATCACACACTTCATCACCTTCAGCAGAATCAACATGAGGAATATCTAAAGCTTCCATAGGATCAGCAATTAACTTTTGAACATCTGAATCAAGTAGATTATCCGCAGATCCAGTAGGCTTCAGGGTTGCAGTGGGGTCATCAGGAGAAACTTGCTTAATAATAGATGGATCATGGTCAGGTGAATCCATATACTCTTTACCAGCTACAAAGAATGTATCTATTGATGCATGAAGCCCATCAGTAGTCTTGTCAGTAGCAATGTCACTAGTTGGTTGTTTCTCCTGAAAAGTATCATCAGCTTCTGCCAGAAGAATCTCATCACCACTGGACACCTTAGAAGATTCAACAGCTTTCTTTGCCAAATATTGTCTTCTACTTCTTCTGCTGAAGTGAATTGTCGGCTTAGGTTGTGATACTTCAGCAACTTTGGGAGAAGAAGCATGTGTCTGTCTAGCAACTTCAGCCAAGATCTCAAGGGAATCCAAATTACCCTCCTGAGGCACTTCAGCATCATCTGTCACAATCTTTCTTTTCTTCTGCTGATTAAGTTTTGCCTCCAAATCCAGAACCCTGCTTTTCAGCAAGTCAATCTCACCACCAAGAGTAGACTTGGTATCAGCAAGCTCCTTTTGAAGAGCACCAGTCTTTCTAATTTACCTACAAAGCAAATCATGTACAGAAGTGAGAGTAACAGGGTCCTCTGCTCCACCAACAGATTGCTCAGTGGTAAAAGGAGCTTCATTGAACCTAGCAGGAGAAACAGACATATGTACAACATTGGGAGAGCCTTCATCAACTGGCTCTCTCACAGGACTAGGTGTAGGTAATCTAGCAATCTCAGGCTCAAGAGTTGTAGGTACCTGTGTACCAAGAGACTGAATTGTTTCTTCAACCTCAGGAGTTAGCTCAACAGGAGCAACCTGAGATGGTGAAGGAACAGGATTAGGTGACAGAGGTAAAGGGGAAGGTGGAGGTTGGTCAGAAGAAACAGGTAATGGTTCAGCAGTTGTAGATGGCTCTCCCTCATTTACCACTGAAGGATTACCATCAGCAGCAACACCAGAAGATGATGGATTACCATCATTAGCAGCATTTGGAGAGGGCATATGACCAGTAGCATCACCCTCAACTGTATCATCATTGCCATGTGGCAACATAGCAGCTAACAGAGGGCGATGTTCCCCATTATAGTTAGTTTTCATAGAGGCAAATAACTTAGGACCAAGACTCTTAATGGGCACATGAATTCTGTCTTCAATAGTAATGTCTAAAATAATTTGTAGAAACCTATGGTACATTAAAAACTTATGATTTTGTTTCTCAATATTTTCTAGCATATTAGATAAAATAAACTTTGAGAAATTATAAGTTAACCCTTTAGAGAGACAGCCAATACCACAACCCAATTGGGCAGAGAACTGATCCCAGCCACCACACTTATTGCTGATACATTGGAGCAGCAAATGCACTAAATACCTCCACTTGGGACAGAACTGATTCTTCAACCACTTAGTTGTGTCAGTGCTTTGATAACCAGCTTCCCTCAACCCAGCAAGTATCTCTTCAGTGTTGGAATGATAAACACCATTCTCATCATCCAACTGAAGCTTTGTCCTGATCAAACTTTCAGTCACCACATACTCATTACCATCAATGTCAGTCACGATCTCTGTGTCAGATCTTTTCCTAGCAGATGCCCAAAACTGCTTCACCATAGATTCATAAATCACATTTGGAGAATGTGTTAAGGCATAATGAATCTTTGAACGCTGTAGAAACTCCACCATTGAATCATACTCTTCATGACCCTTAGCCTTTTTCAAAATAGCAAACTTGTTATGATCTTTCCTGAATTGAAGTCGTGCCATTTGAATTATTTTGTGAGAGACGGTTATGAATTATGAAAAGAATGATGGGTTTAAATGGAGTGATGGGAGAATAATTTAGTTTAGGCAAAGATATGCAAAGTAGGTTATATTTGGAAGTTCCCCAATCGTGGTCAAAATTATCCGAACAAACTGTTGACCATGTCTGACGTGTAACATGGAACCCTCCAATTTCAAAATTACCCTTCAGCAGAAATAGAAGTCAATCTGCTGATGGATGGTCAATCAGCAGAAACCAATCAAGAGTAAAAATATCTTTTAATAATATCTTGATTTTTACTGTGCCACCCAACTCGCATTAATGATCATAAAGCCTAGACTTCGCCTATTTAATAACCCCAAATCACACTTCTCAGATATCAAATTACCCCAAATCATATCAAAACCCTAATTTCACAATTAACCCAAATTCATCACCAAATAATGTCTTCCAAACCCGAAATTATGCTAGAGAGTTGGAAAGGCGATGGAATGCTTTGGAGAAGGGGGAACCAAGTAATGCCCCCGTTCCTGCTGAGAGACAATATGTCTCTCCCTTCATCTTACTTCTGATGAAGACTCTTCAGAGGATGAAGACGAAGATCCATCATTTCTTCCTCCTTCCACACCAGAGAGATCCCAACCAAGGCCAAGGAAGAGAAATCCATCTCTTCCAACATCACGGGGTGTGGTGTTGGGTCTTCCTGCTCCAGGATCTGGTGCTTCATACCATGGACGCAGGGGAAAGGGCAAGAAGGCAGAGGTGGTGTGTAAAGGGAAAGGGAAAATGGAGTACGTGATGATGGGATGTTGCCAAGGACCAACGATGTAAAACTAGGTTCTTGAGCATCTTCTTGCCTTGAACTGTAGATATAAAACTAGGTACTTGAGCATCTTCGTCGTCATCATCATCATTCTTCCTCCTCTTCTTTTCCATTTTCACCTTCAGCTTCTTCATCGTACTGGTCATGCATATCCACCAGCCCTTTTGTAATAGATGATAGAAGCTTAGATTTGGTAGTCTTAGCATAGGTATGATCTTTGTAATCCACTTTGAAGTTGTATGTAAGCTGTAAATTGTTTCTTAAATGAATGAACATCTTTCCTTATTTGTCAATTCTTGTGTAGTTATTCAGTAGAAATAATGTGTCTCAGTATGATTGACTCTTCAGTAGAAACAATATTCAGCATACAAGACCATATTCCCTTTGAGACAGCTCTTGGTGAATTTCAAACAATGAGAACATTCTACAAATTAAACACAGAGTAACAAAACAAACAAATCTTACAGAAACATTAGTTGGTTAGTGTTAGCCAAACAATAATATACATAAATTATACAAAGTTTACAGTCACAATCCTCCCCTGAGGCATATGCCTCCCCTGAGGCTTATGCCTCCCCTAAAACTTTGCATTCAAGGGTTAAGCATACCAATATGGACCACCAAGTGTTGAAACCTAGGTCCATCAAAGGCTTTAGTTAACAGATCTGCTACATTATCATCTGTGTGAATTTTAACCATTTTAATTAAATGTTTTTCATAAGCATCCCTGATAAAGTGGTGCTTGATTTCAATATGTTTGGTTCTATTATGAAAAACTGGATTTTTAACAATGCAAATGGTACTTTGATTGTCAATAAAAATGGTGGTATTCATGAAATTATACCCATAATCCAGCAATTGATTCTGAATCCATAGAACCTGTCCACAACAATTGGCAGCAGCAACATACTCTGCTTTAGTAGTAGAGGTAGCAACAATGGTCTGTTTCTTGCATTGCCAAGAAATCAGTCTTCTTCCAAGGAATTGGCAACCTCCAGTTGTGGATCTCCTATCCATATTGGCACCAACATAGTCACTATCACTATATGCTTCCAGCTGAAAAGGAGATTCTTTTGGGTACCAAAGACCTAATTTGGGTTGGCCTTTCAGGTACTTGAAGATCTTTTTGGCAGCATTCAAGTGAGAAGTAAGTGGAGTGACTTGGTGCCTTGAACAAGCACTCACAGCAAATGTAATATCAGGTCTAGAAGCAGTTAAATACATCAAAGAACCAATCATGGACCTGTACAAATGGACATCACAGGAAGATCATGTTCAAGATTGTTCTTTGGTTTGGGAGCTTCATAGGGAGTAGTGGCAGTTCTGACATTGTCCATATCAAATTTCTTCAACATATCTTTTACATACTTATCCTGACTGATAAAGATACCATCAGGTTGCTGCTGAACTTGTAAACCCAAAAAGAAAGTGAGCTCCCCCATGGCACTCATCTGAAATTCTCCCTTCATCAAATCCTCAAACTCTCTACACCATTCTTCTTTAGTGGAACCAAATATGATGTCATCCACATAAACTTGCACTAGAATGATATCCCTAGAGTCTTTCTTAAGGAAGAGAGTCTTGTCAATGGCACCTCTTCTATAACCATGCTTCAGCAGAAATGTAGACAGCCTAGTATACCAAGCTCTAGGTGCCTGATGTAGTCCATAGAGAGCTTTAACCACCTTATAAACATGATCTGGATGATCTGGGTCTTCAAAACCCTTGGGTTGAGTCACATAAACTTCCTCTTCAATCTCACCATACAGAAAAGCACCTTTGACATCCATCTGATATACCATAAAACCCATATAAGATGCATAGGCTAAGAATATCCTGATTGCTTTAACTCTGGCCACAGGTGCAAAGACTTCATCATAGTCTATGCCTTCCTCTTGCCTGAACCCCTGAGCCACTAACCTCGCTTTGTTTTTCACCACAATACCCCTTGCATCTCTTTTATTCTTCAAAATCCATTTTGTCCCAATTGCATATTTACCATCAGGAAGAGGGACCAGTATCCAAACCTGCTGATTCTTAAATTGCAGCATCTCTTCTTGCATTGCTTCAAGCCAACTTGAATCAGCAAGTGCTTGAGGAACATTGGTTGGCTCTATTTGAGAAAGGAAGCAAGCAAATAGACAATGTTTGAAGTCTGTATGATTGTCCCTCTATTGATTGTAGACATAGGAAATGAAAGTAACTTCACCATATTTAGTGTTCTTCACAGTACTTCTAGTTCTAACAGGTGCTTGAGGATCTCCAATAACCTTTGATAGGGGATGAGAAATATTGATCCTCTTTGTTGCTGTGGGGTTGACATTGATTGTGGTGTCAAGGTTGTTGACAGTGGGTCCAAACTCACTATCATAGGAAGAGGAGTTGAAGATACCAGCCTTGGGTTGATAATTACCAAGATCAGAAGGACTTGGAAGAGTAAAGGGCTTCTCAAAGTCTGTAGACACTTCAGTAGAAATGGGAGATTGTGTAGCAGGGCTATCAGCAGTTTTGATCACATCAGCAGGAACAGGAGAGCCTTCAGTAGAACTGTCAGCAGCATCCTTGTTTTCACTGGCTGCTTGTGCTGATTGTTGAAGTAAGGCATCAGTCTCTTGTGCAAACCTTTCACTGAGTCTCTTAGCTTCCTGAGTGGCTGCATGTTCTTGCTTCTTGAGTCTAGCAAGATCCTCTGCATAATGTGACTCATCTTCATGCTCAGCAGCAGAATGATTACCTGCAAAATGGTTAGGGGGAAAAGAAGGTACAACAATGGTTTGTTCATCTTTCTCAGAGTCACCCTCTGAGTCATCATCCAGGGAACCTGCAGGGTTAGTAGGAGACTCTTTTGTTCATGCAAATTGATTAGAAACATGTCTAGTATAAACCAAGTGATCAGTTAAGTAATCCAAGTCAAAATACCAAGTATGACCCTGTCCTTGAATATTAGGCTGATCTTCTAGGAATCTTAGGTTAAGGGTCTCCTCTATCCTTTTGGCGTTCAAATTGTACACTCTATAGGCCTTGCTATAAGCTGAATATCCCACAATATACCCCTCATAAGCTTTCCAATCAAACTTTCCTAGTGTATCAGCAGTGATTAAAATGGTCACTTTACATCCAAAAGGTTTAAGGTAATGAATATCAGGAACTTTCCCAGTGAGAAGTTCATAAGGTGTCTTGACATGAGGTCTAGTGATGGATACCCTGTTCAAAACATAACAAGCAGTGATTACTGCTTCACTCCAGAACATAGTGGGTAATTTAGAGTCTGCAAGCATGGATCTTGCTGCCTCTATTAAGGTCCTATTTTTCCTTTCAGCAACCCCATTTTGTTGTGGGGTCCTTGGAGTGCTGTAGTACTTTTTATCCCTTTAGACTTACAGAGTTCTATTAAGATCACATTTTTGAACTCAGTCCCATTGTCACACCTAGTGCCTTTAACCTTTTTGTTTAGCTGGTTTTCAATCAGGGTAATGAATTCTTTTAAAATAGGAGTTGTTTCATCTTTAGTTTTCAAAAAGAATACCCAGCAAAACCTGCTATAATCATCAGTGATAACTAGGCAGAAGTACTTATGATCAATACTTCTGATAGGAGTTGGACCAAAGAGATCCATGTGCAGCAATTGAAAAGGTTCTGAAATGGTGCTCACAGCTGTTATGGCTTTGTATGAGGCTCTGTGTTGCTTTCCTTTGTTGCATGCAACACAATTATGTTCATTGGTGAAGACTTTTGAAGGAAGTCCCTGAACCAGACCAAGTTTAGAAAGCTTGTTAATGGTCTTGAAATTCACATGAGCCATCCTCCTATGCCATCTTGTAGATTCATCCAGGGAAGCTTTAGCCACCAAACATGTTAGATCACCTTCTGGTTGAACATCATTCAGATTGAATGTGTACAAATTGAAGGTTCTAGGAACTCTTAGCAAAACAGTTGTATCTTCTGGAAGTTTGAAGTCCTTTGAGAGAACAAGACATTCATCCTCAGAAAAGAAAACTTTATTCTTGGTGTCATAAATTTGTGATACAGAGAACAGATTAAAGTGCTGAAGTTCCTTCATATAATATACATTCTCAAAATCTAACAGAGGTGTTTTAATAGTGCCCCTCCCAGTGATTTTGCCATCTCCTCCACCAAAAGTCACATTGCCTAAAGTCATGCATCTTATCCTTGTTCCCTGACATACTTCTGGAACAACCACTATCTGCTATGCCTACTTCAGTACTTTTCAGGGGATGATCCTACAACAACAACAAAATTATACAAAAATTAGTGCACATTGGAGACTCAAGTCATTGCTGACTTGAGCCTGCCTTGTGGATCATAAGATGGAGGCCATGTAGATGTTTTAGATCCACAATTGTTTTTGGGCCTGTATTGAAAATTAGGTCCCTTCTTTGTCCAAGAACAACCTGCTGAGGGCTTCACAGCAGTATCCCAATACCCTCCACTAGCATACATAGAGTCAAACTGTCTAGGCCAATAACCATTATGAAAGTAAGAACTAGTGGGTCGCACATAAGGTCTAGTACCAGTTCTTCTCCATGAAGAATGTTTTTCCAGCAGAATTGTGTTTCTGCTGATGTGGAACAAAAGATTGTATATCATTAACATTTTTCCACATTTTCCTAGGTTTTCTTTGACTAGCACATACACCCATTCTTTGCTCATGAAAAGTACAATCCTTAATCAAATGAAATTTACTTCCATACACAAAGCATTTCTTCTTTTTAGAAGATTTATTAAAAGTGAAAGATGTTCCATAACATGAAAAAGCATTCAAACCACAAACATTGACAGAATTGTTTTTAACAGAACTAGAAACATTGTTTTGCAAAGAATTAAATAACAAGTCTTCAAAAGAAACTGTCTTGGAATCAGCAGTAACTCTAACAGGCTTGTGGGGAGTCTTGGGTGATGTCTTGGGTGTGGACTTGGGAAGGTCTGACTTTTCACTTGAATCACAACTGGTATATGCAGTAGACCCTTGGTCAGAAGACTTGTCACTGTCAGAACAAGAGACAAAGTCAGTAGATTTAGAATCAGGGTCTGGCAAGTCAATTGACTTTTTGCCATAAAGATGGTGTGATCCATCAAAGTCAACAGTTATGGACAGGTCTGTGGGCATGTGTTCTCCTCTAATAGGTCCAGGTACAACATTCAATCCCCCTTCCTTAACATATTTTACAGGTTTTTGAAATTCTAGGACAGGTTCATGGTCAAAAACACTGGATATATCAGGGTAAGTTAATTCCTCAGGATCTATATATTTATCATACCCTAACGCTTTTCTAGACCTAACAGATTGACTACTATCAATCAATTTATTTAAATGAGAAGACCCTTCTTGCCACTTCTTACGACCAGCAACTTCTTTATCAAACTTTACTTGCAATTCTTGTTTCTCTAGTTCTACATTAGATTTTTATTTTTCAGTACGCCTTAAATCTATCTTTGTACATTCTAAATCACTTTCTAAAACTCTTATCATTTCTTCATATTTAAGCTTATTCTTTTGAAACCATACCTTCTGTCTTTCTAAAGTTTTTAAAGCCTTTTTATAAGCCTCAACTTCTACATAACACTCATTGTATTTAGGTTTCAATTCATCATATTCTTGTTTAAGTTCATTATATCTTACACTACACCCAAAAACACAGTTATGTACCTGAGAGATGCCCATCAAGGAAACTTGATCCTTCTTATCCTCTGTGGGGCAGTATGCCAGCATATTCACTTGCTCAGAAGTAGAAGCTTCCTCTTCAGCAGGTTCATGAACAGTTCAATTAACATGTTCATCCACAGTCACCAAAGCTTTGGAAGGTCCAGCTTTAGAAGTTCCTGATTCCAATAGATATGAGCCATATCTAACTTCATCACCAGGCTTTCTCTCCTTGCATTCGCTCGAGAAGTGGCCCATCTGACCACAAGTGTAGCAATTAACCTTCCTTTTGTCAAACCTTGCTGCATCTCTTCCCTGAAAACCAAACTTTCTCCCAGACTTATTCTCAAACCTTTTGATATTCAGAGAAATCATTGCCAACTGCCATTTCAAGTTCATCTCCTCCATCTCCAATGGATCCAACTGTTCAAAATCCTCATAAGCTAGAAACTGCTGATGTTCATATTCAGCAACAAAAGAGTGAAGAACATCTTCTATTATATTATTGGACTTTGATTTAGGAGTTGGTTTAGTGTGGGTATGAGAAGATGATGATGAGGTGTAAGAGCTTGAGGCATGATGCACCGGATTGGATGTGGTGCTAACAAAGGCTGAGTGAGTGGACGGACGAATGAGACTTCTAACATCAGGCTCAAGAGATTTAAGCTTGTTGTAGAGGTCATCAAAAGAGATCATGTCCAATCCACCTTTAGTTTTGAGAGCAATGCTTACTTGCAACCAGGATGGTGGCAAAGATCTTAGAAACTTAGCATTGCAGTCCTCATTATCCGACCTAGCCTTCAGCTGATTAAGTTGACTCAAGATCTTGTGGAACCTGTCATAACCCTTGTGGATTCCTTCTTCCTCAGATATCTGAAACTCTTGAAACTGTTGCTTCAACATTGACTTCTTCATCCTTCTTGACTCTTCATTCCCACCAAATCTAGCCTTGATGGCCATCCAAATGTCCTTGGCATCTTCCATGAAGTGGAAGTCACCCATGTGGTCATCTGGTATAGCCTGAAGGAGAATTGTTCTGACTTTATTCTCCCTCTGCACTGCTAGAACTTCTTCAGCAGTTTTAGGACCTACAATTGTAACAATCCCATCAGCATCTTTGACATGTTTCTTCAAGCTGTTACCCTTACGGACAACTTCCCAAAGATTCCAGTCAATGTTTGTGATCAAGTTTTGCATCTTCATGGACCACAATTCATACTCCTCTGCATTCTTAAGGTATGTGAATTTGGAATTACTATTTGAGAGAGTGAGTTGTTGGAGAGAAGTGGTGTTTTGGTTCTGAGTTGCATCAGATTCATCATCTGTTCCAGGCATTGTTTTTGGTTGTTTTTGATTTAGTGGGTGTAAGATTGATGTTTCTTAGTATCACAGAGACTCTCCCGAGGCTCTGATACCACTTGTTGAACCTTAGACCTTGATAGATCTTTGAGCATTCGTGGATCGTTAGTTATGATAATGTAATCACTAACACACTAAAAGCTAATCTCTGTAACTTGTATTTTAAAGCGGAAACAAACACAAGTATTAACAACTGAATACTAAGAACAATTGATCCTCTATGGATCTTTTAATAATAATGAAAGTGTTTTCTAAAAAACGTGTACTCAATACATAATCGTGTGTTCCTTTTATACACAAGGAACCCTAAACCGTTTCACAAGAAACGTATATTCTAAAAAATTTAAAAGATATGCATTATCGCTTCCTAAATAAACTCATGCATATCCTAACTATATTACATAAAATATGGAATAACTATATCCGCAGAAACTAATAATACTGAAACTAGTCTTCAGCAGATACACTGCTTCAGCAGGAACCAGCTCTTCAGCAGTAATCGTCAGCAGAATTCTTACTTAACAGATTTCCCAACAGATAAGTCATTAGCCTAATAGCTTGTTAGCTAAGTGTGCGTTTGGCAAAAAATATCAGTAGTAGTGAGTAATAGCAACGAGTAGTGGTTGTGAGCAACAACATTCATTTTATATATATATATATATATATATATATATATATATATATATATATATATATATATATATATATATATATATATATATATATATATATATATATATATATATATAATTGTATACGTAATCATAATTTGTTAAACAACTCCTAAATGCTCAACGCTAATAAATGTTATTTCATAAAACGTTAAAAAATAAGCATTTCGAGAAAATAGATAAAGCTACTTGGTGCTTGACAAACAAATATTAAAGATCACAATGCTCAACGCTCACCGCTCTTAAATGCTACTAAATGTTCCGCGCCAACTACAAGCTAAACCTTATAATCATCTGTCAAGCAACTAAATTCTCGCATTGTTATAATTTTATGTTGCAATAATTAGCTCATACGTCAACTAACACATACATATATAAACATTATATTTTCACAACATTTGGTTTTACAACTTGATAATGAGTTTAAATATGTCATGAATCAATTGCTTTAGATATAATATACAGTTCTCTACACATAGACTATATAAATATGCTATTTTAAAGAAATAAATAAATAAAATTCCATATTATATCCTCTTTGATATAGAAAAATGCGATGCACGTTTCGAGGATCTGATTTCGACCCATCACCCACATATTTTATTAGTATAAAATTTTGTATGCCTCTTTTGTTATTTGTTGCCTGAAAACTTTTGTTAGGATTATCTTCAAAAAAGGGGTTTGGAAATGAGTTACTTAATCAAAACATATCAACTCCTTATAAACTTTGTGTCACATATGTTCATTTACTTGGGCAAAAGGGTTACTCCGTATTTACTAAATTAAATAATTTAGATATAAGGGTTTTAATTTGCCTCTTATAAGGAAGAGAGAAGCTTTAATAAGTCTCCCATTTAAAAGAGAGTAGGTTTTGAGCCCACATTCCTTTCCACTAAGAGAAAAATAAACAAAATCTAAGTCAATCCGGAACGTAAGTCATGTATATTGGATGCCGAAGCGATTTGCACACTCAAGTGTACAAATAGTTAAAACAGATTATAAGTAAAGTACAATTGTTAACTGTATAAATTTGTGTGCGTGGATAAAAATTAAAAATGTGTAAATCAATTCCCATATCAAAAACATGATCAAGTACTTACATATGAAACACCTCAATGTAAACGTATAATTACCACAAAATTAAAGAACATAAAGAATATGCGTGGTTTTACTAGATAAATGTGACACCGTGGACATTTTTAACAATGTTATTCAAGAAAAATATTTAATTTGCATGCTCGTTTTTTATGATTTATGTGACATAGTTTATAAGGATAAAAATGAATCGTTTATGATGTAAACGGGGTCATGCTTTTTTTCACCCTGAGTTAGAGACATCCCTATTGCATATGATTACCAACTATTTTCAATTTAAATTGGAGATCCATGTGTGCCAATCATATCATTTACATTTTCTTGCATCCAATAAAACTACATCTCTCATATATCAAAGACAATTTAACCGAATGTTTAAGCAATTCACAATACTTGTTTGTAACATAATACTTTATTTTTTAAGTTTCGGAAGGACTTTTTTATTTAATTTTATCAAAATATGACCGAGATCTACAATGTATGATTACCTAAATAGCGATCGATACACAAGATTTGATCATTGTTTAAAATAAATTTACAAAACGTTAAGATGACACTTTTTATGTCTAAAATGATGGTTTATTGGATATTGTAGGCATTGGGCCTAAACTAACTTATCAAGAGTCCAAGAGGGCCTTTTTGGTCTACTCTTTTTGTAAAGATGAACAAAGAGCTTTGCATATAATATGTACATACGGAGTACTATATTAGTATGTGTATGTGTACTATTTTTGTTTGACAAGTTTGTTAGCTGAGCTGTTGAGGCCTGTTAATTATTTTTAGTTAAAGGCAAAGTAATATAATATGTATATTCTCATATACAAAACCCCACTTTTGTTTTGACATTACACTTTTTTTTTTTCTTTTTTTTTTTTGAACGAAGTTTTGACATGACTTGAACCACAACTTATTGGTAACAAACATAATCACATCACATAATACAGATGATGCTAATCTTGGCCAAAGCCATACATCAATTGTTATATCATGAATCTCATTTTCTAGTTAAATAAAATAAGCCCAATCTTATACATTTGTAAAGAAGTTTCAGACGGGCCTAAAGCTTTCAACGAAAGGGCCCAATGATTTACTTTTTGCTTTTGATCATATACGAGATGGGCGCCGGTCCGCCGCGTTGCGGCGGGGCGTTGTTTCATGTCGTTGATCGTTAAAAACAAAATAAGTAATGACTACTGGTAGCTAGCATTTTGTAGCAATTTGGCGTAAAAGGCTATGGAAAACTCAGCTAAACCATCCAAATTAAGGATATACCAATTCAGGCTACAACTTTACCTTATAAAGGGTTATATTTATCATTACTCTTCACACAACAGGCAATAACGTCAATATTTATCCATATCTATTTGTGTTTAACTGATTGTAACAATAAGTTTACAAATAAATGTTTGAAAACTTCGGAAGATAAAAGCTGTTGGACGCACTGCTACAAAACACAGGATCATAAAAGTTTCTCATGTTATTCACATTACCTGCTAATCGTTGATGCTCCTTCTTTAGCTGTTCTGCCAATCCAGGCTACATCTGTCATGACAAAAAAAGGAAAACTATGTCATGACTACTTAACTTGTCAACAGAAAAGTTATAACCATGTAAAGTTTCAAATTGTTACAAAAGAAACGTATGTGTTTCATATTTAACTAAACTTATGTATGAACCATGATTTCTAATGTACCTTGCATCAACAAAAAAATTTTATTTCATCAACCGGAGAGGCAGTGCCTGTCGCTGAAGAAGTAGCTGCCGATGTGGATGCCTGAATGTGAATTGCTGTTCGTGTAGGGCGTGTTATGCGGGCCACAATTCTGTCGGTTCCCTTTGATATATACTTGAACAGGTACTTGATGAGTATGGTCCATCCACAACATTCGACGTTTATATGAGCATAAAATTCTATGCATAGCTGTCGGTTGTGTGGCACAACATATGCGTTGTCTAATTGCATATTCTGTCACATACCCACCTTTGTCTATAAATGTTTTAAGAGCAGTAATCTTTGGGGAAGAACTTTTTGCACGTGGATCTGGCCCGCATACATGCTGCAAAAGGGAATGCTGGACCACACGGTCCATGCATCATCATCTCGGAAATAACTTCCATAAAAGTATATAGCAATGTGGTAGCCCTCTCTTTTGGAATTCCACTGTGTATAAGACTGTAAAGGAACGGTGTATCAGTAAGAATGCTAGTCTCTTATTGAAAAAAACATATGGATAAATCAAAGTCTTTGAGGTATAATATTCATAAACATTGTAAATGTATACACAACGACTATGCGAAGGCAAATGGTAAAAAACCAACAATATAGATACCTGCAGATATAGTTCCCAATGTCCGTCGATCCCGCACAGATTTAACAAAAGCATGTATCTTCCGCTCAAAAACCCTGTCAACTATATCCGGCCTGTCCGCAGCCGTCAGGTTAGGATATTTTTGCATGTAATCTTCTATTTCCGGCCATCTAACATTACATTTAAATGTAACAAAGAATGAAGTGTTACCCGTGGATCCTGCATATCGCAAGCGCATCAAGGTAATGACTATACATATACCGAGGACCCCTGGTAAATGACGCCGGCAAAATGATCCTTGACCTACTTCTGATCCTTCTTGGTCACCCCTAGTTATTGCATCATACATCCCGCTTAAGTATTCTCCTCGAATATCATCTTAGTGTGCCCTGATGTAATCCATTCTATTTTTGCTATATGGTGCAATATGCCATGACTACATACTACTGGAAAAGACGACCGCCCCTTGTCAACAGCCCATAACGGTTCAACCGGTCATGTAACTGATATGCATAATAAGCATTCATTGACATACGTTTATCGTCGTCTGTTGGTGCCCCTGCCTGTCAAGCAACCGAAGGCCAATGTGGTACCCTTGCTCACCATAGACAAATAAAAGTGGTACCTGCAATGACATATAGCAGGGATGCAGTTTGTTAATCCTTTCCGGCTCACCAGAGTGTCTTTCTATAACAATTATATCTACACTTCCAACTCTCTTAGGCGTATCATCAAACACATTGTAGGCAAAACTCCATCTACACTTTCCACAAATTAATCACAACCACGACCCCAATTTTTTTTTCTATGTCAACTGTATAACTGCTGCAAACTTATGACCAAAAACTTTTCAACAAAAATCACCAAAAACCTATAAAACATGGTCGTATTAAAAGACACCTCATACCTAATTGTTGGTGCATAAAACAGAAGCAGAAGAAGTTAAACAACAAACGAAAGGAAAAAACAAAACACACCTATTTTTGTCATGATGATTTAGGATTGTTTTTGCTTGGGTTATTTTGGTTCTTCATTAGTGCTTTAATAAAGGTATACTTTCTTATTGACATTAAAACAGTTTTCCAGAACACGTATCAATAAAAACAACCCTAAATCATCATGACAAAAATAGCTCTAACATAAAACCCACAGAATCATAAATAAACTCTTTGTTTCGAAAGATATTAAAAAAATCCACACAGAATCATAAATAAACTCTTTGTTTCATCTTTTTAGCAAAAATCATGAAAAACACATACCCTATGAATAAGCACTTATAATGAAGCATCCTTAACATACCCTTTTGGTTCAATAATAACTTATATTATGTGTTTAATATAAACAAAAAAAGAAAAACATAGAGAAATTAGACAATGAATATTTACCAAAAACCAAATCTATATACATAACACTAATGATCACTCTTCAGTTTCATCAGTCAAAGCTCACATATTTGTTCTACCAATAAACTCATATGGTCTAATCAAAATACAAAAAATCAATCGGAAAACAATAACCGTATGAAAAAAACCCGCAAAAAATCATCAATAACTTACCTATTATGAAAACAACGATGCAAGATTCATCGATAAACGTGGGTTCATTTGTTGTGTTACTTCCATTTTTCGATCATCATCATCATCTTCCTGTCACCGTGGTTTTCCTTCCACATCATACGATGTATAAGGCGGCGTAACTTTGGATTGGGCTAGACAATGGATAGGCCAAATAGCCCACCGACGCGTCTACTGTAGGCCCACCGACGCGTCTACTGTAGGTAGAGCGACGTCGTATGGGATCGGTTTTAATATATATAGTAATATTTTTTCTATCTTAGGATTAGGGGTGTTCATGGTTAGGGTAATAAACCGAATAAACCAAAAAACTGAACCGAACCGAAATAAACTGAACCGAAATTATAACCGAACCGAATTAAAAATTTGGTTTTCGGTTTGGATATAGGTTTGGCTATCTGAACCGAAAACCGAATTTATATAAATATATATATTTATATTATTTTAAATATAAAAAATATCCATTAAAATTACTATATATACTAAAAGGCAGAAACACTTACTGTAGCAGCACTGCAGCTGCTACAGTGCTGCTACAGTACTCGCTACAGTAAATTTTTTCTTGCGCCACGTGTCGCTACAATACTCGCTACAGATTTTATTTATTTATTTTTTACATAAATTTCCTTATGAAAATTTGTTTTTTCAAAAAAATAAAAATAAAAAAACACAAAAAATAATACACTTACAAAAAAAATTTTATACAAATTTGTTTCTTTTAAAATACCAAACAAGAAAAAAAAATCCGTAAACATAAAAAAATTGTGCTTCCAAGTAAACATATGCATTCTTCAAATAACAAAATTATTAATTACACCGTACAATCCACAAAATACAAAACACAATACACACCCGCCGTAACGCGCGGGCTACCCAACTAGTTTTATACTAATATAAAAAACACTTTTTATGCTTGAAATATTTTTTTTGCCAAAAATATAATATAATTAAATTAAAAAATATATATATATATATATAAATAGTGTAATTCAAGTACAAAATTCGGTTTTAACCCATAACCGAACCGAACTTCGGTTCGGTTCGGTTATAAATATTTTCGGTTCGGTTTTTGGTTATGACCCAATTTTTTTTTAACCGAATAAACCGATTAACCGAGAACCGAACCGATGAACACCCCTAGTTAGGATATGAAGAATCCAAAATAGAGTTCATCATGTAACAACTGTTTATTTAGACTAGTATTCAGCAATTCTATCATTTATTTCTTTTATCAGATAGGAAAATAAACACAAATATGTGGCATCTCCAACTTTGTTTATTTCAGTAACTACAAATATAGAGGAGAAACATAATATTTACTTCAAATTTTACATATAAATATGTAATAAAAGCTAATAGTTGTTGTTATTCTCATCATGAATCATACGGATTTTATTTTGCATGCCACAAATAAGAATATCACAATTAAAACTATCGAAAAGCTAGAAACAAAGTACAAACAACAATAGAAGTCTTAACTGATACAAGGATTGACAAAGAGCAAACTCAACAGGAGTTCTTACCAAAATTTGAAAAGTTGAATAAAATTTAAAAGGTAGCTCATTATCAAGATTGTTGAGAAGAATCCAATTGGAAAACCGATCCATGTTCCTTCCCAAAAAATCCGTGATAGATCCTCCTCTTCCTCAATTCTTCCTTCTGATGATGGAATATCCTCCGGACATTTGATATTAATCGGTATACCGCATAATCCACTATTGTTTTGAAAACCCAACTCATCCATAGTGTCCATTTGTCGACCACGAGGAATTTTACCCGTCAACATGTTGTTGCTCACATCTAGAACTGTGAGGTTGCCAAGCTGATCAAGTGATTGAGGAATTGAACCCGCGAGTTCATTATGTGAAACATCCAAGCTCTCTATGCCCACGAGATTGCCAAGTGATGATGGAATGTTCCCAGAAATCTTGTTGTGTGATATGTTGAGCTGTTTTAGAGCTTTGAGATTGCCTAATGATGCTGGTATTTCACCAGAAATATTGTTGCGTGACAAGTCCAACAAAACAAAGAAATGGAGGTTTCGTAGGCGTTGAGAAGATTTCTTCCAATTCACTATTAAGTCTTGAAGCCTGTCTTCATACACATCCCCTGTGTAACTATAAATCAGATTCGGTGATGCTGACATATTCATAATTGGAAGGTTTGCCATCTGTCGTGGAATGCTTCCTGTTAGATTGTTCCCGGAGAGATCAAGAATTCGAAGAGAAGTGCACTTGGAAATATTGGCCGGGATATATCCGTTGAGGGAAGTGTTTCTTAGGACAAGTATTTCAAGAGAAGTAGGGAATTGAGGGAGAATATCTTGTAAATTTTCTGTAATAATGCTATTACGAAGATCAAGAACTGTAAGGTTGACTAATTTAGTCAAACCAAAAGGCATACTGCTAGAAAACTTATTCCCGCCTAAATAAAGAATTTCTGTTCCTTTAGGAAAATTTGTTGGGATCTTTCCAGAGAAATCATTATCGGACAAATCCAGGTAATCAGCTCCCAAAAAGGGCAAATTGTCACCAGAGAATCTATTTCGGGACAAGTCGAGTACCGATAAATCCTTTAAATTGGAGATGGATTTTGGGATTAGTCCTGAAAAATGATTTTCCGAAACCGCAATATAACGGATCCTTGTGGCGTTACCTATGCTTTCTGGCAACTCCCCTGAAAAATTGTTCAGGGACAAATCAAGACTCTGTAACCAACTAGACTCTGTTAATAGGCGAGGCGGGATTGATCCGCTGAGGTTGTTATCTGAAAGAATTATTGCTTTGATGTTGCTCATCTCCGCCAGCCAATGTGGGAATCTTCCCTCCAATTTATTCCCGCTCAAATCAAGATAATACAACTCTTTCCGTGATGAAATCCATTCAGGAATTTGGCCTGAAATTCCACAAGAAGTCATTCTAAATATTTGAAGACTACATCTTGGATCAACCTTTGTTGTGTTATTCCAAATCAACTTGCTTCCCTTTCCACCGATGTATAAAAACTTTAGAGTTCTGATTTTGAATAACGAAGTCGGGATCTCACCGGCGAGCATGTTGTCGTCGAGTCGAAGGTACTCTAACTCGCTCAAATTTTGCATCGATGATGGTATCGGACCTGTTAACTGGTTACTACTCAGTAACAGAGAAGTCAAGTTGGTTAGTCTTCCAATGGAGGTTGGAATTTCCAATGATAAAGAATTTCCAGACAAAACCAGTGATTCTAATTTCGTGAGGTTTGCAATTGATGATGGGATTCCACCGGAGAAATGATTATCTGCTAATGCAAAATCTCTTAACTTTGTTAAATTTCCAATCTCTTCCGGGATGTTTCCCCCCAAAAAATTATTATACATTGACAGTGATTCAAGATTTCGAAGCTTGCCAATTTCAGGGCTTAAACTTCCCCCGAGATTATTGTCACTAAGATCAAGATCTCGAAGAGATTCGAGTTCGAAAAGTTGATCAGGAATCGAACCCTGGAAATGATTCTGACTTAGCCACAACGTTGTTAATTTTCGAAAAGAACCCAGTTCAGGTCCAAGTTTTCCCTCGAGATGATTAGAACTCATGTCCAAGTAACGTAAATTTGTTAACTGGAAAAGTTGGCTGGGGATGGAACCATTGAAGTTGTTATCGCTCATGTCCAAGTAACGTAAATTTGTTAACTGGAAAAGTTGGCTGGGGATGGAACCATTGAAGTTGTTATCGCTCATGTCCAAGTAACGTAAATTTGTTAACTGGAAAAGTTGGCTGGGGATGGAACCATTGAAGTTGTTGAAGTTCATGTCAAGATGAAGCAGTTTGGTGAGATTACCAAACCCATCTCCTGGGATCTCGCCTTCAAAATAGTTATCCGAGATAACAAGTAGTTCAAGTGACCGGATATGAAAAATCGGACTCAAGATTCCAGAAGATATCGAAACTGGATCGGAATCTATAGAAGGAATGGCTACCCCAGATAGCTGAAGCTCGGTAACACTTCCGGTTCTAGAGCAAGTAACATGCTCCCAAGAACAACAATCAGAAGTCAAATTCCATGAGTCTAGTTCTACAAACTTATCGGAATATTTGGAATTGTAGGTGGCGGTGAGGGTGGATTTGAACTGGAGTAGTGCATGCTTTTGATGAAGGGGACAAGATAATGATGCGATTAAAATGGATTTGAGTATTAACAAGATTAAAAATAACACTGTTGTTGGGCTTGCCATGGTGGATTTTGGTTGTTCTATCTTTGATTCATATGTGCATGTGTGGTGGTTATTATAATGGCAATGGAAAAGCGCATTATCATATATTGCTGTGTAAAAACGTGTGGGGTTATTCAAGTCCCATATTTTCTTTTTCTAAAGGTGGTACAGTTAGTTGACTGACACAGGTGACTTGACCCAGGAGACAATTACGCTTTAAAAGACGTTAAAGAAAAAGACTTGGACTTGGTGGAAAATAAAGTCCATCAACTTTTCATGCAAATAAATGTGACACACACGTCGTTAGTGGGTTGTGTCCACATTTTTTTTTTTGGGTGTTTCTAGTAATTGGGTACGTACCTGAATACATATAGTGGAAAAGCGAATTGAACTATGCTTATACCACTGGTCGGCAATGTCACAGCCTAAAGTCTTGACAGTATCACAACCTATATCCCCTTTTGTTTGCAGTATCACAGCCTAAATGTGACACACACTTCTGTTAGCTAGTGGGTTGTGTCCACATTCTTTTGTCCGCCTATATCCAATATCCCCTTTTGTTTGCAGTAAAAAACCACCCATCAAGAACAAGTTCTTGATATCTTCTTATGCTCTTTTCAGTCTTTTGTATGAGTATAAATATTTTTTTGTGTTTCACATGTGTTTTCAAAAGACAGAAAAGGGAGACATATAAGGGTCCGTTGAGTATAGGCGGACCCACGTTGTACCAAGGTGGTCCCCGGGAAACACCTTTGAAACAAAAAACCTTAGGGTCGATGTGGTGAGTTATTAAGGTACCTACCTTGGTTTGAAGTTGGGAACCATCTTGAGTGGGTGAGAACATGTATTTGTTTGTGATCGTCAGTAGTTACCTTAGTGTGGCTTGACTTCTCAGCCCTAAACTTGGATATTATTTGATAGCTAACTAAATAATCAGCCATGCGTAATTAGTCTAAAGTAAAATCCCAAGTAATACCGTGTCTGTTTTTCAGTTGTAATCTCTTCTTTAACTAGTAAAACAAACATATACTATTCGATCCTTTGAGGTAAATTAATGCCATCCCTTAATACGGTGATATCGACTCTGGTTGATAGTTTACCAATCATGAAGTTGCAATATGAAACTCTAAACACTAGATTATCAGGGAAAGCACCTTAATTCAGAATCTAATAATATAGTTGATTATGGGAATTCTGTTAGTGATGTTCGAAAGTCTTCTTCAGTCCCTGATATTTTAAGGAAAGCGTTTACAGATGCATTAGGCGATGATGACAATGATGGTCTACTTGATCACAAGCTCTTAGGAATAGCAGTTCGTGCCGTCTTGTTAGAAACTGGCTTTGTGGATATTGATCCTGCTTTAAAATTATCAAAGAATAATAACGTTAATGTTCAAGGGACATTTTACCACACTCTTCCGAACATTATTAGTGGACGTAACATTGAATATGTCAAGAACTCAAGATCGTATTTCAGAACCAAGGTATGGTTTATGGGTCTTTAAATAAAGGAACTGGCTTACACTCGGTGCTTGTAGACAAAGATAAATTACCATCTATAAGTGTTGTATGGGCTAAAAATGGACAAATGGTTGATGAAATAGAAGTATTTGAGTTTTGGAGAAAAACCAAGGATGGGCTCGCGTTACCATTATTGATCGATTTATGTGAAAAAGACTGGTTCTGAACTTCCAACTTGTTTTATTTAACTACCTACCTAGCTCAAACTAAAGATATTGGAATTGGTTTCTGGTGTTGATATAGGAAATGTGAGCTGTCTGTGTTCAGAACTAAGACAATTAGCCTCGAATGATGATCTGCGGAAACAAAGGTTTTTTTAGGTGTTCTGCCCGTTCTGGTATTCTAAGATAAATGGAAGGACTTTTAAAGAGGAATTTGCTGATTGGACAACTGATAACAGTATTGGGGTTGAGTTTTTTGTTCGATTATAAGACAAAATCCGACGCATGGTGATCCATTTGCTGCTGGCCATCCTTTCCCATGAAAAAATCCTTATGCTGATCCATATGCCCTATTTTGGCGATGGTCCTCCACTGGAAAAAGTTATGCCAAACTCTATCATGGTGGGTTCGATATGGTGGTCCTGTAGATTTTTACTGTTAAGAATGTTTGAAAACGTAACGAGCTATGTTTTACCCAACTTGTATGTTTTAAAAAAGAAACAAACGTGCCTCAAGTTTTGTTTTGGCTGAATACAGTTGAACTATTACAGTGTCCTTTTTAGTTCAGTGATACTAATCAAGCATGTAACAGACTAACAGTTAGGCAGTTTGTTAATTTGGACTTTGTTTGAACATTTCACATTTTAGTGCAAGTCTTTGTATTACAGCAGGAATATATATCTGTTATTTTTAATTTCCAGTGTAAATTATATGTACTGTCATAGCAAGATGCCTAACACTAGCTTTTGCATTGGTATTTGGTTCCATGTTGCCGATGGTGGTTTATGGTATATATATTTGATGTGCATTTGGTCAAGTTCATTAGTTACATCACTACATGTATGGTTGTTAGTCTGGTCGGGTTCAGGTCAATTCGGGTCGAGGCTAAAAAAACATACCCGAACCCAACCTTTTTTAGAACTCGGGTTAGTCAGGTTCGGGTCAACCCGAATATAATCAGGTCAACCCGAATATGAGTAAAATGATTAGAAAAAAAAAAAAAAAGGTTTAGTTCAATATGCTTACATAGATAATTTAAAAAAAAAAAAAAAAAAAAACAAAAACAAAAAACAAAAAAACAAAAAAAAAAAAATCTTTATTCGGGTCAATTGGGTCAACCCGAACCTGATTTAGCCAAATATTTTCAACCCAATACCCGACCCTATTTAGTATTCGGGGCACTCGGGTTGACCCGAATATAATTTTTGACCCGAGTAACCCGACCCGAATAGGCTTAATCGGGTTCGAGTCGGGTCAACTTTTTTTACACCCCTAGGTACATCACTTATATAGCAACACGTATATGGAACACTATCATACACATATCAGTACCAAGTGTTGATGGAATGCTGAAAATAGAAATAAAACAAGGCTATGTAAAACAGAGGATAAATTGTCGTTTGAAATTACATAATAAAAGTGTCTGACATTATAGATTTACCTCTTTTTATAGCCTAATTTGATAGACGACGTTTACTCCGACCATTTCCATAAATTGTCGTCCAAATTCTTAGGTAGATAGTGTAAAAATAGGCAGATCAAACGTATTGGGTAATGAGTCAAGTTGGTAAGTTTTTAGTGCGTCCCAAAATGGGTTGGTTGGGTTGGCTACCCAAAGAACTGGTAATATGGAAGAATAAATATAGATCCCCAAAAGGCAGTACAACAACTAATAACATGTAGGGATACGTAGGAGTGTATTTTGAGAAAAAGTTACTCAAATTTTGTGTTTTCATATTTGTATTTGCTCGAGACTTTGCTATTATGCTTATAATTTTGGATATGTAGGAGTGTATCCATGAGATTAACATATATCATCTGCACAAGATAATTAATACTGTATTTCCTAATTCCGAGTGAAATGTCCATTACGTACTTGATTATGTTTAACTTTTAATGTCAACCATTGTTAGTTTTTTATAGTTACGGCAATATTGTCGACGTTTAGGATTTGTCCTCATGAGATACAAAACCATTGTTAGTTTTTTTACTATTGCCGAATCACGAGTACAAGTAGACACTACTAACATGAGATGCGGTGAAAAGACAACTAGAAATATATAAGGTAAATGTTTCAAATCATTTTTTTGATAACTAATCGATTGACTTCTACCTATGAAGTTGGACCATATAGATCACATGGCTGAAATCTTAAAGTTATACTAGAGCTACACTAAGAAAATGCAAGGATGTCTTAAATTGCCAAATCTCTACACAATTAGTAAGTTCTCTAATGCAATTTTTATTTTAAGTAAGATCATTTATAGCATGGCTGAACTTTAATTCCAAATATGTATGCTACTTAACTACTCCGTAACGCGTATAGAGAGGGTATTTAGGCGAAACCATTAACCAGATCAATCCAAATAAGGTTGCTTTAGTCGGGTTCGATTCGGGTATATGTGAAGTAGAGCTATATATAGGAGTTTGGATTGATATGTACCTTTTTTGTATTTGCTTAAGTGAATGTGTTAATAACTATATCATTTTATCTTTGAACGTGTTTCTAGAAAGATCATCTTACCTGCTCAATCTAAATAAGGTTGCGTTAATTGGGTTCGATTCGGGTATTAAGTGATGGTAGAAATATATATAGGAGTTTGGATTGATATATGTCTTTTTTGTATTTGCTTGCGTGTTGGTGAGTAATTGTTACTCATTTATCCACCGTTACTCACCAACACATCCTCGCAGCGGCCCCTTTACAGTCGGTTGTCTGATTGTGCCATTTCCAAATATAATCCGACACTACATCATATTCCACTGTCAAGCCACCTTACGTACACCACCACCTTTATCTACTTTCATTGTTTCATTTTGTTTTTCGGATCTAAACGGGTGTGTGTAATGGTGGTGATGAAGCTATATATAATATTGGTATGGATGTAGCCCCACATGGTTTTCATCACAGATTTGTGACTATCTGGTTTTAAAAAATGTATGATTTGTATTTTGTGGCTAATCATGTTGTTGAGTGGGTTGAGGTGACACAGTTGCAGTAATTCAAAGAAAGATATGTTTATATTCATTCTGGAAAATTATTTTGCATTGAAGATTTATGGGAAGGAGTGGTGGAAGTTAGATGGTGGTTGGTGTTGAGTGGCCGCCATTGCCAGAAGTAGCTACTAGCCTGGCGGTTGATTACAAACACAGCTTGCAAGAAACTGTAGGAAGTCAAACATCTATTTAAAAGTCAAAGGACAACTAGGCATGTCCTAGTCAGCAATTTGGTGAAGCATCAACAGACAACGCCTATTCTTTTACCAACTAGTACTTGGGTTTGTTCTATTTACTTCTGATGATCAAACTTCAAAATCCACATTAATAAAATCGATAACAATTCAAATACATTACATTCACAAACGCATAACCAAACAAAGCATCGTGAATCGCCTTTATTCTTCAAACAACTCCTAAGTACAACACTTTCAACCACTGAATCCTTCTCCCCATTCTCTAAAACATCTTTCTCCTTAACTTCAACTATCTCTTCAACAACATCATGATTCTGATCTAATGGATCATTTACTACTAATGGACCAGGGGCTTGTGTGCAATTTTCCAATTTCAAAGGACCTGAATTGTATAAATGTGAAGCAGTTGATGGTTTGCAAAAACATATGAATGAAGGACAGTGGATCTTGCAGAACAAAACCCTCATGAAAATACTCTTCATTAACTATCCCATTAATTAATCACCAAATATAACAATACACTAAAAGATTAAATCTTTGTTATAAAGATTCAATCTTTTAACAAAATAAAGATGACCCGCAACTTAAATTTATGCTAGAAATCAAGATTCATAAAAAGATTAATTTTTTGAGGCAAATAAAAATGACCCACAAGTTAAATTTGTTCTAAAAGTGCTTAAAAATGAAAACTTGACACCATTTTTTATTTTATTTTTTGCATAAACAAGAGATCAAGTTTCAAGATTTATAAAAGAGATTAAACTTTTGAGGAAAATAAAGATGACCCAGATGGATTTAAGGCAAATAAAGATGACCCAGAAGTTAGATTTGTGCTAAAAAGTATTTTGACACCAATTTTTTTTGCAATGAAAGTGAGAAAAAAATGTTTTTTTTTTTTTTTTTTTTTTTTTTTTTTTTTTTAAATCAAGATTTATAAAAAGTTGGATTTTTGAGGAAAATGAAGATGACCCAGTTGAATTTAAGGCAAATAATGATGACCCAAGAAGTTGGATTTGTTTTTTTTTTTTGAAAATTGACTTTCATTTTTTTTTTAAAGAAGTTGGATTTGTTGGTTGCTAAAAGTGGTGAAAGTAACAAACTGAAAGACTATAGATGCTTTGCAAGTGAAACAAGTAAGTTTGTTTTGATGCAAAGAAGAATACTTTGTTCTTAGTATACGAATTTATTAGCCACATATTTATGTTTCTCGAGTTACTTTACTTTTAATTTATTAATGGAAAGAGTGTAAGACAAGATTTATTTATTTATATATTTATTATTATTATTATTTTTTTTTTTGTAAATTTTTAACTTGTTTGAAGTAAGAAAGTGAAAGATGACATGAAGAAAGAAACATTCTTGAATTTTGATCGACCCATTTGCTATTTAGGCTAAAGGGAGCGGTGTTCGTCGGGTCATCGTCACTTCAACTTTCTCTCTCATTTCATTTCACTTTACTTCCACTCATCTTTCACCATTTTGGTCACATTCTCTTTACCTTTCATTAAAACACTTATTTTATACAAATATACCACACTAAATATACCACACACACTCACAAAAACAAATAAAAAACATTTACTTTTCGAAAATAGGCCTCACTTTTTCTGCACTTCCCCCCGTCACCATTAGACTGCAAATTGGCCGTGACATGCAAGTGTTTTGGTCGGTGGCGCGTGAAACATGATGAGTGGTGAGTGGGTCACTCCCACTCCGGATAGTCTTATATAAAAGTGTCTAGAAGTTTGATTAATCGCATGAATCGATAATATTGTGTTCCCAAGTATCAATTAAAAAAATAAAGTAAAAAAAGGAATTGAAACTAAAATGGTTGTATTCTCGAGTATCATTTAAAGAGGAAAACAAAAGGAAAAATAAATAAATAAATAAATAAATAAAAGAAAAACTGAAAAAGAAAGGTAATTTGGATAATTTTAAAGTAAGATGTTTCATCTTAAAATAGACTAAAAATATTTAGTTTCTATTTCTTTAACTTTTCTTATTAAAATAACTTAAGAACTAAGCATAAGTGTAACCTATTAGCTTTATGTTAAGCAATATATCATCGTTTAGATGGATAAAATTAGACTTCAATCACATCAAAAGTTTGAATATGGTAAAAGTCCAAGATTAAAGAATAAGTTCTTGATTCAGATTCAGGGAAATAGTTTGAGTTGTTAGATGCACAAACATAATTACATATCCTAACAATCTACTGTCATAAAGTGATTAGTTTAATTTATACATATTTCACACTAATATCTTTATCGGCATTTATTTCTAGGAAGAGCAACAATTTTGTTGTGTAATTTTTTTTCTCTTACGATGCAAAAATGATCAAATTTCAACATTGATACTCATGCAAACCGAATATGATGATGCGATCACATAAGACGAAAGTTCAGTGAGTTGCATAACAAAACATTATTAGGTCAATAATCCTAGATAGGCAAAAACTACCATTTTACACAAAGTGAAGTTGTTATGACAAAAACCAAACCATGATCAATTAAAAATATGGATAAATCCACGAATTAATGTGATTAAAATTAAATGAAGAACAAATTAAAAAAGAAATATGATTGGGAGTGAGCTGTCGAACAAACCATATTAAATAGTCAAAAGCTAGGAAAGGGTACCTACAAAAAGCCATCAAATTGCTATTTTGATAGGCAAAATATACTTTTTAGCACATTCTTTAATACTTGTAACTGTTTTTTAACTAGCAAAAATATAGTAAAGTGTCGTTACTCTTCATAAAGTAACTGTCATGACTCATGTTTTTCTACTTTTTTTCTTGAATTTTCTATGTGTTTTATTAACAAGTGTTCACTGAGCATAAGTTAGCGTATAGTTAACAAATACAAATTTTATAATTTAGCCTAAAAAATACATTAAATACACATTAAATAAATTGATAAATTACTATATTTGAACATAATTTCCACTTAAATGAACCAAAACATTTCTTTTATTTACATGTTAATTTTCACCTAACAAACATACGTTAGCAAAACCCATTTTATATTCTTTTGCCTTTTGAAGATACTTTTCTTATTAAAAGATACTTTTGATAATAACCAATAGTGTTTTATTAGTTCCAAAAAATTACAGTACCTTTTTTCATGCCCACAAAATTTGTAGTATTAAACATAGACATTTTTTATTTTGACTTGTCAACTATAGTATACATGTCTATTATTAGAAATCTTAGAAAAGAAAACATTTGTCACGTTGATCTAAATTGATCGTTAAAAAGATGATCGTCTTTGTTTAAATGTAAACAAATTTGTTTTTACACGAGATGTTAAACAATGATTAACTTTTTTTTTTTTTTTTTTTTTTTTTTTTTTTTTTTTTTTTTTTTGGTTGCAAAGGTAAACTTTTTATATTACTTCACAACCAAAACTGTACAATCATAAACTACAACTGATAAGGGTATACCCAAGATCAGAACAAAGAACAAAGAAGAAATACATCCAAAAATCTACCCTATCCGATATCAGACATACAACCAAAAATAACAGACAAGTACTCTGTTTTTGACTAAGAACGGAGAATCCATAACCTTGCTCCATCAAACACAATCTTCAAGACATTACCTATAGGCACCAAAACAACCATCTAGCTACATTCCCTTCAACTCCTCTCCATGACCACTCAACCAGCATCCACAGTGACCAAAGAAAGGAGAAGAAAGGCATCACTAGGCACCCATAACCCATCCAGGGGGGGGGGGTCTTCCAAGCAACCTACATTTCCCTCTCAAAGAAAGGCTTCAATTGCTTGGAAACACACACCCACCATGATGACCAACCATTACCTCCTTTGGCAGTGTATTGGGTGGACCAAGCAGGTTCATCTTTCACTCCTCGCTATTCCACCCATCATACACTACCCACCCAAACCATATACCCTTCACAGTGAACTACTTTTTATTATGGTACATTCTAATGAATTAGACCTCTTATTGATCCATCAAAGCCTAAACAGTTTCCTCCCAAGGCCAAACTGCAGAGGAGAATGATAGATCAATAACTACAGTCACACCATTAAAACTCCAAGCACAAAGGCAATTCACTGTTATGGTCTGCAGAAAATATATAATTATGATTTTCATCAGTGAGAAACCATAAGTATAGACAACTATGACTATTGCAGAAACTAATAGCCAGCAAAGCTCAAACACAGTTTGAATACAATCACCAGTCAAAGACCCCTTTATTTTTATTTAGCACACAATATTCATCTGAATCCCCCATTCTTCACTTATTTGATCCACAGCCACAGACCTTCTCACCTTGAGACTAAGTAACTGCATTTTGATACTCTCCTCAATCCCATCCAACACACTTTGGCAGCTCCTCTGATTTTGTTCAAACAGCCTTTGGTTTCTTTCAGCCCAAATGAAATAAACAGTGGTAGCAAATACCATTCTTTCAAGAATACTTTGAATGGTATTATTGCATTTGTTACTAGCAATATCATCCACCACTATCTTCCAATCCATATCCTAATCCACTCTTTTAATTTTGACCTTCATTTGCTTCCAAATATCTTCAGAAAATTTACATTTGAAAAAGAGATGCTCGTGAGAATCATACACAGTTTTACACAGGGGACAAGTTAGGTTGACCTGATTATTCCACACCATGATTCTATCTTGAGTAGCAAGTCTACCTAACATAGATAGCCATAGAATAAATGCATGTCTAGGATTGCATTGAGTATACCAAACAACTTTATCCCACTTCACTTCAATATTAGCTTCCTTTAATATTTCCCAAACACTTCTTATAGTAAATTTTCCCTTCCTACCGTTATTATCTTCCCACAATACATTGTCATCTTTTCCTTCAATCAAATTAGGCATAGAAAAACAGTCCAGACCACTAATTTGTTGTTCCCAATTCTCAGGCAAAATCCATCTAACTATGACTATGATTAACTTCAAGAGCATGATTATAAACACAATAATTGTGTGATTTCTTTTGGGTAATACTTGTGTATTTATCTCATTTTTCTTTGAATTATGAAGGTACAACTACTTGATATTTGATTAGTCACTAGCAAAGTAACAGCTTGTTGGCTAAACTTTATAATCATCTGTCAAGCATTTAAAGTCCCACATTGTTATAATTTTGGGAGGTGATTTGTACACCATATTTTTTTGTCATCCACCACTAAAATATGCATAGCGGTGTTGTACTGTATGCATCACTGGTATGATTTAGTGGTGTATTGCAAAAAAAAAATGGTGTACAAATCATTTCCCTATAATTTTATGTTGCAATAATTAGGTCGTACATCAACTACTACGTAACACATCTTTACATATATATGAGGCAAGATATGAATTGCACTTGATGCTTTGAAAGCTGTACCATGACCCTCAAATGCCACTTGGCATGAAGTGCTGACTGTATAATACGAGTCATCATCCACCTAGGCAGTATCATCCACGTAGGCAATTTGACTGCTATCACGAAATTAGTTTAAAAAATTAGACACCAAAGGGATTCAAACCCGCGACCTGTTGAACAACCAACAAACACTCAACCACTAGAGCACTTGAGTGTTTGTGTTGAAAGCTTTTAAAACAAAATATACATACCTATTTACAGTTACATACGAATTGAAATATTAAGGAAACCTAAAATCACGCCATCAATCAATGTTGATTCAGTTTTTCAAATCACTAATCACACCCAAAAAAATCTGTATCATTCTCTCTCAATAACAAAACGCTTTTCACCATGTAATTCAAAAACACGTTTCATCATCATCGTCATCATCAAAAACACAAGGCGATCAACTCATAAACCAAAAATCATGGCACTTTCATCTTCAATTCAGTTTTCAAATGCTAAACAAGAAATTTATAATCACAATTTGAATTACACTTACATAATCAACTCATCTTATTTGATCCAATGTCATGGTGTTTTTATGTGACTCGGAAACACACACACACATCTCGTAATATCATCAACCGATCGGTATCTTTTCTAATTAGGGTTTATGTCTCATTACTGGCTATTTCTGATTAAACACCACCACCATATGATGATTGAAATTACAGTTATGAGGATACAATTAAGTCTAAATCTTTAGCCAGGTTTGTTTGATTTTAATTTTATTATTATGTTTAATTTACAATTAAATCTACAATCTCTTTTGCTAATCATTTCAGTTTTTTAATTTTGATCTTAGTAAATGAATTAGGTCAGCCTATCAAATTTGGTGTGTGATGAATTACGTATATGTCTTGTATCCATTTATGCAGTTTGTTTTTTAACCAGGTATAATGACTTGGGTACTTTATGAAATCATTTGTTGTAATTTTGAATGTTTAATTTTGATTTATTAAATCGGTTTATCTTTGATTCCAATATCTATGGCTTTGACGGATCATGATTTTATTCAATCGATTTTAGTGTTTGTGTGTATCTATTATGTTTACATCGATTCTGGATCTTTTTTAAGCAAGAGCACAAGCTTGAAGAGGATGACAAATCCATGACCAATTCCATCTTATAGGTTAGTGTGATTTCTATAATTATGCTATGTTTCTAATTTCTTGTGAGTTATGTTAATTTACAAGACGGTCTGAAAACGAGGTAGCACAATCAAGACCTGCTATTTGCATCGTTGGACTCAAGATAACCCGCTTTCGCATTGTCAATTTTTGGAAACTCGAGCAATATCAAGACTACTACAATTGAGGTGAATATTATTTTTTTAATTTTGTGTATGGAAGATTATGATAAGAACCGAGTCGATAATGAGGTAAAAGAACAATAAAGATAGAGTAATCGACGTTTGAGAGGTCGAATAAGCTCTCCTGATGGTTTATATTAGTGAGATAAACCGACGCCCCAATTGATTAACAAATCAATACTTAATATTCATTCAACATAATGAAAGTTACAACCCTAATGCCCTATTTATAATAAAAGACACCCTAATACTAATCTTGTAGAACAATATATAATCTTTACTTTAAATAAACACTTTCTACTAATTAAATAGCGATTATACTTATCTAACTAATAAAATACTAATGATAACTATAACAATATAATATTATAGTGTAGGGTCGTATCAGATTATGAGGAGATTACAAGAACACATGTGTTGCAGTATGTTTCATTAAAAGATTGCAGGTGCTAATTTGTTACTTTTTGTTTTATTAAAGATTGTGGTTTGCTTTATTCTCCACATTTTTACTTTTGACTAAGTCTTCGAGATTTAAACTCGAGTACCCTCGAAATTTGCGCAGGATGAGAGTACAATTTTGATGAAAGAAAAAGCGTTGACAGTGCAACGCGCCGATGAGGCTTAAGTCAAGAACCAAACTGAGATGCCTACGTATCCGGGTGGGGTAACTGCAACGATAGCTTACCGTCAACCATTAAAGATGCATCAACAACATCCATCCACTGAATCATTAATTACATTGGTACAGAAGTTAAAATCTAAGCTTACTAATAAACTTTATGAGCTTTGTTGATGCACATATGACGTTTGGTCATGAAACAATGAAAGGGTTAACAGACAAGTACCTGATATTTTTATTTTATTTTTTTTGTATTTTATCCACCTTCAACTTGGTGTTTCCCTTTTAACTCGAGTCGTACTTGCAGAATGGTGGCAATAAAAGTTTCCCTAATGTTAAGCCCAGAACCAAAGGTGAGTCCATGGATAAATCACAGAGGCATAACTGTGTCGCTTAAAAAATGCTACTACCTTTTATGTATTAATTTGGATGCTGATGCTAGGCACTATAATGACAAAGCAGCAGAGGCAACTCAAGGCTTTTGGAATTGTCCCCGTGTTCCTATGAGAGAAAGGTATCTGACTTCCTTTCCGAACATGGGAGTATTATTATTTGTTGTGCGTGTAATATAGTGATAATATTTGTGGTTTGTATCTTTACCTTGCTACTGCGGGATTGGGTATTGTTGTTGTATTTGTGGTTTGTGTCTTACAGCTTTTTAATAGCAAAGAGTTTAATTATACTCGGTGATGGAGAATGTGAAATCGGTGACCTAATAGCTAAGGCTATGGAAAGTTGGGTAAGAGGGCGTCATCAATATTCCTTGGGTGAGAAAATCATCGAATTCAATATTTCTATTTAACATATATGTTTCCGAGGTGTAAATTGTTTTTAAGATCGATAAAAGGGACCTGAGCAGGTTTTAAACATTTAAATATGCAATGCCTTTATCAAAACTTTAAGTTTATCAAAACATTTCAATGGTCTCACATTATTGTCTGCACCATTGTTCTTTATTTAGTGAGCAAAATTCTGCAGGCATTCTGGCATGTGACATTGACATTACATTTGCGTGAACATACCAAAATAGACTTTCATGTTTGTTTAAATTGTTGTCATGCAAAACATTAGTGCTTTGGTAGGTTTAGTTTTTATTTGACTCAGTCATGTAGGTCCTTATGTATTGCTATTTTCATGTATGAACATAACCTGATTTCAGATATCCTTTTGGGTAAGTTTGGTTGGTTGGTAGGGATTCTAGAAGATACGTGTGAGCATACAAGAAAGGAGACCATTAGAGATTTCTGTGAGTTTCAAGGTAATAATATTTAGTTACCTTACATCTCAAACTTAAAATATAAGCTTGGAGGGTTACTCCTTCCATTTTGTTTTAGAACAGAACAAAAGTTGGACTTATAGTATCATATGGTTCATATCGATGTATGTACATGTAAGCAGTTCTGTAGGAAAAATTAGGAACCACTCAATCTCGGTCTTAGTTTTTAGCTGTAGTAGTATTAATGTGTGCTTTTGAATGATGTATATCTCATACCCTTTGTATTTCATTCAATTTATTTACTTGATTCTTAGAAAACGTGTTTGTTGGCAGATAAATGAACGAGTACTTTTGCTTTTTGTGTAAATAAGGAAGTTTTAAAAGATGGAGGATCTACACACATTGCAACACACAAATTTACATTTCGTGAATTGGCAGCCGGAGCCGAGAACTTTACCAAAGCCGGTCTTCTCATACGGAGAATTATATGTCGCTTTGTCAAGAGTCAAGAGCAAGAACGGATTAAAGGTTCTATATTTAGATAGGGATGGAAACTATTGCAACTCAACTACAATGTAGTTTACAAAGAAGTCTTATGTCGGATTTGAATAATAAACATTTTTTTTGTATACACAACATATGATTTTCGATAACACAGATTGTTTAGTTTTTGTAATTTTTAATCTCATTGTATGTTTCTATTATGTTTTGTTATTTTCAATATTTGTTTATGTCCACTTATTATTATTACTATTATTATGAAGCGAACCCGCCCGATCTAGTACATATATAAAGGTTTTACAACTTGATACTGCGTTTAAATATGTGTCATGAATCAATTACTCCCATATTAACTAATAGAAATAATCAAATATGCTATTTTAAAGAAATAAAAAAATATAATCCCATATTATATCCTCTTTGATATAGAAAAATGCGATGCACGTTTCGAGGATCTGATTTCGACCCATCACCCACATATTTAATTATAAATTTTTGTATGCATCTTTTGTTATTTGTTGCCTAAAAACTTTTTTAGGATTAATTGTCTTAGAAGGGGCTTGGAAATGAGTTACTTAATCAAAAGATATCAACTCTTAATTAATGGTCATCAAACCATATGTTTTCTTTTATATGGGTGTCAAATCGTAACAAAAAATATATTAGTAGTTGGGTCGATTAGCTTAAAAATCCAACCCTTCTTTTGTAAGATTTTTTAGCCTCGGCTAGTTTTTTTCTCTATTTATATCATTCGGTTGTTTCGGGGAAAAAAAAAAAGCCATATGTTTATTTGACTTGGGCTAAGTCAATCCGGAAAGTTTAGTATATGTGGTTTTACTAGATCAATGTGACACCATCGACATTTTTAACAATTTTATTTTAGAAAAATGTCTAATTTACATGGCTTGTTTTTTATGATTTACGTGATACCAAGTTTATAAGCATAAAATGAATTCTTTATAATGTAAACGGGATCTTGCTCTTTTTCACCCTGAGTTAGAGACAAAGGCATGCCCTAATGCATATGATTGTGTGTAGATGTCACCAACTATTTTCAATTTAAATTGGACATGCATGTGTGCTAATCATATCATAGCATTCATATTTCATATTCACTTATCTACCATTCATATTTTCTTTCATCCAACAAAATGTACACCTCTCATACACCAAAGACAATTTAACCAAATGTTTAAGTAATTCACAATGCTTGTTTGTAATATGATATTTTATTTTTTAAGTTTCGAAAGGACTTTTATTTTATTTTTTAAATTTACGACACACTAAGGTGACACTTTTTTATGTCTAAAATGATGGTTTTATTAGATATTGTAGGCATTGGGCCTAAACTAACATACCAAGAGTCCAAGAGGACCTTTTTAGTCTACACTTTTTGTAAAGATGAACAAAGAGCTTTGCATATAATACGTACATATTATATTGGTATGTGTATGCGTACTGTTTTTGTTTAACAAGTTTGTTAACCGAGGTCTGTTAATTATTTTTAGTTAAAGGCAAACGCATATAAATGTATAATCTCATATAAATACAAAACCCCACTTTTGTTTTGACATGCTTTTTTTTAACGAAGTTTTGACATGACCTGAACCACAACTTATTGGTAACAAACATAATCACATCACAGATGATGCTAATCTTAGCCAAAGCCATACATCAATGATCAATAGTTATCTCATGAATCTCATTTTCTAGTTAAATAAAATAAGCCCAGGATTATACAATTGTAAAGAAGTTTGAGACAGGCCCAAAGCTTTCAACAAAAGGGCCCAATGTCTCCTCTTAAACTTAGGATATGAAGAATCCAAAATACAATTCATCATATAACAAGTCTTTATTTAGACTCGTATTCAGCAATTTTATTATCTTTTTCTCCCAGTATGTTTATTCCAGTAACTACAAATATAGAGGAAAAACATAATATTTACTTCAAATTTTACAAACATAAAGTCTGATGCAAATGTTATTCTCGTCATGAATCATATAGATTTGATTTTGCACGCCACAAATAATAATATCACAATTAAAACTATCTAAACGCTAGAAACAAAGTACAAACAACAATAAAAGTCTTAACTGATACAAGGATTGACTAAAAAGCAAACTCAACAGGAGTTCTTACCAAATTTTGAAAAGTTGTATAAAATTTAAAAGGTAGCTCATTATCAAGATTGTTGAGAAGAATCCAATCGGAAAACCGATCCATGTTCCTTCCCAAAACATCCTTGATAGATCCTCCTCTTCCTTGACACTTCCTTCGGATGATGGAAATGTTAAATGTTACGTATAAACATTAATAGGTAAATGTCTAGGATCGAACACGAGACCTCGGGATTGCACACTTTACAAACAAGAATAATGTAAATAAATTTATATATTTATTAAATGTATGAAATATATATATTTATGTCACTTAATGGACTAAACGGTCGTTAGTTGTTAACCATATGGACTAACTATCGTTAAATAAGAAAAACAAGGACTAGAGTGTAACTTGGGTGACAAGGAGGTTCTAGAACCCCTTTGGGAGCCTAGGCCGGTCGAACAAGGATGGGTCAAGCCCATTCCTTGCTTGCTTGGTCACCAAGATATCACCTAGTATAAATACAAGGCCAAGGGTTAAACCTACACATCTTTTGTGCACACACTCTAACCCTAAAACCTTTGTTTTTCTTTTTCTTTGTCTTGGCCGATCGGATCCCCCCTCCTAAGGGTTTGTGGTTCGATTTTTCCAAGTGAAAAATATTAAGTGATTTGTTTACTTGCAACAACCTTTATTCGTTGATAGTTTGTGTGTAAAAGAACGAGGTAATTACTTACTTTAGTAATTATCAAGAGATCGATAAACAAAACGGTAAGGGGTTTATCATTGATCTAAATTGTCCAAGAATCAAGGTTTATTGAAGTGCATCGGGTACGTTTACTATTTATGTTTTAGTTAATATTTATGTGTTATACTTGATCCTAGCTTCCGCAATACGTGTATTTGATTGTCAAACTCTAACAGTGGCATCACGAGCCATGTATAACATGTAATTGATTACTAAAACGTAATAAAAACCGGATCTTTAATTGTTTTAGATACATGTTTTTTTTTATCTAGGGTTTTTTCCTATTTTTTTTTATAAAAATTTCGAAACCCTAACCCTAATTTTGGGGGGGGGGGGTCGATTTTCTCCATGAAACCCTAATTAGGGTTTTGTGGTTTTATTGATTATGTGTAATCACTAGAAACCCTAGGTCATTAACCGGTTAATTGAACTTATCTTGTGACCTAATTGCTAATTGTTAGGTTTTAATCCGTGACTTACATGCATGTTTGTCATGGATCTTGTTTTGTTGTCACATATTTAGATAGATCTTAAATTGGGGAAGACTCCAATACATATTAAAATCAATTTTATATGCTATGTGGTGTGTTTTTAGCTTTGGCCTACGCAATTGATTCGTCAATGTATGTGGCTCACCTCCATTAAGAGGTGAAGGCCTTAGTTGATTACATGCGTTATTATACCTAGAATTGATTTTATTAGGATCTTTTCTAAAACGGTTTGCATGTGGCTAATTGTTTCACTTATATTATTATTGTTTGTTTGATTTTCTTTGCAACTTGTTTTATTGTTTTTAGTTGGACTTGATGTAAGCAATAAAAGGGTGTTTTCATAAAGAAAATTAAAACGGACTAATAATTGTGAAACCCAAAAGTGATAAAGTAAGAATCTTGCAATGGTCTTATGACAATCGTGGTCCGATTCGCACGATAATCAGCTCCCAGTCGAGACTAGCATTATTCAAACTTTATTACTATTTTGAGATTGAATCCATAAACTTTTGCTTGAATGATGTTTTGTGCAAATATACTTTTAAAATTAAGTCTTTTAAGATGATATTCATAACCGTGATTTGAAGGCTTAGAAAAGAGCCTTAGAGTCTGCCTTGGTTATCACAATCTTGAATATATCTTAAACGAATTACTTTTAAAATTATATGTTGTAGAAAGTCATCTTAGGGTTTTGGCATAAACCTCAAGTAAAACTTTGTGTATTAATTTCAGGAATCGGACATAAAAAGTTTTTATGAAAACTTATGTTATAAAGATGAGTGCATGCATCTTTGTACATAATTTTGATTGACATATCAAAAATTAATACCCTTAAAATTTAAGTTACGTGCCATCTACCTATAAGAAACACTTGGAATTTTAATTTAGTAAACGTGAGACCTAGGCTAAATTACTATAACAAGGTAAAATTCTTTTAACGCGTGAGACCATAATTGTAATTTTACAGTTTCTAAGGTAGACGACTTAATTAAGTTGTGCGTGAGACCTAGAACTTAAGGCATGAGATGGGATAAAACATGCTTACAAAGGCAAATTGATGAATCAATTTGATGTAAATCCCATAATGATCTAGGAATTGGAAATCTTGTTTGCCAATTATTGTTCGACAGATTACTATCTTTTGTACTTTTACCACTAGCAGATCAACTGATGTGGTGAAACTATGTAAAGATAGATCCTAGGTTTTCAAGAAAATTTGTTGGTTATATGAATATAGCCTTGGGTATTTTATTTTCTTGAAGATATTGATTATCGAAAATACTAATATTTGAACTTTATCTGTAGATATGGCTCAACCCGATAACCAAACTGTGATTAATGCTTTCAAGAGTCATCTTGAGAGAGAGAAACTCACTGGAAAGAATTTCAATGACTGGTACCGTTCGCTCAGAATTGTCTTGAGGGCGTCTGGTAAGATGGATTTCTTGACCGAAGAATGCCCACCTGAGCCTCCTGCTACTGCTACACCAGAAGCAAAGGCGGCTTGGAAGGTGGTACATGCTAAGTACAATGAGGTTGCTTGTCTAATGCTCACTAGCATGAATGCTCAATTACAAAAGAAATATGAGTATGCGTTTCCTAAAGATATGCTTGAGATGCTCCAGCAGTCTTATGAGAAACCGCCTGCAGTTGAATTGTATGATGAACTTGACAAGCTACACAACTGCAAGCATGGTGATGGTAAACCAGTAGCCAATTATGTGGATGAGATGAAGGACTCCTTTGATCAACTTCACAGAATTGGTTTTGGTTACCCCGAGAATGTGCAAGTGCACTTGATCAACAGATCCCTTAACAAGGATTTTGCTGGTTTTGTGCAGAACTTCAACATGCATTGCTCGGGGAAGACAGTCTCAGAATTACTCGCATTGCTTGTTGATTATGAGAAAAGTCTACCAGCCAAGGTCAAGAATCCTACCCCGCAAGTGTTGGCAATTCATGGGGGGAGAATCCAGAAGAAATCGCAAGTGAACAAAGGCAAAGGTAAAGGTGATAAAGGCAAGCAGGTCATGGCCTATCAACCTCAACCCAAGATGAAACAACATCAGCCTAAGCAGAACAAGGTGAATCCGCCAAACAGGAAGGATCAGGCTTGTCACCATTGTCATGAAAAGGGCCATTGGAAGCGCAATTGCCCTCTCTACATTCATGACTTGCGACTCAAGAAGCAGGGGAATGATGCTGGTAACCCCAGCTCATCAGGTGCGTTCTTTATGATTGAATTATTCACTCTTACTCCTAAATTGAATTCATGGGTATATGATACTGGATGTGGCATTCATATCTGCAATACCATGCAGGGGTTTAGAGTTGAGAGAAAGCTGGCCTATGGACAACAATTCTTGCACGTTGGTAACGGAGCGCATGCAGGAGTTGAAGCTATAGGAGTATTTAATTTAGTGTTGCCTTCGGGCTTAGTACTATCTTTAAATAATTGTCATTATGCACCGTCAATTGTTAGAGGTGTAATTTCATTTTCATGTTTGTTAAACCTTGGTTTTGAGCATACTATTTCAAGCAATGGAATTTCGGTTTCTTTAAATAATGTTTTTTATTTTAATGCTATTGCTGTGAATGGTGTATTTGAAATTGATATGAATGATAATGATAATGCTTTTGTTACAAATAATTCAATGTATAGCATCAACAATAAGAGAATCAAGAAAGGTCTGGATTCATCTTATCTTTGGCATTGTCGACTTGCTCACATTGGCAAAGATCGCATGAAAAAGCTGCAACATGATGGGCTTTTAAATAAGATCAATGATGAATCATTTGATAAATGCGAATCTTGCATTGCTGGGAAGATGACTAAGAAACCCTTTAAAAATAGGATTGAAAGGGCTAATGATCTACTTGGTCTTATTCACACAGATGTGTGTGGACCACTTAGACATGTGTCAAGGAGGGGTGCTAGCTACTTCTTAACATTTACGGATGATTACAGCCGTTATGGTTATGTTTATTTACTTAAACATAAACATGAGGTATTTGAAACATTCAAAGTGTTTAAAGCAGAAGTAGAGTTGCAACTTGGAAAGAAGATTAAAGCTCTTCGATCCGATAGAGGTGGTGAATACCTGAGTCAGGAGTTCATAGATTATCTAGCGAAGGAGGGAATTGTCCAGCACCTTACTTCTCCATATACTCCACAACAAAATGGTGTATCTGAGAGAAGGAATCGTACATTGCAAGACATGATACGATCTATGTTTAATCTAACAACTCTTCCTTTCTCGTTTTGGGATTATGCCTTAGAATCTGCGGTTCGCATTCTAAATATGGTTCCAACAAAGAAGGTTGATAAGACACCATATGAGGTATGGACTGGAAAAGCTCCTAACCTGTCTTATCTAAAGGTCTGGGGTTGTGAGGCGTATGTTAAACGTGACTCAGCAGACAAACTCCAACAAAGATCTGTGAAGTGCATCTTCGTAGGATACCCTAAGGAAACTATGGGATACTACTTTTATTACCCACCTGAAAACAAAGTATTTGTGGCAAGGTATGGAGACTTTCTTGAAAGAGAGCTCATATCTCAAGAATTCAGTGGGAGAGTATATGACCTGGAAGACGGTCAAGAAGATGTAGAACCTTCTGAAAACACTAACGAACTTCCGGTAGAACCTGAAAGCTTAGGTCCTCCACCTGAAGTTGAAGTGATTCCCATTCGTAGGTCAACAAGACCAGTAAAAGCTCCTACTCGTCTATGTCTTAATGTAGAGAGTGATGAGTATATACTGGGTGATCTTGATGAGCCTACAAGTTATAAAGCTGCCATGAATGGTCCTGAAAAGGCCAAGTGGAAAGAAGCTATGGATGGGGAAATGCAATCCATGGAAGACAATGATGTCTGGGAAGAAGTAGACCTACCTCCGGGTGCCAAACTAGTTGGGAGTAAATGGCTCTACAAGAAAAAGACTGACATGGATGGCGTTGTACACACCTATAAGGCCCGTTGTGTAGCTAAAGGCTATACACAAACTTTTGGTGTTGACTATGAGGAGACCTTTTCTCCTGTAGCTGACATAAGGGCAATTAGGATTCTTATAGCCATAGCCGCTTACTATGACTATGAGATTTGGCAAATGGATGTTAAAACCGCCTTCTTAAATGGTCGCCTAGATGAGGACATCTATATGGCGCAGCCTGAGGGGTATGTAAATCCAGAATTTCCAAATCGTGTATGCAAGCTTAAAAGATCCATTTATGGATTAAAGCAAGCATCACGACAATGGAATAAAAGATTTGATGGTGAGATTAAAAAGTATGGATTCACTAAAAATCTTGATGAGTCATGTGTATATCACAAAGTTAGTGGGAGTAATGTAATTTTCCTTATATTATATGTCGATGACATATTGATCATGGGGAACGACATTCCAAGTTTACAAAAGGTTAAGGACTATCTTGGAAGTTGTTTTTCTATGAAAGATTTAGGGGAAGCTGCATTTATTCTGGGAATCAAGATATATAGAGATAGATCTCAGCGATTAATTGGATTAAGCCAAAGTGCTTACATTGATAAAATATTGAAGAGATTCAATATGCAAAATTCCAAGAAAGGATATTTGCCGATGCAAGAGCAACATGGCTTGAGCAACAAGGTTTGTGCTTCAACACCTGCAGAGGTGCAACGCATGAAAAGAGTCCCTTATGCTTCGGCTGTGGGATCTATAATGTATGCGGTGAAAAGTACAAGACCTGATGTGGCGTTTGCTCAGAATTTAACCAGTCGATATCAGCAAAATCCAGGTGTAGCTCACTGGACTGCTGTTAAGAATATTCTTAAGTACCTTAGGGCAACTAAGGATATGTTTTTGGTTTATGGGGGAAATCCATCGGCAGAACTTGATGTTACAGGTTACTGCGATGCTTCTTGGAAAGGTGATAAGGATGATACGAAGTCTCAGACGGGTTATGTCTTTGTCATTAATGGAGGAGCAGTGGATTGGAGGAGCAGAAAGCAGAGTGTACTAGCAATGTCTGCTACAGAGAGTGAGTATATAGCTGCTTCAGAAGCTGCAATGGAAGCTGTTTGGATTAGGAAGTTTGTTTCAGGGCTTGGAGTCATGCCTTCGATTCAAAGACCTATTAAAATGTATTGTGACAATTCTGCTGCAATCACATTTGCCAATGAGCCTGGAATCATGAAAGGCACCAGACATTTCCCGATTAAGCATCACTATGTTCTAGAACAAGTCGAAATAGGTGAAATCGAAATGCTCAAAGTTCACACAGATGATAACTTGGCGGATCAATTAACAAAGCCTCTACCTGGCACTAAGCTTTACAAGCATGCTGAAGGTGTAGGACTTAGATTAGCTGAAAGTTTCATGTCCATTTGTGATTAGTGTTTGGATAAAGGATGTAATGTACAATTATTATTTTAATGAAATAAAATAAGTTTTATGTTTATTTATCATTGTCTTAATAATATATCCTATATTTGCATGTTTAAGATCCTTGAATAATTTATTATTCTAAATGTCCATTGTCGATTAATGATATGGGAATATCATTAAACTAAGACAAATTTGAGTATTGGTTCAGGATATACTTGAAAGTATATTGATGCGTAGTCATACCAATTTCACATGATATTCAATGAATTGAATATTGGACTTATCCCAACAATATGATTTAATATGTAATGTGAGAATCATATTTAAAGTTATCCTCAGACTTGAGATACCAGATAAGTGTCATGGATGTAGTGCATTTTTGTGAAGCAATTTACCGCTCACCGTAACAGGGAGTCATAAGGATTGTTTTCAGAAGTGTTGCAAAGTTCATGGGTTATTCTTGTAGTCAAGAAAGAATTCATTCCTTCTGATTTGTTTAGAAGTTTAATACTGCTGGGCCCCTCGTAGGGTTGACAAAATGTTTGCATGGCCATGCCCAAAGTCTATCTGGAATATGTTCAGATGTTTTGGTAATTTTGTTCAATCATAAAGAAACGAGAAACAGAATTTTAATAAAGGAACTCACATCTTTATTAATGTGGTATTAGTAATGAAAGGATAATTATAATGATGAATCATTAAAGGTTTTTCCAGGAAACCTAGCTCGGTTTGAACTAGGGGCATTGGAGTGTTGCAAGACGCTAACCAATGTCATTTTACTATTAATGAATATACGAGTGGGAGCTGTTAAATGTTACGTATAAACATTAATAGGTAAATGTCTAGGATCGAACACGAGACCTCGGGATTGCACACTTTACAAACAAGAATAATGTAAATAAATTTATATATTTATTAAATGTATGAAATATATATATTTATGTCACTTAATGGACTAAACGGTCGTTAGTTGTTAACCATATGGACTAACTATCGTTAAATAAGAAAAACAAGGACTAGAGTGTAACTTGGGTGACAAGGAGGTTCTAGAACCCCTTTGGGAGCCTAGGCCGGTCGAACAAGGATGGGTCAAGCCCATTCCTTGCTTGCTTGGTCACCAAGATATCACCTAGTATAAATACAAGGCCAAGGGTTAAACCTACACATCTTTTGTGCACACACTCTAACCCTAAAACCTTTGTTTTTCTTTTTCTTTGTCTTGGCCGATCGGATCCCCCCTCCTAAGGGTTTGTGGTTCGATTTTTCCAAGTGAAAAATATTAAGTGATTTGTTTACTTGCAACAACCTTTATTCGTTGGTAGTTTGTGTGTACAAGAACGAGGTAATTACTTACTTTAGTAATTATCAAGAGATCGATAAACAAAACGGTAAGGGGTTTATCATTGATCTAAATTGTCCAAGAATCAAGGTTTATTGAAGTGCATCGGGTACGTTAACTATTTATGTTTTAGTTAATATTTATGTGTTATACTTGATCCTAGCTTCCGCAATACGTGTATTTGATTGTCAAACTCTAACAGGAAAATCCTTCGGGCATTCGATTTTAATCTGCATACCGCATAATCCACTATTGTTTTGAAAACCCAACTCATTCATAGTGTCCATTTGCCCACCACTAGGAATTTTACCTGTCAACATGTTGTAGCTCACATCAAGAGTTCCGAGTTCGTGAAGCTGCAATAGTGATTGAGGGATCGAACCTGAGATTTCATTGTGTGAAACATCCAAGCTTTCAAGGCTCTCTAGATTGCCAAGTGATAATGGAATGTGCCCTGAAATCCTGTTGTGTGACATGTTGAGCTGTTTTAGGGCTTTGAGATTTCCTAAAGATGCTGGTATTTCACCAGAAATGTTGTTGTCCGACAAGTCCATCAAAACAAAATAACGTGAGTTGCCTAGGCGTCGAGAAGATTTTTTCCAATTCACTATTAAGTCTTCAACTCCATCCCCATATTCAAGATATGATGTTGACATATTCAGAGTTCTAATCATTCTTGGAAGGTTTGCAATCTGTTGTGGAATACTTCCAGTTAGGTTGTTCCCGGAGAGATCAAGAATTCGAAGAGAAGCGCACTTGGAAATATTGTTCGGGATATATCCGCTGAGGGAAGTGTTTCTTAGGACAAGTATTTCAAGAGAAGTAGGGAATTTAAAGAAAATATTTTGTAAGCTTCCTGTAATAATGCTATTACGAAGATCAAGAACTCTAAGGTTGACTAATTTAGTCAAACTAAAAGGCAGACTGCCAGAAAACTTATTCCCGCCTAAATAAAGAATTTCGGTTCCTTTAGGAAAATTTGTTGGGATCTTACCAGAGAAATCATTGTCGGACAAATCCAGGTAATCAGCTCCCAAAAAGGGCAAATTGTCACCAGAGAATCTATTTCGGGACAAGTCGAGTACCGATAAATCCTTTAAATTGGAGATGGATTTTGGGATTAGTCCTGAAAAATGATTTTCCGAAACCGCAAGATAATAAATACTTGTAGCGTTACCTATGCTTTCTGGCAACTTCCCTGAAAAATTGTTCCGGGACAAATCAAGAATCTGTAACGAATCAGATATAAATAGGCGTGGCGGGATTGATCCGCTGAGGTTGTTATCTGAAAGACCGATTGTACCGATTATGTTCATCTCCGCCAGCCAATGTGGGAATCTTCCCTCCAATTTATTCCCGCTCAAATCAAGAGCTCTCAAATCTTTCAGTGATGAAATCCATTCCGGAATTTGGCCTGAAATTCCACAAGAAGTCATTGAGATCCTTTGAAGACTACATCTTGGATCAACCTTAGTTGTGTTATTCCAAATCAACTTGCTTCCCTTTCCACCGATGTATAATAACTTTAGAGTTCTGATTTTGAATAACCAAGTCGGAATCTCTCCGGCGAGCTTGTTGTGGTTGAGCCAAAGGTACTCTAACTTGCTCAAGTTTTGCATCGATGATGGTATCGGGCCTGTTAACTGGTTACTGCCCAGGTGCAGAAAAGTCAAGTTGGTTAGTCTTCCTATGGAGGTTGGAATTTCCAATGATAAAGAATTTTGAGACAAATCCAGTGATTCTAATTTCGTGAGGTTTGCAATTGATGATGGGATTCCACCGGAGAAATGATTATATGGTAATTAAAGATACCTTAACTTTGTTAAATTTCCAATCTCTTCTGGGATTTTTCCACCGGCCGAGAAACTAATATTACCCAATGACAGTGATTCGAGATTTCGAAGCTTACCAATTTCAGGGCTTAAAACTTCCCCGAGATTAATGTCACTAAGATCAAGATCTCGAATCGATTCGAGTTTAAAAAGTTGGCCAGGAATCGGACCCTGGAAACGATTACTGCTTAAGTTCAATGTAGTCAATTTTCGAAAAGAACCCAGTTCAGGTCCTAGTTTGCCCTCAAGTAAATTCCAGCTCATGTCCAAGTAACGTAAATTTGTTAACTGGAAAAGTTGGCTGGGGATGGAACCATTGAAGTTGTTAGAGTGCATGTCAAGATGAAGCAGTTTGGTGAGATTACCAAACCCATCTCCTGGGATCTCGCCTTCAAAATCATTCGACGAGATATCAAGTAGTTCAAGTGACCGGATGTGAAAAAGGGGAGTCAAGATCTCTGAAGATATCGAAACTGGATCGACATCTGGAGGAGGTCTTGCTACCGTCCATAGATGAAGCTCAGTAACACTTCCGGTTCCGGAGCAATTAACACGCCTCCAAGAACAACAATCAGAAGTTGGATCCCATGAGTCTAGTACTACATATTGAGTGGAATTGTAGATAGCGGTGAGGGTGGATTTGAAGTGTAGTAATGCTTGCTTTTGATGAATGGGACAAGAGAATGATGGGATTATAATGGAAGTGAGTATTAACAAGATGGATAACATTGGTGTGCTTGCCATGGTGAATTTTGGTTGTTTTATTTTTTTGATGCGTTGGTCTATGTTCTGGTAGCCATTATATAGGCCTTATGGAATGAAAATGTAGATATTTTTTCTAAATATTTTTTTTCTTTCTTTCTTTCATTTCTTTTATTTGTTTATATAAATTCATAGAAAATAATGTACTGCTTTATTATATTATGTACAAGTTATAAACCACAAATGTCCCGGTAGAAAAATGATTTGAGTTTGTATGTGTACAATTTTTAAGTCAAGTCAATGGGTAATGGATTCTTTTGCCCTTTTCACTATACTGGGTTTAGGAAGGTTACTTGAGCAGTAAAGTAATTTTTTTTTTTTTTTTCTTTTTTTAATCTTATTAACATTCATGGGAAAGTTATTTGGGCACTCGTGTGTAAAAATCATATAATGCTAAACTAAAGGCTTTTGTTAATCACATTTTTAAGGTTATGGTTGAATTTAAATACCAACGTATTAGTGATTCAATTCCTAATTAGTTAGATGTGATTTTTTAGTATTTCCACCTGTCAATGTAGATATTTTATTCTTTCTTTCTTTCATTATTTCTTTTATTTGTTTATATAAATTCATAGAAAATAATGTACTCCGGAGTACTTTATTATATGATTGTACAAGTTACAAACCACGAGTGCCGCAGTAGAAAAATAATCTGAGTTTGAGCAGTAAAGTTTTATTTATTTATTTATTTGTTTGTTTATTATTTTTTTTATTACTATATATATTTTTTTTAAATCTTATCTTATCTTATTTCATACGAGTATAATGATATTACTCTCGTGCTTTTACATGTAAATGTAGCTACTAGCTAGTAAACTGATAATAGTAAACTAAAGGCTTCTGTTAATCATATTGTTAAGGATATGGGTTAATTTAAAAGTTGAAGCCTAACGTCGATCAAGTTATGGACAATGGGGCATATAAACTTCAGGTTCAAAGTATTCTTAGATGCGGTGGCTAACCAATGTTATGCGATTGACAAAACTCGCTTTCTTAGACGCGGTGGCTAACCAATGTATTCTTTGAAGACACATAAACTTCGTTACGTTTGATTTTACTTTTAAAAGATAAAACGTGACACCGTTTGTTATAACATCAATTCAAATAGCTATACTTGGTGTAAATAACGTTATTTTAAGTCTTATTTATTCTTACCGACACAAGAGATCGAGAGTATATTTGTGTGCAATACGTATACAAAACCAATCCCTACGAAAATAGATCATATCAATCTATAGTCTAATAAGTACTTAACAATAACGTATCTTATTTGAAACTGTTTATTACAACATTTAAATCTAACTTTTACAAAGTAATGTCTTCTTGTTAATAAATCAGGGCCCGCCAAAAACAAAGCTAAGAATGATACATAATATCCTTTTGATATATTTCTTAAATGTGAGGCCTAAATAAATCGAACATTAATGATATCATATTTATTAAAAACTTCTATTTCTAGAGCATCAGGTGGTCCAGGTACATGGACTTCGATAGGAACACTTGTTTGCTTGACTTGGTGGAAAATAAGGTCGTTTTTAAGTATTCGATCCGGTCAACCAACATGAGAGTAAATTAGACGTTGGTCTTTTTGGATATGAGGCATAGAACAAAAATGGAGTTATCATACATTAATAAACATGCCGTAAGAAAAGGGAAACAATTGACACCAAAGACTTATTTTGTACACGAAAACACTACAATCGTTGAACTAATCAAGAATATTGGACTTTTTAGTTCAGTGATACTAATCAAGCATGTAACAGTTAGGCTGTTTGTTAATTTGGACTTTGTTTGAACGTTTCATATTTTAGTGCAAGTCTTTATATTACAGCAGGAGTATATATTTGCTATTTTTAATTTCGAGTGTAAATTTATATATACTGTCTTAGAAAGATCCATAACACTAACTTTAGCATTGGTATTTGGTTTTTCATGTTGCCGGTGGAGGTTTTATGTGTCGTATATCTGATGTGCATATGGTCAAGTTCATGGTGCAAATGTAACTGATAGACGACCAACTGAAATTCTCATTAGTTACATCACTTATATATATAGCAACACATATATGGAAATCATATATACACATATCAGTACCAAATGTTGATGTGGAATGCTGAAATTATAAATATAACTGGGCTATGTATAATAGAGGATGTGTAAACATAGCAGCTCGTATAAACATGTACGGATTATATTTAAACAGAAATATTTATACATTGAAATTAAATCTCGAAACAGATTACAACTTAGGAGCTAATACACAAGGTGCGCTATAACCTGCAACATACAAGATCGATTAACAATTATTATATGACATTTTCTTAATTATATGTCATTATTTGAGCAGTTGTTTGAGCATAGTTCAGATGGCTAGAAGATCAATTTAATTTAAACTTTGGGTTGATATTTGTGTTTAGCGAATGGGCATATATAGGGAATGAAAACTAGGGCCTGATTTTTTTTTTCGTTCGTTAATTTTTGAACGATGTTCATGTACATTACAAAAAAACATGAGCGTGGTAGTCGAAAACGGATTTCTGCAATGTTCATTATGATTATGATTTTATATTTATAGTACTAATCTATAAATCTTAATTGATTTTTACGATAACAATTTTTTGTAGTACGTAACCCTACTTTTATTACTAATACTGAGTGTTAGTACATGGTGGTTCAGGTTTACTTTTGTAGCAACCCGTAAATTTTCATAAGGCAAAATGACTATTTTGCCCTTTGACTTTGACTTTTGACTATTTCACTTTTACCTTAACGTAAAAGCAAATACTATAATCGGTAGTTAACCGGTAACTTCCCAAGTTGAATAATTCATTCTGATTCGAATTATTACTTTCTGAACAATTATGTTCACCGTTGTCAATTTAACGAGAGGTTATATTGTTTTTCCTGAAAAACGACACCGCACGCGTACTGACATCGCATTAGTAATTGTTTAAATTTGATAATTGTTAATCGGAGTCAATAATTTCATTTTTTTTATATTATTATTATTATAACGATTCAAGAAATATATTTCCCGCAATTACCAAACGGAGGTATCGCGTTACATTTTAACTTAACGGGACACGAAATACACGGTATAATAATAATACAAGCCCACCTTTCCATTCCTATCCTACTTTACCACCGCCTTTTGTTTAGTGCTAATAGATAAGATATCAGATCTTATCTTCTACTCTCAAAAAAATAAAATAAAAAGAGATAACTATTCTCTCTCTAGTACTGCCACCGCCTCACCTCTGCCGCCACTTCCTCTTCCATTTTCAGGCTGGAAACGAGTAGATCAAAGACAAGGGAGTCTTTCTTGGTGTTGTTTTGATTCGATTTAATCACCACCAGCCGCCTTATCACACCACTTCCATCACCATCTAGAGGAGACAAGGGTGTGTTGGTTTTGGATTATTATTGCTTCGGGTTTAGATGGTAAGCTAAGGGTCTTGTTTGGTTCGAAGAACCACCACCAGGCCGCACCACCATCTTCACCTCGTAATCTCTCGGTCTCTCTCGATCGATCTATGGGTATGTTCTTGTTTTGGTAATCTTTTGTTTAACATCGTATACAAACCGTTTTATAAAGTTTTCATGGAATTTAAGACCGGATTAAACCATATTTTAAAACTGATTCGTGTGGTATCAAATAATAATCTTGGTGGTCGTTTGATTATGTTGGTCACGGTTGTGTTTGGTTTTTGTTATCTTGAATTATTTGGTTGCTTGATTTCATTATTTTGGTCTCGGAACCACATCCTCGAAGGGTGTGTTTGCTGAGCTTCGATTCACCACCGAGAGCACCAGTGCGTTTGTTTAATTGCTGCCCAGCAGGGGCGTTCAGATTAGCTTATTATGATCAAGTTGGTTTAGTTTATTTGTAAGATTATTGCTTATTTGACCAAAGGGTGTTTGTGTTTGCGAATCACAACACGCATAGGTGCTTGTTTTGCTTGTTGGACCACAGCAAACCCGCAAAGATGCTGTTTGTTTGTCTGTCTCAATACCACAGCCCCACCTAGGGGTGCGTTTGGCTTGTTCTGTAACGACCCATCACGACCCATGAGGGGCGTGTTTGTTTTTGGTTTGATCCAGCCCACAGGTGCGTTTAGGTCTGCTTGTTTAGGTCATGTATTGTTTATATGTCATATTAGACATATCATAGTTGGAATAGAAGCTTAAAAATGGGGTTTTGATGTGTTTGGAACAAGTAAAATTCGTGCAGACTCTGTGACACGCAAACCGAGGTTCGAGACTTTGCAAAAACTAATTTTTGATTAGATAATATGAAAGAGCTTATTTTTATGTTTGTTTCGGTAATTGGAACGTCCCGTAACTCCTAATAACGAAGAAGTTATGGTCGAATGAAGTTTTGAAATTATATATATTGTTGGTACAGCTATTAGCAATGTTTGAGTCTGACCAGTTTCGTAAATCGTGATTTTGAGCCCTTTCGAGTCTGTTTCAGCCTTCCGGCGAAACACGAAAGTTGTTTGGAATGTCGTCTTGCATAAAATCTCTTTTGAGTCCGAATCTTGAAAATGTGATTTAACGGGTCAAAACTGAAGGTCAAACTTCTGGAATTTAGTCAAAAAGTCAACTGACAGCAGTTTCTTGTAAGGACAAAAGGTCATTTTCCGTTCAGTTTCGGCTTTTCGCCAAAACTGAAAAGTGGTTCAAAATAATGTTTCGCTTTTACCATGTAAATTTTATAATATATCGAGTTGATACTCTTTGGACTATACATATACGAATTGGACTAAGACTTGACCATCAACTCATTTTAACACTTATATGCTATTTGATTCTTAAGTGTTTATTTCCTTTCATGCGTGTGTTATATGTTTTATACTTTGGTCTGTGTATTCGAGTCTTAACCTTCAAACCACCACACGAATGATAATACAAGACCTTTTTACAAACATTGATACAAATATTCCACGAAAACTACAACACTCTACCTTTTGAAACTCATACGTATCGATTACTTTCTGCGTATTATGTTTTGAGACAAGCTTATATTCATTAGGTTATGCCGATTCTGTATCGTTGCGCTCTAATTATTGACATCACTTACGTTACTATTCCGCCATACTCCTTGGCACAGTTGTGTTCATTACGTCACTACATCCCAAGGTGAGTTCATAGCCCCACTTTCCATTACTTAATTGTTTTACAAATCCTTGGGGGGAATACATGCTATTTCTAAATCGAATACAATGCTTTTAAATTGTATGCTTGCCTGATTGTTTTATTATCACTAAGTACCAACCTTGCTAAACCGAGATCCTTTATTATGAACCATTTAATCACTAGCAATAGTGAGCGCGAATATTGTGAATAGGCCTATTGGGATTGACGAATCCCATTTGTATTGACTAAGTTCAAACAAATGCATTAATATTTGAGATTTAGGTATGTTAGCAAAGTACCTACCGGGATAAATCTGCCGATCGATATTGGTACACGTTAACGTTATGGTGTCATAAGCTTAGTGTATAATAACTGTTCCGGGCGTATAATAACGTAGCCTACCTGTTTTGTTTTCCAAACATTGGTGTGAGCCTATAACTCACACTACCAACATATTGTGTTCAAACGATTTAACAAACTCTATGAATATCACTCAACCTTTGTGTTGACCTCTCAAGCATGTATTTCAGGTTCATGACGATCAAGGATGGCACGGAAGGGCACGGATACTCAAGAGGGCTATAAATTTTATTATCATTCAAAAACTCATTTAATGTAATTTGTAAACATGGAACCATTTGGGACCTCATTTGGTAACCTCTGATATTTATATAATTTGAATGATGAATCTTTTTAATACGACTCGGTTAGAGATCGTTTTCTATTATTGTGACTATTGTGCCGTCGAGTAACACCCAGTTTGAATTCCGCTGCAACCATGAATTGAGGGTGTTACAACTTTGACTCGAATATTGTCTTGCAAAAATAATTGAACAAGACTTATATATGAAACGGAGAGTAATTACAAATCTTCATGAAAATAATCTAATAAGAAATAGACTTTGAGTACGTTGTATTTGTTAAAATTTTCTTGCTTCAATAATATCTAGGTGGTCCAGGTTTACATCAACTTTGATACACATGTTTTGGAAGAATTGGAAAATATTCCACAAAAAGACTTGTGACTTTGTGGAAAATAAGTTCGTTAAGTATTCGTCTACCAAATTGAAAGTAAATGAAACGTTAGTCTTTTCGGATTTTAGCCATAGAACAAAAAAGAGTTTATCATACATTATTTTTAGAGTTAATTACAAATTTTGTCCTTGTGGTTTACCAGTCCTTTGACCAAACGGCTGTTAGTGTCTCTTTGTTAAATCTTTGCATATAAGTGCCTTTTGGTTAATTTCTTCCTTGTCATCTTCAGCCTTCACTTTTTCAAACTTTTTCACTTTTCTTTTTATAATTTCAAAAACACAAATAAATGATCTTCAACTTGGAATCTTTTTAAAAAAATTTCATGTTTCTCACTATAATGAAGCACAAACACGTTATTTGCAGAATTACTACAAACACAATATTTCTATCCTTATGCTCAAAATTACTATAAACACAATAAAGTTTGTCTTTTGTACATGATTGGTGTTTGATGAAGGTGTTCACCAAGTGTTTGATGAACATTTGAGCAAATAAAGAGTAGAAATATCGTCTAATACTATAAAGGTCAATTTCATGGTGCAATTACGATTAATAGACTACCTAAGACTCTCAATGAGTTATATTACCAACAATCTTACATACATGTCATCAACACACAACTACTTGCAATGTACATGCCACTACAAGAAAATTGCTTTTTGGCGATATTCTTAGCGACATATTTAGCGACGTATGTGAAGCCAGCGACACAACTAGCAACTTTAGGTGGTAGGTCACTATATACGAGTTGCAAATTTTTGTGATTAGTCTACCTCGACGCTAAAATTTATGTCACTATTTCTAAGAAACATCGCTAACTAAGTCGCCAACGCTATTCTCAATAGAAGTCGCTACTAGTGTTGCAATTTAGATCTTTAGTGTATGTTACTGTTCACCAGCCATATTGCCCTGGTCATTATTTGGAATTGAAATACACTAATAACAATAATGATAATAACTTATTAAGAACATCATTAATAACTTGAAATGTATAACAAGTGAATGGTTTTTTTTCCATATAATTACAACACTACAAGAATAACATTCGTTTGACTCGACGGTCTAAACTTTTTTAAAGTACAAAACAAAACAAGAAAGTTAAAGAGAACTATTCCTGTGATGAGAAAATGCAATAAAAAACGTCTAACACTGTCATCGGAGATTGATCAGGTAGCCACACTGACCTAACCAATCTGACGTGCTTTTAAGGAACCTGCAACCCAAAACCATTTAATCTTACTCGAGAACAAGAAAAACAAAAATGAATCGTATATATTGATAAGTCTTACTTAAGATGACATTAGATCACCAACGGGCCTATGGTCTAGCGGTATGGAGGTTTTACCCTCCTAGGCAAGGTCTCAAGTTCGAGTCTTGTCTAGGGCGATAGGGGTTTCCTCCCACATGCGTAAAGGGAAGTTTGCCATTGCCTTTTGGGCTAGGCCCAACCTGGTTGTGTGGGCTCGCTATGCCTTCTGGGCTAGGGGCCATGTAGCCACAATTGCCGTTCAAAAAAAAAAAAAAAAAAAAAAAAAAAAGACATTAGATCGAGTTGGTACCACTAGGAATACTTGCACCACTGACCTTTGAGTGTTTATGACAATATAGAACATGAAATGAGACAATTTATAAACATTAGTCGTCTACATATTTACCTGGGCATGAAGAACTTAATCACGGCTAGAAATAGGACGAAATAGTGTTGATGTCCTACTTTCTGCAGGTGTAATGCATCTTACTTGTTCAACCCTCCTGTATCATGGTCAAGAAGTAAAACATTTTAATATCAACAAATAGCTAAAGCAAATTACTACTGTGATAAGTCGTTGAATTTGAAAGCTTACCACTTTGTTAAAGAGAGATACAATGTGGTTCAAGCGTACCTAAAGCATCATATAGCAGAAGGCAGAGTTTTGATCAAAGTTATACCTCTGGCTAAAGTGATAGAGAGGAAAGGCAATACTTCCATAGCTTTTGTAACTGAAGCTCATCTTCCCTATGGAATCGAAAATATATATATTTAGTAACGACAACAAATATAACTTCAAACATGATTATAGCCAGATGTTATGTTCTTACTCACTCTTATTGTAGTTTCTGAAGTTCTCTTTCTCTTCTTCTTCAATCTTGGTTCGAATGTTAACCCTCTATTTGCCGGGGTAATCCCCTTTAAAAAAAAAAAAAAAATGTTAACCCTCTATAATTGTGAGAAAATAGCATAAATTGTGCGTCTAAGGTGGTTCCCAGGCACCACCTACCATAACCGTAGGTCAGCCTCTGCTGATTCTGGACCTCTGATCAAGTCTATTACAATGATTGTTTTCTGCCATTCTGACATGAAGATGATTGTTCGTTTGGCCTTTAAGAAGTTTTGAAACAAAGCTAGAGTGCAATAAGCACAGGTGTCACTCTCAACGCGAAACCTTTTGAAACTAGGTTTCGATACGTACTGAACTACTGATCAACAGTTCATAGTCAATCCCCACAGTTGGGCTAACTGTGACTGATAGTCAACCCGATACCGAGACATCCTTTGGGATTCAAAGGGCTGCGACCAGTCCCATCATAACACTCGTAAAGCTTACAAATAATAGACATGCTACTAAAAGGGATACTTAATTAGCTTACTTTTATAAAGCCCCAAACGGGCACACAACAAACCACATCAAACATGAGTCAAGGGAAAGAGTTTATCAAATATAACAATCACCTCCTCACGATGAGCTGCATCATGTGGTGGCATTACCTGAGCCAAAAAGTTGTTCGGTGACGGATCCTTTAACCATTTAGTTGCGTCACTAAACATTCTGAGCTCATATAAGAACAATATTCCGGACAGCAACATACATCCCATGCGCATTAGACTTTTGAAATCCAGCAAATTGGAAAATGTACACACAAAGCTAAAAATATCAGATTACTAATTTCTTTCGAGCTGGCAAGACGGATGAATGATCACAAGTCTTGGGTGTTGTAGGGGCCCACTAAAATATGACCCATTTTCATCACGGCTTGGTTGATCGTTTGATGAAATCATATGCCGAAAGGCAAGATCTGTAAGAAAAGCCTGCAATATCGTCATTAGTCACTCTATCAACCAAAGATTATACATCCAATCATTTTTATTTTTATCTATCCATATAAAAAATAGGTCAAATTGAGTCTACATTTGAGTACTAACAAGTCAAGCAGGGTACTAAAAGTATGTATCAGTAAGTTGATCCAAACCTGTTTCGACCCATCTTAGAATCTACCCATTCGGGACACTCTAACCCGTTTTGACGGGTCAGCCAAGCTGCCCGAACCGCCCATTTTTGCCGCTCATAAATAATAAGAAATGATATGTACATTTCTTATCCATACGCTACAAAATTTGTTTCATTTTTACCATAATACCTTGTAGTAAAATTATGTATACCACTATCAAAAAGTGGTTAAGTGGCACATAAAGATTATTTGGTCATCACTACTACCTTCCCCAAAATGCACTCAGCAGCCTGATTTCCAACTCGCGCACATTGGAAAATTATGTCTCTATAATGGAGATGCTTTCAGGAATCATCCGTCAAACCTTGAAAAGTTACTACCCTTAATACAGAAGTTTGCTCAGCATGTTCCTTGAGCTTCTTACACCTGCATAAAGTTCGCAAAGAAATTACTGATTAAAGCAAATCCAAATAACATTATAAAAAACATAAGAAATAATTAAGCAGTGAATACTTACGTTTTACTGACTCGTACAATATCTCTGGCTCCATTAGTAGATGCCGCTAACAGTATCAATATCAGATTCAGGATGTCGGAGGGTAATCCAGTCATTTCTTTCGTCTTCTGGCTGTAGGATTGGGAATTGCATGATAAAAATTTCAAAAGTAGATCAATTACAAATAAACTTAAATAGATGACGAAAGAAGCTATCTTTACGAGAGTAATAATCATACTTAAGATTCCAGTTATCAACAAATCAGTAAAAGGGAGCGAAAATGTTAAGATTCGAAGTAGCGTTTTCCTCTAAAAGCAAAATTCCTTATAAATTCTCTAATAAAGTCCAGATTTTTCAAAGATTTTTAGATACCACAATTACAGAAAAAAGTGCAAGACCTAATAACATATATACATTTAATTACGATTCAAGCATCGGATTATACACCATGGTAAAGCTTACTTACAAATCCAAAGATGATCTAAGAATTATGCATCTAGTTAAGGAAAAAATCATACACAAAGAAACTGATTCGAAGCATTTTTAGATGTAAGAAACTTGGACCATAAAATTACCTCAATATTAGATTTTTCAAGGAAGCATGGTGAGATGCCAAAAAATAAATGATGCCAATGTAGATCCCCTTTTAGACGATATAAGTAGGGTTGGATATTGTATTTAGCATAAATGGGCTCGGCCCTATTGTATAGATGGGCCGTGGCCATTAAGGTTAGCTTAACTTAATAAGTTGATCAAAACTTTCCGCTTTGTGAATAATTAAATGACTAAGTTTTCCTTAACTTACTAGTCTTTGTTGAACTTATTTTGTTGTTGATTGATCAAGTAACTCATATCGACTTATCCAGGGTCATGCTTCTTTCTAATTAAGGTTCTAGTTCCATAGTCTATACAAGGTAAGGGCTTTATTTAAAGTTCACTTGCACTACAAGCGTTTCCATCACGCACCCTAGAATCATTCGGCAGTTCACAACAAGAAAATTTCAGTTTATTTCATTGCTTTTACATCTATGAAACATGGAAGATGAATGTAAAACATCCAAAATAATAGGATTTTTTAGAACAAAACATACTAATGAACTTACATCTTTTTGCTTCCTCTGTTTGTGGCAACAGGCACCCCATGCTTGCTTCACATTAACTTATCTTGAAAACCTACAAACACGTGTTGTGTTTGAAATTCCAAAACAGTCAACTTTTGTATTCAGCTATGAAGAATATTAAGACGAAAAGATGAATGAAAGAAAGAAAAGCAATATGAAGGAACGCAAAACAGGTTAAGAAATGATACCTTTGCATAATCCCTTTTCTTTAACAATCTCTGATGGGAAGATATTTCAACCCTCTCTGCACTTTATATAAGATAAATCCAGAAATTTGAATTTTTTGTCTGAGCATTATCTGACTTTGTGCTTCTGATTTCAACCAAAAGCTTCGAATTTCTTACCTTAAATTGGTCATTTTCAATACACATGAACTCAAACCATGCCACTAACCTCTTAATCAACTGTTCAATTAGTGTAATACATAACATTTCCTTTGGTTGGTATTACCTTTGAAATACATTATGGGTGTTACAATTCGGAGATCTAACACATTTACTAACAAATCTAAATATCATAAAATAATCATACCGAGGCAAATCATATGTAGAAATATCAATTTCAAGATAAATAAGAAAATGGAGTTCTTAAGGTCTCTGAAGAACTTGATATTGATTAGAGTAATGCCAATAAATGTAATCAACCATTATTCGAATTTAACAAATTACTTGATCATTATTTTAAGTTGTACCCAACAGACAAGTGTTGCCAATATACTAATCAGATGCCCATATGTTCTTAAAAAGAAACATAACATACTCAAACTAGTAAAAGCTTCTAAATAACAACACAAATACAAGTTACTACTGAAAGACTTTTATTTATACATTTTAGTTGAAGTCCCGAAACTCGAAAACAAGAGGCTTAGGGGGGAGTTGATCAAATAAAACGATCACACTGTCTCGATTACTCGCATTATGAGAACACATATTGTCAATAGCCTTAATAATACCTATCGAAAGATCCTTATTAAATCTAACATAGCGGACCACATAGCTGATCAATTTGTAATGCATATTTATAATATCTTCACAGCTTCCATAAAGGAATAAAGATCTCACAAGTTTATGTGAATATAGAAGTCCAGAAGTTGATTTATAGTCACGGATGACCCGTGTATCCCCTGGCATGTCCCCGAACCAATCTTCATCATATAGGAGAGCCTAAAAAAGTCATTATATAACAAACATGTCAAACATCTAAAAATGAGAAGTTTTAGCTACGAAAGTGTTTGATATTGCTAGAAATAAGCATATAGAGTAGTAGATAAGTAGGTACCATTCAAAGTTCCAAACACTCCAGCTTGTTGTCTAAGTTGAGAAATGCAATAAGCAGATAAACCAGTTAAATAAGCACTCTCAAAAATCCTAAGTTGATTTGTTAAACCATTGGAACATGATTCATACTTTGAGAATAGCTTTGTACAACAACAACATACCCAATCCCGCTGGTGCAGGGTATGGGTGAGAATAGCTTTGTAATCATTGAAATTATTACTGGTTTATAAGATTCTGATAAATGAGGGAAAAAAAGGAGTCAAGCAGACCTGTTTTACCCGGCACAAAACTGTACACATCTGACCCAAACCCTTTACAACCCGCAAATATTGCCAATAAAATTCGCCCATTTTATAGAAGATTGATAGCTTTCGTAATTATAAGTTCAGGATTCTCATTTATGAAGTTCCAAGAAAGAATAACAAATGTTGGTGGTTCACCCCAATCCGATCCATCCAGCTTTGACCAGCCCTTAAATTCTTCCCATTTAACCCAAACACCCATGTCATACCACATGACATATACATCATAAAGTAAACCGGGGTATATCAAAAACTACCAAGATTTATCCTTGTGAAATGTAATTAATCACGAAACTGTCCCTGCAGAGACGGATTTGGATAGATAAAGAACAATATGAGCTTAAGAATGGATACCTTTCCCAGAATAAGTTCAGCAATCGGATTTTGAGCTAGGGCTCATTGTAAAATGAGATCATCCCGACCATGATACTTTGTGTAGTCAAAGTTGGAAGTCAAACGATGTAAATTGACCACGCTTAAGACATGAGGTCGTTCAATCAAGATCTTGAAATACTCGCATCTGCACAAAGTTTGTAACGAAATTACAGATGTGAAGTAGCATATTAGAAAGAGAAATTACGAATCTAGCCTTTCTTGAGTGGGTTATAAAAAAATGTCCTACCTTATGCATAAGTCAATTTTTTTCCCTATTAGTTTCCGAAAGAACCAAAAAATTGATTTTTCCCAAAACTTTTGAGTTATTTCGCAAGAAGAGAAGCCAAATAATTTGCAGAAAATCCGACGGATTCCGCAAAAATCATGTTTTAACTTTTAAGTGATTTTTGCTGGTTTAATAATGGGTTATTTTGTTATATAACAGACTCAAAAATGGTCAGATTAGTAATTTTCCCGTATAAGAAATAAGTAAGCAGAGAATACTTACGTTAAACATAACCTTACGAGATCTCCAGCACCATCAGATGAGTTCGCTAACATTAATATGATCATAGTCAGAATGTCAACTGGTAATTCTGTGATATGAGGTGTTGTCTTCTGCTTTTGGATTGGCAATCACATAACAAAAATGCCATAACATTAACAGCTAGAAACAATAATTCTAATCTCATACAGAAGATAAAAGACACAACATATTAAAAATCATACATTGAATTTCCAACTACTAAATTCTTTCATAAATTTGCAATTTACAAAGACTTTAGGACATCAGCATATATTATTTTAAGGGCCACGTCAGCAAAATATATTATTTTATAAAATTAACCCTTCAAAATTTTTATCGGCTAAACCGGTCACATTATATTACTAAATTAGCCCGTCAAATGCAAGTAGAAATACCAAAACAGGACCCCAAAAAAATGCATAATTACCAAAACGGACCATTGCAAAAAGTAGGTTGCTATATTTTGACATGAGCCCTAGATTTACGCAGATTGGAACCACATATTTTTTTTTGGGTAAAGGGTTTATACCCGGTGAAAAATTGGAACCACATATTTACCTGAGGAGATAGTAAATTTAAAAGGAGACGGCTAACATGCCAAAACAACTCCAATATGTTTCTGAATATGCTAACGGAAACCATCTTACTCTAAATGAAACCAAAAACACACAACCAGTTTTATATTTTTTAGAAATTGTGAAATCACATACATATGTCTAGTCCTTTTATATGCCTAACAAACTGATATGAACACATTTAAATGGATATATATAATTAATGGTAACATAACCAACTCTTTAATACTACTAATTCCACGAAAGAAGACAACTATAATATTTACTCAAGTCAACATAACAAACTTGCTTACGTTTCTATGAGTTGTCCATTTGGGATTGGTGACGGTAATTTTTTTGGTGAGTCAATGCATCTATTCAATTCCATGAAGACAAATAATCAGCTTTTCAAGTTTATCTATAGTGTACAGAATTTCCAAAAGAAAAGTATCTACAAGCACACAAGGCTAGCAAGGGAGGTACTCTGTCCAGTTTTTATACTTAAAATTGCTATTTAAAAACTTGGAGTAACACAGACCAAACTGAGCCTTCAAAACAACTAATGCCACAAAAGAAGATATCTACAATAGTTAATTCATACAAGGAAAAAAGAACTCACATTAAGCATTAACTGTTAACAAAGGTATGGTATACGTCACTATGATTACTCATCTCAACTATTACATTGGTATTAAATGATTCAATGCTTCATATATTTTATATTCATCCACAACAATGACTAATTGACTATCCTTTTCAAATAAGTTAAAGAGGGTGAGACGAAATCTGATATCTTCGGACCAACTATGGTACGATTGATCCTTCCACACTCTTTTGTTCAGATTTTTTTGACCTTTTATAAGCAACTAGCATAAATAAAGCCTATTATGTAATATAAAAAATAACTAAAACCATCTGAATACGTTTCTGTGACTTTTGACCACTTTAACCCGTTAGCTAAAAAATATACCCAAAATCAACCCATTAGCCTTAATGTGACCTTTTCAATAGTTATCCTACGCATATATAAGAAAGAATATAAGAAGTGAGCAGTGAATTCTTACACAGCAGACGAAGCTAAAAAAACGTGGCACAAATAAGAACTCAGAAATGCCACCCTTTAGCTCTCCAATATTTCCGTGCATTTTCATCACGACGGCTTTTCTTAACCTTCAAAAACAGTATATAAGCCATCTCGACTTTATTTGCAGCCAACAGTTTGTTATTCAACTTGGCGCAAATAAGCCTACTCGGACAAAACCCTTTCTCCAAACACTCCTCCATAACAATCACGCCTCTTTTATGTTGACCATTATTGCAAAGCCCGTTGATAATATGCTCATAAACTTCAACGTCAGAAACATAACCATCTTGTTCCATCTCATCCCATACGTTCAAAAGCATACCACATTTACCAAAACGCGACAATCGCATAAGCAATGTTTTGTAAGCAGTTACTGATATAGTACACTTTGCGTCTTTTGCTTTTTTGTAAATCATCATAGCAGCGTGTGGTGGGCCAAAACTACATAAAGTATCGATAATTGACGTTACTACCCCTGTAGTAACCATAATCCCCGACCTAGCATTTCGTCAAACATTTCTATAGCATCGGCTACCCTTTTAGCTTTAAGAAACGCAAAAATTATATGCACATAAGTATCCATATTCGGTTCACAATCATTACTCGACATATAGTTATGGTATTTCAAATATTCGTCAATATCACCAATCGATATGTAATTAAAAATCATCGCATTATAAACAACAACACTCACCTCACATGTTCTCGTTCCTTTCAAATTTTCAAATATCTTGACCGCGTCGTTTATCCGACCACCTCTACCTAAACCTTCGATCACGTAACTAAAACTCAAACTATCGGGATCAAATCCATCTTCCACCATTTCATTGAACAACCTCTCGATCTCACTAACCCGACCCAACTTACACCACCCACGGATAAGAATCCCATACGTCTCACCGTCAAACTAAACTTTCCCTTTGCCTTTCCCTCTCGTCTTACTCAACAACTTATCCGTACTCGTTACACGCCCACGTCGACACAAACACCTAAGCACAACTTTGAAACACTCCAAATCCCACTCATCCATCCCGAACTCCTCCAAATTCTTAAGAATCTCCACACCATTCGCTACACGCTTCGCCTTAAAGTAACTATCCACAAAAATCTCCAACGTCTCGTGATCACCTCTCACTCCCTTCCCTCTCATCTCACCTAACAAAAACTTCATTTTATCGAAAAACCTCCGTCTACCTAACGCCTTAAACACGACGTTATAACTCTCAACACCTCCCCTCATTTTTCCACTCTCCACTGCCCACTCGAAAACCGTAACTATCCGAACTAACTACCGAACTATCCGAAACGATATCGGACGCAGCCGCGGTTAACGCTTGTTTAACCGCGGATGTTCCGATAAGTTTCTGAACAAACACACCTCTTAACCTATCCTCAGGTTATAGTAATGCTAATAAGCTCGTTGACTTTTGAGTTGACTTTGGGGTTGACTCAGGGTTTTGTGTGTGTTTTTGAAATTGGGGAAAGTGAGAGTGAAGGATTGAGGAGATGATTAATTTGGTGACGAACATGATGATCGGAAGTTAGTTATGTAACGGTCAACGGTGGTTATAACGGTCAACGGTTGGGTGTGGTTGTTGATGATGGTGGCCGTGTTCAGGTTAACGGGATGAAAGTTGAGGTTTACAATTTACATTTTGCACCCTGAGTTTGTCTATGTTAACAATATCAACAATAAAACTCGATAGTGACGGAATCAAAGGTGGGTCTGAGGAATCTTGAAATACTCATGAATTTTTGTGTTGTATTGTTAATTTTGTTAAGAAAAACTTTGATTTTTTTTAAGATGCGCCTGGTTGTTGAAATTGTGTTTGTGGTATTCTTTAGTTTATTTTAAGTGCACTTGGTCGCGTCGTGTTCCAGTTCCGTCTCTGAAGTCAAGCCCGCTAAACAGATCTATCATACCTGTACCTAGGGCTGAGCTTTATAGACCGTTGAGCAGACCGAAATGAGAAACCGGACTGACTAGACCAGAGCGAATCGAACGTATTTTGGTCCAGTTCTCGGTCCACCATTTTCCTCATTTTCGGTCCTCGGTCAGGTCCGCTTCGGTTCGGTCTTACGAACAACCGACCACTATATTTTGTCGGACTAAATCGGACTGACCATACTGAACAGAACCAAACATACTTCAGCAAGTTTGTCAATACTAACAACGAGGATGTCTACCCGCTCGTTGCGACACATTCTGAACGTATATTGTTTCACAATGATATACATATGTACATATATATGTATTCTTTTTGTTAATAAAGAATAAGTGTTGGCTCACATCTTCTACGTTAATTGTTTACATTTACACGTTGTTTAGTCAAATACAAAATCTCATCTCGTAGCATACTAAAAGTTTAGTCACTTAACTGGAGTATTTGAAGTTAAGGTTAAATTATTTGAGGAAAGTTATTTTACATACTAAATTTTTTTAATATAAAGGGATCAATCTCTACCTTGCATCTCCATATGATATAATGGATGAGATTTAATTCACTGTTTTAAAAAACTCGCTTTCATCATTTTTTTAATTTAAATATCTAATGAACAGTTAATCATTAGTCAAAACAAATTATACAGTTACGGCCAGCATTTAATTATCTTTCTATAGATGGGCACTTTGATATATACATTCGACAAACTTTTTTTCTCGTTTCTTTTCACATTTTTTCGTCTTTTTTCTTCGTTTTTTTGAAACATGCATGAAAAATCACATGTGATAAAACCCTAATTTGAATATCACATGTCATGCTATTAGTATTAAATCACATATGATATGTAATAAAATCATATGTGATTTAACACTAATATCACATATGATTTTACTAGTATATTCAAATTAGTGTTTAATCACATATGATTTCTTCATGCAAGCTTAAAAAAAAAAAAAAAAAACAAAACAAAACAAAACTGTTTGTCGAGAATATATCAAAGTGTCTATCTATAATATTTAAAAAAAATGAAAATGGTTTTTTTTAAAGGGGGAATTGCATATATATATATATATATATATATATATATATATATATATATATATATATATATATATATATATATATATATATATATATATCCCTCTAAAGAGTTAAAATTACGTATATATCCAACCAAAATCAATAATTACATGTATATCCTTCTTAATTAGGGCTGAGCATCGGTCTAAAACCGATCCGAACCGACAAAACCGAAAACCGAAAATCATGAAAGCCGAAACCGAAACCGAACCAAATATGGTCGGTTCGGTTCGGTTTTGTGTCGGGTCCGTCAGTTCAGTCCGATTCATGTATGTTTGTGTGTGTTTTTGTCGGTTTTGGGCCGAACCGAACCGACCCGAAACCGAAAATCATGAAAACCCAAAACCGAAACCGAACCGACGGGCTGTCAAATCGGTTTGGTTTTCGCCGGTCCGGTTCGGTTTTGAACCTTTCAGGGGCGGACCTAGGTATAAACTTTGGGGGGCGGTGCCCTCCACGACTCGTCAAAAAAGTTCAGATTTTAGTGTAAAAAAAAAATTTTATGACCCTTTTATTAAAGTGCACCCCTCTAAAAAATGAAATTGCCCCCCACCTAGAAGCCAAAAATGTAAAAACTTTAGCTTTTAGTGTAAAAAAAATTTGTGACCTTTTTATTAAAGTGTATTACGAATTTTATCAAAAAAAAAAATTTTGCCCCCGCCACTGGAACCTTTGATGCTCAGCCCTATTCTTAATCACTAAATATAACACATATATATACTTTCTATTTAATTAAACCCCCAATATAAATTACGAAATTGAAAATTTTAGCCCCACACTTGTTCTCTACCATACGAGAAACACACACTGGCTATACATTCCTTCTCAGATCCTAACTCCTAAGCCCCCACTATGAAATTTACAAAAACATTTCTCTTGACCAACCACTATGAAATTTAACTTTTCACAAACCCCCAAATTTCTTATCAATTGCCACCTAAATCAATCAAAGTTTAATCCTTGTATCTTATGTTTTCAAGGTTGCTTTTCAAAAGCCCTTACTTTGAGGAGATAGACGTTGTAGATGGTGGCCGGTGACTGTCGTAAACGAGATGAAAGGACCCACATGTCGTAACCGATGGTTTGATGGTGGCATCGGTGCCTTGGTGGTTGGGGACAGCGAATTGTGATGGCTGCCAGATCTTGTTGACCACACAACAAAAAGAATTCAATAAACTTTGGCCAATCTACAAAATTTAAAAATGACCATAATGACTGTAAAATTGTGGATTGAGAATGAGATATACAATTTAGAATAAAATGATTATAATAATATACAACTAAGATTTTATTAAAAGGTAATTATATAAATGCTCCGGTCGCCTAAAGTGTATATTTTTTTTATACCAAAAAATATTCACTTCTCAAAATGCCCCATTTTCTTATAGCTTTAAATCTTGACAAGTGTCAATTTTTTGTACTTTGAGCGACTTTTTTTTAAAGTGATGTGTAAGGTAATTTAGGCGACCTATCATATGTACTTCAGGCGACTTTTTTTTTTTTTTTTTTTTTTTTTTTTTCACCAATTAGTCAGACAAGAAATAAGAGTTAATTACATTTTTTGTCCTTGTAGTATACCGGATATTTCATTTTCGGTCCATTTTTATTCTTTCTTTTTATTATTATTATAAATGGTCAAATTGAATTGGCTAAAACCTTTAAACAACCCAGATCTATGCTTTACATGTATCAAACTATATAACAAAACTCAAATCAATTTAAATAACTTAAATCAAAAAACCCTTTTCTTTATTTCTGTTGTTGGTTTCTAACCACAAACACTAACCAAATCAAAACAAACAACTACAGTTGGTTCTTGTTTGAACCTGAACTGAAACCATGAAAAGAAAAACTAAACATACCAGGAACAATTTATGAACATATATGCAATTAATTGGATATATATGTTATAGGGTAAATTACAAAAATGGTCCTTAACGTTTCACAAAATTGCAAAAACGGGACCGAGACAAAAAGTAGCGCAAAAAAGACACCCACGTTTCACATTTTCGCAAAATCGCCACCGAGAGGCCTTTTCCGTTAACATCCGTTAGTTTTCCCGTCAGTCAAGGGTATAATCGCATGAAATGACAAATATACCCCTTTAACTTCAGATACAACCCTAATTGTTGCCGCCAAATCTTTACCAGTGCATTTTCCTCTTTAATTTCCCTCCTGTTTAGTGAGGTAGTTTTTTTTTTTTTTTTTTTTTTTTTTTTTTTTTTTTTTTAAATTTGTTAAAAGGTGTATTTGTTGTTAATGTTATGGACTTACAATTGTAGGTGGTCAGATGGGTAATGTGAAAGTAGTAGAGGTAGATAATGAAACAGAAGAACAGAGTGGCGGGAGTGATTCAGAGGATTTGGACTATAATCGAAATGATGATGAAGTGTTTGATGACGATGATCAGGTAATTGAAGATGTTCCCGTAAGTAAGTCTGATTTGCTATGCCATAAAGCCTGTGAAATTCAATCAGGTATACCTGTTTTTACCAAACATTATGCACTGCTTAGAGAGTATGCCCAAGAGTTGGTTAATCAAAATCCAGGCACTACTGTTAGGATTGATGTACAGATAGAACCAAATCCAGCTAGTTCAACAAGAACTTTTAAAAGGGTGTATGTGTGTTTGGGAGCTATGAAACAAGGTTTCAAAGCTTGTGGCAGAGAATTCTTAGGATTAGATGGATTCTCCATGTCAGGTCCTTTTCCAGGTCAATTACTAACAGCAGTTGGGATTGATGCAAACAATGGGATTTATCCAGTAGCATATGTTGTAGTTGATGCACTAAATAAGGCAACTTGGTGTTGGTTTTTGAAACTACTAGGAGAGGATCTTGGGATAGAAACCAACTGCAAGTTCACTTTCATTTCTGATAGGCAAAAAGTGCACATTTCTATTGTATAATTAATCATGTGTTTTATGCACAATGAGAACATGTAAAGTTTTAACACCATCCATAACCTTACCTGTTCACAGAGATTGATACAAGCTGTTGCTAGTGTGTTTCCAAATGCTACACATAGGTTTTGTGTTAAGCATATTCATGAGGAAATGAAGTCACATTTGAAAGGAGGTGTTTACAAGGACATGCTTTGGAAGGCTGCAAGAGCCACAACTGTTGTTGAATTCAACAAAGAGATGGATCATCTGAAGAATAACAATGCTGCAGCTTATGATTGGTTGCTGAAGATTCCAGCTGAACAATGGAGCCGATCACATTTTTCAGGTAATTCATTAAGTGGCACTGGACAAAAGCATACTGATAATTGATCATATATTAATACATAATGTGTGATTTGTTCAACAGGCAAAGCCCTATGTGGACTACTCTTAAACAACATATGTGAGGTGTTCTGTAGCCAGCTAAATGAAGTCAGAGATAAATCCATCATCGTTTGTCTTGAATATATCAGGGAGTACTTGGTGAAGAGGATTGTGGTAGTTCAGCAATTAATAGAAAGGAGTGTTGGACAACTTACTCCTATTGTGCAAGCCATGGTTGATACAAACAAAAAAGAAGCTACTGATTGTGTTGTTGAATGGATTGCAGCTTCGTTATATAAAGTATCTGTGCCTAACAAGGATCATTGTGTTGCTAACATGGATAGGAAGGAGTGTGGTTGTAGGATGTGGGAGCTGACTGGAATACCATGTAAACATGCTGTGGCTGCAATAAACTATATGAATGAGGATGGAAAAGGAGTTGTTGTACCTGAAGAGTGGGTTCATGCTGCTTACAGCCTAGAAACATGGGCGCGTATGTACTCATTCAATATCAATGGGTGTTCTGGCCGCAGATACTGGCCAAGAATTGACTCTACAACAGTCATAGTACCACCCAATCACAGACCTCAGGTTGACAGACCAACTAAAAAGATGAAATCAAATGATGAGCATGCACTTCCAACTTCTTCATGTGTTACCCACTGATCTTTGAACAATATGTTTAACGTTATTGTCTGTTGGATTCTATATTTGTAATCTTTGTTTAACTTGATTGTGTTTAGAACAATATGTTTGAACCCATTGCAGTTGGACTTTCAAAAGTCAAACTTGCAAAAATGTTTATGTTTCTGATGTATTCTATGTTTGTTTGCATCAATATGTTTGCACCCATTGCATTTAGACTTTCAAAAGTCAAACTACAAATGTTGAATTGCATAAAGTCAACTGTCATATAAGTCTTTTATTTTTGTCCACACATGAAGACTACACAGTACGTGGCAATCTTTTATGAGCCCTTTTATAGGCAAACACATGAAGGCTACTAAATACGCATCTCTTAAAACACTCACTTGCAAAACACACCTCCCTATTTCCTTAACCATGAACAACTCTCAATGTGATATTAATCTAAGGGTTGTCTGTAACTCGTTTGTGCTAATTGAACTAATGATTGGCCCTTACCACATCGAGATTCTTCAAGACTTGCAGCAGGCACACGATTTGGAGTACAAGTCCAAAAAAATTACTGAAAGGGTCGAACGTAGGGGGGATGTGATTGTTAGACTTCGAAACTATTCACGTGCAAGAATTGCAAGGAGCAATACAAAGAAGCTTAGGAGGCTACAAACAATTGATAAGCGTAGGGCGAATGCACTGTTGAAGATGGCCAGGCAAGTCAAGGACAAGATGTTTAAGAAGATTGAGTTTGTTGTAAAGAAGAAATATCCATGAGGGGGTTGGTTGTTTTGAGATTAGTGATGGTTAATGAATGTAATGGATGGGGTTGGTTGTTTTGAGATTAATGATGGTTAATGAATGTAATGGATCTCATGATCCAGATTTTGTATGAATAATGTCTTCACATATGTTTATAATTCATTATTGTATTTGATAGGTATCACAAACATAAACAAGAAACTCACATTAATGAAACATTAAAACACAGACTAAACATAGTGATTCAGTTTGTGGTTTGGACATGTCCAAAACTACATCCTAGAAACACAGACTAAACATAATGATTCAGTTTGTGGTGTTGTTTTTAATGAACTTTCTTGGCTTCTTTTTACTCTTCTTCTTTGCTTCAGTTGATTGAGTTGCATCTGCAACACCCCCTGCACTTATGTTTCTCTTTGTAATACCCAGACCAATGACACCATTACTTACTTCCTCTGCCGTTGCACAACCTGCCTGTTCAAGTATCACAACTCTATGCCTCCAGCACTTAACATCCCCACAACAGATGAAGCATCTTTCGTCCAAAACCTCTATCTTTGCACCACCCCCTCCTGTTTTGTTCCCACTTCTGATACCGAGACCAATTACACAACCACTTACTTCCTCTACATGTGTATTATTACGACTCATTTTCTTTCTCTTTAATTTTTGAGCTACAGATTCTGCCATATGTATGTTTTTGATAAAGTTGGACAGGAGACTTTACTATACTAGTTGGTTGGATAATTTACTTCATTTTTTGTGGTAGGTCAAGGAGTATTAACTTCTTACTAGTGCTAGTCAATAAACCAAGTGAATTTCACCCGTTTGACTTTCACCTGTTTGACTTTCATGCAAACATCAACTATCTAATGCTTTCTGCATAAGCTGCATAGGAAGTACCCATATATTTCAAAAATGAAACACAAACATAAAGAAATGAAAATCGAAACACAAACATATCAGTAACATAAACATTAAAACTTTCATTGATCATAGGAGTTCACAACCATTACAAATTTCCAAACAGATATCTAAACAAACATTTGTTTAGTAGTTTGAACCGCTGCCCTTCGCATTACCCCTTTTCTTCTTTTTCTTCAATTCTTTTTCTTTCTTGTCCTTCTTCTCCTTTAGATACTTGAACACCTTTTCAAGATTGGAAATCTTCTGTTCCAACTCATCAAACTTGGGTAAAACGGTATCCACAGGCTCTTGCTTCTCCTCCTCCTCCTCATCATCACTCAAAAGCGCTTCGTAGTAGCCATCTTGTTTCCTCAGATGGGTCAGAATCTTAGCTCTTAACTCCTTAGGTATCTTCCTATAAGAACCATACTCATCAATTGGTTCTCCGCCAAATGCATCAAGAAGTAAATCGTTTAGATAATAGGTTCTTAAAACTTTATCAAATTCCTCTTCCTCGGTACCAATGTAGATACTCTTCCCTTTTCTATTGTTTGTCATCGTCGGTTGTTTTGATCGTTGGGATTGTGTGTGTTATGGTTGAATAAGCGGGATAAACATGAACTTTATAGTCCTATGCAATCGCTTGGGTTGCCGAGTTACACAAAAAAAGAGGGAAAGGTTAATCGCCAAGTGTGCCTCCAAAATTAAGTTTTATAACTTTGAAAATTTGGTCATTGAAATAAAGTTGGGGTAGTCAAAGGCGGGAAGTGAGTGAAATGACGATTATACCCTTGACTGACGGGAAAACTAACGGATGTTAACGGAAAAGGCCTCTCGGTGGCGATTTTGCGAAAATGTGGAACGTGAGTGTCTTTGTCTTTTTTGCGCTACTTTTTGTCTCGGTCCCGTTTTTGCAATTTTGTGAAACGTTAAGGACCATTTTTGCAATTTACCCTATGTTATATTTAGTATTTAAGAAGGACATATATGCCATTATTTGTTTTGGTTGGATATAATCGTAATTTTAACCCTTTGGAGGAATATATATGCAATTTTATTATTATTATTATTATTATTATTATTATTATTATTATTATTATTATTATTATTATTATTATTATTATTATTATTTTTAATTATTAATCATCACTTTATTGAAAAACAAATAGGATTTTACAAGAAATTAGTGGGGAGCCGAGATACTAATTGAGCCCCCACACTTCTCGCTACAGCAAAACCAATCCTACTAAAAATATGTGGAGCAGCACGTGCTCCAATGTCTTGGGTCATAGAGAATCGTCTAATGCGCTTTAATAAGGTCACAGCATCCTTTTCAAGTTCTCCAAAAGAAGAGAATGAAAAGGGGAGGAACCCATATCCGATATCATCACATTTAGCTGCGTACTTGACACGTTTACGTTGTGCGGCTTCAATAACCGTCCGACCGGGCATAAAATCAACCATACACGAACGCGTCAAAGGTGACGATCCTGTAAGATCAACACAAACATCAAGGCCACCATCCCAAGAGTAAAGTAACATGTCAGCCGGGCGTAAAGTTTTATCCCTCTCTCCACGAAGCCCAATATCCACCTCCTTACGAACTGAAACCTCAGACCAAGAACATATATCAACAAGAACATCACGCACAATATTGTGCCGATGTTTAATGTTGAGTTTATTATTATTATTATTATTATTATTATTATTATTATTATTATTTAATGTTGAGTTTAATCTCTTCTATTAAATCAAATAGATTGAAAAAAAGTTTGGTATGTAAATGATCTTAAATCAAATTCCTTTTACTCGTAAAACTAATTAACTTCAGTTAAAATCATTTTAGCGAGTCTCGTCGAATACACAAATCTAAAAAAAAAAAAAAAACAAAAAAAACAAAAACTCATTAACATCTTAAACTATGACCATAAACATCCATCGTAACATTATAATCTCCAAGTTAAAAAACTTTAATCTAACTCAAAAGAACAGTAATAAGATTGAAAAATAACAAGTTTTATAGGTACAAACATACAATTAATTTGATAAACAATGACTATAATTATAAGGATATTGGTAGCTTGTTGAAAATTGAGAGGCTTATTTTGTATGATTTAAAAGCTGGAACTAAGAAAAGAAAAATAAAAAAGGGGGAAAGAAGTCAAGAACCCAAAGTGCACAACGAGTTTTGAACTTAAGTCTATGGAGATTTCTTTCTTTTAATTGTGCGTTACCCGCTAGAGCACATTGAGTTTCTAGTATGTGTTTCTTTGTCTAATAGTTAACTACATATTAGTTTGTATTATTTGTTTAGTTCCTAAATGCAAGCTTTGAATGTATCTGTTTTAGTATTTCAGTCAAATGAGCTTGTTTATTTGTACTGCAGTGAATGTTTGTTGTAATTTGCTGATTCATAAATTAATAAAATTCACCATTTAAGGAAAAAAAATATTAGTTTGTATTATTTAATCATTCATCATTTACGGTAAATAACTGTAAATTGTTATATAGATTGGAGACCGGCCAGAACCGAGAAACTGGGCAGACCATATTTCAGTCCGGTCCTCAGTCCTTCATTTTTCTTATCTTCGGTTTTCTATTGAGTTTGATCTTACACAAAAAACATCGACCGAGAATTTAGGTCAGGTCCGGTTTTCGAATTGTGCTCGGCCCTAGTTGACGTCAACAACAACAAAACTCACTCCCGCCATAGTGTTCATGCGGGAGGTAGAATTTAAACAGGCCATATCTCTGTCTTAGTGCAAACAAATGTTTAGAAATTTTCTTCGAAAAAATTTGTTTATGTTAACAGAATAGTAATATAGGGTATGTTTGGAAAAATTAAATGGAGTCGGAGCTATATGTTTTACTTTAAAATATGTTTGACATATATTTGGAGCTCGAGTTTATTATTGCGAAATTACAAATGAACTATGATTTTACAAATCACATGTGATTTTTCTGAGCGAAAATTTCATCACTCAAAAAAAAACTCGAAAAAGGCGTGGATGTATATCGAAGTGTCCGTTTACTGAAAGATAAAAGAAATTCGTTGCCGCAATGGTGTATTTTTTTGTCGTTTGACGATTTACCGCTTGCAATATGTTATTTTTTTTTAAATAATGAAAGTTGGGTTTTTTTAATGGAAAAATGAACGATTATAATCTTTAGAGAAATTTTGATCTATGTTGCACCTCTTAAACTATACGGGTATCTATGTAAATTTTCTTTTTTTGTGAGCTTAAACCCTTTTAAAAGCTACTTTCAGAGAGCTTCTATCATCAGCTCAAGCTTCTTCTGTAAGATAGTAGAAGCTTATGTGTCAAACGAATCTTATTTAAAAAGCTTAAACTCCCATATGCCTCTATAAGTCTCCCCAAACACAGCCACAATGTTGGCCAAAGTTATCAAGGGGTGACGATAGGTTTTGTGTGTGTCTTATTTAGAGGGTTTGAGTCCAGTGATGCACAAACATCATTCATGGCTCGAAATAAAGATGCAAAAATAGGCAAAAGACCTGGGTCAGTGGCCTGATTAGCCTCGATTACATAAGCAGGACTAGTTTAGGCCAAAACACAAAATAATTTATGTTTCTCTAACACCTAGTCTAAGGTCTGAAACGTTACAAGAGAATCCGAGAGGTGCATATCTAATTTGAAATGATATTATAACTTAAAAAGGTAAAATCAACATTTGATTCAAACTAAATGGAAATCATAGGGTACAACTTAAGTAGAGAATTGCAAAGCTACAGGCCGACATAGGTTAACTTTTTACAAACATTTGTATCTAAAACAACACTATAATTTAATTCATAACTCAATAACTGTATCTACTATTTTTATAAATGGTCGGACAATGTTATATCATTGATTAAAAATACTGTTTACTATATTACATTCAGATACAATGAATTGCCGGAAAGAATCCTATCAGATTAGTGTGCCATTGTTCTTTGTTCATTAATTGAGACTTAGAAAAAAAATTCAGGTTGGCTACAAGGTGTTTGAGGAAATGCTTAAAAAGAATTTTGAGGTTCTTGACAAGGTGTATTGCCACGTCTAGATAGAACTAAAGAAAGAAAGAGGGCTTTAAGGATTTGGAAATGGGACGTGGTCTTTGGTCAGCATGCATGCATGGCATCAATAGTTTATTTATTTATTTATTTATTTTTAAGATGACAACTAACTAGCTCACAAAATATCTCTTATGTCTTAATTAGTCAGACTTTAACCCATAACAATTTAATTAGGAGCTTTTTACACAACATAAAGTACCATTGTTTTCTTTGTTTATGTTTTCCATTATACTATATACTAACAAAGAAAGTTGATGTGACATTAAGTGTATTGCAAATTTTTTTAGTTAAGCTTTGAACTAGGCTGGTATTGGTTGAATTTGTTGATTAAAGGTTCATTATGCATTATTTTTGACCCAAGAGTCATTGCCTATGGAGTTGACAGCAAGCCATTGGCTGAGAAACATGGGAAGCTAAACTGTTCACCCATTAAGGGTCTTAAACACCATGCAATATACCAAACGTGGTAAGAATTTCAAAGGCAGCAGTTCCAGTACACCTAACAAAAGTACTCTCCTCTCACAAACACAACCAAAAAAACACAGCTACACAAACATAGATCACAAAACACAAACACACACAAAAAAATTTATTGGTTCATTCCCAAAAAACAGTTAACGATCCAAGATTCACATGTCCACAAACAAAATTAATCACATACGGTTGCATCATTAATCAACAAATCGCCTAAACATAAACAAGGTAAAATTAGGTTTTTTTTTTTCTTTTTTTTTTTTTTGGGGGGGGGGGGGGGTGCGCTTTTGTTATATGTGGTTCATAAGAATTTGGGTTTCATGTTAATTCAGGGATTTTGGTTGAATTGTTCATAAGAATTAGGGTTTCATTTAAATTTTAGGGTTCTTATGAAATTAGGGGTGGTTGGGATTGGGATTTCATAAGTGATAATTTAATTATTGGGGGTGTTTAGCTATTTATTTCATCCATTTCTCTCCATCTTTGACCGTTTTTTTTGCTTCTCTATGAATAAGGCATGTAGTGCTACACCATATATCTCTGTTCGTTTAGTTTCTATAATAATGGGATATCTGAATTGCTTATATGATTATACTAGACTTTGTAAAAAAAGGAGATTTGTGTGTCTATTGGCTTATAGGATTAATTTTATGCGTCTGTTAATTTTTTTTCTTCTTCTTTGTGTTGAAGCATGCTTCTCAGATCATGATCGATGGGGTCGTGGAACAAAGAATGTTGGAAGATGATTTCCATCAAATTACTGGGTTAGATCATGACTCATAATCGAGCTTATATGATTATAATAAGTATTTTTTAGTTACGTTGCGTTTTTGTTTTTTCATTAGTCCATTGAAAGTGAAACTCAATGTTTTCTTCATTTGCAATGGGGTGGGTGATTGGTAATCGAGAAGACTTGGTGAAGGATATAATTGCAGAGATAAAACCAGAACACGGAGAGGTAATAATTTTATGTGCTTTGCGTGTGTGTCTCACCTTAAATTGTTTAATCTTCGAATGAATAGTCGGGGATCAGATACCTATATATTTATATTTGACCGGATTGTTAAACTCTTTATTAAACTAATAGGTGCAGTTGGATATAGTAGCAACATTTGACATCGATGAGCAAGCATCAGAGGCGGGACCTGATGCAGATGTGGGTTACATTTGCACCACAACTGGCGGTTCCTCCTAAAGAGGAGCTTATGGACCATTTGGATCGGTGGTTCCTCCATTCACATGGTGTGTTTCTGTCCATTTTTTTCCTATGGTTTAATTAGTTATTTCAGATTTGCATTATTGCCAAACCACATGAACTGCTTATATCGTCTAATCATGTTGCAACATGATGACACAAATTAACCATTGAGTTCCTATGTAAGATTTCCTCAAGAGTAGAAGTGAAGCGTTTGACTCATTTATTTTTTAGTGTTTTTTTTCTATGGTTTTTTGTGTTTGTTGCAGGTGAACACGAAGATCATCATCATCAAAAAGAGTAACAGCATCACGGTCTTTCATCAACGTAAGCCATATTAAACTCAACAGCAAAAATCTATGGCCTGAATTATATTTTTTGGTAAGCATTATGTGCAATTTTCATATATTTTTTTCTTCTAATTTTTATTGCATTTTGTTAGTTTATATCAAGTGGGTTTTTGATTTTTAAGCTCTGCGCATTTGAAATAAGATTGTTATTTCATATGTAATGTCATAATTTGTTAAAGTATTGATTTTTAAGCAATACCCATATGGAAAAATGAGTGTCTTCTCAAATGGGTATGTTTTATTTCGCTAAAATGATGAGTTTTAAGATGTGACCAGTTAAATTACATCGCAGAACGATTTTGGGATCCATTGCTTTTATCAGAAATTTAAACTTGGGTCCTATCAAAATGTTGTTTGAGGCTTTGCCAAGCACAGTTTGATGGAGACCCTAATGGATTAGTAAACTGAGCATAACTATGAGCATGTGATCCTTAACTATTGTGAATTGTGATATTTAAATTTCAGTTATTTACTTTTCTATGACACAAGCAATGCAATATAAGTTCATAAACTTAAAAAAAATAGTTCAAATCATTTATTGACTGAATTTCTCGACTTTGCACGAATACGAAACAAAATTTCAGCAATCAGCTAGCTTATTTGATTAAGTGTATGGAATAATGGAAATGTGTACTTATGTATTCATGTATTTTGTTTGCTAGGTGATGGTCAACAGATTCAGGAGAACAAGAGTATTTGGGAAAGAAAAATTTAAAGCGAAGAACGACGAGATCGGAATAAGCTTTGATGTTGCTGAGAAAAAGGAGTTTGGGACAGCTAAGGTATTATTTTTTTTGTTTTCCAGTGAAATAGCGCAGGGGGGAGTACGATGCAAATGGCTTTAATTAGAAATAATTACACGTTTTAACGCCGACACGAAATGGGGAAGTCTAAAACGTATAACCAATTTCTTTTCTTTTGATAAAAGCAATGGATCCCAAGTTTAAAAAGTATAAATTTCTGATAAAAGCAATGGATCCCAAAATCGTTCTGCGATGAAAAATAAATTCCTGATAAAAGCAATTGGTTGAGTTATACTTCTACATTGCAAAATACAGTACATACAAATTTATTTTCGTTCTGCGATGAAAAATACAGTACATACAAAACATCCATCCCCATTTGAGAAGTTGGTTATACTTTTATCAGAAATTTAAAAAGTATAACCAATTTATTTTCGTTAAATCATTGTTAGATGAAAAATACAGTACATGCAATGGATACCGCAACCCCACATTCCAAAAGTATAACTCAACTTGCTTTTCACTTATATTGTTTGCTAATATGTCTTTTTTCAATTATTTGTGCAGGGAGCCAAGGGGGTTTGGATTTGTTCAGTATGTAGAACCTGCTGATGCTGTGTTGCAGGAACATTGTTGGTTCTCATTTATTTGAACAGCGGCCGTAAGGTACGTGTGCTGACGGGTCTTTTTATTTAACAGATATGGTCATTCATGTATTAGCTTTTTTTTTGGTTAGTGAAGAATAAGTAATTTCTAAAACAGTGTTTGGGGTGTTTGGAATTATTTGTTAAAGTTGGTTATATGGTCATTGTGTTTTGATCGGGTACATAAGCTTTTTTAGATTGTTTTAGGATTGCAAATGTAAGTTGGCAATCTGATTATTTCTAATTTTATTAAGTTTTGATAAGCTATTTGAATAGCATTAGGCAACCGCACATCTACCAATAAGTTTTGATAAGCCCTTTGAATTGCATGTAGCACAACACTCCTATTTTCAAATTGTTGTTTTAGCGTAAGATAAAAATTAAGCACTCCAATATGTGTAATAATATTGCTTTTTTTTGTGTCTTGCAGCCATTTCATAGGACACTATGGATCAATGGAAGTAGAAAACAACTAATTCAATGGCGTTCTGAGTTTCACGCTTCAGTAAGTTCTAATTTAAATCCATTCAAACATAACAGGTTGTCTATATGTAGTGCATAGGCGTTGCAATTGTAGGTTGGCTGTTAAAACCATTACGTGTTTCGCTTGAGTGCACTGTTGAAACGTTTAGTATGTGTTTTGTTTATGTGAATATGCCTCAATTTTTAGGGATAAACAAAGGTGTCGTAGCAACATGCCTCAATTTTTAGGGATAAACAAAGGAGTCATAGCAACATGGGCACTAATTTTTGTACTGAAGAACATGTGACTAAAAGAATGTTATACATAAAGTTTTTTTCCTTTAACAAGAATGTGAAAGAATCAAGGTAGAACTTATTTTAATGGCTTCATATTGTGATACTGGAGGGTCCGTATTCCTAATCGGTTTTCACTATTCTCTTAAAAGTCTAAAATGCAACCATTACTGCTGTAACAAAATGACACAAGCTTGGACAAGTTTAGATTCAGATGCTGAGTTTTAATCAGGTATCAATTATTCTTTCAGATCACAAAACAGCTACACTGAACATGCTAACCTAGGCAAACCACAAGGTTTAACAGGATATTTCAGGTTTAGCGTAATACAACTACAAGTGAATAGGCTAGCCTAGGGTAGTTGCAATGTTTAACTGTAGACAACTGTAACACCCCCTAATTTGAAATGCGGCAGCGGAATAGAAATTAGGGTGTTACGGTGAGGATCGAAGTCATAATGATAGAAAACGACTCGAAGAGACGTTTTAAAAACATAATTTCATTTATAAATATTTGAAATACAATAGGTCCTTATCAGAGTATTATAAAAACTTTGATGTTTTGAAATAAATCAAACATCATTTATTTTACATTATTATTGAAATAAAGTAAACATAATTTGAAGATTTTTGCCGCCCGTTCCATGCTTGCTTCCCCTGTCAAATACCTGAGATACATGCTTAAAAGTCAACAAAATTGTTGAGTGAAATCATAGAGTTTGAATTTAATAATCATTTTGATACACAAGCAAGATTGTATTGGAAAATACAATCAGTTTGAAAACATTGATATTGCAGTTCATATATTGCACTAAGTCTCATGATACGCAAACGTTAACAAATACCGTAAACGGCGGGTGTATATCAAATCAATGATACATTTTTGCCCTCGTGTAATAGGTGATTTGCCAATTCCTATTTTTACTCAAATATAATTATCACGACTAATGCGGCTAACCACATGCATATGGCATTCTGTCAAGCATTAGTGGGACAGGCTGTCAAACCTTAAATAGATCTATTCATTATATTCGCGTTCACCGCAGTGATTAATGGCTCATGAATAAGGGTCTTTTGGCAATAGCTAACTTAGGCATATATCAGTCAGGAAAGCATACAGAAAATACTTGTGAATCTATTTATAGCATGTATCCCCCTCACGGAGTTTTGAAAATAATTAAATGTGAGGCTATGACTCACCTTGATTGATACTGAAAATGAAGAAAATAAAGTCGGATGAATTTTATGAAAACGGCTTCGAAACACAACCTGATAAATAAATTTATCTAAGAAATTGACCAAAAACTATTCGGTAACTTTAAAGAAAATAACGAATATTAGATATTCGTTATGACGATAAAGTGATGTGCAGTGAAAATATTGTGATATGCATGATGTGACAGAATATGATTTTAAAAATTATCCATCGGAGTTTTTAATCGTAACTAAAATCTTAATCTTTTTTTAAAATATCGTTATATATTATTAACGTTAAGTTAATAATATATATATATATATATATATATATATATATATATATATATATAAATAAATATAAATAACAATTTAAACATGATATGAAATAAATTTACAAAAATATAAAATAAATAAGAATGATAAATAAATTTAGTCTTTGTCTCCTTTTCCAATTTTTACCATTTTTACACTAACGATACTTGCGTTACACCGTTAGTCCTTTTTATATATTTTTCAACTATAGTCCTCTACTTTGTCCAAAAGTCAATACAATCCTTCTAATATTAATTTTTATCACATTTTATCCTTAGATTTCTATATTTACAGGTTTAGTCCTTGATTTTCAATATTTACACATTTAGTCCTTCTAGGTGTCGTCGCGTTACATTTTTAGTCCAATTTTACAAAAATGATTGTGGAACTTTTCTAAAAATTTCCGTAGCTTATTTATTAATTATAAAGCTTATTTTACTGCTTATTTATTTCAAAAGCTTATTTTTATGGCTTATGGGCCTGGTTCGAATTATATTAAGGCCCATTAAGATTTTTGGAGGCGAGGGCATGGAAAAAGTTTTGGGCTTGGCTTTGGACCATTTTTATGATTCTAAAAACATATCTTATAGGCCCAGTGGGCTTACGGATTTCAAAATCTTAGTGGGCTTTAGTTAAGCCCACTCGACAATAATAAAGTTTTTATAAATAATTTTAGTTTTGATATCCGGTTTATGTACATTCAAAATGGGTCGTTTAAGATGTCAAAACGTGATTATTTTTACATGTTGTCAACATGAAAACTTTAGTTTGCTAGGTGGTCTATGACGTCGTGAAAAGATATGGTACCATTGTTAAACTAAATTTTAAGTTATACGTTGGTTTAGTGACATGGTTGGGTCGATGTATAAACTTGAAAACTATCAAAATATTACTAAGTGTTATTCTATTTTTATATCGATGGATGCAAGTAGAAATAGATGCATGACATGATTATAACGTTACAACTAGAGTGAATGGTGTGTGCTACGTGATTCCTAAGCCATCCAAGATAGAGGCAAACCACGCTTTGTGTACTACGAACAATTATATACGTGAATCTAGTGTGCAAAGTGTAGACGTATAAAACAAGGTATACGAAGTGCATGATAATATGATAACGTATGAAATGGATTAAGAACAAGTGCAAGAGACTTACAAACACTTTTAAAGTGAACTAGAGTCGAGCTAGGTATAAAAGAACACAAGAATTCACGTCCAAGCTATATAACCCAAACGTTATATATTAATTTGAACCCGAAATCTTTTCCTTGCTTCCAATATAGTTCCACTCGACTTGTAAGTTTTGTAGAATGGAAATAGAGGTCTAAATGTCTAATTATTGCAGTGAATAAGTGGGTGAAAGATGATGAGAAATATGCATGCAACATACGTACTATATATACAATATATAAAACGTTTAGAAGGAAATTTCAATGTGAATTCCTCCCATACTATTGCATGTCAGTACTAGCCTATAGAGTATGATATTATAATGGTTTTAGGATGGTTTGTGAGAGCATAAAAGATGGAGATTGTTGGGTGATTCATGCCTCATGTTGACCAAAGCATTTCCCCTATATACGATTCACTAAATCGTATACTACTTGAGTATCTTGATCATCCGTAACATTTGAGCATGAAATCATCTTAGGAATAATATTAGGAACGTTTAGAAACGAACTAGATTCAAAACGGTTAAGTTTTGAATATAGTGTAATTCGATTTGGGTTTGTTAAGGTCGACTACTTTACCTCTTAAAAGCATATCAAAACTTAACGTAGAAACGTGAAGCTTGACACACTAATTGTTGGCTAGTAGGTTAACGAGATGGGAAAATAAAATACGTGGGTCGTGTGTAAGATTTACGAATAAATGGTGCGATTTGGAGGTGATTTGGTTATGTCGATCGGATGAAAACTAAACAAATTAGATTTTGGGCTTAGGTTTAGTGGGCTTAGAAATAGTAAAGGGTGGAGTGTGGGCCGATGGTAATTAAGGGTCCGGTTGGCTAATTAGGTAATTAGTGAAATTTTTAATTATATTTAATAAATATAATTAGTATTAGGATTTAGGTTTAGGATTAAATAAAAAGTTTAAGTTTCGTGTAACGTGTCGAGGATTAATTCCGTCATTTCGTGAATTATATTATTTTGTGAAAATCACCAAAATAATATAATAAGAAAAATTTAAAATTTTTCTGAGAAAATGAGAATTAGAAACGATAACGAAAGATTATATATTTATTAACGATTTAATTACAAGAAATTTTTACAGGGTTCTACAGTACCCACTTGTCATTCTGAATTTCGTCCCGAAATTCGATTTTAAGAAATCTAACAAGTGCGTTCTATGAAAATAAGTGCGGATATTTCTCACGGAATCTATCTTCTCTTTCCCATGTATAAGTCGGTCCTCGCTTAGAGTCCCATCTTACTTTTACAATGGGGATACGATTCTGTTTGAGTTGTTTAACTTCTCTATCCATTATTTCCACAGGCTCTTCTGTGAACACTAGTTTGTCGTCCAATCTAATCTCTTTTAGTGGAATAACGAGAGTTTCATCTGACAAACATTTCTTGAGTTGGGACACGTGAAACGTAGGGTGTACCCTACTAAGTTCATCCGGAAGTTCTAACTTATAAGCAACTGAACCAATTCTCTCCAGAATTTTGAAAGGTCCAATATACCTCGGATTTAACTTTCCACGTTTTCCAAAACGAATCATTCCTTTCCATGGCGAAACCTTCAACATGACTTTGTCTCCTACTTGAAATTCGATAGGCTTTCTCCTGACATCAGCATAACTTTTCTGTCTGTCACGAGCAGCTTGCAAGCGTTGCTTGATTTGGAATATCTTCTCAGTAGTATCATGTATTAGCTCTGGTCCGGTAAGTTGCATATCACCAACTTCTGTCCAACAGATTGGTGATCTGCACTTTCTTCCGTACAGTGCCTCAAAAGGTGCAGCCTTTATGCTGGCATGGTAGCTATTATTGTATGAAAATTCAACTAATGGCAAGTGTCTATCCCAACCTTTTCCGAAATCAATCACACATGCTCGGAGCATGTCTTCCAAGGTTTGGATTGTTCTCTCACTTTGTCCATCAGTTTGCGGATGATAAGCGGTGCTCATATCTAACCTAGTACCAAGAGATTTCTGTAGCGATTCCCAAAATCTCGATGTGAATCGGCTATCTCTATCAGAAATAATAGATATTGGTACCCCATGTCTAATCACAATTTCCTTAAAATACAACTGAGCGAGTGTTTCCATCTCGTCAGTTTCCTTGATTGGTAGGAAATGTGCAGACTTGGTTAATCGATCGATGATAACCCAGATTGTGTCTAATCCAGTCGAAGTCTTTGGTAATTTGGTAATAAAATCCATTGTGATTCTTTCCCATTTCCAGACCGGAATCTCTGGTTGCACGAGTAATCCTGATGGTTTCTGAGTCTCTGCTTTTACTCTAGAGCAGGTCAAACATTTACCAACGTACTCGGCGATATCAACTTTCATATTTGGCCACCAATAATTCTTCTTAATATCTTGGTACATTTTATTGGAACCGGGATGAATAGAATATTTGGATTTATGAGATTCATGCATGATAAGGTCTCGAATACCTCCAAATAGAGGAATCCAATATCTTTCCTTAAAACATAACATTCCATCATTTCTTCTCACAAATTCTTTTTCATTATTTGGTATTCTGTCAACCTGATCTTCCAGGTTTGACCTCCTGTTAATTTTCTCATATTGCCGGTTTTCTTCTTGTAGAGCTTCCATTTGAGCTTTGATGATTTGAGCAGGAAGTGGTGAATGAATTGTCATTCCTAGAGATCGAACTCTAAGAGGTTTAATTCTATCTTTTCTACTCAACGCATCGGCTACTACATTCGCTTTACCAGGATGGTAACGAATTTCACAGTCGTAGTCGTTGAGTAATTCTAACCATCTTCTTTGCCTCATGTTTAGCTCCTTCTGATCTAAGATATGCTGTAGACTCTTGTGATCGGTGAAAACCGTACACTTTGTACCATATAGGTAATGTCTCCATATCTTAAGAGCAAAAACTACTGCTCCTAATTCTAGATCATGAGTGGTGTAGTTTTCTTCATTCATCTTCAGCTGTCGTGAAGCATAGGCTATAACTTTGTCTCTTTGCATTAGTACCGCACCTAAACCATGATGAGATGCGTCACAATACACTACAAAGTCCTCATTGCCTTCCGGTAATGCTAATATTGGTGCTTCACAAAGCTTCTGTTTCAGCAGCTGAAATGCTGACTCTTGCTTCTCTTCCCAGTTATACTTCTTGTTCTTCTGGGTTAGTTCCGTCAATGGTTTTGCAATCTTTGAAAAACCTTCTATAAATCTCCGGTAATAACCAGCGAGACCTAAGAATTGGCGAATCTCGGTTGGGGAGGTAGGTGACGTCCAACCTTTAACTGCTTCTATCTTCGCGGGATCTACATGGATACCTTTGTTGTTGATGATATGGCCTAAAAATTGAACGGTAGAAATCCAAAAATCACATTTGGAGAACTTGGCGTACAACTTTTCCTTCTTAAGTAACTCCAAAACAGTCCTTAAGTGTTCGGCATGCTCTTCTTCATTGCGTGAATAGATTAAAATATCATCAATGAACACAATAACGAATTTATCCAGGTATGGTTTGCATACTCGGTTCATTAAATCCATGAATACAGCTGGTGCATTGGTAAGACCAAATGGCATCACCTGAAATTCATAATGTCCGTATCGTGTTCGAAAAGCTGTCTTGGGAATGTCCTCTTCCCTAACTCTTAGTTGATGATATCCTGATCTAAGATCGATTTTTGAGTACACACTTGATCCTTGTAATTGGTCAAATAGATCGTCGATCCTTGGCAATGGATATCGATTCTTCACCGTGAGTTTGTTCAACTCTCTGTAATCGATACACATTCGGAACGTTCCATCTTTCTTTTTGACAAATAGGATTGGTGCTCCCCAAGGGGATGAACTTGGTTGAATGAAACCTTTATCTGATAGTTCTTTTAACTGTTCAGATAATTCTTTCATTTCGGAGGGGGCTAATCGATATGGTGCTTTTGCAACGGGTGCTGCTCCAGGCACTAAATCGATTCGGAATTCTACTTGACGAGTTGGTGGGATTCCAGGTAAGTCTTCGGGAAATACATCAGAAAATTCTCTTACAACTGGCACTTCGTCAAGTTGTTTCTTCTTTTCTTTTGTTTCTCCTCCCGTTACTTGGATTTGAAATACATGGCATCCTTTGCTTATGTATTTCATCGTCTTGGCGTACGAAATGAAATTGAAAGAAGTTTTAGGTTTATCACCTTGGATGATTAAGGTTTCACCGTCGAATGCAATTTGGATGATTTTCTCATCACAAATTATTCTGGCACGGTGTTTAGATAACCAATCCATACCAATGATGACATCAAAACTTCCCAATTGAATGGGCATAAGATTGATAGGGAAAGATTTATTTAGAAGGGTTAAGGTGCAGTTTTCGATTAGGGTATTGGTACTTAAAATATTTCCATCTGCTAATTCTATTTCATAGATAGTATATAATTCTACTGGAGTAATATTTAGATTTGCGGCAAATGAAGTAGACACAAAACTTTTATCCGCTCCTGAATCAAATAATATCTTAGCATCTTGTTGGTTTAATAGGAACGTACCAGTAACAACATCTGAATTCTGCGTTGTGTTCCCATCACCAAGTACATAAGCTCTTCCTCTGGCAACATTATTGGTAAATTTCGGACATTGAGGTCTGTAGTGTCCAACTTCTCCACAACCATGGCACTTTACTGCTATCGGTTGAGTGTTGGCTCCAATCGCTTGACAGTCCCTTGTCATATGACCAATTCTTTTACAGTTGCCGCAAACAGCTCTACATGCTCCAATATGATGCATGTTGTACTTGTTACATGGGGGTAGCGTTCCAGAATAACCTTTACTTTCTGCAGGCACTGCTGCATAAGCTCGAGTAGCTTCTTGTCGACGATTTTGTTGTTGATGATGATTACTACGGCTGCTGCTGATCTCTGTTGCGATTCCTGCCTTGATTGTTGTTGTTGCTGTAGCTACGGTTACCACTGTAACTGTTGTTATAGCTGCGGTTGTTGCTATTGTTACCCCCTCGGTTGTCAGCACTTCTCTTATGCTCATTAATCACAGAGGTAGAACCTCTTTTGATTACCCGGGTTAACAATCTCTGAGCAAGCTCCATAGCTTCTTCTACTGACTTTGGATTCGATGAGGTAACATCTCCTTTAATGGATGGTGGCAGTCCTTCCACGTATTTCTCCAATGCTTGTTCAACATCGGGTACTATAGTTGGACACAGCACCGACAACTCCAGAAACTTTCTGTCGTATGTCTTCAAGTCATTGTACCTTACAACTAGCTGATGAAATTCATCTTCTAGTTTTCGAATCTCTGTTCTTGGACAATACTTCTTCAACATTTTATTCTTCAGCTCATTCCACGAAAGTCTGAAAGCTTCATCTGGACCCATAGCATTCGCAGTAGTGTTCCACCACGATAATGCCTCTCCTTGAAGAGTTCCTGTAGCAAAGGTAACTTTGCTATTCTCAGGACAACCACTCCTCTTGAAGACTGTCTCAGTATGCTCAAACCAATGTGCCATTTCGGTCACTCCTTCAATTCCTTTGAAGTTTGTTGGCTTGCAAGTCATGAAATCCTTATAAGTACAATTACGTGGAGTAATTGTATTAGTTTCATGATTTGCACCATTGGTATTATTCAAACGATCCGCTTCACGAGCTGTGGATATTCCCTCAGCAATCATTCTTTGAACCTCAGTGGGGGTCAAGATCACTTCTGGGTTAGAGTTTTCGCTACTTGCATGCTCCATTTTTCTATTAATAATACAAAAATATAGCATTTAGAATTTTAAACAACCACTTGTTTTAAAGATTCTTGTGAAGTAGGGAAAAATAATTTTTGAGTCTTAATAATAATTGGACATCATATGTAGTTCTTATTTTGATACAACAATCATAATCATTCCGATATGTTAGATGCAATTTATAATACACATGAACAACCATAAGCATAAGTTAACATTTGTAGATAGTAATATCAAAACCAACAGCATAACATTAATAACTTTAAATCAGTTGAGTTGTTATAACAAAACGATACAAGCTTATTAATGCCACATGCGGCAGGCTTGAATGCCTTATTACTAGTACAAATACCAACTGTCTCTAATGATTAGGTATGTTCACATGTTCTCCCATCTCAAAAATCTGAAATCGGAGCTCTTGCATCTCGGTATGATGTTGCATCTTCATATCCCCTACAATGTTTTCCAATGTATCTGCTCTTCGGCGTGCAAGCTGGGCTTCCCAAGTACGGTCCTGTCCCTCTCTCCGCAATGATATCGCGAAGGAACGTGTCTCCGAGATATCCGAACGTATCTGAGCTAACCCTTGCTGCAACTCTATCCTATCGACTATAAGGTTATGTAAGGTGTTGTGGGTAGTATCTGAATGGTCGAAAGATGAATAATCAATCATCTGTAGAAGTGAATCTATCTGATCCTCGTGATGCTCCAATCGCGTCACTACTACAGAAGGTGTAAAGGTAGAAGGAATTTCCATCCTAGCACTCTCGCCAGTTTCATTGATATGAGCTGGGGGAGTAAAACCAGGCGGATAGGGTAATGATGGTGAGAGTGGAGAAATAGAATCAGAAATACGAAGGCGGCTGGAGGTAGGTATATCTACTTCGGGGATAGGTTCTCTTTGGTGAAAATTATACGGATAAGTTTGGCTAAAAAGGTTGAGTAGGTGATCGGGTGCATATGAATTATGACGTGGTAATGGTGTCGATAAAACAAAAGTATTGGGATTCTCAGGCGTTGTAGCAATTTCGTCTTGCTCGTAGGGTTCTGTTTCTTGAGAAACAGCGTCAGGTACAGAAGTAGAACGATAAACAGGCGAAGTAACGGATGCGACGGAAATATCAGAGTCGGATTCGAACATACTCATATTGACACAATACTGTAACAATTCATAAATAGCGCAGAATAAGAATTTATTATCATACAATTTTAACATATCGCAATTAAAATATCATAGCTTAATGATTAACTTACGGAGTGCTGTAGCAAGCAGGTACGGCGGGCAAAAATTTATATGATAAAACTTTAATTTATTTGAAAGTATGGTTATAGTTCAATGTTTGAAAACATTTGGTTCTCTACAACGATGTCTCTGATGCCAATCTGTAACACCCCCTAATTTGAAATGCGGCAGCGGAATAGAAATTAGGGTGTTACGGTGAGGATCGAAGTCATAATGATAGAAAACGACTCGAAGAGACGTTTTAAAAACATAATTTCATTTATAAATATTTGAAATACAATAGGTCCTTATCAGAGTATTATAAAAACTTTGATGTTTTGAAATAAATCAAACATCATTTATTTTACATTATTATTGAAATAAAGTAAACATAATTTGAAGATTTTTGCCGCCCGTTCCATGCTTGCTTCCCCTGTCAAATACCTGAGATACATGCTTAAAAGTCAACAAAATTGTTGAGTGAAATCATAGAGTTTGAATTTAATAATCATTTTGATACACAAGCAAGATTGTATTGGAAAATACAATCAGTTTGAAAACATTGATATTGCAGTTCATATATTGCACTAAGTCTCATGACACACAAACGTTAACAAATACCGTAAACGGCGGGTGTATATCAAATCAATGATACATTTTTGCCCTCGTGTAATAGGTGATTTGCCAATTCCTATTTTTACTCAAATATAATTATCACGACTAATGCGGCTAACCACATGCATATGGCATTCCGTCAAGCATTAGTGGGACAGGCTGTCAAACCTTAAATAGATCTATTCATTATATTCGCGTTCACCGCAGTGATTAATGGCTCATGAATAAGGGTCTTTTGGCAATAGCTAACTTAGGCATATATCAGTCAGGAAAGCATACAGAAAATACTTGTGAATCTATTTATAGCATGTATCCCCCTCACGGAGTTTTGAAAATAATTAAATGTGAGGCTATGACTCACCTTGATTGATACTGAAAATGAAGAAAATAAAGTCGGATGAATTTTATGAAAACGGCTTCGAAACACAACCTGATAAATAAATTTATCTAAGAAATTGACCAAAAACTATTCGGTAACTTTAAAGAAAATAACAAATATTAGATATTCGTTATGACGATTAAGTGAAGTGCAGTGAAAATATTGTGATATGCATGATGTGACAGAATATGATTTTAAAAATTATCCATCGGAGTTTTTAATCGTAACTAAAATCTTAATCTTTTTTTAAAATATCGTTATATATTATTAACGTTAAGTTAATAATATATATATATATATATATATATATATAAATAACAATTTAAACATGATATGAAATAAATTTACAAAAATATAAAATAAATAAGAATGATAAATAAATTTAGTCTTTGTCTCCTTTTCCAATTTTTACCATTTTTACACTAACAATACTTGCGTTACACCGTTAGTCCTTTTTATATATTTTTCAACTATAGTCCTCTACTTTGTCCAAAAGTCAATACAATCCTTCTAATATTAATTTTTATCACATTTTATCCTTAGATTTCTATATTTACAGGTTTAGTCCTTGATTTTCAATATTTACACATTTAGTCCTTCTAGGTGTCGTCGCGTTACATTTTTAGTCCAATTTTACAAAAATGATTGTGGAACTTTTCTAAAAATTTCCGTAGCTTATTTATTAATTATAAAGCTTATTTTACTGCTTATTTATTTCAAAAGCTTATTTTTATGGCTTATGGGCCTGGTTCGAATTATATTAAGGCCCATTAAGATTTTTGGAGGCGAGGGCATGGAAAAAGTTTTGGGCTTGGCTTTGGACCATTTTTATGATTCTAAAAACATATCTTATAGGCCCAGTGGGCTTACGGATTTCAAAAGCTTAGTGGGCTTTAGTTAAGCCCACTCGACAATAATAAAGTTTTTATAAATAATTTTTGTTTTGATATCCGGTTTATGTACATTCAAAATGGGTCGTTTAAGATGTCAAAACGTGATTATTTTTACATGTTGTCTACATGAAAACTTTAGTTTGCTAGGTGGTCTATGACGTCGTGAAAAGATAAGGTACCATTGTTAAACTAAATTTTAAGTTATACGTTGGTTTAGTGACATGGTTGGGTCGATGTATAAACTTGAAAACTATCAAAATATTACTAAGTGTTATTCTATTTTTATATCGATGGATGCAAGTAGAAATAGATGCATGACATGATTATAATGTTACAACTAGAGTGAATGGTGTGTGCTACGTGATTCCTAAGCCATCCAAGATAGAGACAAACCACGCTTTGTGTACTACGAACAATTATATACGTGAATCTAGTGTGCAAAGTGTAGACGTATAAAACAAGGTATACGAATGCATGATAATATGATAACGTATGAAATGGATTAAGAACAAGTGCAAGAGACTTACAAACACTTTTAAAGTGAACTAGAGTCGAGCTAGGTATAAAAGAACACAAGAATTCACGTCCAAGCTATATAACCCAAACGTTATATATTAATTTGAACCCGAAATCTTTTCCTTGCTTCCAATATAGTTCCACTCGACTTGTAAGTTTTGTAGAATGGAAATAGAGGTCTAAATGTCTAATTATTGCAGTGAATAAGTGGGTGAAAGATGATGAGAAATATGCATGCAACATATGTACTATATATACAATATATAAAACGTTTAGAAGGAAATTTCAATGTGAATTCCTCCCATACTATTGCATGTCAGTACTAGCCTATAGAGTATGATATTATAATGGTTTTAGGATGGTTTGTGAGAGCATAAAAGATGGAGATTGTTGGGTGATTCATGCCTCATGTCGACCAAAGCATTTCCCCTATATACGATTCACTAAATCGTATACTACTTGAGTATACTTGATCATCCGTAACATTTGAGCATGAAATCATCTTAGGAATAATATTAGGAACGTTTAGAAACAAACTAGATTCAAAACGGTTAAGTTTTGAATATAGTGTAATTCGATTTGGGTTTGTTAAGGTCGACTACTTTACCTCTTAAAAGCATATCAAAACTTAACGTAGAAACGTGAAACTTGACACACTAATTGTTGGCTAGTAGGTTAACGAGATGGGAAAATAAAATACGTGGGTCGTGTGTAAGATTTACGAATAAATGGTGCGATTTGGAGGTGATTTGGTTATGTCGATCGGATGAAAACTAAACAAATTAGATTTTGGGCTTAGGTTTAGTGGGCTTAGAAATAGTAAAGGGTGGAGTGTGGGCCGAAGGTAATTAAGGGTCCGGTTGGCTAATTAGGTAATTAGTGAAATTTTTAATTATATTTAATAAATATAATTAGTATTAGGATTTAGGTTTAGGATTAAATAAAAAGTTTAAGTTTCGTGTAACGTGTCGAGGATTAATTCCGTCATTTCGTGAATTATATTATTTTGTGAAAATCACCAAAATAATATAATAAGAAAAATTTAAAATTTTTCCGAGAAAATGGGAATTAGAAACGATAACGAAAGATTATATATTTATTAACGATTTAATTACAAGAAATTTTTACAGGGTTCTACAACAACCAATTAATTGTTCTTGATTTTAACAATTGTCAAAAGGGTTATAATTTTATACTTTCATTTTATGAATGCAGTTAAAGCTTTGGAAGTATTTTTACAGTTGAAGGTGGAAGAACATTTGTTACAAGAATATCAAATGGGCCGAGCGAGCTGGTAGTTACAGTTGAAGGTGGAAGAACAGCTTCTGTGACCGTAGAATCTGATTACTTCTGTGCTTCTGGCATCACCATTGAGGTAATATAAAGGTCAGAACATAGATAGAAAGACTCGGAATACTGTATATCTAATAGATTTGCATGATGTCTATATTATCAGGTTACGATAACTTGGGCATCATAATATTATAGTTTGACTATTAAACTAAATCAACTACTGAAGATCCTACAGATTAATAAACAAAAATATTTTTTAATACTAATATTGTAAAATAGGTGGTATGCCAACATACACACTACCCTTATTCGTAATGTGGTTTCATTTTGCATTTTGCACACAGAGAATATGGTTGTTGCAGTATTCGGAGGGTATAAAATGCAAGCAGTTAACTATACAACAGTTATAAAAAAAAATGGGGATGGATGTTTTGTATGTACTGTATTTTTCATCTAACAATGATTTAACGAGCTCAGTTTTTTAAGAATTTTTGTAACGTAGCTAAGTAGTTTGGGACTTTGGGGACACATTTTACAGCTTCAAGTGCTATTTTTAAACAGTTTTTATGCTTCTTTTAACAGGTTCTTATGTTGTTTTTACCAACTTTTATATGCCATATTTGGACAGTAGAAGTAAGGTGTTTCGACACAACTTAAACAACTACGTATGTTGTTTTTTAAAACTTTTTATGCCCTGCAAAAGCTCAGGTATAGGAAGATGATCAACATAATGTGCTTCCTTTAATTATACCAGTTGAGATTAAAAAATTACGTGGCTTTCAAATTTTTTCCTTTTGTAGATGTTCATCGTGCGGCTGGACCATTGTCCTATTCAAGGCAACCTCAAGTCAACCGCTCAAATATTTAAAAGAGACCAGTTAATGCCTCATCTTCTTAAAGTATGCATTCTGCATATATGTTGGTTTTCTTGACAACATGTGTAGACCAAAAAATTGCTCCAATGATGACCAAGGTACCTCCATAATTATTTACGGGTCAAAATGGACCATTCTTGGTTTTGGTTCAGGCAAAGATTGTTTTCTTTTGAATTTTGTAGCATTTTTTAAGTTGAACGTTCAAAAGCGTACCAAAGAACCTGTATGCGAAAAGTATAGCGATACTTATGTTACCAATTTGGTTGATAAGTTGCTCTTTTATGTTGTTTATTATGTTGTATAAGCAGCAACTAATCGTTCTTCCTGAACAACGTACAATGCAAGCATTGTTTGACAAGTATGAATCTTATTAGTCTTTTAAAAGCTAAGTATGCATTTATAAATTTTAAAAATGATGCTGCCCCGCAGCAACGCGCGGGCAATTATGCTCGTCAATAATATTAATGAAATCATCTTTCCTTGAGCTATTATCTTTCTATGCAATTCTATTCTTTTCCACAATTCCATTCTCTGTATCAAACACCCTCTTATAGTTTTATAACAGCCTTTACATTATAGAGACCCCCCGACGCATTGTTTTTTTGTACTTTTACAATTGTACCACCTGGCCCTTTCAATTTACAGTATAATACAATTTTTTGTCAGTTTTGGTTCCATATTTTTTCCAAGTTTAACACCTTTGACTTGTTAGACTTTATATTTTTCATTCCGTGCTTTTCATTTCACAGTTTTACGATATAAAGAAAATTATAAAAATTAAAAAAAATAATAAAATAAAAAAATACAAAAACCAGGGGGTACAAATGGTAAAAATAGAGGGTCCTTATAACCTTTTCGTTACACCAAAAATCGCATTGGCAAGACATTTTCTAACAGTTGAAGCAGTTTGTGAGACCTAGATGACACAAGAGCCAATTTGAAATGAAATAAGGGAAAGGCAAATCCCACCATTTTTTTTAATTAATGACACCCCCTTTTTTTCATTTTATTTTTTTTAAATTTTCATAATTTTGTTTATATAAAAAGACTAAATCTAAAAGTACGAAAAAAAATATAAAATTTAATAATTCAATAATTTAAAATTGACAAAAAACACGAAACATAAACTGATAAAAATTATGTTAGTTAATTGAAAGGACAATTTTTTTTTTTTTTTATACCTTTACCATTTATGTCACGTCACAGAAGAACATAACCCATGAAATAATTCAACTTTGGCCAAGTGATAAATCTCCACTATTCTTAGATCATCTTGACAAGTGGCACACTATGATTGTTTCAAAGAATTAAATATAAAGATATCTTGAGCCAGCCAGTAGTCGAGCCGTATAAGCCAACTGAGCCGAGCCGCTTGGCCACCATTTGACCTGCTGTTGATAACTTTTTTCATTCGTCTTTTAGACCAGCTACATGGATTGTGCAAATGGATTACGAACTAGGCTTGCTTTAGCTACATTTTGGGCCTTATTAATCTTAGGCCTTCTAACCAATCTTCGTTCGTAACCTCAAACTTCATCTTATAATCTTCAAATTAATCTTCCACAACTCTTTCATATTTATCACTTTTGAACATCATTTGCTCCGCTATTTCTCAAATGTCGTTAACAATAAAATAACAAATAGACGTAATATTTGCGATTAAAACCATAAAGTTGCCATTTTATTAAGCTCAAATAGGAGCATTTTTTGTATCAAAACATGAATAATTGTGACTTCATCAATACAATTAACTAGTTGTGTTTAGTGATTTGCTATTTCAATAAAGTTAGATATAATATAAGAGGAAACAAAAACATTTACATCACTCTTTTTTCCGTTAGTACGTAAGGAAAAAATAAATAAATTTGTGACATCTACAACTACGTTTATTCCAATAACTACAATTCAGAGGAGAAACATAATATATACTCTAAATTTTACAGACTATATGAAGTTTCTTATGCTTCATATGTAACAGATTAGGTAGAAGCTAACAGTAGTAATAGGTGTAAGTGATGTAACAGATTAGGTACGTAGAAGCTAACAGTAGTAACAGGTGTAGTTACTTTTTCACCATTAATCATACGAATTTTATTTCAAACGCCACAAATGATAATATTACAATGTCAGCTAAGGAGCTAGAAACAAAGTACAACTCCGGACCTAGTAATGCTTCTTAAAAATTGAAATTACAAGCAACAATCAAATATCTTAACCGATACAAGGACTGACTAAAGAGCAAACTCAGCAGGAGTACTCACCAACTTTTGAAAAGTTGTATAAAATTCAATCGGAAGCTCATTATCAAGATTGTTGAGAAGAGCCCAATCGGAAAACCGATCCATGCTCCATCCCAAGAAATCCATGATAGATCCTCGCCTTCTTCATCTATTCCTTCCGATGATGGAGGATCCTTTAGACATGTGATATTAATCTGCATACCACATAATCCACTATTGTTTTGAAAACTCAACTCACCCATAGTGTCCATTTGTCGACCACGAGGAATTTTACCACTCAACATGTTGTTGCTCACATCTAGAACTGTGAGGTTGCCAAGCTGATCTAGTGATTGAGGAATCGAACCTGAGAGTTCGTTGTGTGAAACATCCAAGCTCTCTATGCCCTCTAAATTGCCAAATGACAGTGGAATGTTCCCAGAAATCTTGTTGTGTGATATGTTGAGCTGTTTTAGAGCTTTGAGATTGCCTAATGATGCTGGTATTTCACCAGAAATACTGTTGCTCGACAAGTCCAACAAAAAAAAGTAACGCGGGTTGCCTAGGCGTTGTGAAGATTTCTTCCAATTCACTATTAAGTCTTCAAGCGTTTGTTCATCCAAATCCTTTCTGAAATTATAAATCAGATCTGGTGATGCTGACATATTCATTATTGGAAGGTTTGCCATCTGTCGTGGAATGCTTCCTTTTAGGTTGTTCCTGGAGAGATCAAGAATTCGAAGAGAAGTGCACATGGATATATTGTTCGGGATAAATCCGTTAAGGGAAGTGTTTCTTAGGATAAGGATTTCTAGAGTACGGAATTGAGGGATAATATCTTGTAAATTTCCTGTGATAATGCTGTTATGAAGATCAAGAACTCTAAGGTTGACTAATTTAGTCAAATCAGAAGGCAAATGGCCAGAAAACTTATTCCCGCCTAAATAAAGAATTTCGGTTCCTTTAGGAAAATTCGTCGGGATCTTACCATAGAAATCGTTGTTTGACAAATCCAAGGAAAAATAACCTTTAGATCCGAAAATAGGTAAACTCTCACCAGAAAATCTGTTTCGGGACAAGTCCAGCGACAATAATTCCGTTAAGTTGGAGATGGATGTTGGAATTAGTCCTGAAAAATTATTTCCGGATACCGTAAGATAACTGATCTTTGTGGCGTTACCTATATTTTCTGGAAACTCTCCTGAAAATTTGTTCCCGGACAAATCAAGAAGATCTAACGACTCCGATTCAAATAGGCGAGACGGGATTGATCCGCTGAGGTTGTTATCTGAAAGAATTATCCAATTGATGTTGTTCATCTCCGCCAGCCAATATGGGAATCTTCCCTCCAACTTATTCCCGCTCAAATCAAGAAAAGACAACTCTTTCTGTGATGAAATCCATTCCGGAATTTGGCCTGAAATTCCACAAGAAAGCATATCTAGCTCTGCGAGACTACATCTTGGATCAACCTTAGTTGTGTTATTCCAAATCAAGTTGCTTCCCTTTCCACCGATTCCTAAGACTTTTAGAGTTCTGATTTTGAATAACCAAGTCGGGATCTCTCCGGAAAGCATGTTGTCGACAAGTAGAAGGAACTCTAACTTGCTCAAGTTTTGCATCGATGATGGTATCGGGCCTGTTAACTGGTTATCGCTCAGGTCCAGCTCAATCAAGTTGGTGAGTCTTCCTACAAAGTTTGGAATTTCCAATGATAAATAATTTTGAGACAAATCCAGTGATTCTAATTTCGTGAGATTACCAAACCCATCTCCTGGGATCTCGCCTTCCAAATAATTCCCCGAGATATCAAGTAGTTCAAGTGACTGGATATGAAAAAGAGGACTCAGGATTTCGGAAGATATCGAAACTGGATCGGAATCTCGAGGAGGAATGGCTACCCCAGATAGCTGGAGCTTGGTAACACTTCCGGTTCCAGAGCAATTAACACGCCTCCAAGAACAACAATCAGAAGTCGGATCCCATGAGTCTAGTTCTACATATTGAGTGGAATTGTAGATGGCGGTGAGGGTGGATTTGAAGTGAAGTAGTGCTTGCTTTTGATGAGTGGGACAAGAGAATGATGGGATTATAATGGAAGTGAGTATTAAAAAGATGGATAACATTGGTGTGCTTGCCATGGTGGATTCTGGTTGTTTTATATTTTTGATGCGTTGGTCTATGTTCTGGTAGCCATTATATAGGCCTTAGAGCAAGAGGTGTGTTAATGAGCTATTACCTCCTCGTTTGAGGCCCACGGGTGCCACATCACTCCAACACCTCTTCACAACTAACACATCCTCACTCATAACTAACTTCAACTTACTCATTTGGGCTCACCACTTACAACTTTTTTTTTTTATTCATTTCACTAAATAAACTAAATTCATTTCATTAATACTTAAAATAAAATACAATAAATATTACACACAACTAAAAATAACGTAATAAAAAAAAGCGATACGAAATAAAATACATCAATTTGTAACGAAATTAAATAAAAAAAAAAAGTCATTATCTCTTTTTTATAAAATAGTATAAATAACATTTTTTATATAAAAAAAAAACAAAAAAAAAAGAACACGTTATCTCTTTAAAAACAAATTCCAGTCCACTTTTTTTTTTATAAATTTCTTTATTAGAAAAAAAAAATGTGTCTTCTCCAAAATACACACAAACACACACACACACACACACAATTTACAGAAAAAACACACAAACACAAAATCACACAAACATAAAATCACACAAACATAAAATCAAAAAACAATACAAAAGTGTAAATAATCAGTGGTGTGTCAGGCTTCTAGCTCGTCGTCTGCGTGAGGAGGTAACCAACGGCGAGGCCACCCCGGTGTGGTGGCGAGCTATGACGAGCTCAACGAGCCTCCACGTAGGCACGACGAGGGTGTGCAACGAGGCCACACCTCTTGCTCTTAGGGAATGAAAATGTAGATATTTTTTCTAGATATTTTTTTCTTTCTTTCTTTCATTTCTTTTATTTGTTTATATAAATTCATATAAAATAATGTACTGCTTTATTATATTATGTACAAGTTATAAACCACGAATGTCCCGGTAGAAAAATGATTTGAGTTTGTATGTATTTTTAAGTCAAGTCAATGGGTAATGGATTATTTTGCCCTTTTCACTATACTGGGTTTAGGAAGGTTACTTGAGCAGTAAAGTATTTTTTTTTTTCTTTTTTTAATCTTATTAACATTCATGGGAATGTTATTTGGGCACTCGTGTGTAAAAATCATATAATACTAAACTAAAGGCTTTTGTTAATCACATTTTAAGGTTATGGTTGAATTTAAATACCAACGTATTAGTGATTCAATTCCTAATTAGTTAGGCTGGGCACAGAAGGGATGCTCGACCGAGACATCCGATCGATCCATGTCGATCCATTATGTTGTGAGTAGTCGGTCGAGGCAACACAAACGGGACAAAAGGTCGTGTAGTGGATCGACATTTCAAAAACAAATTTGAGTACTTTTTTATTATTTAGCCGTTATGATTTAGTAAAAAAAAAAAAAAAATCTTTTAAATACCTTATTATAAATACACAACATAAAACACACTCCAATTCACAAACCTCATTTCAAACATCCTCTATATTCAATCACACCATGAATTCTTTCGATATCTTTTTTGCCAATTCGTCTTCGGATGACGAAAATGAAGTTAGTACCGAGTATTTGATGTTTGCGGAAGATTGTTGGGAGGCTTATCAAGCGTCACAACCTAAAGAAACCCGAAACCAAGTCACTAGGGATCGTTTGGGTGCTCATAACCGTTTAGTTACTGCTTACTTCTGCGCTAACCCAACATACGGCGAAGAACAATTCCATGATCGTTTCCGAATGAGCCGAAGACTATTCACACGAATTGTTCGAGAGGTAACCGATCATTCACCTTATTTCCAACAAACTCCTAGTTGTGCGGGCTTACTTGGTATTTCTCCATTGATGAAAGTTACTTCGTCAATTCGTCAATTGGCATACGGAGTGAATCCTGATATGCTAGACGAATATGTGCAAATGGGTGTGTCAACAATTCGTGAGTGTCTCTATAAATTTTGTGAGGTTATCATGGAGTTATATGGTACAGAGTATTTGCGAAAGCCGACGGTTACTGACGTTGACAGACTATATGAGCATCACTATCGAGTTCATGGTTTTCCTGGCATGATAGGCAGCATTGATTGTACAGATTGGCCGTGGGAGAATTGCCCACATGCTTTAAAAGCTCAATTTTGTAGGGGTGATCACGGGAAAACTCCTTTCATTTTATTGAAAGCGATCGCCTCCCAAGATTTATGGATTTGGCATGCATTCTTTGGTGTCGCCGGGATGAATAATGATGTAAATGTTTTACGTGCATCGCCTATTTTCAATGATCTCAAAACAGGGAGAGCACCGGATGTAGAATTCTTTGCTAACAGCGTGCCTTATAAACGGGGATTTTATCTTGCTGATGGGATATATCCGGAATACTCTGTTATTGTGAAGTCCATTAAACATCCAGGGACGCATGATGAAAAGCGTCAATTGTATAAGAGGATGCACGAAGCAGCAAGAAAAGATGTGGAACGTGCTTTTGGTGTACTAAAGAAGAAGTTCCTAATGATTAAACATCCGGCTAAAGGATTTGACAAAGAGCGTCTTGGACATATAATGTACACATGCATCATATTACATAATATGATAATTCAAGACGAAGGGCGGGCGATATCTCCCGAATTCTTTCCAGGGGAGCAGCACCGTTCTTATGACCCTTTAAGAACGCATGAGGAATCGCTGGAAATTACCAGGGAGATATGCAACAAAACAACTCATCTTAACCTCAAAGCCGATTTGGTGGAAGACATTTGGCATCGTCATAATCCAAACTAGTTTGGTCGTTTTAATGTAATTTGAATAAGTGTTGTAATGTTTTTTATTTTATTTTAATTAATATGTAACGTTTTAATTATTAATGAAATTTGAGTTTGTGTTAAAAAAAAAAAAAAAAAATGAACTAGGTCGCCCTTACTGGGGCACTGAATCGCCTGCAGGTCGCTGGAGAGAGAAAGCTGACGTGGCAGGAAAAAGTAAGGGGATTGAATCCCCTTACTGTGGTAGCCTTATATATGATTTTTTAGTATTTCCAGCTGTCAATGTAGATATTTTATTCTTTCTTTCTTTCAATTCTTTTATTTGTTTATATAAATTCATAGAAAATAATGTACTACGGAGTACTTTATTATATGATTGTACAAGTTACAAACCACAAGTGCCGCAGTAGAAAAATGATCTGAGTTTGAGCAGTAAAGTTTTATTTATTTATTTATTTGTTTATTATTATTATTTTTTTAATTATTATATTTTTTAAAAATCTTATCTTATCTTATTTCATACGAGTATAATGATATTACTCTTGTGCTTTTACATGTAAATGTAGCTACTAGCTAGTAAACTGATAATAGTAAACTAAAGGCTTTTGTTAATCATATTGTTAAGGATATGGTTTAATTTAAAAGTTGAAGCCTAACGTCGATCAAGTGATGGACAATGGGGCATATAAACTTCAGGTTCAAAGTATTCTTAGACGCGGTGGCTAACCAATGTTATGCGATTGACAAAAATCGCTTTCTTAGACGCGGTTGCTAACCAATGTATTCTTTGAAGACACATAAACTTCGTTACGTTTGATTTTACTTTTAAAAGATAAAACGTGACACCGTTTGTTATAACATCAATTCAAATAGCTATACTTGTTGGAAATAACGTGATTTTAAGTCTTATTTATTCTTACCGATGTTGAAGTAAAACTTTGCTTCTACTTCAGACAAGCGGAATGAATCATTCGGACTAGTGTAGTCCTTCGGATTCAAGGTGATCGTTGCTTATAGTACCTTGCTTCGGATATCTTGCATCGAATATCTGCAAAACAGGTACGTCCGTCAGTCTCGCCCCAGGAATGTATCCCAGGACCAACCTCCGGCGTGAGAGTAACTATATGTTCTTAGAGAGAGAAAGTATGAATAAAACTAGAGAGTGGGAGAAATTAGTTAACCTTAAATGAAGATTTCCTCTCTATTTATAGACTTTCCACATGGAGCGCCAGGCTGGTTTGTACTTAGCCCCTTAATGTTCGCTAGTTTATGCTCCATTATCATATACTTAGTGTACTTGCTTGTACTTTGGTTATTGTACTTACTGGTTCATCCGAATGGTTATGACTTCCGGAGAGCTGGGGTCATGCGGCTGTCACCAACCCTTCGGATATTAGTCTATTCTGCCTAGGCACGTTCAACCATGTTTAGTTTGATTTGGATCCGGAAGGTATGGCGTGTATCCGGAGGGTACATATGCCAACATGTCCCCCCCCCCCCAGTATCATAGTATTGGTTATGTCAATGGTGTGATACTCAAAGTTCGCCTATATAGTTTTCCGAAGGATAATTTATAGCTTCGTCGTTTGTTAGAGTCGTGTGCAAAGTGCCAAAAGTAATTAATGTGTCGCTTAAGGTGTGCTGTCGTTTTTTACCGTGCCGTTTGGATTGGAACACGTATACGTCTTTTGGGATACACGGTGTGGATGTTTGACACATTAGCCCTACGGGTGACGTGTCCTTTCGCGCCCATTTTTTACCGCCTATAAATAGTTCTTTTTTCTTCATTTACACCACTGTAATTTTTTCTCTCAACACACACATCTCTGACACATTTATCTCGTCCGTATTCCAAACGTTTGTTCTCATCGTCTTTGAGGTACGTCTTAGTCCGTTTAGTTTTTTGTTCTTTGGCTATACCCTTCTTCTTTTTGGACTCATCATGTCGGAATCTACCGCTTCATTTGGTTATGACGACGTATCCCTTCCGGAGGGTTCTCACGTCAAAAAGGATATACGTTTAAGACAATCTGCGATGGACGAGGCTGATGTTCATGCAGTAGTGGTAACTTTCGGAATACCGGAGGATTTACATCCGAGGGCACCTCCAGCGGGTATGACGATGGATCGATTGCCGGAGGATGCCATTGGTTTATACGTGGATTATTTCTTTGAGGGTGGCCTCGCTGTTCCTTTTTCTACCTTTCTTTTAGATGTTATTAAGTATTTTAAGGTTCATATTTCTCAGTTGGTTCCGCTGGGTATGCATCGTGCTACTCTTTTTGAAGTGTATTGCCGAAGTATGCACATTCCTCCCACCACTCCCTTGTTTCGCGTGTTTTATAAACTTAGCAAACAAGGTTGTTGGTTTTCATTTGAGAAGCGTGTTCACAAGGATAGGAAAGTTTGTTTTGGGGATTTTCCTTCCTGTCTGAAGGGTTGGAAGTATCAATTTTTCTTGATTGACAGAAGAGCAATTCCATTTGCTATGCCGTGGAAGCATTCGGATTCGGATGTGTCGGATCCGTTTCCAAGGGGAGATGAGTATGATGCTTCTCATGCCGAAAGGCTGGCCGAAACGATTATTGAGCCATGCAAAATTCCACAGGCGTTCCTATATGCATTGGGCTTATCGGATCACTGGGAGTTTCATGGTTACCGTCCGGCTTTGAGGGATGAGCAGGGGAGGGGTATAGCCTTTGTTATAAGCATGAATTTTTATGTTGTGTATTTTGTTTCATATTTAACTATGGGTTTTATTTATCCGTAGGTGTAACTATGTCAAGCTACTTGAAGAAACCACCTCTACGCAGGAATGTTAATGTGGTTAAAGGGGATAGACTTCCGGAGGGTCAGGTTCGTGAGTTGCATGTTACTCAGCCGCTACCTTCCAACAATGATATTCCGGAGAAAAGCGATGAGCAGAGGAGGGTTGAGGTTCCGGACGATAAGGTGCTGGCTGCTAATGATAAGAAGAAGGAGCATGCAGCAAAGTCGGGGTTGAAGAAGCCTCCAACTAAGAGAACCGGAGGGAGTGTTTCTTCTCGTCTTCAGAAGAGGAGCAAGATATCTGCTGATGACCACGTCATTGATTTGGACGCTGCTGAGGGCGTTGAGAGGCCACAGCCCATCCGTTCGGTGCACCCCAAAGATCTTCCATCTGGTATGTCTTTGTGAACAATCTTTTTGCTCATAATTACCTCTTGTTGATGAAGGTTCTTTGTTTTCAAGGGGTTCGGAGGGTGCTTCCCGGCGTCCGGGGAAAGAGGTTTTGGAGGAGGATGTGGAGGTTAATATAGAGGGGGATGGTGAGGATGATGTCACCTTTGTCCCTGCATGGTCGGTGAAGAAGGGAACTCGCATGAATAATGCTAACGTCTGCCGGGACATGATGATTAATTTGGCCACCCCTAGTGAAGAGAAGTATTTGGATGGTCAAAGTGATAGTGACGCCATCCGAAGGTCTTGGTTGCTACTGGGTAAGAATGCTACGACACAAGCGGATGTTATCTTTCGTTTTGAGTCTCTGCTGCGTGAGCATCAAAAATTGTCCGAGACTCACAAGGTTTGTGACAAAACCTTTGATGATAACTGGAAGATGTTTCAGAAGATGTCTGATGAGTTCCAGCAGCTTAAGGATGTTCATGCAGAATGTGCTCAGGTAAATCCGGAGGGGGTAGAGAAGCTGCGTTCTGAGAACGCCAGTTTGGAAGACAGGGTTGGTCAACTTGTGACGGAGAAGGAAGAATGGAGGAAGGTTTCTGGGGATCAGGTTGAAAAGATTAAGTCGTTGGAGGCTCAGTTGTCCGAGGCTAGGTTGAAGCTAAGTGAGGAGGAAAAGGCGTACAAAGAGCTATATCAGGAAAAACAAGATATTGCCATAGCCACTGGGAATGCCGAGATGGATAGGAACCGTATCGTCAACGAGTTCATTCCGGAGGCTATTCGCCGATTCCTTGGTAGTCATGAGTTCCGAACAGCTTTGGCGGAACCCTTCAACTTGTACTATCAGGCAGGGTTAATAGATGGGGCTGGTCTGTTTGAAGAGCCGGAGAAAGCGGCCAAATTGTTGGGAGAGGTTGAAGGGATGGATATGGAGGCCGATGAAAAATATGGTTCGTTATATGATCAGGCACTCTCCCAGGATTACCCCTTCTTCCAAAAGATACGTCAGACCATCTATCGTGATTTTGATGAGTTGATAGCCTTGGTTCCTGATCCTGCCCCAGCTCCGGAGGTTGAAGAACCGGAGGTCGAATCTCATGTTGAGAATCCCTCCGAGAACCAATCTTTGGACCAGAATGCCCTAGCCCTTGCTTGAAGCTGTGTATTAAGGATTAGCACATCTCTATTTTGACTATGGGAACAGATTTTGCGGATCCTTTGTGAAGCTCTTATTCATGATTTCTGATGTCAGGTTCTATGTTGGGGTCCGGGTATCTCCATTTTGACCATGGGTCTAGATACCCCGGATTTCCTTTGAAGTTCTTAGCTTTTCTTGGTGATGATTGATGTAATAGAATAGGGTTATAGCGTTCCGTCCTTTTGTAGGATAGGTATTTCGGAACGTTTGATGTAACAATTTTTGAACCTTGAATATATATATCGTTTTACTTTTTCTTCGTATTTATTAACTTTCATTATACTCTTATGCTATGCGTGTGTGTATACATCGGATGATATAGATCAAAGTGTTTCGGCCGTTGTGTTTTTACTAGCTCGTTTTGTTGTCATGGCGTTCCACACTTGGACATATATACTATCCGCCTAAGGTCTTGTGGTTATTTATTATCCGGATGGCTTGTGTCTATCGGGTCTTAGCCTTAGGTTATACACTTTGGGTTTTATTTCATGGGGTAACCTGTACTCTTCTGCTTTTGGCCTTAAATCATACCCACTTGGGGATTTATTCTATCGGACAACGTGTGTCCTACGGCTCTTGGCCTTTGATTATACCCACTTAGGGTTTTATTCTACGGCTCTTGGCCTTTGATTATACCCACTTGGGGTTTTATTCTACCGGACAACTTGTGTCCTACGGCTCTTGGCCTTAGATTATACCCACTTGGGGTTTTATTCTACCGGGCAACTTGTGTCCTACGGCTCTTGGCCTTTGATTATACCCACTTGGGGTTTTATTCTACCGGACAACTTGTGTCCTACGGCTCTTGGCCTTTGATTATACCCACTTGGGGTTTTATTTTACTGGACAACTTGTGTCCTACGGCTCTTGGCCTTTGATTATACGCACTTGGGGTTTTATTTTACCGGACAACTTGTGTCCTACGGCTCTTGGCCTTTGATTATACCCACTTGGCCTTTGATTATACCCACTTGGGGATAATCTATACCCTTCGGCCCTTGGCCTTAAATTATACCCACTTGGGGATTTATTCTATCGGACAACGTGTGTCCTACGGCTCTTGGCCTTTGGCCTTTGATTATACCCACTTGGGGTTTTATTCTACGGCTCTTGGCCTTTGATTATACCCACTTGGGGTTTTATTCTACCGGACAACTTGTGTCCTACGGCTCTTGGCTTTAGATTATACCCACTTGGGGTTTTATTCTACCAGGCAACTTGTGTCCAACGGCTCTTGGCCTTTGATTATACCCACTTGGGGTTTTATTCTACCGGACAACTTGTGTCCTACGGCTCTTGGCCTTTGATTATACCCACTTGGGGTTTTATTTTACCGGACAACTTGTGTCCTACGGCTCTTGGCCTTTGATTATACCCACTTGGGGTTTTATTCTACCGGACAACTTGACGTTAGATAAAAACAATTTTTCTCACGGTCCAACTGCATAGAATGTTTTATTGATGATGGGAAAGTGACTCATGCCTTACAATAAGTCTTCTTGGAACAATAGATTACATAAAACATTTTTTCAAATTAATTGCATGCCAGGTTCGAGGTACTTCTATGTCGTCCATTGTTTGGAGCTTGTACGTGCCATGTTGGTAAGCCTCTGTTATCCGGTATGGGCCTTCCCAGTTAGGTCCCAACTTTCCTTGATCTTCTACTCTGCTGGCTTCATTCTTCCGATACACGAAGTCTCCTACTTTGAAAGCTTCGGGTCTAACCCTTCGGTTGTAATACTGTTCCACCTTCTTTTTGTATTTTGCCTCCCTTATTGCTGCCATCTCTCGTCTTTCTTCTAACAAATTTAGGTTCAGATTGATTTCATCGTCATTGTTCTCGACATTTGCCATCATGGTCCGGAAGGTGGGCATACCGATTTCCGCCGGAATGACTGCCTCGCTTCCGTAGGTCAGACTAAAGGGAGTTTCTCCATTGCTAGTTTTCAAGGTGGTACGGAATGCCCATAACACATTTGGTATCTCATCGACCCATCCGGCTCTTTCTCTTCCGAGCCGAGATTTGAATCCCTTCATTAGGCTTTTGTTGGCTCTTTCAACCAATCCGTTGGCTTGGGGGTGAGCTACGGCCGTGTTGATTTGTGTGATATTCAATCTCTCGCACCAACTTTTGAAAGGATCTCCCACGAAGTTACTTCCGTTGTTCGTGACGATTATCTTAGGTAATCCGAACCTACAGACAATGTTATCCCATACAAATTTTTTGACCTCCTTGCCGGTTGTTTTGGCCAGCGGCTTTGCTTCCATCCATTTTGTAAAATAGTCTATTGCCACGATCACATATTTAACCTTTCCCTGAGCTTCGGGTAAAGGTCCTAACACGTCAATTTCCCATTGGAAGAAAGGCCATGGTGCCATGACGGAGGTTAGTACTGTTTTTGGTAATTTAGGAACCGGAGCATGTATTTGACATGAGTCGCATTTTCGGATGACTTCCCTAGCGTCTCGATGCATGGTTGGCCAGTAATAACCCTGCCTCATAAGTTTGGCTACTACGGACCGAGGTCCGGAATGCATACCGCACGCTCCTTCGTGCACTTCTCGGATTACGTAGTTGGCTTGGAGGGGTCCGACGCACCGCAGCATTGGTCCTAGGTAGGATTTTTTGAATAGTACATCGTCAATCAGTGTATAATGGCTTATTTTCATACGAAGGTTTCGAGCTTCGTTTTGATCCTCCGGCCATATCCCTTCGTTTAAGCACCGGAATATGGGTGACATCCAGTTTTCTTCCTCTTCTTCTACTATTGCGTTAATTCTCTCTTCCTCAATGGATGGTTTCTCCAATATTTCCACTAGGATTTCCTTTGTTAAGTGGTTGAATGCTACGGATGCTAACTTGCTTAACACGTACGCTTTTTGGTTTTGGGCTCTCGGGATATTCTTTATCTTGAAGCTTTTGAAGCAAGCGATGTATTCCTTGGCTTTGGCGAGGTACTTTGTCATGCTCTCCTTGTATGCGGTAAACTCTCCGTTGATTTGGCTTGCCACTAGGTTTGAGTCCACTTGTACGCCCAATGCTTCTATATGCATTTCTCTTGCAACTCTCAATCCGGCCAGGAGTGCTTCGTATTCTGCTCCGTTGTTGGTGGCTTCGAAGTTTAACCTGAGAGGATAAGTGTATTCTTCTTTTTCTGGACTGATTAGTACTAATCCTGCTCCAGAACCTTTTTTGCTGGAGGCTCCATCGGTGTACAAAATCCATTCTCCCGTCTGGGAGATGTTACATATCTCCTTGCCCCTCCTTTTCGGATCCGGATAGGCTGTGCCGATGGGTCCTTCATTAATGAAGTCGGACAGCACTTGTCCCTTGACGGCATTTCTTGGTACGTAGGTAATGTTGTAGGCCCCCAGTTCTACCGTGTATTTGGCTAATCGTCCGGACGATTCTGCTCGGTTTAGTACTTGCTTGATTGGGTGGTCCGTTATGACTTTGACGGGGTGAGCCTCGAAGTATCGCCTCAGTCTTCTGGATAAGTGCAGGAGGGTTAAAGCCAATTTTTCAACCGGAGCATATCTCTTTTCGGCCTCATGCAAGGTTCGGCTTACATAATGGACCGGGATCTGCCGTCCTTCCCTTTCTACCATCATTACCCCACTTATTGCTTATGTCGCGGCTGATAGATATAGGTACATGTCTTCTTTTGGTTTCGGCGTCGTTAGGCAGGGGAGCTCCAGAATCATTTTCTTCATCTCTTGGAAAGCCTTTTCAGCCGCCTCCGTCCATTGGTATTTTTCTTTATTATCTTTAGTGATGTTCTTTAGTGTTTCAAAGAAAGGTAGAGATCTTTCGGCAGATTTTGACAAGAAACGGTTTAGTGCTGCGAGTTTACCACTTAGACTTTGCATTTCCTTCAATGATTTTGGTGATTGCATATCAGCAATTGCTCTAGCTTTCTTGGGGTTTGCTCTAATCCCTTCGGAAGTCACCATATATCCGAGGAATTTTCCTTCCTCCACTCCGAAGGAGCATTTCTTCGGATTTAGTTTCTTGTTGATCCCTCGGAGATTGTCGAATGTTTTAGCTATATCGGCCAACAGCTCCTTTTCCGTTTGGCTTTTGATGACCATGTCATTTCCATATACTTCCAAGTTTCGGCCAATTTGCGGCTGGAAGGCAGAGTCTACTAACTTCTGATAGGTTGCCCCGACATTTTTTAGTCCGAACGGCATTTTAATATAACAGTATGTTCCGCGATCGGTATAGAAGGCTGTTTTCTCTTCATCTTCCTTTGCCATTTGCACTTGGTGATATCCTTTGTAAGCATCTAGGAAACATTTATAACGGAATCCTACTACGGATTAGATCTTCCAGTCTATTTCGGGTAACGGATAATAGTCTTTGCGACATGCCGAGTTTAGGTTCTTGAAATCAATACACATCCTCCAACTTTCGTCCGGTTTTTTTACCAGTACAGGGTTAGAGATCCATGTCGGATACCGGACAGGTCTGATTATTCCGGCCTTTAGCCACTCTTCCACGTCTCGATTTATGGCTTGGTTCTTTTCTTCCGAGAAAAATCTCTTTTTTTGTGCCACAGGTTTGTCTTGGACGTTTACATTAAGCTTGTGTTCGGCTGCCCATCGGGGAATTCCGGTCATATCCGATGGTTCCCAGGCGAAGATGTCTTGACTGTTCTTGAGCAAAGTTATTAATTGTCTTCTTCCTTCTTTCGAGAAGTTTTTCCCTATTGTAACTAATTGTTCAGGATATGCCGGGTGAACCATTATTTCTTCAGTTCCGGTGCCTTCTTCAACGACGATTTCCAAGGGAGTCTCCGCATTGGTCTCTCTTTCCATTAAGAATTTTTCCTCAAGTTTTCTACACTCTGAGATGATGACCGATCGAGTTACTAAGGTGGCAACGCCCCTTGGTGTTGGGAATTTCATCATGGAGTGTATCGTCGACGGGATGGCCCTTAGCTTTTTGATTCCAGTTCGGCCGAGTATTATGTTGTACGGGGAGGGGGATCTGACCACTGCAAACTTCATGATCGTTCGGCGGTATAGTCCTTCGCTTCCGAAGCATACTTCTAATTCTAACTTCCCCAACGGATTTATAGCCTCTCCTGCGAATCCTACCAACGGTGTGTTCGTTTTTGTCAGCCGAGACCGGATGGAGGAATCAAGGTTTAAGAAGCAATGCTCGTACATTACTTCTACCGAAGCGCCTTGATCAACATATACTCTCCGTACAGAGTATCCTTCGATTTCTACTTCCACTATGAGTGGTTCGTTGGAAGCATCTCCCGGAAGGATTGGCGGAAAACTTATGGGGGCATTCATCCATTCTTCCTCCTGATCTATGACCTTGCGTTTCTGTTTCCTCTCCTGATACCGGACCATATTGATGATTCGTCCTTGATTTTTTTGATTGTTATTTCTGGGAGGTGCTCTGTCTCTTTGCCGGACATCCCTAACCAGGTGGTCCAGTTTGCCCGTCTCCATAGCTTTCTTAAGTTGTTCCTTCAGATTATGACAATCATTGGTGAGATGACCTTTATCTCCATGGTAGTCACAATACTTATCCATATTTTCCCTTGAAGGCCTTCCTCTCAGTGGGGGTGGTGCCGGAAGTCTGAGTTGGTGTTCAGTCGACAGGATTTCTTTGGGGGCTTTGGTGAGCATGTTTAAGTCTATGGGCCTGGTATCCCTACGATTTCCATCATTTCGGAGGAAGTCTGTTCTATAATCGGTTCTGTTGGTATTTTCGTTCCTGGCCTGACCGTAAGGTGTAAAGTGGTCATTTCGTCGGGGCCTGAATTCTTCCCGGGGGATATCTCTTCTACGATTTCCCTTGAAGGAAGGTCGTTGTATGCTCTGGTCGTTTCGGCTATATGAGTTAAGATGGTAGTCCCTTCGACTATTATCTGTCCTTTCTCCCCTCGGCACCTCCGTCAACCGGTATGATTTTTCGGACCGGATGAAGTCGTCTACCCTTATCATCATTTCGGTTATTGTCCGGGGAATTTTCTCAGAGAATCTCTTTGCTAGCTCCGGAATTTTGCATCCGTCCATGAAGGAGGATATTTGCATTACCTCCAGAACACCTGAAATACGACTAGCTTCGTCTGTCCATCGTTCCTTGAATTTTGTCAGAGCTTCATTAGCCTTCCGGACAATCTTGGTTATTTCCATGGGATCTCTGACACACTTTCTGCGAAGGGCGAATCTTTGCACAAATTGCTCACACAGGGTGTCCCAATCGTCAATACTTCCTCGTGGGAGATTGTCGAACCATCCCCTGGCCGCATTATCTAAAGTTTGTTGGAACATCATGCACCATATGGGCATGGGCCAAGCGCCCTGATTGGCAGCTCCCTCGAATCTTGTGACATGGTCATCCGGATCCGTGGACCCATTGTATAACTTTATGTGGGAGGGCATCAAGTGTTTTGCATTTTTGGGTCCGGAGAAATCAATGATCCTTCGGGTGAAAGGACTCTTAGACGCCGCCTTGAAAGGTTTAGAAAGATCGTCCGTCATTTCTTCTTCGGCCTTCTGAGCTCCGACATCATGAGACTGGGCAGCTTCGAAGTCGAGCTGGATAGGTTCAATTGGTGTTTCCCCCGAGGTATTGTATTGTTGGATGAGAGCTTTTAGGGTGGCGATATGATTTTGGATTTGTTCCATGCTGCTAGCTTGAGTATTGTTATCCGGACGACTTCCGCTTCCTTCGGGTGTTGCTGGGGTAGGATCTGTCATCTCTTAGCTTGAGTAGAGTGAATGACGTGTCCCACGGATGGCGCCAATTTGTTGAAGTAAAACTTCGCTTCTACTTCAGACAAGCGGAATGAATCCTTTGGACTAGTGTAGTCCTTCGGATTCAAGGTGATCCTTGCTTATAGTACCTTGCTTCGGATATCTTGCTTCAAATATCTGCAAAACAGGTACGTCCGTCAGTCTCGCCCCGGGAATGTATCCCAGGACCAACCTCCGGCGTGAGAGTAAGTATATGTTCTTAGAGAGAGAAAGTATGAATAAAACTAGAGAGTGGGAGAAATTAGTTAACCTTAAATGAAGATTTCCTCTCTATTTATAGACTTTCCACATGGAGCGTCAGGCTGGTTTGTACTTAGCCCCTTAATGTTCGCTAGTTTATGCTCCATTATCATATACTTAGTGTACTTGCTTGTACTTTGGTTATTGTACTTACTGGTTCATCCGAATGGTTATGACTTCCGGAGAGCTGGGGTCATGCGGCTGTCACCAACCCTTCGGATATTAGTCTATTCTGCCTAGGCACGTTCAACCATGTTTAGTTTGATTTGGATCCGGAAGGTATGGCGTGTATCCGGAGGGTACATACGCTAACAACCGACACAAGAGATCGAGAGTATATTTGTGTGCAATACGTATACAAAACCAATCCCTACGAAAATAGATCATATCAATCTATAGTCTAATAAGTACTTAGCAATAACGTATCTTATTTGAAACTGTTTATTACAACATTTAAATCTAACTTTTACAAAGTAATGTCTTCTTGTTAATAAATCAGGGCCGCCAAAAACAAAGCTAAGAATGATACTACATAATATCCTTTTGATATATTTCTTAAATGTGAGGCCTAAATAAATCGAACATTAATGACATCATATTTATTAAAAACTTCTATTTCTAGAGCATCAGGTGGTCCAGGTTACATGGACTTCGATAGGAACACTTGTTTGCTTGACTTGGTGGAAAATAAGGTCGTTTTTAAGTATTCGATCCGGTCAACCAACATGAGAGTAAATTAGACGTTGGTCTTTTTGGATATGAGGCATAGAACAAAAATGTAGTTATCATACATTAATAAACACGCCGTAAGAAAAGGGAAACAATTAACACCAAGACTTATTTTGTACATAAAAACACTACAATCTTTGAACTAATCAAGAATATTGGACTTTTGTTCAGTGATACTAATCAAGCATGTAACAGTTAGGTTGTTTGTTAATTTGGACTTTGTTTGAACGTTTCATATTTTAGTGCAAGTCTTTGTATTACAGCAGGAGTATATATTTTTTAATTGGGAAAATTGTCTAAAAATACTATCAACTTGCCACTTTTTCCTTTTGTATGCTATGAACTTTTTTTTTCCTGTTGTATGCACAAACTTTCTTAATCACCCTATTGTAACAATATTAGAGGTTTTTATTCTATTAATTACACCGTAATTAGTGTGATTAAGTATTGCCACGTCATCAAAAAAACGTTTTATTGATACAATAGTAGGATTAGTAAAGTTTGTGTATACAATAGGAAAAAAAAAAGTTCATAGCATACAAAAGGAACAAGTGGCAAGTTGATAGTATTTTTAGACAATTTTCCCTTTTTAATTTCCAGTGTAAATTTATATATACTGTCTTAGAAAGATCCATAACACTAACTTTAGATTGGTATTTGGTTTTTCATGTTGCCGGTGGAGGTTTTATGTGACGTATATCTGATGTGCATATGGTCAAGTTCATGGTGCGAATGTAACTGATAGACGACCAACTAAAATTCTCATTAGTTACATCACTTATATATATAGCAACACATATATGGAACACTATCATATGATGTGGAATGCCGAAAATATAAATATAACTGGGCTATGTATAATAGAGGATGTGTAAATATAGCAGCTCGTATAAACATGTACGGATTATATTTTAAGCAGAAATATTTATACATTGAAATTAAATCTCGAAACAGATTACAACTTAAGAGCTACACACAAGGTGCACTATAATTTGCAACATACAAGATCGATTAACAATTAATAGCAGGGTCAACGCGTGACTCGGTGAACAAAAACAAAGCGCTTCGTGGGAGGCACCCTATAACACTCCCAAAATAATCACGTCAGCGGAATACTTAAAAATGACAGCGGAAGACTTTTTGGGTGTTACTTCGAGGATCTTTGTCACAATCATAGAAAACGACACAAAAGTGACGTTTTAAAGTTTAATTTATTCAAAATACCAAATATTCGAGATATCAAGATGTTTTATAGTTTTTTCGGATTACAACTTAAGAGCTACACACAAGGTGCACTGCTAATTTGCAACATATTCGTCTATCAAAATGAAAGTAAATTAAACGTTAGTTTTTTCGGATATTAGCCATAGAACAAAAAAGAGTTTATCATACATTATTTTTAGAGTGAATTACATATTTCGTCCCTGTGGTTTACATCTTTTTACAACTTTCATTCTTTAACTTTAATAATTACACTACCCGTCCTTGTGATTGTCTATTTGTAACAGACCAGTTCCTTTACCAAATGGTCGTTAGTGTCTTTTTGTTAAATCTTTGCATATAAGTGCAATTTGGTTAATTTTTACCTTGTCATATAAGGGAAAATCTTACCTGCTAAAAATAGTAGGCAATTGCCTGCTTTTTTTTGACAAAAAAGTACCCCACTTTTATAAAAAAAATACAATTACACCCCCTTTCAAACACTCCCATTTCCATCTTTGCAAAACGTTTGCTATATATTAACTGTGCAAGAACAAATACATGGGACAGTCAATGTTTGCATAACTTAAAAGAGGGTGTTTGGGAATGCTTGTTTAAACATGGCAAATACACAAGTTCAAAATAACTTGTTTAAAATCTTTAACTATTGACAGTAGCAACACAAGAGGGTGTTTGGGAATGCTTGTTATATCTATTTACGAGCTTGAATACTTACCAAAAAAACAAAAGATGACAGATCCAGTAGCAACAATAACACCAATTGCAAAACTAGGATTGTGCACATGTGGATGTTGGTGATAACATGTCCTAACAGTATGAGATGAGAAAAAGAACTAGAATAGATCACAATGCATTAGACATTTAAAATAGAAAAAATGCTATTACAAATCCAAATTTCACATATACGTATTCTCTAGGTGTTCCCTTGTTACAAGATCATTAGATTCTCCTAAACATACTTAATAATATTAATGCAAGCTTCCCTTGTCGAGTCTTCTTTAACGAGCTTCATACTGAACAACTGCAGCAGCAAAGAGTAAACGAGGATCAGCAAAATTAATTTCGTACCAAATAGCTCCTACTGCTGCACTAATCTCTATACTAAACAGCCCCTACCGCTACCTGAACTCTCTACCAAATAGCCCCTACTGCTGCAATATAAAATTAATTTGGTATGTCTCAAAGATTTTTATTGACCAAGTGCAGTACTTAATGTTACTACCTACATGAAATGGTTGATTTGGGTTATGTATCATCTGTAATGGGTCAAACTAATAGCTTTCACAAAACTGTTGGAGGTTCAACCCAACCCAACTTGACCCGCAACAATTTTTACTTATTATAACCATTTTGACCTATTACCCACGAGCATTAAAGGGCCAAAACCAAACCAATTAATTTGTTTGTGCAGCACATATTATAGCCATTGTAGACCAGATAAGTTGCAGTACATATTGCAGACTTACATGTGTGACAGCCTCACTGTAGACCACAAATCAAATTACCAAACAGCCCAATTGCTAATCAAAATACCAAACACCAATACCTGCAAGGCCACATTACCAAACAACGAAAATGCAGACCCGAGCAATTCATAACTACTTTATTAGAAAGAAAGATAGCAGGAGATAATGTCTAATAAAAATGAAAATGCAGACCCGCACCATCAGTAACCTACTTGAAATACGCTTCACTTAATTATCAGCTTCACCTCGTTCGATCACTCTTTTTTCTGCATCATGCTTCTGAAATAGTAAAACAATAAAGTGAGAATTAAAACCCAAAAGATGCAATGTTGAGTATGGAGTATAAACAAACCTTTTTCTCTGGACATGTAGTCCTGTTATGACCTTTTTTTCGACAATAACCACAAGTTTTTTTGTTTTTCAAGTCCAAAGAAACCTCCAAACCATGCTTTACTCTCAATCGCTTTGCTATTTACCTTATAAACTTTAAGCATATGACGCAACTATAGGCAAATGACCCCCCTAACCTTTAGTTAAATTACTTTGTTAGCTTGAGAAAAAAATTTCGGCCCCCCTTATTCCTGATTCCTGGCTCCGTCCCTGGATGGAATATCCTTTGGACATTCGATTTTAATCTGCATGCCGCATAATCCACTATTGTTTTGAAAACTCAACTCATCCATAATGTCCATTTGTCCACCACGAGGAATTTTACCCGTCAACATGTTGTTGCTCACATCAAGAGTTCCGAGTTTGTGAAGCTATACTAGTGATTGAGGAATCGAACCTGAGAACTCATTGTGTGACAAATCCAAGCTTTCTATGCCATCTAGATTGCCTAGTGACAATGGAATGTGCCCTGAAATCCTGTTGTGTGACATGTTGAGTTGTTTTAGGGCTTTGAGATTTCCTAAAGATGCTGGTATTTCACCAGAAATGTTGTTGCCCGACAAGTCCAACAAAACAAAAAAACGGGAGTTGCCTAGGCGTCGAGAAGATTTTTTCCAATTCACAATCAAGTCTTCAACTCCATCCGCATATTCAGGATGTGATGATGCTGACATATTCAGAGTTCTAATCATTCTTGGAAGGTTTGCCATCTGTTGTGGAATACTTCCTGTTAGGTTGTTCCCGGAGAGATCAAGAATTCGAAGAGAAGTGCACATGGAAATATTGGTCGGTATATATCTGTTGAGGGAAGTGTTTCTTAGGATAAGTGTTTCAAGAGTAGGGAATTGTGGGAGAATATCGTGTAAGTTTCCTGTGATAATGCTGTTATGAAGATCAAGAACTCTAAGTTTGACTAATTTAGTCAAATTAAAAGGTAGACTGCCAGAAAACTTATTCCCGCCTAAATAAAGAATTTCGGTTCCTTTTGGAAAATTCATCGGGATCTTACCAGAGAAATCATTTTCAGACAAATCAAGGAAAAAATTATCTCTTGCTTTCAAAACAGGTAAATTGTCACCAGAAAATCTGTTTCGGGACAAGTCGAGTAATGATAATCCCGTTAAATTGGAGATGGATTTTGGGATTAGTCCTGAAAAATGATTTTCTGAAACCGCAAGATAATTGATACTTGTAGCGTTACCTGAAAAATTGTTCCGGGACAAATCAAGACTCTGTAACCAACTAGACTCTGTAAATAGGCGAGGTGTGATTGATCCGCTGAGGTTGTTATCTGAAAGAATCATCGAACTGATGTTGCTCATCTCTGCCAGCCAATGTGGGAATCTTCCCTCCAATTTATTCCCGCTCAAATCAAGATAATCCAACTCTTTCTGTGATGAAATCCATTCAGGAATTTGGCCTGAAATTCCAGAAGAAGGCATTGAGATCTCTTCAAGGCTACATCTTGGATGAACCTTAGTTGTGTTTTTCCAAACCAAGTTGCTTCCCTTTCCACCGATGCCTAAGATTTTTAGAGTTCTGATTTTGAATAACCAAGTCGGGATCTCTCTAGAAAGCATGTTGTCGCCGAGTAGAAGGAACTCTAACTTGCTCAAGTTTTGCATCGATGATGGTATTGGGCCTGTAAACTGGTTAATCATCAGGTTCAGAAAAGTCAAGTTGGTTAGTCTTCCAATAAAGGTTGGAATTTTCAATGATAAATAATTTTGAGACAAATCCAGTGTTTCTAATTTCGTGAGGTTTGCAATCGATGATGGGATTCCACCGGAGAAATGATTATTTCGTAATGAAATATCCCTCAACTTTGTTAACTGGAAAAGTTGGCTGGGGATGGGACCATTGAAACTGTTAAACATCATGTCAAGATGAAGAAGTTTAGTGAGATTACCAAACCCATCTCCTGGGATCTCGCCTTTAAAAAAATTAAACGAGATATCAAGTAATTCAAGTGACCGAATACGAAAAATCGGACTCAAGATTTCAGAAGATATCGGATCAGAATATATAGGAGAAATGGCTACCCCAGATAGATGAAGCTCGGTAACACTTCCGGTTCCGGAGCAATTAACACGCTTCCAAGAACAACAATCAGAAGTCGAATTCCATGAGTGTAGTATTTTAAACTTATCAGAATATTTGGAATTGTAGGTGGCGGTGAGGGTGGATTTGAAGTGGAGTAGTCCATGCTTTTGATGAATGGGACAAGAGAATGATGGGATGATAATGGATTTGAGTATTAACCGTTGTAATTATAATATCATGACAAGCATATAAATAAACCAATAACATCAAAGACACATGCGGAAGTGTTATAACAAGATCATATAACATGTAATTAATTAATCAATAATAAATAGTAAACGCACCTTTGTGATTCTAGCCCGAACAAGAATCAATTAAAGCAATCTTCAACTTATGAACCCTAATTAGGGTTTATGTGGATTACACGAATAACCCCTTACCTTTTTGTTATTCAATCCAAGATATAACCAATAGTGTGGTTATATCACGTTCTTGTACACACGTACTATTAGCGATTTGATGTGAATGCTAGTTCTTGATCACAATAGATTTACCAAACACTTTGTAATGTTCAAGGTTACTCGCAAATCCCTTTTCTTGGGGTTTCGTTCGTTGACCTATGAACAAGAGAGGAAAATAAGAAGTTTGGCCTTCTATTGAAATCAAGTATGTCAAGGGATGAATACATATGAATGTATTTATACCCTTATGCTTGAGATCAAGTTTACAATGGTTTCCGATGTGGGATTCCATTGTTTTGGCCATAAACAAGATTTCTAGAACCTTCTCTTGTCTTGTTTTATTTTCTTCGTATCCCGTTGACATTTACCGACCGTTAGTCAATTCCATTAATTACCTAACGCTCTTTAGTCGTTTATTGTGAATTAAATAATTAAATATAACATTTTATATTAATTATTTAAACATCGAGTCTCATACGTAAAGTGTGCAATCCCGTGATCTTAAGTTCGATCCTAACATACGACTACTAAATTAATGTCCATAAACTAACAGCTCCCACTTGGACATATTTTTATAGTGTAATCACATCGGTTATCGTCTAGCAACACTTCGATGCCTCTAGTACAACTCGAGTAAGGCTCCTGGAAAAACTTTTAATGATTTCTCATTATTATTATCCTTTTGTTTCTAATACCACGTTAATCAGGATATGGATCAAAGTCATTCCTTAACTAACCATTCTGTTTCTCGTTGTTTGTGATTAAGCAAGATTACCAAATCTTCTGAACATATTCAGGGAAGATCTTGGGTGCGGCCACACATACATCTTACCAACCCTACGAGGGGCCCAGCAGTATTAAACTCCAAAATAAATTTGAAGGAACAAATTCTATCTTGACTACAAGCAAAACCCATAAACTTTGTAACATTTCCGAAAACAACCCTTATGACTACCAGTTACGTATAGCGTTAAGTTGATCCACAAAAATGTACTACATTCATGACACTTATCTTGAATCTCAAGTCTGAGGATAACTTCTCATGATTTACTTAATAACAAAATCCATAAAGTAACATCATGTAGTTGGGATAAGTCCTATATTCGGTATCATTGAATATCATCTGAAATGGCATGACTACGCATCAATATACTTTAAGTATATTATACCAATCTTCAGATTTGTCTTGATTTAATAATATTCACATATTATTAACTGACAACGGACAATTTTGAATAACATTTATTCATGGATTAAACATGCAAAAACAGGATACAATATATTATAAACATACCATATATTTTATTATAATAATTGTTTAACATCCCTTATCCAAATACTAAATAGATCAACGCATGATAACTATTGTTGATGAATTATGTCTCAAGTAATGACATTCATACTTGTTGACAAGGCATATTTAATTCAACTTTGATCTATCGGAATTTTAAGAATACTTATTTCAAGAATTCAACTATTGAAGTTCTTGTATATGCATACTCAACTATTTTGATAATGCATATTATATTTCATAAAATGTGTGTCATCCTTAACCACCAATTTATGATAATCAAACTTCCAAACATTTTAAAGTTTAAAGTATTCTTATTCTCTTAATGTATAATGCAATTATGATTTTAGTAAGCATAACTAGTAATAGCCAAGGATAAAATCCTTACCATAACTAGTATTGAGTGTCGTCTCAATTTCATTAGCATCATTGTATGCAACAACAATATGCTATTAAAACTTCCCGTAAATATTAATATCTATTGTGTAATGTTTGATACCCTTCAAACTTTCAAGTTTGTTGGCTATGACAATTTGCACAACAATTGACCAATTGTTCATTTATAGAATTTGGAAGCTGTTCCAGACTTAGGATGTGATTCTATAATCAAACATATTCTTTTAGAATATTACACAAGTTATCTAATAACCTTTTAGATATCAATATTGCTAAATCATCTTGTAATCAAGCATATGATACAACAAAACATGATGTTCATGAAAAATCTTTGAGTCATACTTAGATTTTATTCATGTCATACATATCTATTTAGACTTTCTAAATAATATATCATGTTATATTAGATTCATTTACCGCACATGTTTCAACAATAAAAATTCATTACAAGGTTGTATGTCTTATTTTCTAAATCTTTCAAGTAAAGTTTCATTCTAAACTAAGACTTAACTTTTAACTTATATGGAATATTACTTTTTATCTGTTTTACAACATATATGATTTAGAAAATTAAACATAATACTCCCACTAGCTTTTTGGAATACTTAGAAATTATCTTATTTCAATTATAAATCAAAACATGAATTTAATAATTAAACATAAGAGTAATTTTCTAGATGCATGCATTTATCCATCAATGGAGTATTGCACTTTGTACACTTCTAAAGATTTATTTGAATTCATAAACTCCTTTTGATTACTTATCGTCCTCGCTCAAGTAATTACTCAAGAAAGAGTTTTGATATTCCATTATCAATTTCATAAATATGACAATCATAATCTTTATATATATTTAATGTATTGAGAAAAGAATATTCAATCACAGTTAATTGCTTAAGTGTGATTAATAATCTTGTCATAAGACATGCATTAAATACGTGCACAATATTGTCCATATGATTTCTATACAAAGATTTAAACCACAAAGGTTGCCTTATCTTTGAAAAAAACTCATCTTCATTTTCTAGTCTAACTATTAAGATAAACCACATTTCTAAAATTGATTATCTTTATGGACAACATCTTAATCATTCATGGCATGTGTACTTTACCCAATTTTATATTTGGTAATGTATCATGATGATTATCAGGTTTACAATAATCCTGTAAATCATAGCCCTCAGCATATTAATCAAATATCCAAGATATATTGCTTTTCTATGAATGATAATTCCATCATCTTGAGATTTAACATTTAAATGTCAAACTTTATTATCATGTTGAGATTTAACATTCAAATGTCAAACTTCATCATGATATTTACTAGTGTATTTTAAAAGATTGTGTATCTTGTAATTTTATCTTTTAAAGATCAAAACTCCCACTTGCTTTTAGTAATTTAAAGACTATCTTTAAATACTTTAGCAAACAAAGCAACAATACAATTTTCTCTTTTGGGATACTACAAATACACAATGACAGTTCATGACTTTTATTTGTTAATAACCTACTCATAAGTAGTTTAACAAATTCATAACGTCAATTTAAGACTTAATGTGATTCATCACATTCATCACATTCCATCATATGATAATGTCTTATTAATCTTCTATGTTGGAGGTTTATTAAGTATGTCCAAGTCATACTCAATATTCTAACCTTGATAACTTTTGGAAGAAAAAGAAGTCATAGTTATCTTTAATCAAACAATATAACTAGAGTTTGATTTTCCTAACTGAACATACCATAAACATTTGGTATTTCATTAGTATTAATATTGTAAGACAATCTAACAATATTTAAGATAACCATATTTCCTTTTGGTTTGTCTATTTACCAACTAAGTCATTTTAATGGTATAATAGTATTTTCAAGCCAATTACATGTTTTATAACACAAGTACTTTGACAAAGTCACTTCATGTCCATGTCTCTACAAGAAAACATAAACTGTTTTAATCCCACTATACGTTATAAGTTATTAACAATTTAATGACTTCATGCATATGTCTTAATTAAAAAACATAACAAGATAACGTCTTACTTTATTATAAGTCTTGTAACAATTAAAAGACTTTATGTTTATATCTTTACAATGAAACATAAACATGTTTAACTAAAGTAATTATGAACACTATCTTTTGGTTTCAATAATAATTTCAAGTTAATATATTACTTCACAATAATGTAAATAACATTATTTCTTTATTTATTTATGTCATTCCAAGAACACATAAATATTCAGATTGAAGTAACATTAGATTACTTTATTAATTTATGTCATTCCATGAATTCATAAATATACAAATTAAAGTAGTCTTGATATCATATTGACACATGTTCTAATAGGTATCTAATTTAGAAACTGCAAATTCTTATAGTTCAATTACATCAGTTGATCTGCTAGTAATGAAAATATGAAATTCACCTTGTTGTTGCAATCTAATTAAGCTCTCACATAACATAAATTGTAACACCAAGTGTTTCTTGAATTAGATTTGTATAATTCATATTAGATGTTATTCTCTTACCTTGCAGTCAAGAGAATCCATTAAATCATATCTTTATGAGTTGTTTCTTGCACACATTAAAGATAACATTTCTCCCACTTGTGCATGGAACAACCTCATATAGTTGATAAACAACACGCAATGCATTTGTTTATCTGATCAATATGATTGTGTCATAAATTTTAGCATAACAAGTAGTTATAGAACAACAATGTCTAGTAAGGAAACGTACAAGACTATTCTTAAAAGTATACTTGTCTACACTTGGAAAGTAGTTATCTTTAGCTACCAAGATGTCAAAGCTTGTAACTCCCACTGAATTAAAGATCAATACAATAATTCCTTATTCAATAACAAGTATACAATACTCCCACTGAATTCGAAAACATTGTAAATGTTTCATATCCAGTGAAATAAAATAGTGTGCTTTTAACTTTCCTACACCTTTGAATGTCCATACGTAACAATTACTTATGCACTAAAGAGTGTATTCTACTACGTAAATGATGGACTATCCATCAAATGCGATTAACTTGAAAAATTGGGCATGTAATTTCTTCCTTAACAGGTCTACCATCCTACAATGTATGTAGCACCTTTTAAATAGTCAAAACAACTAGATCAATAAACTAGATTGTATTTTACCATTTTGCAGTAATTAGTCTAGCTTCTAATTTTAATAACTCATAAAATGTCATACATAATTTTCTGTTAACCAAATATCATATTTGTTACCAAGAATTTAATCACCGAATAAGGATGATGAAATCCCTATGGAAAATATGCACAATTTTATTAATTATTAAAAATTTGCTATGAGTTATATTAGAATTTAGACATATCTAATATTCCTATTATCCTTTTCATTCATGAAAAGAAATAGGATTGTGTCTCACTCTTCTTTCATAGAAAGGAGACTTCTTTTGTCTTTTAAGTAAATTATTCTTAATCAAACATTTGTTTGAAAACAGAACTAGATCAATTTACCAAAGCCCAAAGTGCATTTATGGTTTGCACGTTGCATTAATATATTAAAACGAATTACAAAATTCAATTTCAGTATTTTCGATAATCAGATCTTTAAGAAAATAAAATACCCATTGGTAAATATTCATATAAACCATAGTATTTTTTTAAAGCTAGGATCCTAATTGACATAGTACCATTACATCAGTTGATCTGCTAGTAATGATAGTATTCAACAAGGTAATTGTCGAACAATAATTGCCAATATCATATTGCAATTCCTAGATCATTATGGGATTTACATTCACAAAACCTTTTGCAATGTAAGCATGTTTCATCCCCATCTAATGCCTTGAATCCAAGCTCTCACTTCCTACTCAATTTAAGTCGTCTAACTTAAAAACTGCAAACTCATAAATCCATTACATCAGTTGATCTGCTAGCAATGAAATTATGAAATTTACCTCTCCATTGCAATCTAGCCAAGCTCTCACATGACGTAAACTACAACTTCAAGTGTTCTTAATTAGATGGCATTCGACTTAATTTTATAAGGGTATTAATTTTGACGTGTAATCAAAATAATGTATGAAGAAGCATGCATACAACTTCATAACATTGGTTTTATAAAACAATTTTATTACCAATTCACTAAGAGTAAAATAGCAAAGTTTTGATTGAGGTATCGGGTTCACCAATTAAAGAATTACCAACAATTATCGTCCACTTATATCGTACTTTTGCATAAGCCCTAAGGCTTAGTGTTTCGGATAATCATTGTGGAATTGTGGTCAATTCCCCTTAAGATGACAGTGTACATGTAATGGTTGTTCGGTAAGTCTAATTTACACACAAACGAGCGGAAAGACAGAGTGCTGTCTCTTTGAGGCCACAATTTAATGCGAAACCAACCTTATACCCATCTTTTATTGTGTAAACTTCGGTCGAGCCTAGTTAACTATTACGTACAAAAACATCAATCAGTAAACCTTTGAAATTTTGACTCTTAAAACCAAAACAATTTCGCCATTTATTTAGTCCATATTATTTTTCTATTCATAAAATTACCCTTTTCCGTTTATAAACATGTCTTACATAATAATAAACCAAACAAGTAATACATAATAAAAAATAAAACAACCAAATAAACATATACATAACAATTAAATATGTATAAACATGTAGCCACATGCAAATTTATTCAATAATCCTATTAATAATCAATCTAGGTGTATATGCATTTATTCAATTAGGGCTTTCTTCTTCAAAGAAAAAAGATCCACATACATCGATAAATCGATTGCGTAAGCTAAAACTAAACAAACACCACATAGCACGTAATTGATTACTTAATATTGAAGTCTTCCCCAATTCGACATCTATTAGTAAATTTACATGTTTCGATGCAAATATGCACTTTTCATGGATTATGCTTAACAATTAACATATTGCACCAAGATCGTTTACTAAAACGCATAACCAATTACATGACATCCTAGGGTTTCTAATCATATTAAAAAATCAAAACCAAAACCCTAAATATCTAATAAGGTCAATCGACCTAAATAAAAAAAATAGGGTTAGGAATATGAAAATCCTAAAAACATGTAATTAAACGAATCAAAATTCAATTTTTATGCGTTTCGATAATTAATTACACATTATAACGGCTCATGATGCCACTGTTGTAATTATAATATCATGACAAGCATATAAATAAACCAATAACATCAAAGACACATGCGAAAGCGTTATAACAAGATCATATAACATGTAATTAATTAATCAATAATAAATAGTAAACGCACCTTTGTGATTCTAGCCCGAACAAAAATCAATTAAAGCAATCTTCAACTTATGAACCCTAATTAGGGTTTATGTGGATTACACGAATAACCCCTTACCTTTTTGTTATTCAATCCAAGATATAACCAATAGTGTGGTTATATCACGTTCTTGTACACACGTACTATTAGCGATTTGATGTGAATGCTAGTTCTTGATCACAATAGATTTACCAAACACTTTGTAATGTTCAAGGTTACTCGCAAATCCCTTTTCTTGGGGTTTCGGTCATTGACCTATGAACAAGAGAGGAAAAGAAGAAGTTTGGCATTTTATTGAAATCAAGTATGTCAAGGGATGAATACATAGGAATGTATTTATACCCTTATGCTTGAGATCAAGTTTACAATGGTTTCCGATGTGGGATTCCATTGTTTTGGCCATAAACAAGATTTCTAGAACCTTCTCTTGTCTTGTTTTATTTTCTCCGTATCCCGTTGACATTTACCGACCGTTAGTCAATTCCATTAATTACCTAACGCTCTTTAGTCGTTTATTGTGAATTAAATAATTAAATATAACATTTTATATTAATTATTTAAACATCGAGTCTCATACGTAAAGTGTGCAATCCCGTGATCTTAAGTTCGATCCTAACATACGACTACGAAATTAATGTCCATAAACTAACATTAACAAGATTAAAAATAAAACTGTTGTTGTGCTTGCCATGGTGGATTTTGGTTGTTCTATCTTTGATTCATATGAGCTTGTGTGGTGGTCAAGGCCGTCAAACTTGCGAGTTTACGCGTAAGATCGTACGATCTTACGTGCACACCAGTCAAAATCGTGTAGGATCGTGATAGGATCGCATCTGAGGTAGGATCGTAAGTAAGATCGTAGGATCGCACGTAAGATCGTAGGATTGACACGCGATCTAAGTTCACTTTTTTTTTGTTAAGTCCATCCCACTTGCTTAGGGAAAAAAAAAGAAAGAAAAAAAAAAGTGTTTTACTAATGTCCAATAAGTAAACCACTATTGTTTCAGTTTCTAAATAGATTATAGTTTATACATAGTTTTCTACTTTTCTAAATAGATTATAGTCTAAAAGTGTTCAATAGTTTAATTTTCTTTACTTCACTGTGATTAAACTAATCAAATGGTATATTTTGGAATGCCACTTATGAAACGTTTGTTTTCTTGAAATCATGTTGATGACTCATATGTTTGAGACATTTAGGACCTATGTTATGTAATATTATTTCACTAAATCGTTAATATAACGATTGAAACTTGACTTTTTTCTATTTTACTATTACTTTGGTGTTTGAAATTTGAACTTTGTTATTTTCAAGAGGATATTATAGGAATTTATCTTTGACGTTGAATAGAAATGTAAAACAGTTTGACTCGTATATCATTTGTTTACAAAATATGACAAATTGGTAAGATGGTTGGAACGCGATCCGATCCTACGATCTCGATCTTGCAAAGACAAAAACGATCCTGTGCGGGATCGCGATCTTGACAGCCTTGGTGGTGGTTATTATAAAGGCAATGGAAAAGCGCACTATCATTGCTGTGTAAAAACGTGTGGGGTTATTCAAGTCCCATATTTTCTTTTTCTAAAGGTGGTACAGTTAGTTGACTGACACCGGTGACTTGACACAGGAGACAATCCACAAGACGTTTACTGGACTTATGCTTTAAAAGACGTTAAAAGAAAAAGACTTGGTCTTGGTGGAAAATAAAGTCCATCAGCTTTTCATGCAAATAAATGTGACACACACGTCGTTAATTAGTGGGTTGTGTCCACATTGTGTTGTCACATTTATACTCTATATGTTTCTGTTGTCAAATTTTTTTTTTTTTTTTTTGGGTGTTTCTAGTAATTGGGTACGTACCCGAATACAAATAGTGGAAAAGCGGATTGAACTATGCTTATACCACTGGTCGGCAATGTCACAGCCTAAAGTCTTGGCAATATCACAACCTATATCCCCTTTTGTTTGCAGTAAAAAATCACCCATCAAAGTTCTTGATATTTTCTTATGTTCTTTTGTATGAGTATGTATCTTTTTTGTGTGTCACATCTGTTTTCAAAAGACAGAAAAGGAAGACATATAAGGGTCCGTTAGGTAGAGGCGGACCCACGTTGCTAGCTAACTAAATAATCAGGCATGCGTAATTAGTCTAAAGTAAAATCCTAAGTAATGCTGTGTCTGTTTTTCAGTTGTAACCTCTTCTTTCAGTAGTAAACCAAACATATACTATTCGACCCTTTGAGGTAAATTAATGCCATCCCTTTACAGTTATAATTTATTTTGGTTTTTATTCAATTATTTTGTGCAAATTCCAAGTCTTTCTTAATACGGTGATATCGACTCTGGTTGATAGTTAACTAATCATGAAGTTGCAATATGAAACTCTAAAGTCTAAACACTAGATCAGGGAAAGCACCTTATTTCAGAATCTAATAATATAGTTGATTATGGGAATTCTGTTAGTGATGTTCGAAAGTCTTCTTCAGTCCCTGATATTTTAAGGAAAGCGTTCACAGATGCATTACGCGATGATGACGATGATGGTCTTCCTGATCACAAGCTCTTAGGAGTAGCAGTTCATGCCGTCTTGCTAGAATCTGGCTTTGTGGATATCGATCCTGCTTTAAAATTATCAAAGAATAATAATGTTAATGTTCAAGGGACATTTTACTACACTCTTCGAAACATTATTAGTGGACGTAACATTAAATATGTCAAGAACTCAAGATCGTATTTCAGAACCAACGTAAGTATTGCATGGTTTATGGGTCTTTAAGTAAAGGAACTAGTGTACACTTGGTGCTTGTAGAGAAAGATAAATTACCATTTTTAAGTGTTGTATGGGCTAAAAATGGACAAATGGATGATGAAAAAGAAGTATTTGAGTTTTGGAGAAAAACCAAGGATGGGCTCGCGTTACCATTATTGATCGATTTATGTGAAAAAACTGGTTCTGAACTTCCACCTTGTTTTATTAAACTACCCGTATTGTCTTGCGAAAATAAGCAAACAAGACTTATATAAAAAACTGGGAGTAATTACGAGTCTTCATGAAAATAATCCAATATGAAATGGACTTTGAGTACATTGTATTTGTTAAATTTTTCCTGTTTGGTGGTCCAGGTTTACAACGACTTTGATATACATGTTGTGGAAGAATTGGAAAAATATACGTCAAAGAGACTTGTGACTTTGTGGAAAATAAGTTCGTGGAATATTCGTCTACCAGAATGAAAGTAAATGATACGTTAATATTTTCAGATGTTAGCCATAAAACAAAAAAGAGTTTATCATACATTATTTTTAGAGTTAATTACAAATTTTGTCCCTATGGTTTACATCTTTTTTCGACTTTCGTTCTTTAACTTTAATAATTACAACCGCCATCCATGTGTGTGTCCAACCAAACGGCTGTTAGTGTCTCTTCGTTAAATCTCTGCATATAAAGGCATTTCGTCAATTTCTACATTGCCATCTTCAACCTCAACTTTTTCACTTTTATTTTTATAATTTCAAAAACACAAATAAATGTATATAGGGTTTAAGCTACTAAATAGACACCTACTTTCAAAACTGTCCCGATATGGTACGTGTACTAATTTTCATTCCAATATGGTACGTATACTTTCGATTTCGTGCTAATATGGTACGTGAGTAACTTTTGACTGGCAAAACATGTTAAAAGGTGATTTTTGAGCAAAAATAGTCCATTGTGATTTGTCTCTTTTGCAAAATAAGTCCCTTGCAATTTTTTCAAAATAAGTCTTTGTGCGTTTTTAGGGTGCGTTTAGTTGGTGAATTTTTTTCATTTAAAAAAAATGAAGATATTTTTCCTTTGTTTGTTTTCATATGTTTTTATACGTTTTTGTCCTTTTTTATTCGTTTTCATCTGTTTTCATACGTTTGCATTCGTTTTCATCCGTTATTATACGTTTTCATCCGTTTTTATCCATTTTTATTCGTTTTCATCTATTTTCATTCATTTTTGTCCGTTTTTATTCGTTTTCTTCCGTTTTTATATGGATAAAAATGGACGAAAATGAATGAAAACGGATGAAAACGTATAAGAACAGATGAAAATGAATGAGACCTATTTTGCAAAAGAAACAAATCACAAGGGACCATTTTTGAAAAAATCGCAAAGGACCTATTTTGCAAAAGAAACAAATCACAAGGGACCATTTTTGTACAAAAAATCATTAAAATAAAACTGGTAACTGGTTTTACCGATAGCCGGAAAAACATAGCCATATTAGCACGAAATCGGAAGCACGCGTACCATATTGGAATGAAAATTAGTACACGTACCATATCGGGACAGTTTTGAAAGTATGTTTAGCAGCTTAAACCCAATGTATATATATCTTCAACATGGAATCTTTTTTAAAAATCATGTTTCTTTATATAAACTTCAACAACACCTTACACATAACACATCTCACTATAATGAAGCACAAACACATTATTTGTAGAATTACTATAAACACAAGGGCAGTGATATGTACACATTGAATTTTACTTTGCACACATACAATTAGTGAATAAGACAAACAATACCTCATGTAATTTTATGTGTGCAAAGTAAAATCTCATGTGTACATAACAATTCTCAAAATATAATATATAACTTGGATTTTATGTTGGATTTAGATTTAACTATATTTTTTTATCGACTTAATATGATACTGAATTACAATTATAACTTGGATATTATTGATATTGTTGTATAGTTGTTTGTATGTTGTTTTATCCTTTGTTTTTTATCGATATATTATTTTTGGATTTAAACAAGTTGAAACGATAAATCACCAACCTTCTTCGCCGCTTAAACTATTTACTTAAACATGTTAAACGGATCAACGAAAACAGGTTACAATACGTTGAGTTTCTTGACACGATTAATGAACGGGTCGTGTTTGGGTAAAGGTTATACCAACCCGTCAACCCGCGAACCCAAATAGGTCATCCTGAACATGACTTGATTTTTTTTCTTCCATTTTTATTTAGTTCTAAGGTAGTTCCCCAGTTATTTCTAAGGTAGGTCCCAAATAATTTTATGCATCTCTTTTATATAAATTGTGCGTCTAAGGTGATTCCCGGGCACCACCTACCATAACTGTAGGTCAGCCTCTGCTGATTCTGGACCTCTGATCAAGTCTATTACAATGATTGTTTTCTGCCATTCTGACATGAAGATGATTGTTCGTTTGGCCTTTAAGAAGTTTTGAAACAAAGCTATAGAGTGCAATAAGCACAGGTGTCACTCAACGCGAAACCTTTTGAAACTACATTTCGATACGTACTGATCAACAGTTCATAGTCAATCCCCACAGTTGGGCTAACTGTGACTGATAGTCAACCCGATACCGAGACATCCTTTGGGATTCAAAGGGCTGCGACCAGTCCCATCATAACACTAGTAAAGCTTACAAATAATAGACATGCTACTAAAAGGGATACTTAATTAGCTTACTTTTATAAAGCCCCAAACGGGCACACAACAAACCACATCAAACATGAGTCAAGGGGAAGAGTTCATCAAATATAACAATCACCTCCTGACGATGAGCTGCATCATGTGGTGGCATTACCTGCGCCACAAAGTTGTTCGGTGACGGATCCTTTAACCATTCAGTTGCGTCACTAAACATTCTGAGCTCATATAAGAACAATATCCCGGACAGCAATATACATCCCATGCGCATTAGACTTTTGAAATCCAGCAAATTGGAAAATGTACACACAAAGCTAAAAATATCAGATTACTAATTTCTTTCGAGCTGGCAAGACGGATGAATGATCTCACAAGTCTTGGGTGTTGTAGGGGCCCACTAACATATGACCCATTTTGATCACGGCTTGGTTGATCGTTTGATGAAATCATATGCCGAAAGGCAAGATCTGTAAGAAACGCCTGCAATATCATCATTAGTCACTCTATCAACCAAAGATTATACATCCAATCATTTTTATTTTTATCTATCCATATAAAAATAGGTCAAATTGAGTTTACATTTGAGTACTAACAAGTCAAGCAGGGTACTAAAAGTATGTATCAGTAAGTTGATCCAAACCTGTTTTGACCCATCTTAGAATCTACCCATTCGGGACACTCTAACCCGTTTTGACGGGTCAGCCAAGCTGCCCGAACCGCCCATTTTTGCCGCTCATAAATAATAAGAAATGATATGTACATTTCTTATCCATACGCTACAAAATTTGTTTCATTTTTACCATAATACCTTGTAGTAAAATTATGTATACCACTATCAAAAAGTGGTTAAGAAGTGGCACATAAAGATTATTTGGTCATCACTACTACCTTCCCCAAAATGCACTCAGCAGCCTGATTTCCAACTCGCGCACATTGGAAAATTATGTCTCTATAATGGAGATGCTTTCTAGAATCATCCGTCAAACCTTGAAAACTTACTACCCTTAATACAGAAGTTTGCTCAGCATGTTCCTTGAGCTTCTTACACCTGCATAAAGTTCGCAAAGAAATTACTGATTAAAGCAAATCCAAATAACATTATAAAAAACATAAGAAATAATTAAGCAGTGAATACTTACGTTTTACTGACTTACAATATCTCTGGCTCCATTAGTAGATGCCGCTAACAGTATCAATATCAGATTCAGGATGTCGGAGGGTAATACAGTCATTTCTTTCGTCCTCTGGCTGTAGGATTGGGAATTGCATGACATTTTAATGTCAAAATGGACTGAATCCGAGACATTTTAAAACCACAGGGACCGGATCTGATACAAAAATAAAAAATGGACTGGATCCGTAATTTCCAACAAACCACAAGGACCATTTATGTAGTTAACTCTATTTATAATATCTTCACAGCTTCCATAAAGGATAAAAGATCTCACAAGTTTATGTGATATAGAAGTCCAGAAGTTGATTTATAGTCACGGATGACCCGTGTATCCCCTGGCATGTCCCCGAACCAATCTTCATCATCTAGGAGAGCCTAAAAAAGTCATTATATAACAAACACGTCAAACATCTAAAAATGAGAAGTTTTAGCTATGAAAGTGTTTTATATTGCTAGACATAAGCATATAGAGTAGTAGATAAGTAGGTACCATTCAAAGTTCCAAACACTCCAACTTGTTGTCTAAGTTGAGAAATGCAATAAGCAGATAAACCAGTTAAATAAGCACTCTCAAAAATCCTAAGTTGATTTGTTAAACCATTGGAACATGATTCATACTTTGAGAATAGCTTTGTACAACAACAACAACATACCCAATCCCGCTGGTGCAGGGTATGGGTGAGAATAGCTTTGTAATCATTGAAATTATTACTGGTTTATAAGATTCTGAAAAATGAGGGAAAAAAAAGGAGTCAAGCAGACCTGTTTTACCCGGCACAAAACTGTACACATCTGACCCAAACCCTTTACAACCCGCATATATTGCCAATAAAATTTGCCCATTTTAGCTTTTGCAATTATAAAGTTCAGGATTCTCATTTATGAAGTTCCAAGAAAGAATAACAAATGTTGGTGCTTCACCCCAATCCGATCCATCCAGCTTTGACCAGCCCTTAAATTCTACCCATTTAACCCAAACACCCATGTCATACCACATGACATATACATCATAAAGTAAACCGGGGTATGTCAAAAACTACCAAGATTTATCCTTGTGAAATGTAATTAATCACGAAACTGTCCCTGCAGAGACGGATTTGGATAGATAAAGAACAATATGAGCTTAAGAATGGATACCTTTCCCAGCATAAGTTCAGCAATTGGATTTTGAGCTAGGGCGCATTGCAAAATGAGATCATCCCGACCATGATACTTTGTGTAGTCAAAGTTGGAAGTCAAACGATGTAAATTGACCACACTTAAGACATGTGGTCGATCAATCAAGATCTTGAAATACTCGCATCTGCACAAAGTTTGTAACGAAATTACAGATTAAAGCAATTGAAGTAGCATCATCAAAAAGAACATTAGAAAGAGAAATTACGAATCTAGCCTTTCTTGAGTGGGTTATATAAAAATGTCCTACCTTATGCATAAGTCAATATTTTTCCCTATTAGTTTCCGAAATAACCAAAAAATTGATTTTTCCCAAAACTTTTGAGAAATTTCGCAAGAAGAGAAGCCAAAAAATTCGCAGAAAATCCGACGGATTCCACAAAAATCATGTTTTAAGTGATTTTTGCTGGTTGAATAATGGGTTATTTTGTTATATAACAGACTCAAAAACGGTCAGATTAGTAATTTTCCCGTATAAGAAATAAGTAAGCAGAGAATACTTACGTTAAACATAACCTTACGAGATCTCCAGCACCATCAGATGAGTTCGCTAACATTAATATGATCATAGTCAGAATGTCAACTGGTAATTCTGTGATATGAGGTGTTGTCTTCTGCTTTTGGATTGGCAATCACATAACAAAAATGCCATAACAGTAACATCTTGAAACAATAATTCTAATCTCATACAGAAGATAAAAGACACAACATATTAAATTCTTTCATAAATTTGCAATTTACAAAGACTTTAGGACATCAGCATATATTATTTTAAGGGCCACGTCAGCAAAATATATTATTTTATAAAATTAACCCTTCAAAATTTTTATCGGCTAAACCACGTCAGCAAGTAGAAATACCAAAACAGGACCCCAAAAAAATGCATAATTACCAAAACGGACCATTGCAAAAAGTAGGTTGCTATATTTTGACAAGAGCTCTAGATTTACGCAGATTGGAACCACATATTTTTTTTGGGTAAAGGGTTTATACCCGGTGAAAAATTGGAACCACATATTTAAAAAGTAGGAGATAGTAAATTTAAAAGGAGACGGATAACATGCCAAAACAACTCCAATATGTTTCTGAATATGCTAACGGAAACCATCTTAGTCTAAATGAAACCAAAAACACACAACCAGTTTTATATTTTTTAGAAATTGTGAAATCACATACATATGTCTAGTCCTTTTATATGCCTAACAAACTGATATGAACACATTTAAATGGATATATATAATTACATAACCAACTCTTTAATACTACTAATTCCACGAAAGAAGACAACTATAATATTTATTATTTACTCAAGTCAACATAACAAACTTGCTTACGTTTCTATGAGTTATCCATTTGGGATTGGTGACGGTAATTTTTTTGGTGAGTCAGTGCATCTATTCAATTCCATGAAGACAAATAATCAGCTTTTCAAGTTTATCTATAGTGTACAGAATTTCCAAAAGAAAAGTATCTACAAGCACACAAGGCTAGCAAGGGAGGTACTCCGTCCAGTTTTTATACTTAAAATTGCTATTTAAAAACTTGGAGTAACACAGACCAAACCGAGCCTTCAAAACAACTAATGCCACAAAAGAAGATATCTACAATAGTTAATTCATACAAGGAAAAAAGAACTCACATACGTCAAACATCAATAAACTCACATTAAGCATTAACTGTTAACAAAGGTATGGTATACGACACTATGATTACTCATTTCAACTATTACACTGGTATTAAATGATTCAATGCTTCAAATATTATATATTCATCCACAACAATGACTAATTGACTATCCTTTTCAAATAAGTTAAAGAGGGTGAGACGAAATCTGATATCTTCAGACCAACTATGGTACGATTGATCCTTCCACACTCTTTTGTTCAGATTTTTTTGACCTTTTATAAGCAACTAGCGTAAATAAAGCCTATTATGTAATATAAAAAATGACTAAAACCATCTGAATACGTTTCTGTGACTTTTGACCACTTTAACCCGTTAGCTAAAAAATATACCCAGAATCAACCCGTTAGCCTTAATGTGACCTTTTCAATAGTTATCCTACGCATATATAAGAAAGAATATAAGAAGTAAGCAGTGAATTCTTACACAGCAGACGAAGCTAAAAAACCGTGGCACTCTTTGATTACCACAAGAACTCAGAAATGCCACCCTTTAGCTCTCCAATATTTCCGTGCATTTTCATCACGACGGCTTTTCTTAACCTTCAAAAACAGTATATAAGCCATCTCGACTTTATCTGCAGCCAACAGTTTGTTATTCAACTTGGCGCAAATAAGCCTACTAGGACAAAACCCTTTCTCCAAACACTCCTCCATAACAATCACGCCTCTTTCAAGTTGACCATTATTGCAAAGCCCGTTAATAATATGCTCATAAACTTCAATGTCAGAAACATAACCATCTTGTTTCATCTCATCCCATACGTTCAAAAGCATACCACATTTACCAAAACGCGACAATCGCATAAGCAATGTTTTGTAAGCAGTTACTGATATAGTACACTTTGCGTCTTTTGCTTTTTTGTAAATCATCATAGCAGCGTGTGGTGGGCCAAAACTACATAAAGTATCGATAATTGACGTTACTACCCCTGTAGTAACCGTAATCCCCGACCTAGCATTTCGTCAAACATTTCTATAGCATCGGCTACCCTTTTAGCTTTAAGAAACGCAAAAATTATATGCACATAAGTATCCATATTCGGTTCACAATCATTACTCGACATATAGTTATGGTATTTCAAATATTCGTCAATATCACCAATCGATATGTAATTAAAAATCATCGCATTATAAACAACAACACTCACCTCACATGTTCTCGTTCCTTTCAAATTTTCAAATATCTTGACCGCGTCGTTTATCCGACCACCTCTACCTAAACCTTCGATCACGTAACTAAAACTCAAATTATCGGGATCAAATCCATCTTCCACCATTTCATTCAACAACCTCTCGATCTCACTAACCCGACCCAACTTACACCACCCACGGATAATAATCCATACGTCTCACCGTCAAACACAACTTTCCCTTTCCCTTTGCCTTTCCCTCTAGTCTTACTCAACAACTTATCCGCACTCATTACACGCCCACGTCGGCACAACTTTGAAACACTCCAAATCCCACTCATCCATCCCGAACTCCGCCAAATTCTTAAGAATCTCCACACCTTTCGCTACCCGCTTCGCCTTAACGTAACTATCCACAAAAATCTCCAACGTCTCGTAATCACCTCACTCCCTTCCCTCTCATCTCACCTAACAAAAACTTCATTTTATCGAAAAACCTCCGTCAACCTAACGCCTTAAACACGACGTTATAACTCTCAACACCTCCACTCATTTTTCCGCTCTCCACAGCCCACTCGAAAACCGTAACTATCGCCTCACCATCTAAACCACCTCTATTCAAAACCTTACTAACTACCGAACTATCCGGGTTAACGCTTGTTTAACCGCGGATGTTCCGATAAGTTTCTGAACAAACACACCTCTTAACCTATCCTCAGGTGATAGTAATGCTAATAAGCTCGTTGACTTTTGCGTTGACTTTTGAGTTGACTTTGGGGTTGACTCAGGGTTAGTGAACTGGTGACGGATAGGTAATAGGAGAGGGAGAGAGAGGTGGTTTAAGATGATGTGTTCGTTAGGGTTAGGGTTTTGTGTGTGTGTTTTGAAATTGGGGAAAGTGAGAGTGAAGGATTGAGGAGATGATTAATTGACCGTAATTTGGGGAAAGTTAGTTATGTAACGGTCAACGGTGGTTATAACGGTCAACGGTTGGGTGTGGTTGTTTGATGATGGTGGTGTTCAGGTTAACGGGATGAAAGTTGAGGTTTACAATTTACATTTTGCACCCTGAGTTTCTCTATGTTAAGAATATCAACAATAAAACTCAGTCAGGAAGCAAAGATGGGTCTCAGGATCTTGAAATACTCATGAATTTTTGTGTTGTATTGTTAATTTTGTTAAGAAAAACTTCGATTTTTTTAAGATGCGTCTGGTTGTTGAAATTGTGTTTGTGGTATTCTTTAGTTTATTTTAAGTGCACTTGGTCACGTCGGGTTACGGTTCCGTCTCTAAAGTCAAGCCCGCTAAACAGATCTATCATACCTCTACCTAGGGCTGAGCTTTATAGACCGCGGAGTAGACAGAAATGAGAAACCGAACTGACTAGACCAGAGCGAATCGAACGTATTTCGGTCCAGTTCTCAGTCCACCATTTTCCTCATTTTCGGTCCTCGTTCAGGTCCGCTCCGGTTCGGTCTTACGAACAACCGAATCGTTTTCGGACTGAATTGGACTGACATTACTAAACAGAACCAAACATACTTCAGCAAGTTTGTCAATATTAACAACGAGGATGTCTACCCGCTCGTTGCGACACATTCTGAACGTATATTGTTTCACAATGATATATGTTTGCATTCGAGTGTGTGTTGATTTTATGTATTCTTTTTGTTAATAAAGAATAAGTGTTGGCTCATATCTTCTACGTTAATTGTTTACATTTACATGTTGTTTAGTCGAATACAAAATCTCATCTCGTAGCATACTAAAAGTTTAGTCACTTAAATGGAGTATTTGAAGTTAAGGTTAAATTATTTGAGGAAAGTTATTTTACATACTAAATTTTTTTATACCTTGCATCTCCATCTGATATAATGGATGAGATTTAATCCACTGTTTAAAAAAAAACTCGCTTTTATCATTTTTTTTTAATTTAAATATCTAATGAACCGTTAATAATAGTCAAAACAAATTATACAGTCACGACCAACATTTAATTATCTTTCTGTAGATAGGCACTTTGATATACGTTCGGCAAACTATTTTTCTCGTTTCTTTTCACGTTTTTTCGTCTTTTTTCTTCGTTTTTAGAAACATGCATGAAAAATCACATGTGATAAAACCCTAATTTGAATATCACATGTGATGCCATTAGTATTGAATCACATATGATATGTAATAAAATCATATGTGATTTAACACTAATATCACATGTGATTTTACTAGTATATTCAAATTAGTGTTTTATCACATATAATTTCTTCATGTAAGCTTCAACAACGTAAAAACGAAAAAAAAAAAAAAAAAAAAAAAGGTTGAAAAAACAGGGAATTTTTTTTTGTCGAGAATATATATAAGTGTCTGTCAATAGAAATATAATTAAATGTTTGTCGTGATCGATATTAATATTTAAAAAAAATGAATGTGGTTTTTTTAAGGGAAAATTGCATATATATATATATCCCTCTAAAGGGTTAAAATTACGTATATATCCAACCAAAACAAATAATTGCATATATACCCTTCTTAATCACTGAATATAACATATATATCCTTTAAACCCCAAATATAAATTAGGGATTTTGTACATGGAGGCCGCTCAATTTTAAACTTTTTTCATTAAGGCCGCTAATCTTTGAAATTTTATTTATAGGCCGTCCAAGTATATCTCCCTTTTCACTCATACCAAATCCGGCGAAAATCAAACCGGAATATAGTTAATTGACAGATATACCCTTTTTTAAATCAAAATACTAGGAATTACATTATCAATATTTAATACCTAATATACCCTTTTAAGCAATAATATATAAATGAACTATCTGAACTTTTTTGTTTTACATCGTCTCATTTTGGAATCATAACTCATGCATGCTTTTCCTCTTTCATCATCATTAAATATGACCAAAATCCTATTGAATCTCGTTGGTAACTTAATCTTGCTACATAATAGAACTTCTTTATTTACATAGCAACGTAAAGAACTTTTTTGAAACATTTGCTGCATAAACAAACGATTTTACTATGATGCATACACTAACTTTTAGAACAAAATCTTTAGCCAAATATGCATAATAAAGTAGGAGCCCCTGATGAAAAAACAAACCAACCAGACGTATGCAAACGTTTTCACCATTGCATACAAAACGAATATCATAGTCAAGTTTATTATAATTTCATTGCTTACAAACCAACGTAATGTCAACGAAAGAACCCATTAGACAAAAAGAAAAGAACGCAACTCATCGTCAAGTGTTAAAGTTTATTGATTTGACTTCTCTGTGTGTTCACTTCGATTCCTACATTGGGTGTAGCACAAGTAGTCGGTAGGACCTTAGGATTGATCCTCTTTTTTATTCCGGGTTTTTGCATAAACACATTTTGATTTACTTTTATCGGCTTGTGCAACACTTTTTTTAGGCAAAATGCCATTTGTTCTAGGCAATGGGTCATTGTCATCCTATAAAATCAAGAAAAAATAAGTCAATAAAACGACATTTGTATCGACGACTTAAGTAGATAAACTAATGTTTAAGTAGATAAACTAATGTATACAATTAATTGTTAAAGGGATACCTTTTTAAGAGAGCAACTTCTCCTATTATGACCTTCTTCCTTACATATACCACAAGTTGTCTTACTTCCATTTTTACGCAGCCTATGATTGCCTTGAACAATCCTTGTCTCAGTTGTGTCTCTAATCCTTTTCTTTTTAGGCCTGCCGGGCATCCTTCTAGTTGGTGGTGGTAGTTAAGGTTCTTTATGGACACGAGACCATTGTTCTTCTCCACTCAAGGGATTTGTTAATACAAATATCGCCTAAAAACGTTATTTATATTTTACGATCTTCGCTAAGTTTTGTTAACGACAAAATGTAAACTTTAGTTTCTAAGTAAAACATAATCTTAGTTTTAAAGACTTGCATAAACTAGACTTTTGCTACATTTTACATTTCATAAAACACAACACTTTTTATTTCTTAAAATAGAATTGTCACATCACATTTATGGCAAGTTTTGTCAATATACATTTATGGAAAGAAATGTGTTTGACTTACTAAGTGGTTGCTTGCAAGTTTAGTGTTTGACTTGATATTATGAGATGTGACATTGTTTGGTTTGCAAGGTGTAATGAGATGTGACTTTGCTTGGTTTGCAAGATTTATTGCAAAACCAACTGCAAGCCAGGCGGAACCCTGGGGGTACACGGGCGGAACCCATCTGAGGGTTCCGCCGTATCCGCCAGGCCGGCAGAAAGCTTTGCTATAAATACCAAGCCACAAGTTGATTTTTGGCTTATCACTCTCCATTATATTTTACACACACACATTCATTCTTTCATCTAACCCTTTAACATTTCATATGTGAAGTTTCTTTTTGTAGCAAAGAGATTCACAAGCTCATTAAAAGTAACAAGTATTCAACACAACGTTGCAAGACTTGTTAGCTTAGCATTGTGTAGACTTGTGTAGTTTACACTTCATTTGATTGTGTATTTTCAGTAGTGATCGGTTAGTATTTTAGTCCTCAAAATACAAAGTTTATCGGGAGTAGTTGTACCCTTGTAAAAGAACTAACGGGAGTGGTTGTACCCTTGGTAAAGAACTCGACATCTAGCTTAGTGTTGGTAAAAGTATAAGCGACGTGTAAGGTTTTCTCCGCCGGTGAAAGGAGCTTGTTGACTAGTGAAAGAAACTCTCGAGTTGGATACACGGGGCGTGGACGTAGGGCAAGGAAAAAGAGTCCTTGTAGCCGAACCACGATAAATACTCGTGTTGTGGTTTGATCGTTTCTTTCATTTACTTGCATGTTATATATTGTGTTTGTGTATATATCTTTGATCAAACGGAAAGTTTCAAAGCTAACTAAACAAGTTAAAAAGATTTTAAACGGTAAACTATTCAACCCCCCTTCTAGTTTTCCGCAATTGGCATCAAGAGCTACGTTACTCAAGCTTTTAAAATATATTGTGTTTTAAAACTTGAAACGATCCATGGATTTTGAAAATTACAAAGAAGGGCAATCTATGCAAAGACCACCACTCTTTGAAGCAAATGGTTTTATATATTGGAAAAACCGTTTTGAAACTTACGTGAAATCTAAAGATATAGCTTTATGGTATATAATCATTGATGGTGATAACGTAGTTACTAACATTAAAGATGATGATCAAAAGAAATTGATTGGTAAAAATAATGAAGCTAAAATGATGCTTCACAACGCTTTGCCTAAGAAAGAATATGAAAGAGTCTTTTTGTGTAAAACCGCCAAAGATATTTGGCAATCTTTAATTGTCACTCATCAAGGAAACTCACAAGTTAAAGATAACAAAATTGATCTTCTTGTTCAACAATATGAACAATTTGTTATTTCCGAAGATGAGATTATTGATAATGCTTTTGCTAGGTTTAACACTATTATTACTTCACTTAAAGCACTTGATGAATCTTTTTGTAGTAAGAACTTTGTTAGGAAATTTCTTAGAGCACTCCATCCGAAGTGGAGAGCAAAAGTGACGGCAATTGAAGAATCCAAAGATCTTTCAAGCATGTCACTTGATGAGCTAATTGGAAACCTCAAAGTTCATGAAATGGTAATGGAAAAAGATTCGGAACTAGTTAGTGGAAAGAAAGAAAAAGTTAAGTCCATTGCCTTGAAAGCTAGAGTCCAATCAAGTGATGATGAAGAATCTACTTCGGATAGTGATGATGAGGAATATGCTATGGCCGTTAGAGATTTCAAAAAGTTCTTTCGTAGAAGAGGAAAGTTTGTAAGGCAACCTAAAGATGACAAGAAAACTTTTCGAAAAGATCGTGATGATAGGAAAGGAAAGGTTGAAAGAAAATGCTATAGGTGTGGAGACACAAGTCATCTTGTAGGAGAATGTCCAAAACCACCCAAGAGCAAACCTCAACAAGCTTTTGTGGGTGGTGCTTGGAGTGACTATGAAGGAGATGACGATGAGCCAAAGAATGATGATATTTCTCTCATGGCTCACAACTCAAATGAGGTATTCTCCAACTCATCTTACTCCTCTATTGATGATGACACTTTACAAAAAGAATATAACAAACTTTGTGAATTGAGCTTAAAAATCATAAACAAAAATAAATTTTTGAAAACTAAAAAGGAGTTTTTAGAAAATGAAGTTTATGAATTAAAAGAAAAAGCTAAGAGATTAGAAAAGAGTAAAGGTGTTGACACTTCTTGAAAATCATGTGAAGAGCTTAAACTCGAAGTTGAGAAACTTAAAATTACTCAAAATGATCTAATAAAACAAACCACAAAGTTTAAGAAGTTCGATAAGAGCATTTCTTGTGCGGATGAAATTATGAAAATTCAAAAGTCACCCTTTGATAAAACAGGACTAGGATTCATGAAAATAGAAACTTCAAAGGGTCAAACGAAACAAGAAAAGATTGCACAAGAAACTAACAAAATTGCTACAGCAGCCTGCGGATCAGACGAAACCCAATCCAGGGTTCCGCCCGTTGGACCCGAAGGTTCCGCCAGGCCTGCTGCAGCAGTAACTCCATCCACATCGGATCGTTCAAAATTTGTTAAAGTTACGTATAAAAATGGAAAAAAACCTGTGTTTAAAACTGGAGTAGGACTTAGCAAAAATGAATTTAGAGCTAAGACTACTCAACCAAGACCTAAGACTCCAATTCCCAAATGCCCCTTTCCAAAGAGCAACTTCAACGCTCGACCAAACTACCAACATGTTTGGAATCAAAACACTCCTAGACATTACCAAACTCCAAATTACATGTCATGGAACCCTTATGCTCTATTTTCATACTTGGAACAAGTTAATGGTATGCTTAACCAAAATGGACCCATGAGAAATTGGGGACCAAATGTTTGAGTGTTTTTCATAAAATAGGTGTGCCTCAAAGTTTGTTTGGAACCGGATGAATGGATTAAAGATAGCGGTTGTTCATGGCACATGACGGGTAACAAAAGCCTCTTCACTTCTTATCACAAATGTGACGGAGGTAATGTTACGTTTGGTAGTAAAGCTAAGAGCAAAATCATCGGAAAAGGTACAATCTCTCATGACTCCCTTTTTATAGATGATGTAGCTCATGTTCATAACTTAGGTTTTAATCTCCTTAGTATTAGTCAACTTTGTTGTAATAAGTATAATGTCCTTTTTAGTGAAAATGGTAGTAAAATACATAAAGATGGTATAACCATAGCCAAAGGTGTCCTTAAGAACAACGTATATGTCATGAAGATGGATCCAACATCTAGAGACAAACTTTGTCTTACCTCATTAGATGAATCTTCAACTTTATGGCATAGACGTTTAGGACACGCTAACATGAGACTAATCCAAAACCTCTCCTCCAAAGACTTAGTTCGAAACCTACCTAAGGTGAAATACGACCAACACTTTTGTGATGCTTGCAAAGTCGGTAAACAAGTCCATAGTAGCCATAAGGCTAAAAACTTGGTTTCTACATCTAGGTGTCTAGAACTTTTGCATATGGATTTATTTGGTCCATCCGCTATACAAAGTTATGGAGGTAACTTCTACACTTTGGTTATAGTTGATGATTACTCAAGATATACTTGGACAAATTTTTTGAAAAGTAAAAATGAAGCTTTTGATAAATTTGAGATTCTAAGTAAGAAAATTCAAAATCAAGTAGGGTCTAATATTGTGTCTATTAGAATGGATCACGGACGTGAATTTGATAATGAATTTCAATTTGGAAACTTTTGTGATAATAATGGTATAACTCATAACTTTTCGGCTCCACGTACTCCTCAATCTAATGGTGTAGTAGAACGTAAAAACCGGACATTGCAAGAGATGAGTAGAACAATGCTTAATGAACAAAACATTCCACAAAAGTTTTGGTGTAATGCCGTTGACACATCAACGTACATTTTAAATCGAGTATTAATTAGACCATTTTTGAATAAAACTCCTTATGAACTATATAAAGGTAAAAAGCCTACATTAGGATAATTTAGAGTGTTTGGGAGTAAATGTTTCATTCTTAACACCAAGGATTATCTCACCAAATTTGACCCAAATTCTTATGAAGGTGTATTTCTTGGATATTCACAAAATAGTAAAGCTTACATTGTTTTGAACAAAGAAACCTTAAGAGTCGAGGAATCGTTGAACGTAACATTTGGCGAGAGTCCACCTCCCTCTAAGACATCACCTTTGGTAGATGATGACTTAGTTGAAAGCCAAGCAATAGAAAGACAAGAAATTTTAAGTGATGACAAGGAAGATGAACTATTAAACAAAGAACTTGTCACTAAGGTCAAAAGTTCAAAATGAAAGTAACTACTTTTGTTTCGTGTCAACCATTGAACCTAAAAATATTAATGAAGCCATTAAAGATGAGTCTTGGGTAATTGCAATGCAAGAAGAGTTAAACCAATTTGTTAGAAATGATGTATGGACATTAGTTCCTCAACCAAAGAGTCAAACTATAATTGGAACAAAATGGGTATTTCGTAATAAAATGGATGAAAATGGAATTGTGTCTAGAAACAAAGATAGGCTAGTTGCACAAGGATATAACCAACAAGAAGGCATTGACTACGATGAAACTTTTGCTTCGGTTGCTAGGCTCGAGTCAATTAGAATCTTACTTGCATATGCATGTGCACACAATTTTAAACTCTTTCAAATGGACGTCAAAAGTGCATTTCTAAACGGAGTCATTAATGAAGAAGTGTATGTTGCTCAACCACCGGGCTTCATCGATTTTGAAAAACCAAATCATGTTTACAAACTTAAAAAGGCACTTTACGGACTTAAGCAAGCTCCAAAAGCATGGTATGATCGACTTAAAACCTTCCTAGTTGACCATAAGTATACCATGGGCTTAGTTGATAATACTCTCTTCACTAAGAAGAAAGATTCACATATTATCATAGTCCAAATCTATGTTGATGACATTATATTCGGATCAACTTGTCTAGAATTATGTGTGGATTTCTCAAAAATCATGCATGACGAGTTTCAAATGAGTATGATGGGAGAACTCAACTTTTTCCCAGGACTCCAAATTAAACAACTAGAAGATGGTATCTTCTTTAACCAATCTAAATATATTAAGGACATGCTTAAGAAATTTGGATTAGAATATTCGAAACCAATCAAAACACCCATGTCCACGAAAACTAAACTCACCAAGGATGAGGAAAGTGAATCCGTAGATAGCACTAAATATAGAGGTATGATTGGTAGTCTACTTTACCTAACAGCTAGTAGACCCGACATTATGTTTAGTGTTTGTCTATGTGCTCGTTTTCAAGAAGATCCTAAGACTACCCATCTCGAAGCCATTAAAAGGATTTTTAGGTATATTAAGGGCACTACACATTTAGGTTTATGGTATTCCAAAGGAACGTAAATAGACACCATAGTGTATGCCGACTCGGATCATGCCGGTGACTATGTCGATAGAAAAAGTACAAGTGGTATTTGTACTTTTGTTGGACATTGTCTCACCTCATGGTTCTCTAAGAAGCAAACGACTCTTGCTATCTCAACAATGGAAGCCGAGTACACTTCGGCCAGAAAGGCATGTCAACAAGCTCTTTGGATGAAGCAAGCTCTTGTCGACTACGGAATTCAACTCAACGACATCACAATTCTTTGTGACAACAAAGGTACCATTGATCTTAGCAAAAACCCAGTTCAACATGCTCGTACCAAACATATTGAAATCCATCATCATTTCCTTCGTGACAACGTTCAAAAAGGAAATATCTCAATTGAGAAAGTTTCTTCCGAAGACAACATAGCCGACATTCTCACAAAACCCCTTAAACGTGAACCTTTTAACCTTCTTAGGCTAGGCTTAGGACTCATGGAACCTACATTGTAGTTCTGGACTTTAGACAAAAATCACAAAAATCAAAACAAATCAATAAGTCTTTTTCTCAGCAGGGTCGGCGGAACCCTCAGACACAACGGTCGGAACCCATTTCAAGGGTCCGCCGTGTCCGCCGACCTGCAGAATCATTTTTTTGTTTATATTAAACCAAACACCCATTATCTCATATCACCACTTCCAAACTGCTACTATTCACTTTACCATCCATCCATACCTACGAATTCTTGGTCTTCCATTCATTTACATTGCAAATCCATCATCATTGAAAGTATTCTAAACTTGATTACAATCCTGATCTGAGTCCAGGAATTCTATTTTTTTGCACAAAAACAAAAACTTGGGGTTATGCATTAACTTGAGAAACTCATGAATAAGATTAGGTGTTTAACAAAACTAATCATGTTTCCCATAGTTAGGAATTGCATTCTTACTTAGTATAAACATGTTTGCTAAAACACCCCATGTCAAATCTTTCCAAAAATTTCTCACAAATAGGACAAATATTTTTTCGTCTCACATTGAGAATACAAAATCAAAATGTTATGTTTAAAACATCACTTACATAATGTCTCTTGAATGCTAAAGGGAATACATAACCAATATGTATTTTCGGGTACATTCAAACGAAGCTACATTGAACTAGGAGCGTTTGGGTTATCTTTTGTTTTATAACAAAACTTGCATTATAAAACATTTTTGAAGCATCAAAATGAGTCAAGATAACCACACCTCCACATTGTTTTCATATAGGCACACACTAGAACATCCACATTATAATAATAGTTTACCTAAACTAAAATGTGAAATTTTGTTGTTCTAGGAATCATCATGCCTCCTCTAACCCACTACGACCACAAGGACACCATTAAGTACCTACCAAAGCACCACAAAACCAAAGGCCTTACTCCAAACCAAGTCAACGTTTTCAAAGCCTTAGAAAAACACTATGTCCATGAGGGTAGAACCATTGACCCGTCTTTCCTAGAAGGCACAAACCTTTACGCCGAATTTGCCACAATCAACTTTGAGTGTCTTTTGAATATCGACGAGCCTATTTGTCCTAGATTCATTCTAGAGTTCTATGCATCCTCCGTCCTCTCCATGGATGATTATGGTCAAATGTCTATCAACTTTAGGGTTAGTGGTCATCAATACTCCTTCACTCTTGAGGAGTTTGCTCAAATCCTAGGTGTCCCAAACCGTGGTACTTGCATCTATTCTGACTTGCACTCCCTCTCAACTCTTGACAACCTCCAAGACCGTATCCATCCTTATGACACACCTCTTGTGTCAAAAGATGTACTCCGTGACCACCTCTTTGTTAGGACCACCAACACTAGGAGAACCCGTTCGGGAAATGAGGTTGATAAGGACCCATATGGAATGGAAATGAATGAACTTAAGCCCCAATTCAAGAAATGGGAGGAAGTCCTTAGAGCCAATGTCATTAGCACAATAGGAAACCAGGATCATATCAACCTTTGCCTTTGCTACATGCTCTACTCCTTGTCCGTTAGGCAACCTTTCAACCTTGCCTACTACATGGCCAAGAGAATGGCCGACATTCCCGTGCATGGCACAACGGCTATGCCGTATGGAATGCTCTTGACCCGTCTCTTTAGGTTCATCTCACCCATTCCACCAACTCCAAATGGTCTTCGTCTTAACTACTCTCTCATTCCACACACCTTTGTTCCACTTAGTGATAAGAGAGTCTACAAAGCCCAAGGAAAACGTCCTCATCCTCCTACCTCATCATCATCTTCCTCAATGAGTGAAGATGACATTTTTCCAAACTCTAGGCTCCTACCTCTCGAATACCTATCCCAACTTCCGGATATTCCAAATGAGTCGGCGGAGTTCAAGTAAACAAAGGGGATGTTTAAGAATCTTGGAAGGTTCCTTAGAAAGCTCAAGAACAAGATTGACCATCAATGAGAGCGGGTGTGTAGGAGTGTTTGGCACTAGGTGCTATTTGAACTAATTTGGTTGTTTAAACAATGCTTGTGATGTACTTGTAGGTTGGTACAATGTTTGATACTATTTGAAACATGTTTTATCTAACTTTGATGCAGGAAGACAACTTTTGGCAAGTTGTCAAATTTTCATGCTTATGATATTTTCACTAAGTATAGTTAAATTCTCGACCTCAAGGTCAAAATCATATGATATGTGTGTTTACGTGTCTACTTTTTGCATTGCCTAACCAGAAATGCATTATCTTTTTGATTTTAGGAGTTTTCGAAAATTTTGAAAATCGTCTCGCGGGTCAAAATCGCGGACTGCCACTATTTTCAGCACTGGCGGATCCGGCGGTACCCAAAATTGGGTTCCGCCAGTGTATTTTCTGGGAATCCCAGAAATGGCCCAACGGACCAGGCGGTACCCTCAAATGGGTTCCGCCTGTGTACTCTTAGGGTTCCGCCAGTTGCCTGCAGAATTTTTGTTTTTGTTTTCAACATTTGAACATCCAAACACCAAAATCCAATCCTTTTAGATACAAACCCATTTCCTGCAATGTGTTTAGCACAATAGGGAACTTCTTATTCCTTATAACTCAACCAAAACCATTTCTCGCCAAAATTCAAAAATAGCCATAACCACCCCAAGGACCCTTCATACATAAAGGGAGGAACCCTTCTAAAGGATCCTTCAAATCCCTGAGATTTATACTTCAACAAATTTACTAAAACCACTAAGCATTTAGTGCAAACCTTGTCTTCTCACTTCACCATTTTCATTGGATTGACTTCCATGATATGACAACCCACAATTTGTTTTCCAAATCATTAGGAACCTCCATTTTTGTATGGACTAACATCAAATCCAAACACTCCTTTCCACAATCCTTCATCACTATAAATTAAACCATCCTAAACACTATCAAATCACACCTTCTTCATCACAATTTCTGAACTACTAAACCATCTTTAACCATGACTAAGTCAACAATCACCTCACAACCATCACGACCCATCCGAAAAACCGCCCGGATAAGTGTAAAACCACTATGGTCTAAACCCATCAACCTAAGCTCCTCATCTTCGGATGAATTCACCTCACCTATAAAAAATGAACACTTTTTGAACCTTGCATCTCCATCACCATCACCCAATGAACCCAATGAGCTCACTCCACCACCTACTAAATCACCCATTGACCCAACTCCACCAAGTGCTCCAACCCAACCATCCAAAACTCCATCACCATCACCATTACCCAAAATTGAACCTATGAAGTTATTTGGGTCTCCTCCCACATCACCACACCCTTTTGTCCAAGATATAAATGATCTTCCACCAAGACCTACACAACCACCACCTTTTGCAAATGAATCACCAAGGTCAATTCTAGACGAAAATGAGCATTTTAACCACACCCAACCACCACAACAAGTGTACCATCAACCCAAACAATTATTGTTTCACCCTATCTACCATGACATCCATGGTCCTCTTTATGGAGAACCAAACTTTGAAAATCATGATCACCCAACTCCACCACATTCTCAAGCCCAAACCTTTGAGTCTTTCTTCCCCTCATATGAGGAAATCCAAAGCATGGTTGAGAACCACCTTCATCAAGCAATGGAATTTCAAACCACCTTTCTTGACTCAATACCAAATCCATCCTCCACCCAAGAACCAAAAACCAACCAACCATCAAACCAAGAAACCCAAACCAACCCATTTCCACCTACTCATCCCCATGTTTGCTCAAATTGTGAGCAAATGGGTGCAAGCATCAAAACGTTGCTTTACCAATTCCAAGATGAAACCCGGTTTGCATTCCAACACGTCATAGAACGTTTGGATGCTCTTTCCCACCCAAACAAATCCAAGACAACCTTTGGAGGCCGTTTGCCCCATTTAGAAAAATAGGATTTTATTTTTCTTTCTTGGTTATTTTTTTAGTTTTTGTTTAGAAGTAGAAGAATATTTCACATTTCTTGTCTTTTGACTTTTCAAAGTCAAAATTTTACTTGGAATGATATTTCTTTCTACTTACTTTCGTGCATTGTTGGTTGATCATTTTTGTGTTGTCATTGTGGTTGCAATGTGTGTGGTAACTACAAGCTTGACTATATATATCACCAACTAACCATTTTTTTGTAGGATCCAAAATCCATGTTTCCCATCTTGGCACTCCTTTTAGGGGGAGTAACAACCAAGGGGGAGCAAGTGCATTTTTCCGCTTCGCTACTCTACTTTTTGTTTCGACAAAAAGGGGGAGAAATATATTAAACCTTCAAAACTTAATATGATTTTTATCACTTAAGTAAACCAAGTTTAATATAATTTTTTTTTTAAGTCTTAAACACCAAGATTTTGTGAGTTACTTAAAAACAAAGTTTATGTTTTGTCATCAACAAAAAGGGGGAGATTGTTAATACAAATATCGTCTAAAAACATTATTTATATTTTACGATCTTCGCTAAGTTTTGTTAACGACAAAATGTAAACTTTAGTTTCTAAGTAAAACATAATCTTAATTTTAAAGACTTACATAAACTAGACTTTTGCTACATTTTACATTTCATAAAACACAACACTTTTTATTTCTTAAAATAGAATTGTCACATCACATTTATGGCAAGTTTTGTCAATATACATTTATGGAAAGAAATGTGTTTGACTTACTAAGTGGTTGCTTGCAAGTTTAGTGTTTGACTTGATATTATGAGATGTGACATTGTTTGGTTTGCAAGGTGTAATGAGATGAGACTTTGTTTGGTTTGCAAGATTTATTGCAAAACCAACTGCAAGCCCGGCGGAACCCTGGGGGTACACGGGCGGAACCCATCTGAGGGTTCCGCCGTATCCGCCAGGCCGGCAGAAGGCTTCGCTATAAATACCAAGCCACAAGTTGATTTTTGGCTTATCACTCTACATTATATTTTACACACACACATTCATTCTTTCATCTAACCCTTTAACATTTCATATGTGAAGTTTCTTTTTGTAGCAAAGAGATTCACAAGCTCATTAAAAGTAACAAGTTGCAAGACTTGTTAGCTTAGCATTGTGTAGACTTGTGTAGTTTACACTTCATTTGATTGTATATTTTCAGTAGTGATCGGTTAGTATTTTAGTCCTCAAAATACAAAGTGTATCGGGAGTAGTTGTACCCTTGTAAAAGAACTAACGGGAGTGGTTGTATCCTTGGTAAAGAACTCGACATCTAGCTTAGTGTCGGTAAAAGTATAAGCGACGTGTAAGGTTTTCTCCACCGGTGAAAGGAGCTTGTTGACTAGTGAAAGAAACTCTCGAGTTGGATACTCGGGGCATGGACGTAGGGCAAGGAAAAAGAGTCCTTGTAGTCGAACCATGATAAATACTCGTGTTGTGGTTTGATCGTTTCTTTCATTTACTTGCATGTTATATATTGTGTTTGTGTATATATCCTTGATCAAACGGAAAGTTTCAAAGCTAACTAAACAAGTTAAAAAGATTTTAAACGGTAAACTATTGAACCCCCTTCTAGTTTTCTACAATTGGCATCAAGAGCTACGTTACTCAAGCTTTTAAAATATATTGTGTTTTAAAACTTGAAACGATCCATGGATTTTGAAAATTACAAAGAAGGGCAATCTATGCAAAGACCACCACTCTTTGAAGCAAATGGTTTTATATATTGGAAAAACCATTTTGAAACTTACGTGAAATCTAAAGATATAGATTTATGGTATATAATCATTGATGGTGATAACGTAGTTACTAACATTAAAGATGATGATCAAAAGAAATTGATTGGTAAAAATAATGAAGTATATGACGTAAAATTGAATCATTAACTACAATCTAGTTGTTGACTATGTTAGAACTTAAAGTGATGAAGAGAACTTTGTAATTACCTTGTCATTGTAAAATTATTGACCGACAAATGATACTCGAATACAGAAGGAAGAAGCGCATGTATTCAGTAAAAAACCCTAGTTGTGAATTAATATTGTTGTTCCTTTTGCCATATCAATCCAAGGGTATTTTTGTCTTTCAGGATTTTTGAGGGTATTTTAGTCATTAGTCACTACAATTGGCCGGATTTGATAAAAATGAAAAAATATTTATACTTGAACGACCTATACATTACTTCGAGGAGATAGACGTTGTAGATGGTGGCCGGTGACGGTCATAAACGAGATGAAAGGGCCCACATGTCGTAACCGATGGTTCGATGGTGGCGTTGGTGCCTTGGTGGTTGGGGACAGCGAATTGTGATGGCTGCCAGATCTTGTTGACCACACAACAAAAAGAATTCAATAAACTTTGGCCAATCTACAAAATTTAAAAATGACCAAAATGACTGTAAAATTGTGGATTGAGAATGAGATATGTTGGGAGGAGAGTCACGAATACTAGTCATAAGGGTATAAAGGACAATTTAGAATGAAATGATTATAATAATATACAACTAAGATTTTATTAAATAGAAATTTATTAATAGGATATATATGTTATATTTAGTATTTAAGAAGGACATATACGCAATTATTTGTTTTGGTTGGATATAATTGTAATTTTTACCCTTTGGAAAGGAATATATATGCAACTAGTTATAATGCCCGTGCACGCGCGGGGTTTTTCCTAAATTTTTTTAATAATTTTTTATTCTTAATTGTTGGTTTTAATTTGTGTAGCTTGAATTCTTGTAAACTTACGATGTGTTTTTAATTAAAAGTTTAAATTCTGGCGATGGTGAGATTTTCATTTTAATTTCTTTTTAAAACATATCTCAAATTAAATCTCTCTAACATCATACACAAAAGTAAAAACAGATCTCAAATCTAATCTTGGTTGATAGTTGCACATAGTTTTGTTTTATTTTACCGTTTGTTATATTTGTGCAACGATAATGCAGTAATAGTAATTATATTTTTGCTATTATAATGTATATAAATAAAATATAACCATTCATTAAAACTAAACATAATTTTGTTTTTATAAAAAATAAACATAAAACAATTGATATTAAAAATTCTAAACTAATGTCTTGAGCAAGTACATTCTTCCAGAATGCATTGACATGTCCCTTAACACACTGGGCAGTAACAATCATCATATTCATAATATTCTATAAAGTTGCAATATGCGAATTCCCAATCATGTAGCCATTCATTTTCTGCCATACTATGGTGTATATTAGCTTTTTTTTTTTTTTCTTTTTTTTTTTCTTTTTTGTCCTCAAATCTTTAACATTAACGTCTTCAACATCAACAACATAAGAACCGTGTCTTTTTTGGTAGCACCAACTTGTAATGTGTTGTTTGATGTGGCCTTGATATTCTTTAAAAGGAGGTTCTCATCGTCATAAATCTATGTCAAAATGTATTCTTTTAATAATTTTGTTATACGTTTTGTCTAAATGCTTTTGTTGAAACAATGAGTGCAATGAAAGAGTTTTTTTGGTGGTTAGTTATTAAATCCTCTCACGATAGTCACAAAACCAATAAAATATGTATTCAAAGTCTTCTCATTGTTCAACACATAGATAAATAGAAATCCACTTTGGAGAAAATATAAGTGTGGACCAACCGGATTTAGTCAGTAGTTAAAAAATGATCCATTACAAACCCACCCATTTTACCCCGTTAATATGTCAGCACCTGTAGTATAAACCCAAGTAGATTTTAGTTTCAAGTATATAGGAGTTAAAGTGCATAAACATATCTTTTACGCACTAACCGCTTAAACACCAATAAGCCAGCAAAAGTAAAAGATACAACTTACTTAAAAAAGACACTCGAACAACAAACTCCATTGATATTGAAGAGAACAAAGACTATTATAGCTAAGGAAGAATGCAATTGACAATGGTGATAAATAATAATCGTATATTACTCTGCAACTAACTCCTTCTGGAGCTTATTGTTTCATTTGTTCATCTTTGGACAAAAATATATAGAGCATTGATGAATGCATTTATATGCCAATTTGATTAATTTATCATATTGTAATTCGTAATGCAGATTGTGATTGTGGGTTTAAGGGTATTTGGAACATGCATATACAGTCACTCTAATGAATAATGGGTACAACATAATATAACATTCACAAATCATGGTTGAAATAATCGAAGATCATATATAAACTGGGCCCTCATATTTTACCAAGAAAAGATGATATAGTTGGAATATATACCATGCTTTTGCCATGAATTGTTAAGATCCTCATTCATTTGTGCGCATTGTGGTCTTGCTCCTCCTCCTTATACACAGAAATTGTACATTCTTTTACCTGAAGTACACCAAAAGAAATTCTTGTAAACCATAGTGAGGTTAATTAAGGTATATATATGTTCGCATTGACAAAGACCACGACTGTAAGGAATTTTTTCATGGTAAAATGCGCTTCTAACGTCAACAGCAACCGGAAAAAGTATGTGTTATCCCTTTCGAGTTAAGAGAATAGAAATTAACACTTACATTATATCTACACATAAGCTGCTTAACAAAACATAAATTATACGCTTTCACTTTAGTTTCTCTTGAAAACAACTTTATCTCAAGAGCATGGTATATAGTCTCAAAATACCCCCATCTGTCCAGCCTAATAATAGAAGCTTATATACTCTTATATAGACTGTATCCCACTCATCCAAACACCCTCTTAAAGATCTACGTTCATGATTCAACTTCAAAATTAATATGAATAAAATGCAATCTCAAGGTAAAAAACACATAAATATTAAGACGAACACATGATGGGCAGCAGACACAGAATGTGAAACCGTTGGGATAAGAGGATAACTTAGTACCTGCTAATTAAAAGGAATCTCATACTTCATATTGCAGCTAATGAATGAGAGGATAACTTACTACCATTGATAGAACTTGTTGAGACCTTTATAGTTGCTCTAGTAAATTCAGAATAGCTAAGTCAGAATAGCACCCGATGCTCCAATCATGATTTTATTCTCATTAGCACGAGATAAACTAAAAAATGTTGCAGCTGAATTTTTTCTTGTTTCCATGGTTCCGACACTGAGAACTTGTACTGCAGAAAGTACCACATTAGCAAGCATTATGATCCCCTTAAACATTATAACAGTAAATGGTAGATGGTGATTTTAAGGGAATGTGGTTATAAAGACGTGTACCTTTCTTAACTCTGTAAATGGCAATCATTTTACTGATTTATTTTCCTCTCCAGCTAGCCACTGCCAAACCGGCCCAAACATAAGACAAGGATGTAACTATTTAAATTATATTTGTTTGCTAATCCAATTTTATGTATGTATTGAGCTCCATAGAATACAAATAGAATAGTTCATTGATAACCAAATTTAACTCCCCTGCAGCATTGAGGATTCATTCAATTTAGGCCGTGTTAGATCCCAAACAGGCCAGGTCAACAAACTTGGCTAATAGGTAATGACCCAAATAGACTCCTGCCAAAAATCTATTTAATACTGATAATCTTTTAAATAGGTCTATTTTTGTTTAAAAAAAATAAAAAATAAAAAATGAAAAAATTTGAAAGGCGTCGTACTTAATCCATAACTTATGATAGCTGTAGAACACAAGAATAAACTCTAATGGCCGGGATCAAACGGAATTAACCATGAATGATAAGACTAAAATGTAGGAATGAAGAAACATATCCAGTTTCATCTCCAAGCTTAGCATACTCAATTCTTTCTTTTTGTTCCAATACCTTCACACTGTAATCATAAAGGTGTATTAGTAATTTCTATTTTAGTTTTTCATAAAAATCTTTAATTAACTTTTCTTCGGTCTAGCTTAATGTACCAGTAGATATATTCAGCAAAATTTGTGCTTGTTGCACTCAAATAAGGAACCCTGAACTATTCGAACCCTTGTTCAAGAAGACCCATAATATATTTAAAAACTAACCGTAAGGAAATTTAGAGTAGTTAACATGATAAACCCACCCAACTCAACTTATTAAACTATCACATATTCACAGCAAAACAGCCAATTATCTACTTCTACCTTAAAAAAAATAAAAATAAATAAATAAATAAATAAATAAAAACTTAACCAAAATTATAAATCCTACAATACCCATCAATAAAAAAACTCAACTTTATAGTAAATAACTGTTAGGTCACCATTTTGTAAACACAAGTATGATTTAGAAAGAAATAAGATGAGAAATAAGATTGGTTGATTATGAGACAATATGAAAGGTGAAAGTGCAAGAGTTTCCTTAAGATAATCAAATAACAACCAAACTAAATGTTTACATAAGCTTACTATTTATAAGGAAGGAGTTAGGGCAACACTCCCTTCCTTCCTTATCACTTAATTCGTGGGCTTCAAGCCCATAGGGCTTTTACACATAAGCCTTGTAACTTGAAACTTAATGAAATAAATACTAAAGCAACCTATTACAAAAGGTAATGACCGAGACTTGACTAAAATACTAAAGTATGATCCCAACAATCTCCCCCTAAGGGTCGGTCATCACGGTTGCTTGACGTCTTCATCTTTGTCGTTGACTTGTGACATGTGAAACTCTAGACGTCTTCAAAATGTTTGAATGATAATGAAAGTACTTTGCCCTTTGTCTTTGTTCTTTGGTGATGATGTAGTGATTGTATCACGAAGTAGTCTGCCATTCGTCACTCCTGCGTCTGTGGTGGTTGATCGCCATTCCAACATACTCATATATCTTCGGTCTTTGTCTTTTACAAACAAGAAGTTCCTTTTCATGCATTGAGATCTTGGTCATTATACTTTGTAGATTCTTCTTATTGGTGTAGAATCTTTCTTTGAACTTTGTGTTGTTAAGATCTTTGGGGGAGCTTTCTTTGACTTCAAGATGTATGTATGAGCATGTTGGAATCTGCCATCATGGAAGTGAGATACCTGCGAGTAAACAGTTAGCAATAAAACAACCGGTACTTACGGATAAGGAATTAGAGCTCATCAACAGCATATTGTGAAGACTCCTTCTAATCCTTATCCAGGCCGTTCCCATATCAGATACTCCCGAAGGAGCTTACGAGACCTACTAAGTAGCTCAATGACTGGGTGAGTCGCTGGGGATCACTCCACGACTATAGACCGTAATGGAACCACCGCAAACACTAAGCGTAACCCTTGTGGGGTTACCGAAGTGACCTGCTGTCAGGGCTGTTTGATGTTGACCCTGGCAGGATTTCCGTTCAATCATTGAGAAATACTTACTTAAACCTCTCATAAACGTTCTCGGCAGATTTCTAAGATCTACGAAGGACTCGATAGATTACAACTGATGCCCATTGATGTAGAACACCAGTTGTAGAAATACTAAGTGTTCCTAAGAGATCTTTGATGTATCTCATGGCTCTAGACTCTATAAGTGCACACCTAGGTTTCTTATGCGGAGACTGGGGATGAGTCTCCTGCTTCAATATCAACCGTCTCTAAGAGATAGGTCGATAGGTTATGCGGGTTCCCCGTGAGAATGAAACAAGTCCTTTTAAGAGAACTTGAGTGGTTAAGAAGGTTTAGTGCATTGCGTCACTGGGTCCATGACGACTTTGTCTTCAATACCGGTGTTGTCTTTTGCAACAACCAGTAGCATACGTATTGAACCCGGTGTCTGCCCTAAGGTTGAACATATGGAGGGCTATTTCTTTTCACCCTTTTATTTACTTTTCTTTTTAATTCTTCAACTCCTTCTTTCCCTTTCATTCATTTCTCCTTTTTCGTATCATACCTAAGGACTTCTAATTCTAACTATGGGAGATGTCCTTGGGTAGATCCCTCCGGCTCTGGCGGATCATAGGACTGATATTCCTATCTTAATCACCTTATAACTCCGACAGTAGCCAAGAAACCTTTGATTGAAAAATCTCTCAAAGTGTTTGTGTTAATCAAATATTTTGTTTAACACTTTGAGAGTTTTGTGTACACTTTTGAAGGGCTCCCCCTGCACATGTGCTCATAAGTATTTAATAAATTTGCACATGCGGGAGGAGCAATCACTTTTGAATTGATCCACTTTTCGTGAACAAGACCGATTCGAGACACGCTTACATCACTAGTTAGACTAGCTTGAAGTTATTACCCGGCCTGATCAAGTTCACAGAAAGTTTCTCGAGACGGTACATTTCTACTAAGACATATCCTTTTCGAGACACGCTTACGTGGTTAGTTAAAGAGATGCATTGTCAGTTTTTAGGTGACAACTAGCTCTAGTAACTAAGTTGATGTTATTACCCGTCGAGGATAAGTCCTTTTGATGTTACTAACTTGTATTATCTCGTCAATTCCTGGGTCAATACTGAGTCTAGCTCGCACATGATACAATTTAAAGCTTTGACTTCGTATATTTTAATCACTTTTTCATTTTCTCCCCCTCAAAAATAGCATATAAAAATGGTGTTTTTGACAAACTTTTAGATTAAAATATGCCTTTTGATTCTTATGGGGAGATGCACCAAGAACTTATGAATTAGAGCAAAGTATTTTGGTTTGACAAGTGCTCCCCCTCAACAAGTGATTAGGTCTTATTGAGGTGAAATACTTGTCCTTTTGAGCAGAATTATGAAAAAATCATAAATGTTTGATTAATTCTACTCAAAAGTAAGAAGCCTTCGCTCCTTATCTAAGGATTGAGGCACTGAAGCGTACCTCAGGGTCCTTTCTTTACAAGTATGGGTTGTGCACTGTAATGCGTGCACAAGCCATTATGAGATTAAATATTGATAAATCAAATCAAATTCTTACAATTTTACTACCAATCAGATCTCTGAAATGTCAACACCGGAAATTTTGATCTTCCTCCAACATAGCTTTCCAATCTCCTGAACTGATCCCTTCGCTTCAATCGGTTCTCAATTCTTAAGATGAATCTGCGGGCATCCCTGACCTCTGTTGTATTCCACCGTTTCGATTTACCCAAAGCAATGTCATCGACTCTGCTCTTGATTCCATCTCTGACGAACTTCAATGTTTCATCACAGAACTTCTGAATTTCGGTGTAAGCCATGAAGCAGTTGCGACCATTAACACTGCGGTAGGTGAACCCAAATGGATGTTTGATCAAGGTGTATTGAGGCAGGTGTTGAAGATCGGGGATGTTGAACATGTTGGGTTTGGTGAGATTGAGCTTCTTCTGATAACTTTCCACTCCTAACTGAAGGTCTTCTACTCTTTCTCTGATGACTATTTGCCTGATAAATATTAGGAGAGCTTGGATAAAGGCAAGTTGTATCTCTTTTGGCAAGCCACAGAGTTTGCCTTGAACTTTGAGCAGATACAAGTCTTCGATGTCATTGAGGAGTAGTCGTGGAAAGTCAGACTCGGAAATGTCGTACTCCTTTTCATCAAGTCTTTTGAGTGTGATTTTGCTGAGGAAGGGGTACCCAAAGTGAGTGACAGTCGAGATGAACTGAATGGAGACTATCTTCAAATCACTTGCTACATCGCCCATCGTCTGATTAAGTCTGCTGCTTCGATAGTATTGTGCCCGGTTTTCTGGCCAATGATGAATGCTGTAAAGTGCGTTCCGGTCATATTCAACAATTTTGTCAATGAATAAAGCTGTAGCTTCTTCTTCGATGGCATTGTCGAGATATCGAGCTGCAGGGAGAAAGGCGAGTGAGGTAACGTACTTTTTCTCGATCGTACTTCCAAGCTTCAAAAATTCCAAGTCTGTATTGAAGAAGAACATGTACGGGATCTTTGGTTCATTAGTCCTCCCAACCATTGGTAGTGGTTTCGACCAGTCAGTAATGTAGGGTGCGGATTTCTTCGTGACCGGATCGACAAAAGATTCAGGGTTAATCCAGTCAATATCGCTTGACATGGCTCGAGCAATATTTTCCAGATGATACTCAAGCTCGATGGAGTTTGCAGACCGATCTCTGAGAAGATTAAATGCTTCATTCTTAATTCTTCGCAACTCTTTCTTATTCATCTTTTTCATCTTAAACTTGTGTTGAAGTAATTGAGCATATTCCACTGTTCGACCATCTTGAGGTTCCTGATTGTCTTCCAGCGGTGGTTGTGAATTGATCATCTTCTCAAACCAGGAATACTCGGCAGTCTCATCTTTATCGAGCCATTGAAGGACGGTTTTGGGTTTCTTGGGTTCCTTTCCTTTAGATGCGGTGTCCGGTTTGGGTTGATGATCCTTTCCTTTTCTTGCTTTCTTCTTCTTGGATGACGGTTCTGGAACTTCATCGGGTTGAGGAATGTCGTCACCACCGGTGTATTTGAAATGGTCGTGTGCCTTGGGAGCAGAACCTGATGCCTTCGGTTGTTGAGAGGAAGTTGTTGTGGTTGGGGGGATGACCGGTGTATGAGATGAGGGTCCTTCGGCTTGTTTTTGTTTCTTTGCCTGAGAATTCGGATCCCTGTCTTCGTCATCTCTTTGACGCTTTAGCTTATCTGCCTCTGTGCTGCAAGTCTCTTTGTTCATCTTGTCTTTTAGTGCTTCTAGGACTTTGGCTTCTTCAGGAGTCAAGGTGAACTTGTTTGCCAGCTTTTCTAAGAGTTGAGCTTCCAAATCATCCAGAGATAGTCCTGGTAGAGGAGCAGTAGACTTGTCGGTACGAAGAGTAAAGGTTGTTGATCGGATTACTTTCTTGACCGCATGCTCTGCGAACTTGGTGAGTTCATCTCTCATGGGTGCCAGCAGATCTTTCAACTCAGCAACTAGGTGTTGTGCCATGTATTCTTGTGCTTGAGCTGCTAGAGTGGCTTCCAAGTTCTCTTGAACATCTTTAGCTAAGAAAGTATCAACTTTGTCTTGTAGCTCTTGGAAGTTCGAGTTCAGCTTCGTTAGTTCAGCAACTTGGGTTACAAGTGTTGCAACCTGATCTTCTAGTTTGCTTTTCTTCTTCTCATGTACTCTCTTGAAAGCTGACTTGAGTAACTTTGATGCAACAGAGGCTTTGGTGCTTGGTTTCTTGATAGATTTGTCATGTGTTGATTCAGATGCAGGGGGTGATGATTGTGTGGATTCAATGATGGTGGTAGAGTCTTTGTCATCTCCTTTCTGTGGTTTGGGTTGTACAACTTCCTTGACTTTGGCTGCTTCTTCTTTCACCCTTTGTTCTTCAGCCAGTTTATCAGCTTCGGCTTTAAGCCTTAGTTCTTTAGCAAGCCTGGCTTCTTCTTCCTTCTTTAACTTTACTTCAGCCAGTTTGTCAGCCTCGGCTTTGAGCCTTAATTCTTCAGCCAGCCTGGCTTCTTCTGCCTTTTTCAGTTGTTCTTCAGCCAGCTTGGCTGCCTCTTCTGCTTTCCTGCTCTCTTCCATTCTGATTGTTTCTTCCAGTTTGGCTTGAGCAATCTCTTCAAGCCTGGCCTCTTCTGCTTCCTGTTTCTTCTTCAATTCTTCTTCCTGAGCCCTTTCTCTGAGCTCCATTTCTTCCATAGTCATAAGTCTTAGAGCATCAGTTTCCATGGGATCTTCATCTTCTTCCTCTCCCATTGCTGTAGTAGTATCAATGTCTGTGGGAGATACTGAGGGATTTTCATAAGCAACTAAGTCTGTGTTGATCCCTGTGGTAGGCTCAGGGATGCTGCTTGATCTGCCAGCTTTGGTGGTCTGAGAGAACACTGGAGGTGGAGGTAGATCAGCATTGATTGCATCAATTCGGCTATGGAGGAGACCCAGATTGAGAGCCCTTTCATTTTCTTCTTCGACTGAAAGGCCTTCAGTCTCTTGTTCAGCTGTTACTGGTTCCTTCATCTTCTTTCTCCTGATCATTTCTTCTTCCAAAATAGTCTGAGCTTTGGTGAATGGTCTTTGATTGAGGTATGATGGATACACAGCATTGTCAGCAAATGCATCAATGTCATTATTCCAATCTTCGAAGGTCAAGTCTTTGTCATCTATGTCATCAAGGTTGACATCCTTGTCAATGTTAGCAAATGCTTCCCTATATACTGGACCTTCGTCGGATTCGGTTTGCTCAGAGTCAGATGGTTTAGGAGAGGATTGTGGTGAGGGAAACCACCCAGGTTCTGGAATAGATGCAGGCTTCTTGGTTGGAATCCTTCTCTTGAGAGTACCCTTCTTCTTCTTAGACTTAGTGGAACTGCCGGAGCTCCCAGTCTTGGTACCTGTCTTACCCTTAAATGGTTGAACTTCATCCAAGAAACCAACTTTTTCTGCTTCGAGAGCTTGTTCGTAATACTTGTAGTTCTTGCAAGCCTTAACTTTGGCATTCAGGAGACAATCGGGAAGTTTCTTTCCCTGCTTGCGTGTGCTGGTGTCCATTCTCTTGATGACTCTGAGAGTATGTTCATTTCTGAATGTGTTCTTATCTTGGTCATCGAGTCTCTGTGGGATAACATCGTACTCACGAAGGAAGCTTTCGATGAGTAGTTTTGTGAATCGGACAAACGGAATGTTGGTTGTCTTGTGTTGAATGTGCCATACCAGGTCTTCCCAAATGATGCTGGCATAGTCAACTTTCTTCACATTAGCCACACCCCAGAAGAGCTTGAGGTGTTGGAGTTTTGGGTGTTCGTGGCCTGTATCTCTGCCAGATAAGGACTTGGCAATCAGAATGTATAGGGTTCTCCAAGGTTGTGTAAGATATCTAATGTTGACCCTAGAATGTCTGGTGATAACCTCTTCTGATTCGTCATACCCAATATCCCTTAACCACAATATCAACTCTTCTTCAGTGGGGACTGGAACATACTCTTCATTTGGGCCGAGTTCTGGTAACCCAAGTTCATTCCTGAGCACATCAATGTCCACAGAGACCTGACGGTTATGAAGTGTACAGGTGAAGGAAGCCTCCCCAAGATCTAGCTGTAGTGTATGCCAAAACTGGTGGATGTAGAAGCAGGAAACCGAGGTGGACTTGGTAAACAGCAGCTTATTCGGGTGGTAAAGAAGAGCATCTATAGCCACAATACAAGAGGACTCGTTGCAGGTCATCTTGTTGAAGTTGATACGAAGGTTGTTCTTACCAATCTTCCTGGTGTAGTTATCTGGGAAAGTCTCTTCCCATGAAAGCTTAGGTTCGGGCTCTGGTCCGTATGGAATGTCGTTGTGTTCTGCCATCTGAATAGATCATAAACAAACACAAACATGGCAATTGTTGACTAGGTTAGCAAATACATTCAATTATGAAGTACATATCAATAATTGCATGTTATACATTGATCAGTGGGGGTTATTGTGTGTGTGAAAACTTTTGATATATGACAAACTTGAGTTATATTACTTGGTAGAATCTTAAAACAATTCAGTTACAACATAAGTTTATCATTACAAGAAGTTACACATTGGAAAATTTCCCAACACTTAGAAAAAATTTGGATTTTGACAAGTTTACGCGTAAGTGGGTAACTTTACGCGTAACCTGACTTAAGCGTAAGTGTAGAAATAATGCGTAAGTGCAAAAGCTACGCGTAAGTTAGAATATTACGCGTAAGGTGAATCTTATGCGTAAGATCAATTTTATGCGTAAGATAAATCTTAGGCGTAGGAATTGAAACTTACGCGTAGGATTACCTTTAAGCGTAAAGATGTAACTTATGCGTAGGTAATGACTTATGCGTAAGTTCCAGACTTATGCGTAAGGTCAGAACTTATGCGTAAGAGTTACATTTATGCGTAAACTATGTCTAATCCAAGACACAGTTTGTCCACATGTCGAATCTTACGCGTAAGATTCAATCTTACGCGTAAGATTCAATCTTACGCGTAGGATGAATAATTAACGCGTAGGATGAACTATTAACGCGTAAAGTTGCCTTTTCCAGAAAATTCACCTTTCGTAATAAGAGTAGATTGATTCCTGAAAGGTTAACACACAACCACTGATCAATAATCATTATAACACACTTAAATACCCAATTTTACGTGTAAACATGCCTAAATTCGATTTAACGCGTAAACATGTATGAACACTTAATCACAAACACAATTAAACTTGAATCTGGGTATGTATTAGCATGGGGCAAGTGTTTCTAACAACCTAAGGATCATATGGTCCAATTATTAACACAAATCATCCACAGAATCTCAAGATTAAAACTGCTAGTGTACGAACCCTAGATCTATGAATCTTGATCAAAAGCATGTTTCTGATACAATTAGACCATAGTAACATGATCCTAAGCATACAACAACACTATCCCCATCACTAATTAACATCACAACACACAAACACAAGAACCCCTAATTATTCGTATGAACCCTAATCTATAAAATTGATCAATTGATGTTTCTGGGTGCAATTGGAGTGTGAAAACATGTTAATAATCAACCTTAGACCATTTCCCAACAATCAAATCAATCATAACATAACAAATTTCTGGATTTAAAATCTACGCACAATCCTAAGACCAAATAATCGATTATGATAATTTTAACCGTTGGATTGTTAAGAAAATTAAAACCCTTGTTTAAAAACATGATCAACAACGTTTGACACTTACAGATTCGAAGATTGATGCACGGATTAGATGAATGACTGAGGATCATTGATATTGGTTGGTGAAAAAAGTTATTACTTTAGCAGGTAGAGTAAATGCATGGTCAAGGTGTGTTTTGACCGAGTGTAAAACAAGTTACAAGTAATGACACAATTGGTCCCTTAACCTAATAAAACATTTACTACTAATGCCTAAACACATTATCACATATAACACTCGTTAATTTCACCAAGACATGATAAGAACAACTTGTGCTACTCCCCCTCAACCTTAGACCGTAGTCAAAAACTGAAAAATTAATTAAATTGGTTAAGGAGAGTAACCCAAAACACTTTAGAATCAACACTTATGATAAAGGATGTAATTATTTTTGGTAAAATGCAAGTATAAAAGACAAGATATTTTTGAGAAATTTTGAAAAAACTTTACTTTTCCTCCCCCTCAACACTTGTTTTAAATAATTGAAGACATTTTATAAAATAGTGTTGAAAGAGGTGGTTTATACTTGCATTTTTTTTTTGAAAGAAGACCAAAAATCTTTTTGAGTTTTTGATTGGTTTTATATTTTTGTATTTTGTTTTTGAAAAAATATTTACAAAGATAGTTTTGATGTTTGACGATCAATTGTGTTTTAAAAACTTTTCCAGATCCTCTGGAGTCAAACATCGCATACCAATTTGGTGAACTAGACTAGCAAACCTTGATGGCGCTAAGGATTTGGTAAGTAAGTCCGCCAATTGGTACTCAGTCCCAACAAAATAAAGTTCAACGGTACCCTTTTCCACATGCTCTTTGATGAAATGATATTAGAGATCGATGTGTTTGGATTTGCAATGATGTACTGTATTGCAGGAGATGGCAATTGCACTCTTTGAATCACAGTAGATAGGAATCTTGTTGAATAGGTAGCCATAATCCTTAAGTTGTGATCTCATCCAAATGACTTGAGCACAACAAGCAGACATGGCTACATATTTAGATTCTGTTGACGACAGTGATGTGCAGTCCTGCTTCTTTGATTGCCATGACACAAGTTTGTCTCTGAGAAATTGTAATCCACCAGATGTGCTTTTGCGTGTGTCTAAACATCCTGCATGGTCAGCATCTGAAAAGGCAATTAGTTCAAAACTAGAATCCTTCGGATACCAGATTCCCAAGTTAATGGTTCCCTTTATGTATCGAAGGATTCTTTTGACCTCACTGAGGTGTTTTTCAGTTGGTTTGGACTGATAGCGAGAGCACATGTAGACCACAAATACTATATCAGGTCTACTAACTGTGAGATACATGAGGGACCCAATCATACTTCGGTATTTGGTAGGGTCAACTGGAGTCCCATGTAAATCAGCATCTAGTTTTGTGGTATAGCCCATTGGTGTATTATAAGTATCACAAGACATCATTCCATGTTTCTTTAAAATTTCAAGAGCATATTTGGACTGATTTATAAAAATTACCACGGGGTGATTGATGAACTTGTAGTCCTAGAAAGAACGAAAGTTCACCCATCATGGACATTTTAAAATTATCTTTCATTAATTTTGCAAAATCATTAGAGTAACTTCGTTTTGTTGAGGCAAAAATGATGTCATCGACATATATTTGAACAACAAGTAAGTCCTCCCCGTAGGTTTTTGTAAATAGTGTTGGATCCACCGATCCTTTAGAAAATTTATTGGCCAGCAAGAAAGTGGACAGTTTGTCATACCACGCCCGTGGGGCTTGCTTAAGTCCGTAGAGTGCCTTTTTGAGTCGGTAAACGTGATTAGGACACTCAGGATCAACGAAGCCTTCAGGTTGGGTAACCTAAACTTCTTCACGGAGTTCTCCATTTAGAAATGCTGTTTTCACATCCATTTGGTAAACCACCATATTCCTGTGTGCAGCATAAGCCAAAAAGATTCGAACAGCTTCATGTCTAGCCACTGGAGCAAAGGATTCAGCAAAATCAAGTCCTTCCAGTTGAGAGTATCCTTTCGCTACCAGACGTGATTTGTTGCGTATGACAGTCCCTTCTGCATCAAGCTTATTCTTCCAGATCCATTTTAACCCGATGACAAAGACTCCGTCAGGTCTTTCAACTAATTCCCAGACTTCTAATCCTATGAACTGTTGAAATTCCTCTTGCATAGATTCAATCCAGTTGTCATAAGTCATTGCTTCTTTGATGTTCTTTGGTTCTTCGTGACAAACTGTGAGTGCATATATACAAGTTTCTCCATCAGTGTGAAGTCGTTGTCTTGTCATTACAGGTGCATCTGGATGGCCAATAATATGAACTAGTGGATGGTCTCGAGTCCATTTGTGTGTTGAAGGGTGTAGTTGATAAGTATCTCGCATGTTAGCAGGATCCAAATTGCGTGTTGACGACTCAGCTATATCAGGAACTGTAGTAGCCGGTGCAAACGGATTAAAGAACGCATCAGGATCATGCTCTGCGGGTTGTGGAACTGATTGTTGTGTTGGATCTTCAGCTGGATGGCGGGAGTTAGAACCAGTTTGTTCTGCTGTAGATGGTGATACAATTGGAGGACCGTCTCTCTCAACACTTGTAGTAGTTTGTTGAGGTGAGTCTGGTACTGGAATGTTTTCAGGTTGAGCAGCGGAATTAGGTGAGACCTCAGTAGGACGGTATTCAATTGTTTCATCAAATAGTGGAGCAAACAAGGTTTCTAATTCTTTGCGGTTGAGTGGCAATGGTTCAGTTGAAGATGCCGGAGAGTTAAGACGGTTAAATTCGGGTCCTAAGCTGTGTTGCTCAGAAGCCATTTGTGTGAGCTCATCAAAATTTGCGTGAATGGTTTCTTGAATTTCTCTTGTTCGACGATTCCATATTCGAAAACCTTTAGAATTTTCACAGTATCCAACGAACACTCCAATGTCAGCCTTAGCTTTAAGTTTACCTAAATCATCACGATCATTTTTCGGATAGCAAAGTGCTCCAAATACATGAAAGTAATCAATGTTCGGTTTCCTTTTGTGAACAATTTGATATGGTGTTTTGCGATGGCGTTTTGTGATCATGCAACGGTTTTGAGTATAACATGCGGTTGAAACAGCTTCTGCCCACAAGTAATCTGGTAATTGAGCATTAATCAACATAGTTCTAGCAGCTTCCACTAACGTTCTGTTGCGTCTTTCAACAACTCCATTCTGTTCTGGGCTTCTAGGAATAGATGTTTGATGTTCAATTCCCACTTTCTCATAATATGACCTAAGTGTCTGATTCTTGAATTCAGTTCCATTGTCAGTTCTAACTATTCGTACCGTGTTGCGTAACTGAACTTGAATTTTAGTCAGAAAGGTGATGATCATTGAAGGAGCCTGATCTTTACTTCGTAATAAATAAACCCAAGTCCATCTGGAATAATCATCCACAATTACAAGAATGTAGCGTTTACCGTTGATACTTTGAACACGCATCGGTCCACACAAATCCATATGAAGCAGTTGCAGAACATGATTCGTACTGTGCTCAGGTTTTGAAGGAAAATGAGCCCGAGTACTTTTTCCTTGTTCACAGGCAGGACATAAGTGATCTTTGGTGAAACGGAATCTTGGAAATCCATCAACAAGTTTGAACCGAGCAAGGTCAGTCATAGTTTTGAAATTCAAGTGCGAAAGACGTTTGTGCCATAACCAAGATTTAGTCGATTCCGCTTTGGAGAGAAGACATATCGGAGATGTTGCAATCATATCTGACATCGAAATTGTATAAAGATTGGAGCCACGTGAGCCATACATTAGATCGTTTCCTTGTAAGTCACAAACAAAGCAGGTTTTCTCATGAAATGCAACTTCTAGATCCCCATCACAGAATTGACCAACAGAGAAAAGGTTGTGTCCAATGCCTTCCACATAGTAAACACGACTAATTTCAATGTTCCCGCTGATATAGTCACCATATCCCATGATTAGAGCGTAATGATCATTCCCGAATCTGACAGTACCAATAAACTTTGAGACAAAGTTGTGTAACAGTTTGAGATTGCCTGTCATATGTCGGGTGCATCCGCTATCAACAATCCAGAGGACAATCTGTACCACCTGCATCACCAGAAAAAGACACGGATGGAACAGAAGTAAGGGTGGAACCCAAATAAATTGCGGGTTCCTGTTGGTTAGAAACACATGTATTCAACAATTTAGGGATCCATTTAAAGTCTGGTTTGTGTTGTAACCAACGTTGCCAATTCCAACTAGTTCTTGCTTTCTTAATGTTAAATGCACTATTAGTTGGCTCTGTCCTAGATTTATTCTCGGCACTTATGGGGGTAACTTCAACTTCATTAGAAACCGTAGAAGACGGCTTTCCTAAGTTAGACTTAGAGGCAATAGTGGGCCTAGAAGGAATGCGTGTCCTACGTTTCTTATGACGATTGAGAAGAGAATTAGCTAAACATTTTGTATGATCACCAGATGATACGCTTTTACGACAAAACAAGATGCATTAATATTCAAAACATTCAAAGGTTCAGCATTCGTTACATTTAGATTTTGATTACAATTTGCCAGATTAGAATCTAAATCTGATGCAACATGAGTTTTATTCAAGTTCCTAAGTTGGTCTTCTACTTCTTGAGCTTCTAGTTGTCCTCTCTTACGTTGCAAGATCCTATTCTTCTTTTTACTTTTTCGCTTGGGTCTGCTAACGCTATTAGTGGAGACTAGTCCTGTAGAAGTAGAGTTATCAACATTAGTGTTTTGAATGACAGAATCTTTAGCAGTTTTGTCTAATTTATACATTCCTGGTGCTATCACCGTGGTGTCAACCATTTTTCCTTTTTGGAGTATCTTAATTTTCTCTTTCAAATCAATGATGATGTGATTCTTATCCTGAATATTTGACTCAAGTATGCCATTGCAATGTTTAATGTCAATGTGGTTTTGTAGAAATGCGTCATTTTCAATTTTTAAATCCGCAATTTCTTGCTCATATTTGAGACACAAACTTTTGAAAGACTCATTGTTTTTGCAAAGCTGACAAGAGGTTGAAAGATTTTGTTTTTGAAGTTCCAATTCTCGTTCAATACTTTGAGGTTGACACCATTCAATCCTCTGTTTGAGTAGACAAATTTCTTTTGAAAATTGTTTTGTCACATCATCATTTGAACTTCTCAACTTATCATTTTCCTGTTTGAGTGTCTCAATTTCCGCATTCAACAAGTTATTATCAACGCAATGATTATTCTCAAGCATAGAAGTACCAGATTTATAAAGATCATTCATGATAACAGACAAAATATCAGCATTGAGAACTTGTTCCAAGAGTCAATCAGCATCATTTTTTAAAACTCTATTTCTTTGCTTTTGAACCAAAATGTCATTTTCAGTTGCATTGAAAACGTTTATCATATTTTTGACCTCCTTTTGAAGTTCCTGATCCCAACGTGTAGCACAGAGACGGAGGTGTTTGACAATTGGCAGCATTTGTTTTTGAAAAATATCTCTTTTTTCTCGCTCGTAAGCGGATTGAAAAGTTTCAACTTTTATTTCAGAATTGCGTGCAATTGTTTCCTCCAAAATTTTGATGTCTTCCATAAAGGTTTTGAAATAATTTAAGACACGACAACTTTTTGGTAAAGGTGTAAGTTCACCGGATGATGGTAAAGGACCATTTATTTGTGCTACAGTTTGGACAGGGACCGCATTAGAAGATGAAACATATGACACTTCGACAAACCATGATTTCTCAGGTACGTCCTTTTGAGTAACAAAAGATTTAGAAAGAGGTGGAGCTTTTGAATAATCATATGGTGTCCAATATTGAACATAACTCATTTTTGATCGACTCTCGTCTTCAAGTTCTTCTTCTTCCTCAGTATCAAAAACAACAGCACGCACAATTGTATTATCAAACATGTGATCAATACTGTAAACCTTAGGATTTTCTTTGAAAGCTTTGTGAAGAAACATTGATTTAAAATCGCAAAGTGCAAATCCTTTATCGGGTCTCGGTTTTAAAGCAAATTTCTGAATTGTTGTGACAGAGTTCCCGTGTTTGTAAACAATGTGACGAAATTCTTTGAGTTGTTTTTCGAGATCAACAATATCACCGAGTAAGTCATCTATATACTTCCATTTACGTATTTTATGTTCCCAAAACTCCTTTTTGCAATTTGACAATTCAGTTTCTGTTTTTGAAAGAACTGTTTGAAGACGTTCAACTTGCATTTTTAATTCACACTTTTCACTTTCGAGTTTCGAAATCAACTTTCCGTTTGACTCAATTAAATCTTGTATTTTGCGTTGAAGATCTTGTTCTCTGTTGTAAGAATCTTGAAAAGCTTTTTCAAAACTTTTTGCATTTTTAATCTTGTCTTCCTGATTAGAAAGTTGAATTTTATAACACTCAATATCTCTTGCAAGTGACGCATTTTTCTCTTTTAAAACTTTGTTTTTCTCGTTGCATTTTATGATTTGCAATTGTTGAGCATCCAGTTGTTTAGATAACAATATTAGGTCAGGGTCTGGATCAAATGATGGTTCATGTTGGTCAAAATGATCATTTTTATCATTCTCAATAGGATCATCAAATGAAACAGCTGTGTCCTCATCAAATGTGACAACTGTGCTTATTTGTTCATCTGTTTGAGAAGATGAAGATGATTTAGATGGAACAACTTGCGCCATATCTGATTCATATGCAGACGGTGAGACTATATCATTAATAAAGCATGCATTGAGGTCATGTACCTGAGACAAGCCGTCAGTGTCATACACTGGACCTGAATCATTAAGCTTAAGTTCCTGCATGTTGGCCATAAGCATCACAGCTGCATTAGCTTCTAGATCTTCCATGTCATCATCGTTGTTCACATTTGCCATGAAGTTGTTGTCCTGTTTAGGGAAATGTCCATCTTTTTCATCTTGAAGAGCCATGAGTAATGCCTGCTTGTGAAACTTACTAACCCGAGTTCTTGGTTTGGGACATGCTATAGCTATATGACCTTGTTCATTACAATTATAGCACCACACTGCATTCCCTGAGTTGGAGTTCCTAGTTGCAACTGGTTCAGACCTTTGCTGAGAAGATCCTGAGTTGTTCCTGAACCCTCCATTGTTACTAAACCTTTGACCATTCCCATAATTTCCTGAAGAACTTCCTGAACCGGATCGACCATAGTTACGATTCTGAATTTCCACTCTTCCATCATTGACAACAGCTTGATTCCTTGTGTTAGAAGATGAACGTTGACGGTTGTTTATTTTGTTGGAGAATTTGCTGAAAGCACGAGCAATAAGAGCAAGTCCCTGATTCAACGTATTGAAGTCATCATCGTCATCATCATTGGAGTTGGTGTAGTATACAGCTTCATTGTTGTGTGATGGAACAAGTTGAGTAGAAGCATCTTGTGGAGATGAATCATAAGGGACCATTTGGTTCGAGGTGGAAGATTGTGGATAACTGAAGTAGTTCTGCTCTTGAACATATGCATGATTTGACATTGGTGGTGGAGCATAGGGAGATTGAGCTACGAGAGCCAAAGAATTTGGTGTAGAAGTTGGTGTGTATCCTCCTCGTAGAGCTCGATCTTTTTCCACTTCAGGTTCATGATGTTTCAGAAAATCATACAACAAACCATATGGAGCATCATGAAGATTTTTTGTTTGACGAACAAATGTCACATATTTATGCCAATCAGGGCCAAGACTACCAACAAATTTGGAGTTCACAGCGATCCTTGGTAATGTGATTTTGTGACGTTCCAGATCATTGACCACATTTGTGAAACGATGATAGTAGGATTCAAGTGACTCTCCTGGTTCAATTGTGATGTCAGTGTATTCCATGTAGAGTTTGGATTCCATATCATCTTTGTTCAACTGAGTGCCTTCCATAAGGAGATGAACATGTTCCCACATAGCTTTGGCTGTTTTCTGAGCATCGACACTTCGGTAGATTGGATTAGGTATACCTTGAAGTATATAAGCCATTGCATACTGATCAGCTTCACGATGTAGTTTCTGTTCTTCAGTGAGTGCAGATTCTGGAAGGGGTCTATCACCAGGAGGACGTGGAGGATCAGCATGTGGATCACCAGCTTCAAATCTTGTTGGCCACTCAACTGGTCCTTCTAGTATCACTTGCTTCAAGAGTTTCCCATGAGGTTTCTTCAGTTCAAGAAATCGTAAGAATCGACTTGACCATTGAACATAGTTCCCAGGTGTAAGCATTGGAGGTGTTTCAAGTGATCCTGCCTCATGTTGGGATTGTTGAGTTGTAATAACTTCACACATTCTGTCAAACCAGTGAGGTTGTTTGGAGGAAAACTGAGTGTTTTGTAGTGGCACTTGAAATGGTTGTTGTTGAGGAATGATCTGATGTTGTTGCATCATTAGGTAATGATGTAGTGGATTGTATGTTTGTTTTTGAGAAGGTTGTTGATTCATTTGGTGCAGAAGGTATGGTTGTTGCTGATACTGCTGATGTTGAGGTTGCTTAGTATGAGGGAAGTAATGATTAGGTGGTTGAGACATCTTAGAACACTTGTGTAGAAATGGATCTTTGTAGAAGATTGAAATGCACGTTCCTTTGAGTAAGTTCCAAAATCCTTGGGGTAAATTCAATTCTTACGCGTAACTTAAATCTTACGCGTAAACTGTTAAGTTATGCGTAAAGAGTTAGTTTATGCGTAAACAATAAGTTTAGGCGTAAGTTTAGACTTATGCGTAAGGTTTAAACAACCAAACAAATCTTCCAAACTTATCCAAGCTTGAAAGATATCCGAAGTCGAAGTAATCCACTAACTTATCCAAGCTAGGGAAGTACTGAGTCACCGGAACACAAGGAGAAGATCTTAGTTGAAGGTTAAGCGTAGAATCTGAAACTTACGCGTAAGATAGACTTATGCGTAAAGTTTAGGCGTAGGATCTGTCTTGTGCATAGGAATTCCTACTTACGCGTAGAAAATGACTTTATTCGTAGGATTTAAGGCGTAGACTTCCAAGTAACGCATAAAAACAGGGTTTTGACAAGAGTTACGCGTAAGAAAAGGGTTTTGACCTTAGTTACGCGTAAGAAAAGGGTTTTAGGCCAAAAGTTATGCGTAAAAAGGACCAAAAGTACTGTTGACAGCTTTAGAATCGTACTATTCACCAAATTTACGCGTAAACTGGCCAGAAACTTGAAAAATCTCAAATTTTTGAAGAAAAAATGCTTAGAAATAAGGTACTTTTGATCAAATAACTTCACCAATACTTAGAAAACACTAACTATTGAAGATTTTGCTACCAAAAACTAGTTTTCCAATATCAAAGAAGCTATAAAACCTTAAAAAAACCTTAAAAATCACTACTTTATGCAAAAACTAAGCTTCAAATCACTATATCAACCTTGAAACTTGTCCAAGCTTCAAGATTTGAGTGAAAGAAACAAAGAAAAATGCAAAAAGATGAAAAATAAGCACCAAATCTCCACGTTAAATCAAAGAAACACACTTCAAACTCTAGTAGGCGAATGATACCACTTGTTAGGTCACCATTTTGTAAACACAAGTATGATTTAGAAAGAAATAAGATGAGAAATGAGATTGGTTGATTATGAGACAATATGAAAGGTGAAAGTGCAAGAGTTTCCTTAAGATAATCAAATAACCAACAAACTAAATGTTTACATAAGCTTACTATTTATAAGGAAGGAGTTAGGGCAACACTCCCTTCCTTCCTTATCACTTAATTCGTGGGCTTCAAGCCCATAGGGCTTTTACACATAAGCCTTGTAACTTGAAACTTAATGAAATAAATACTAAAGCAACCTATTACAAAAGGTAATGACCGAGACTTGACTAAAACACTAAAGTATGATCCCAACAATAACTACAATCAACAATATAAGAGATAAATTTATAATTAAATTGCAAAAAGAGGGGAACATCAATTACATTCCATGACCAAAAGCAAGTGCAACTTGAGAGGGTTGTCTCCATTCATCATCTCTGCAATTTTAACAATTAAAATACTTACAATAATAATTGTATGACTGGAGAATGTATTAAAAGACATCCTTTGTCGAAAAAATATCGTTTATTTGATGGTTTCTAGGGTTTAGGGTTGAGGAGGATGATTTTGTGGCTATGTGTTATGTTTTTCGGTGATAAGAAATTGATTGGGAGCCGGTTGTTTTTAAATGTTACAATTTGATCCAAATCTATCAAGGTATTAATTCCAAGTACATGTGTATTTTTAGATTTTGTCTACATATGTTATATAAAAACGATTTTTCAAAAATTTAATGCCAAATTAAGAAATATTTAAGTTGTTTTAGTTAAAAAATTATTTTTAGAAAAATAATATTAATTCAATTATTACTTAATAATGAATGAATTGATTTTTTTGAAATGAAAAATTCCAATAAGGGTTTTGTTTTATTATATAAAAGATACTCATTTTTTTTTTTTTTTTTTTTTTTTTTTTAAATGTTGAGTTTAATCTCTTCTATCAAATCAAATAGAGATGAAAAGTGGGAATTTGTCCATTGATATGTGAAAAAAGTTTGGTATGTAAATGATCTTAAATCAAATTCTTTTTACTCGTAAAACTAATTAACTTCAGTTAAAATCATTTTAGCGAGTCTCGTCGAATAAAAAAAAAAATCATTAACATCTTAAACTATGACCTTAAACATCCATCGTAACATTATAATCTCCAAGTTAAAAAACTTTAAACTAACTCAAAAGAACAGTAATAACATTGAAAAATAATAAGTTTTATAGGTACAAACATACAATTAATTTGATAAACAATTACTATAATTATAAGGATATTGGTAGCTTGTTGAAAATTGAGAGGCTTATTTTGCATGATTTAAAAGCTGGAACTAAGAAAAGAAAAATAAAAAAGAAAATTGAGAGGCTTATTTTGCATGATTTAAAAGCTGGAACTAAGAAAAGAAAAATAAAAAAGGGGGGAAGAAGTCAAGAACCCAAAGTGCACAGCGAGTTTTGAACTTAAGTCTATGGAGATGTCTTTCTTTTAATTGTACGTTACCCGCTAGAGCACATTGAGTTTCTAGTATGTGTTTCTTTGTCTAATAGTTAACTACATATTAGTTTGTAACTTTGTATTATTTAACATTCGTCATTTACGGTAAATAACTTTAAATTATTATATAGATTGGAGACCGGCCTGAACCGAGAAACTGGACAGACCATATTTCGGTCCGATCCTCAGTCTTTCATTTTTTTTATCTTCGGTTTTCTATTGAGTTCGATCTTACACAAAATCAACGGACCGGTGAACCGGACTAACCCGAACATCGACCGAGAATTTAGGTCAGGTCCGGTTTTCGAATTGTGCTCGGCCCTAGTTGACGTCAACAACAACAAAACTCACTCCCGCCATAATGTTCATGCAGGAGGTAGAATTTAAACAGGCCATATCTCTGTCTTAGTGCAAACAAATTGTAACACCCCCAATTCATGATGCAGCGGAATTCAACTTGGGTGTTACTCGACGGCACAACAGTCATAATAATAGAAAACGATCTCTAAACGAATCGTAATAAAAAGAGTTGTCATTCATATTATTCAAATATATCAAAGTTTACATAGTAAGGTCCCAAAATGATCCATTGTTTCAAAACACATCAATATAAAGTCTATGATGTTTTTATTGAATGACATAATAGTTTATAGCCTTCTTCCTTCGGTACATGCCCTTCCCGCTCCATTCTTGATTATCATGGACCTGAAATACATGCTTAAGAGGTCAACACAAAGGTTGAGTGAAATTCATAGAGTTTGTTTAACGGTTGAACATAATATGTTGGTAGTAATGAGTTAATTAGACTCATACTTATGTTAGAAAACAAAACAGTTATTATTATGTACTAAGCTCATGCAACCAAGACGTTAACGGGTACCAATATCAATCGGTGGTTATGTTGCCCCGGTAAGTACTTTGCCGTCATACTTAATGTTTTCAAATATAGTGCATTCGTTTGAACTAACTGCTCAAACAAATGGGATTCGTCAATCCTAATAGGCCTATTCACAATACTCGCACTCACTAATACTAGTGATTTAATGGTTCATGATAGGGGCCTAGGATTGGCAAGGTAGGTACTTAGTAATAATAAAACAATCAGGCAGCATACAGTTTCAAAGCATTGTGTTCGGTTTAAAAGTAGCATGTATTCCCCCCAAGGGTTTGTAAAACATTGAAGTAATGTAAAGTGGGGCTATGAACTCACCTTAAGTACGATAGCAAGTAATGAAGGTGATGGTCGGATCGTGTAGGTTTCTACGAGCAACCTATAATAGAATGTTGCGACTTAGGATTTGTGTGAAGAATATAACGGAGTGCCTATATATATATCTTGCATTTAGTCCATGATATGGTATGATGTATATTGTATGTCTTTGAAAGAAAAGATTCATGAACATGTATGTTTTGTATATCGTTTACTACCGTTCGGGCTGACATATTTCAGAAGTCATGTTAGTAAGCGTTCGAGGAGCCAGGACACTTTAACTCGTAAATCCACAACTCATCTCGACGGCTTACATAATGAACTCCTCACATGAGGCTCCCTACTATTGTAGTAGTTGATAAAATATATAGATATAAGTTTTGATCCGAAAAGTTACATGTCCGATATTTGGATAAACTTAGGAAAGTTTATTTAGTACATGAAGATTGTTATTAGGGGTAGTTTCATATGTCTTGAATGACCATTTTCTCTTGGTAAAATCTCATGGTTCCCTTTTAGGTGAAGTAGAACCAAATTGCTTGTTCATGTTATCGGCTAATTCATTGTTTCATGTTTACGCCTATGTAAGTTGGTATGGTCATTTCGTCATGGCCTAGCCATGACCTTTGGTCCTTGTTCCAAGGTCATGAGACACAACCTTGGCTCTAGCCATGGTGGTGGTCTTGGTTATAGGTCATAATAACTCTTGTTCCTTTGAAAGTATAACAATAGTATAGTGACTTAAAATATGTAAATAGCTGTCAAGAAACTGAGAAATATCTCACTCAGAAGGCGTTTTCAAGGCTCGAGCCTCTTTGTACCTGAAGGAAAACGTGATTCCGGACAACTTTCGTGTTTTAACTTTTTCATGAATCGGACCAGAAAGGCCTCTTTTTGCGTGTTTTAGGTTCTGTCACAGAAACTTTTAGGCAGTTTTGCCGGAAATCTTTGGTAACTTCAAATCGCCATAACTTTTGACTCGGTTACTCTTTTTAGGTGGTTCAAATTGCTATGGTTTGCTTGTTAAGTCCTATACTGTAATATGTAATAATCCAACATCATATTTTTACCATTTTGATCAGGTCTTACCAAGAAATTCACTAGTTTGCTTGTTTTAGTAACTTGTTTCAATAATCCATTATAACAACATCTTTTACTCATTTGTATACATCATGGACATTATACAAGACATAATATAGCAAGAATAACATGTAAATGATATGAACATGAGAATTTAACAAGAAGCATGTTAGGTTTAGGCTTACAACTTTTGGCTTTCTAATTAAAGAAAGGAGTAACAAGTAAGGAAATGGACTTTGATAGACTTGCTTCAACCCTTTTCACTTCATGCAACCTTTCTACCCTTGGTATTCTTGAAAGATGTAATGAAAGTTGAGGTGAATTGAGTGGATTTAAACTCAAGAGCAATCACCAAGTATTCTAGGGTTTGGAAGATTTTTGGTAAATAAAAGCTATCTAGGGTTTCTATCTTGAACTTCACTTGAACTTTGCAAGAACTTGGAAGAAAATAAAGCTAAGGAGAGAGTGTTGTGGTGTGTGTTGATGGCCGGCCAAGGAAGGGGGGAGAGGGGCTTTATATAGTCTCATGAGGAGGTTACTTATCAAGACTAGTCAAAGCTTCCTTAAGACACTTCAACATATGGAACTCATTCAAGACAACCTAGCACAAGATCAAGCCACCCAAGGGTGTGACTCCCCCCCCCCCTTTGGCGGTTCACCAAGGATAAGGGGTGAGTTGGCTTGGTCTTGATATTATCCTAAGATATTAGATGCATTTTGACTCCGGGAAATGCCAACCGTAAATGATTAGGCCTCAAAACGTAAAACCGAGTGTCGTAAAATTATGAAACTTTAAAGTATTGTTAGACATGTCCATATGTCCCATAATAAAATATAAAATGAGTGGTAGGTGTCATTTGGGTGGTAAAACCCTGCTAAAAGCTGGAAACACGGGTCTAAACGCGTAATACATAAAATGTACGAATATTGCGTAAAATTGAGAAAAGTGAAATGTTACTTTTCTAATATGATATAAATGATTTAAAATGACTTATAATGTCTAGACTGGGCTCAGTCTAGTGTCGGTTGGTATTAAATGTCTTTTAGACATCAAACCGTAAGCCTAAAAATCACGAAATGACTTGTAAAATCAGGGAATGATTTTTAGTCAATGGAGGAGGGAAAAATATGTTGACTTATTATAATAAGTTGAAAACTCAAATCATTTTAGAAACGCGGTGCAGGTATAGGCTAGGGTTACGGCTGAGTAAAAACGCTTAAAACTGAAAATTCCAGTTTTTCACGGCCGAGGTTTATTCTGGTCATATTTTTCTCAGTCATGATTTATTCTCAAATAAATCATGAGTGTGTTAAACATTTTTCTGATGTGGGGTCACCTGACGGGGTCAAATTTCGTTGTGCGTAGAATTTCTGATTGACGTTTTACCCTAAAACGTGTAATTCTGTGTAATTCCTTAATAACTTTCACGAAAATGATCTGACGAATGTCAAACATTTAATTTGCCATGGAAATGATTTATCACTCGAGAATATGAAATAAAAATCAACTTTCGGGAAAATTTCAGAAAGAAATGAATAGTAAAAATGAATAGTAAATTTTCCGGGAAAAGTAATTAACCTGAATTTGCGAATTGTTACAGTCTCCACCCCATATGAGAGCTCCGTCCCGGAGATCAATTAGCGTTAGGAGTAGAAGCTTCGTTGGTAAAAAGATGTGGGTATTTCTTACGTATCTGGTCCTCTCGTTCCCATGTGTATTCAGGACCACGTCGTGAGTTCCAACGAACTTTGACAATTGGAATACGGCTTTGCTTGAGTTGTTTGACCTCTTGGTCCATGATTTCTACGGGTTCCTCAATAAATTGAAGATCATCATTGAGTTGAATTTCGTCGAGTGGAATCACGAGTAATTCATCCGACAAACATTTCTTTAGGTTAGATACATGGAAAGTGGGGTGTACACTACTGAGTTCTGATGGAAGCTCAAGTCTGTACGCCACAGGGCCAACCCTGGCTAGGATTTTGAATGGTCCGATGTATCTTGGGTTTAGTTTTCCTCGTTTGCCGAATCGTATCAAGCCTTTCCAAGGTGATACCTTTAGCATAACCCTATCTCCGACTTGGAATTCTAGGGGTCTGCGTCGTGTGTCGGCATAACTTTTCTGTCGATCTCTTGCGGCTTGTAGTCGATTTTTGATCTGTACAATTTTATCTGTTGTTTCACGGATGAGTTCTGGTCCAGTGAGTTGAACTTCTCCCACTTCAGCCCAACAAGCAGGTGAACGACACTTTCGACCATAAAGTGCTTCAAATGGAGCTGCTTGAATACTTGCATGATAGCTGTTGTTGTAGGAAAATTCGACTAATGGTAGATGAGTATCCCATCCTTTTCCAAAATCTATTATACAAGCTCGAAGCATGTCTTCAAGAGTTTGGATGGTTCGTTCACTCTGACCATCGGTCTGAGGATGATACGCGGTACTCATGTCTAGATTTGTTCCAAAGGCGTCTTGGAGTGACTGCCAGAAATTGGAAGTAAATCTACCATCTCTGTCGGATATGATGGATATTGGTGCACCATGTCTTGAGACTATTTCTTTTACGTACAGTCGGGTTAGTTGTTCCATTTTGTAAGTCTCTTTGATTGGTATAAAGTGTGCGGATTTTGTGAGACGATCAACTATGACCCAGATGGAGTCATAACCGCTTGATGTCTTTGGGAGCTTGGTAATGAAGTCCATAGTAATTCTTTCCCAGTTCTAAGTAGGAATTTCTGGTTGTTGCAATGGACCAGATGGTTTTTGGTGTTCGGCTTTTACTTTGGAGCAGGTAAGACATTGGCTAACATATGTTGCAATGTCGGCTTTCATGTTCGGCCACCAATAGAGTAACTTAAGATCGTGATACATTTTATCAGATCCTGGATGTATGGAGTATTTGGACTTGTGTGATTCATGCATGATCAAGTCTCGTAGGCCACCATAAAGTGGTAACCAACTTCGACCTTGAAAGCATAGAGTTCCATCTGAACGGGTTTCGAATTTCTTTTGTATCATGCCATCCAACTTTTCCTTTTGGATGTCTTCTTGTTTCACTGCCTCAGTTTGAGCGTGAAGGATTTGAGTAGGAAAGTTTGAATTTATGGTTAAAACTAAGGCTCGGACTCGCAGTGGTTTAACCCGTTCCTTTCGGCTCAGGGCGTCGGCTACTACGTTTGCCTTTCCTGGGTAGTAACGAATGTCGCAGTCATAATCACTTAGTAATTCCAACCAACGACGTTGTCTCATGTTTAGTTCTTTTTGGTTCAAAATGTGTTGTAGGCTTTTATGATCGGTGTACACAGTACATCTAGTACCGTATAGATAGTGTCTCCAGATTTTTAGTGCAAAGACCACGGCTCCTAACTCTAAGTCATGAGTGGTGTAATTTTCCTCATGAACCTTGAGTTGTCTTGATGCATAAGCCATGACCTTATCGCGTTGCATCAACACGGCACCTAACCCTTGGTGCGATGCATCACAATAGACTACAAAATCTTCGATCCCATCTGGCAATGCTAGGATAGGAGCACTACAAAGTTTCTGTTTGAGGGTTTGGAAAGCTTTTTCTTCGTCTTGATTCCACACGTATTTCTTGTCTTTCTGAGTTAGCTTAGTCAAAGACTTTGCTATTGAGGAAAATACTTCAATAAACCTTCGGTAATACCCAGCTAGACCCAGAAATTGACGAATTTCTGTAGGGGTGGTAGGTGTTGGCCAATTTTTGATAGCTTCAATTTTAGCGGGATCGACATGTAAACCGGTCTTGTCAATCACATGCCCAAGGAATTGTACAGATTGAATCCAAAATTCACATTTGGAAAACTTCGCATACAATTTCTCTTCCTTGAGTAGTCCTAAAATTGTTCTCAGGTGTTCTTTGTGTTCCTCTTCGTTTTTGGAATAAATGAGAATGTCGTCTATGAATACGATCACGAATTTGTCCAAATATGGTTTACACACCCGATTCATGAGATCCATGAATACTGCCGGTGCATTTGTTAACCCAAACGGCATCACTTGGAATTCATGGTGACCATATCGTGTCCTAAAGGCTGTTTTTGGAATGTCTTCATCACGAACTCTAACTTGATGGTAACCTGATCGTAGGTCAATTTTTGAGTAATAGGTTGAACCTTGCAATTGATCGAATAAGTCATCAATTCTTGGTAGTGGGTATCGGTTCTTTATGGTTAATTTGTTTAGTTCACGGTAGTCAATACACATTCGTAATGACCCATCTTTCTTTTTTACGAATAACACTGGAGCTCCCCAAGGTGAGGAACTGGGTCGAATAAATCCCTTGTCCGAAAGTTCTTGTAATTGATTTGAAAGCTCTTGCATCTCTGAAGGTGCTAGCCGGTATGGTGCGCGGGCAACTGGCGCCGCTCCTGGTATTAAATCAATTCTGAACTCTATTTGACGATTTGGTGGTAGTCCGGGTAAATCTTCGGGAAAGACTTCAGGAAACTCACGGGCAATAGGAACATCTTCGAGACGTTTTTCATAGGATTTCTTTTCGGTTACGTGGGCTAAGAAAGCATAACATCCTTTCTCAATGTACTTCATGGTTTTGATACATGAGATGATGTTTATTCGAGTTCCACTTTGATCACCACGAATGATCAAAGTTTCATTGTCACATGGAATGTGCACAACTCTTTCACCACAAATAATGTTAGCTTGATGTTTAGACAACCAATCCATGCCAATAACAACATCAAAACTTCCGAGTTCGATTGGCATAAGATTGATGTTAAAGGGGTGGTCTAAGAGATTAAGGGTACAGTTTGGGATTACAGTATTGGTATTTACTAAGTCACCGGTAGCAAGTTCAATACTATAACTAGTGGTTAAAGTGATTGATGGAATATCAAGTAAAGGCGCAATTCTAGTAGATATAAAGCTCATATCAGCACCAGAATCGAATAAGACTTTAACAGGAATGTTATTGAGTAAGAACGTACGGGTAACCACGTTCGGGTCCTGGTGTGGTTCTCCATTTCCCATGACATAGGCTCTACCACGAGCACCTCCGCCTTGGGGTCCTTGGTTTTGAGGACAGTTGTTTTTGTAGTGTCCCCTCTCACCACACCCGAAACATGTAACTATGGGCTGTGTGTTAGCCCCAGTAGCTATACCCTTGCCTCTACAATCCTTGGCCAGATGTCCGGGCTTTTGGCACTTGTTGCATTTGGCCGGGCAAGGACCTTCATGATGGTAATTGCACTTGGTACATTGTGGTAGATTACCAACGTACTTACCACCAGCAGGTGCAGCAACATAAGCCGTCGCGGCTTCTTGTCTCTTGTTCTGCTGATTGTGGTGGTTGTTGTTTCGGGTTTGGTTGTTGTTGTTGTTGTTGTTGTTATTCCCACGGTTACCATCCCATGGTCGCTTGTTGTTGTTGTTGTTGTTACGGTAGTTGGAATTGTTGGGGTTGTTGGCATTGCTGTTGTTGGCATTGTTGTTGGTGTTGTTGGGGTTGTTTTGCTTTCGGGTTTCCGACATACGTACCACTTGATCCATGAGGCTACGGGACATCCGCATAGCCTCATCAAGTTCCTTGGGATTTTCCGAAGTCACATTCCCCTGTATGCTTGATGAAAGTCCCCAGATATACCTTTCCAACAATTTTTCCTTTGTGGAAACCATTGTTGGACAAAGTATCCTCAATTCCTGGAATCGACGGTTGTAGGTTATGATATCATTACCCCTAACCGTATGATCCCAGAATTCAACCTCCAGCTTTTGCATTTCGCTGCGAGGGCAGTATTCCTTAATCATCATTTGTTTCAAATTAGCCCAAGTAATTTTGTAGGCATTCTCAATGCCCATGGGTTGAGCAATTGAGTTCCACCAGGACAATGCCTCATTCAACAAAGTACTCGTGGCATACTGAACTTTGTCAACCTCAGTACATTTACTGACTAAGAATACTGACTCCGCTTTTTCGAACCAACGGGTCAAACCTACAGCCCCTTCAGTACCCTTGAATTTAATGGGTTCACATTTCAGGTAGGAAATGAACGAGCAACCATTTGGTACTGTAGTAACATTGGTCACCGGAGGGGTAGTAGAGTTTGGTCCTCCAAGGTTAAGACTGGCAAGTCTGGCAGTCTCTGCAGCTATAGCAGCTTCCGCAGCAATGGCGGCTTCCGCGGCTGCTGCAGCATCAGCAGCTGCTGCAGCCTCAGCGGCTGCTGCAGCTGAGGCTGCTGCAGCATTAGTAGCACCAGCAGCTGTGGCGGCTTCGGCAGCTGCTGCAGCTGCTGCAGCTACGGCTGCTCGTTCCGTGACAAGTGCTGCATTGACACTGTCCTTTACCAGTTTGCGGATGGTGGCTTGTGTCATCGTTGGTGGTGTCTTTTTCTTGGGCGCCATGATTCTATTGTTCAAAAGATACATTGTAATTAGAGAGTTGTGAGATGAGCACAATTTTTGATAAGAATGATAGGATAATAATGTTTGAAACTTAAAAACATAACACATGATAGTATATAAAACAAGAGTTTTATTTATATAACGTTGATTACAAAATCGAACTTATTATAAGTTCATTCAAAACTTACTAACTGATACTTTCAGTTAGTAATTACAACGTTGTACTAAAGATAACTAGTACTATAACACTAGTCTAACGTCGGTTGGGAGGTTGTTGTAGTCCGGTCGGATTATTATTCCCGCGTGTTGCTAACACATCTACACTTTCATTTGGACGGTATTCTTTGACATCCTTTTGGTATAGCCTTTGTTGTATGGAACTCATTTGAGTTTGCATTCCACACAAATCATTCTTAAGTTGATACCTATCAAAGTTTGCAACATCTAACCGGATTTCTGTGGTGTTTAGGCGGTGAAGTAGTTTATGAATTTGTACCGCATCCTGTTCTTGGGCCCTCTCAACCAAAGTGAGTCTATCCTTGATGTTATCCAAGCCAGTCAAAGGATTTAAGACTACTTCCCCAACATGAGTCGAGTCACTCTTCACGTAGCTCATGTCAAGCTTAAACCAATATAGGTCGTCTCGAGCATTCATGGCATCCATTCTAGCAGAATTTACCTTGGATATACATTCGTGCATTTGACTTGCCATTCTTTGAACTTTGAGTTGGGTTAGGTTGAGAGCTTGTTTCAAAGAGTAGATTTCGTATTGAGCTGAGTTCACGAACATATGTGTAGATGTAGATGTTCCGCCGGTTTGGTAGGTAGATTTCGGAACTTGAGCTGGAGTGGTACGGTTAGATTCGGATGAAATTGGTGAAACCGGAGGTGGAGATGTTAATGGTGATAGATGTGGCACTATTATTTGTTCCTCCGCTTCCTCAATGTCATTAACCATTTCATGATCCTCTTCGTAATCATCGATGTTTATGTCCATATCCATTTTAGGATCCTCATCCAAATCTACATCTAGATCCTCATAAGGTTCTTCCTCGTCGTCGTAGTCAATTGGTTCAAAGTAAGGATCATCGGGTCCGGGAAGAATAGGTAAATACTCGGGCATAGCAGGAAGATGATCGGGAGATGGAGGTGCGGACATGATGTCTACAATTAGTATTTCGATGTCAAAATAAATCAAATGCTTATGGAAAATGCTCAAACTATGGCAATGTGCATATAACAATATACAAATATGTTCATGTAGCATAACATGTGTAATAAGTCCATAATCTTCTGGAGGATGGAAGGCACGAAGAGCGGAAGGCTATAAAAATGTTTTTGCTTGTTATTGTAGTTATAGTTTAGGTCTCACTTAGACCCGTTTCTCTATAACCATGGCTCTGGTACCAATCTGTAACACCCCCAATTCATGATGCAGCGGAATTCAACTTGGGTGTTACTCGACGGCACAACAGTCATAATAATAGAAAACGATCTCTAAACGAATCGTAATAAAAAGAGTTGTCATTCATATTATTCAAATATATCAAAGTTTACATAGTAAGGTCCCAAAATGATCCATTGTTTCAAAACACATCAATATAAAGTCTATGATGTTTTTATTGAATGACATAATAGTTTATAGCCTTCTTCCTTCGGTACATGCCCTTCCCGCTCCATTCTTGATTATCATGGACCTGAAATACATGCTTAAGAGGTCAACACAAAGGTTGAGTGAAATTCATAGAATTTGTTTAACGGTTGAACACAATATGTTGGTAGTAATGAGTTAATTAGACTCATACTTATGTTAGAAAACAAAACAGTTATTATTATGTACTAAGCTCATGCAACCAAGACGTTAACGGGTACCAATATCAATCGGTGGTTATGTTGCCCCGGTAAGTACTTTGCCGTCATACTTAATGTTTTCAAATATAGTGCATTCGTTTGAACTAACTGCTCAAACAAATGGGATTCATCAATCCCAATAGGCCTATTCACAATACTCGCGCTCACTAATACTAGTGATTTAATGGTTCATGATAGGGGCCTAGGATTGGCAAGGTAGGTACTTAGTAATAATAAAACAATCAGGCAGCATACAGTTTCAAAGCATTGTGTTCGGTTTAAAAGTAGCATGTATTCCCCCCAAGGGTTTGTAAAACATTGAAGTAATGGAAAGTGGGGCTATGAACTCACCTTAAGTACGATAGCAAGTAATGAAGGTGATGGTCGGATCGTGTAGGTTTCTACGAGCAACCTATAATAGAATGTTGCGACTTAGGATTTGTGTGAAGAATATAACGGAGTGCCTATATATATATCTTGCATTTAGTCCATGATATGGTATGATGTATATTGTATGTCTTTGAAAGAAAAGATTCATGAACATGTATGTTTTGTATATCGTTTACTACCGTTCGGGCTGACATATTTCAGAAGTCATGTTAGTAAGCGTTCGAGGAGCCAGGACACTTTAACTCGTAAATCCACAACTCATCTCGACGGCTTACATAATGAACTCCTCACATGAGGCTCCCTACTATTGTAGTAGTTGATAAAATATATAGATATAAGTTTTGATCCGAAAAGTTACATGTCCGATATTTGGATAAACTTAGGAAAGTTTATTTAGTACATGAAGATTGTTATTAGGGGTAGTTTCATATGTCTTGAATGACCATTTTCTCTTGGTAAAATCTCATGGTTCCCTTTTAGGTGAAGTAGAACCAAATTGCTTGTTCATGTTATCGGCTAATTCATTGTTTCATGTTTACGCCTATGTAAGTTGGTATGGTCATTTCGTCATGGCCTAGCCATGACCTTTGGTCCTTGTTCCAAGGTCATGAGACACAACCTTGGCTCTAGCCATGGTGGTGGTCTTGGTTATAGGTCATAATAACTCTTGTTCCTTTGAAAGTATAACAATAGTATAGTGACTTAAAATATGTAAATAGCTGTTAAGAAACTGAGAAATATCTCACTCAGAAGGCGTTTTCAAGGCTCGAGCCTCTTTGACCTAAAGGAAAACGTGATTCCGGACAACTTTCGTGTTTTAACTTTTTCATGAATCGGACCAGAAAGACCTCTTTTTGCGTGTTTTAGGTTCTGTCACAGAAACTTTTAGGCAGTTTTGCCGGAAATCTTTGGTAACTTCAAATCGCCATAACTTTTGACTCGGTTACTCTTTTTAGGTGGTTCAAATTGCTATGGTTTGCTTGTTAAGTCCTCTACTGTAATATGTAATAATCCAACATCATATTTTTACCATTTTGATCAGGTCTTACCAAGAAATTCACTAGTTTGCTTGTTTTAGTAACTTGTTTCAATAATCCATTATAACAACATCTTTTACTCATTTGTATACATCATGGACATTATACAAGACATAATATAGCAAGAATAACATGTAAATGATATGAACATGAGAATTTAACAAGAAGCATGTTAGGTTTAGGCTTACAACTTTTGGCTTTCTAATTAAAGAAAGGAGTAACAAGTAAGGAAATGGACTTTGATAGACTTGCTTCAACCCTTTTCACTTCATGCAACCTTTCTACCCTTGGTATTCTTGAAAGATGTAATGAAAGTTGAGGTGAATTGAGTGGATTTAAACTCAAGAGCAATCACCAAGTATTCTAGGGTTTGGAAGATTTTTGGTAAATAAAAGCTATCTAGGGTTTCTATCTTGAACTTCACTTGAACTTTGCAAGAACTTGGAAGAAAATAAAGCTAAGGAGAGAGTGTTGTGGTGTGTGTTGATGGCCGGCCAAGGAAGGGGGGAGAGGGGCTTTATATAGTCTCATGAGGAGGTTACTTGTCAAGACTAGTCAAAGCTTCCTTAAGACACTTCAACACATGGAACTCATCCAAGACAACCTAGCACAAGATCAAGCCACCCAAGGGTGTGACTCCCAACCCCCCTTTGGCGGTTCACCAAGGATAAGGGGTGAGTTGGCTTGGTCTTGATATTATCCTAAGATATTAGATGCATTTTGACTCCGGGAAATGCCAACCGTAAATGATTAGGCCTCAAAACGTAAAACCGGGTGTCGTAAAATTATGAAACTTTAAAGTATTGTTAGACATGTCCATATGTCCCATAATAAAATATAAAATGAGTGGTAGGTGTCATTTGGGTGGTAAAACCCTGCTAAAAGCTGGAAACACGAGTCTAAACGCGTAATACGTAAAATGTACGAATATTGCGTAAAATTGAGAAAAGTGAAATGTTACTTTTCTAATATGATATAAATGATTTAAAATGACTTATAATGTCTAGACTGGGCTCAGTCTAGTGTCGGTTGGTATTAAATGTCTTTTAGACATCAAACCGTAAGCCTAAAAATCACGAAATGACTTGTAAAATCAGGGAATGATTTTTAGTCAATGGAGGAGGGAAAAATATGTTGACTTATTATAATAAGTTGAAAACTCAAATCATTTTAGAAACGCGGTGCAGGTATAGGCTAGGGTTACGGCTGAGTAAAAACGCTTAAAACTGAAAATTCCAGTTTTTCACGGCCGAGGTTTATTCTGGTCATATTTTTCTCAGTCATGATTTATTCTCAAATAAATCATGAGTGTGTTAAACATTTTTCTGATGTGGGGTCACCTGACGGGGTCAAATTTCGTTGTGCGTAGAATTTCTAATTGACGTTTTACCCTAAAACGTGTAATTCTGTGTAATTCCTTAATAACTTTCACGAAAATGATCTGACGAATGTCAAACATTTAATTTGCCATGGAAATGATTTATCACTCGAGAATATGAAATAAAAATCAACTTTCGGGAAAATTTCAGAAAGAAATGAATAGTAAAAATGAATAGTAAATTTTCCGGGGAAAGTAATTAACCTGAATTTGCGAATTGTTACACAAATGTTTAGAAATTTTCTCCGGAAAAATTTTTTTATGTTAAAAGAATAGTAGTATATGGTATGTTTGGCAAAATTAAATGGAGTCGGAGCTATATGTTTTACTTTAAAATATGTTTGACATATATTTGGAGCTCGAGTTTCTTATTGCGAAATTACAAATGAACTATGATTTTATAAATTACATGTGATTTTTCTGAGTGAAAATTTCAACACTCACAAAAAAAACTCGAAAAAGGTGGATGTATATCGAAGTGTCCGTTTACTGAAAGATAAAGAAATTCGTTGCCGCAATGGTGTATTTTTTTTGTCGCTTGACGATTGACCGCTTGCAATATGTTAAATTTTTTTTAAAAAATAATGGAAAGTTGGGTTATTTTTAATGGAAAAATGAACGATTATAATCTTTAGAGAAATTATGATCTATGTTGCACCTCTTAAACTATACGGGTATCTATGTAAATTTCTTTTTTTGTGAGCTTAAACCCTTTTAAAAGCTACTTCCAGAGAGTTTCTATCATCAGCTCAAGCTTCTTCTGTAAGATAGTAGAAGCTTATGTGTCAAACGAATCTTATTTAAAAAGCTTAAACTCCCATATGCCTCTATAAGTCTCCCCAAACACAGTCACAGCGTTGGCCAAAGTTATCGAGGGGTGACGCTAGGTTTTGTGTGTGTCTTTTTTAGAGGGTTTGAGTTTAGTGATGCACAAACATCATTCATGGCTCGAAATAGAGATGCAAAAATAGGCAAAAGACCTGGGTCAGTGGCCTGATTAGCCTCGATTACATAAGCAGGACCAGTTTAGGCCAAAACACAAAATAATCGATGTTTCTCTAACACCTAGTCTAAGGTCTGAAACGTTACAAGAGAATCCGAGAGGTGCATATCTAATTTTAAATGATATTATAACTTAAAAAGGTAAAATCAACATTTGATTAAAACTAAATGGAAATCATAGGGTACAACTGAAGTAGAGAATTGCAAAGCTACAGGCCGACATAGGTTAACTTTTTACAAACATTTGTATCTAAAACAACACTCCAATTTAATTCATAACTCAATAACTATATCTACTATTTTTATAAATGGTCGGACAATGTTATATCATTGATTATAAATACTGTTTACTATATTACATTCAGATACAATGAATTGCCAGAAAGAATCCTATCAGATTAGTGTGCCATTGTTCTTTGTTCATTAATTGAGACTTAGAAAAAAAAATTCAAGTTGGCTACAAGGTGTTTAAGGAAATGCTTAAAAAGAATTTTGAGGTTCTTGACAAGGTGTATTGCCACCAAGGTTATAAAAGGCGTGAGGCGTGGCGTGGCGGCATGGACGAGCCTCAAGCCTTACGCGCCATGGCGGAGCTTTTGCGTTTCTTAAAGCGTCAATAAAACGGCAAAAAAAACTTCATAGATTTATGTATTTATAATTTTAGATCATATTACTCGTACTATATTAGACATTTAGACTACTATTTACTATATAATTACCAAGCCCATATACCAAACTGCCCAAATTCCAAATACTAGTTCAAAATAGTTTTAAAAAAATAAAATAAAAAAAAAATATAAATAAATAAACTGGTTCAAAAAGTGGCGCCACGCCTTACCAAAAGGTGCGTCTTTGCTCGCCTTATTTCACGCCTTTTTGCATCACGCCTAGATCAGCCGCCATGATCCATTTCGTGGCGGCGAGGCCACGCCTTGTGCCTTGGCGACGCCTTTGCGGTGCCTTGGCGCGCCTTTTAGAACACTGCAATCCACGTCTAGATAGAACTAAAGAAAGAAAGAGGGCTTTAAGGATTTGGAAATGGGAAGTGGTCTTTGGTCAGCATGCATGCATGGCATCAATAGTTGTTTTTTTTTTTTTTTTTTTTTTTTTTTTTTTTTTTTTTAAGATGACAACTAACTAGCTCACAAAATATATCTTATGTCTTAATTAGTCGGACTTTAACCCATAACAATTTAATTAGGAGCTTTTCACACAACATAAAGTACCATTGTTTTCTTTGTTATGTTTTCCATCAATAATATTAATGAAATCATCTCTCCTTGAGCCATTCTATTTCTATGCAATTCTATTCTTTTCCACAATTCTATTCTCTGTACCAAACACCCTCATATAGTTTTATAACAGCCTTTACATTATAGAGACCCCCGACCTATTGTTTTTTGTACTTTTACAGTTGTACCACCTGGCCCTTCCAATTTACAGTATAATACAATTTTTTGTCTATTTTGGTTCCATATTTTTTCCAAGTTTAACACCTTTGACTTGTTAGACTTTATATTTTTCATTATGTGCTTTTCATTTCACAGTTTTACAATATAAAGAAATTATAAAAATAAAAAAATACAAAAACCAGGGGGTACAAATGGTAAAAATAGATGGTCCTTAAAACCTTTTCGTTACACAAAAAATGGCATTGGCAAAACATTTTCTAACAGTTGAAGCAGTTTGCAGGACCCAGCTGAGACAAGAGCCAATTTGAAATGAAATAAGAGAAAGGTAAATCCCACCATCTTTTATATATATATATATATATATATATATATATATATATATATATATATATATATATATATATATATATATCTACATTATATATAACAGGAGGCGTATGACGTCATTAATGCCACCTCAATGCCACCTCAATGCCCAGTAATTCATTCTCAGCCATGTCATCACATTGCCGCCATGTAAGCACTTTTTTAAATTTATTTTATTTGCATTTTTTTTAATTAATTTCGAAAATTATTGTATTAGATTTTAGTCGTGTGTATTGATGTGTTTTTCTAAGTGTTTTTGTTTTTAAAAAAACATGGATTCGAACCCAAGATAATCTAGATAGTAGGAGGTTTCTTAACCAGTGAACCACCTTATTATTTTGGTTAGATACTTAATGTCGAAATCTATATAGTAAATCTACATAGTACATATTTTCCCAGCACCCTAATATTAGGTTTACGTAAAATAAATCTTGAGTTCATTCATAATATCTTTTTCTCAAAACCCTAATATCATGTTTTCCTCTAATCCCTAAAACACGATCGATATAAAAAGTTCATCAACCAATCATGGCGTATGAGGTATATATGATCGTTTCATTATGAGTTTTATTTTTCATAGATACAACTGATCAACTCTTTTTGGCTGCAATCATTAGCATAATCAAGCCATTTATGATTTCCTTATAAGCCCCTTGAATCCAAGGCAAGTATTACTACACATTTTTTCCTTATCTTATAATTCTTAACACGTAAAAATTTATTTGTCATCTTTAACAGAATAATTGCAATATGAGCTATGCATTCATAAATATGACTGATCCACACCAGGTTGTACAATTTCTCAAGGTAAAATTATTGGACAAGCTTCCTAAAGAGCTTGGTCTCATTAATATAGTTTCTTGCAGTCGCATAAAAGACAGGTTCGTACTTACAATCCGAAACCACAAGTTATTTTGTATTATTATTGGTTGAAACTTATTTGTATCTTAGTAGGGAATCGCGGCTCAACGTGCATTAGAAGAACATGAAGTTACATTATCTCGGGGTTATGGATGTGTTTGGATATGCATTTTAACAATTGTAGTAACTTACCTTATTCAGATTATATAGGAAAGTCTGCACAAACGTGCTTGAAGAATTAAATACATCATTTGTGTTTCAAATACAATATTGGTCAATGCGTGGATCTTAATTTCTGTTTAAGAAGAAAAACCTGCTAATTGAAACCTGAACATGCAACACGTAAATAGATGAGTATGATGGGAAAATAGATGGGATGCTTGCTGGTGCTTCTACAATCTTTTTCTCAACGGGATTTGCCCTTGGATATTGGGGCTGCACTATCAATTTGCTGCATGTTATATATATATATATATATATATATATATATATATATATATATATATATATATTTCTTCAGGGTCACCAAATATTTATTTCGACTGGTCAACAACAAAATGCATGTGACATTGGTAACACTGGTAATAGTGAAGGGATTTTGTATGACAGACCTATTGAAACAAGCGATGTGTTGCAAACGGTCATCGTTGCAGACTATGTGCATCAATGTTCATCTGATGTTCCTTCAAGTGGGAAGGGAAAGAGTAAAATGGATGACCTTTACCAGCATGCTGTTAACGGTATGTTGCGAGTAGTTTGCGTGGACACCTGCAACTTGCTGCAACGTGCAACGTGTAACTCCTCTGTTGTTGACAACTGTCAGACAGTTGAGCCTGAAGTAGTTGTAGGTGGAGTCGGATGTACCAATGGTTTACCTGATCAGCCCACTCTAGAGACTGACAAACGTGATGCGGTAGTTGTTGGTGTGTCAGCCATCCCAATGCCACTATTTTTTTGCAATCAGAGTTCATTGTATGTGCATATGTCGTAGTGCTTGACGCTGATGTCACTTTTGTGTTTATATTGGAATCTATAAGTGGACGTTCGTTTCAACCAAGCGGTCAAGTGGGTATTTATATCAATGGAAATAAGGTAGCTTTATTCTTGGAAAAGCTCATATTTGAGCAGTTATATAAAGTGTTTGTTAAAAATACCCAATGGAAATTTATTTGACTTTTATTGCTTATCAAATTCATGTTCTATTAATTGACGGGTACTTTTATTTTTTTGATAGAGTTGTGGCGTATTTTTGTGTGCTCTTGGCAACATTCGCTGCACTAGAAGGCCTGACAAACAAGTTCTTCTAAACAAATTGGTAAGATACATTTCGTCCATCTTAGTTGTTGTGACTAACTTACTATCACATGTTAGGTTATCACCATGCTCAACTCAAAGTTATTCTGTCACATTACTATATATATTAAAAGGCGTTTGAAACGACGCCGTGTCATCGTTTTGGGCTCCATGCGTTTTTTTGGCCTGCTAACTAAGGCCCGATCCAATGGCCTTCTCCTTAACCTGCCGACTCACACCATCGCCTCAATTATTCGACAGAAATTCTAGAACCATCAATGGCGACACAAATTGTAGATCAACCGGATTAATCTAAAACCCGATTTGCAACAGGTCACATACGCCAGCGAAATCAGAGGTGGATGATGAGGTCTGGATTACAGAGTTGGTGAAGAAAATAGGGGTCTTGATTCTAAAAAAAATTTCAAATCAAGGTATGAAGTTAAACATTAGATTTTGTTTTTTATTGATCAAAAAAATTTGGTGTTTTCATCTTTCAATTTTTTGATAGTTGTTTGAATCTGACATTTTCTTAATGTCATTTATATGTGTTTTCATTGTATATGTTTTTTATATGGGTTTAGATTGTATTGAAATGGTTTTCGTTTTTGATATTGTAATGTTTTGTTGTAAAAATATTTAATTTATGGGAAATAAGTGAAATTGGTAGTGATTGACTATCCATATACAGTAATTTAGTTTCATGATATAGGTAATAGCAAATTAATTGTGAAATATGTTTGGTTTATATGATTTATGTGTTTGAGGGTATTTGGTTGATGTGATTATTTTACTTCTTGATCAGTCAGGGGAGGGCGACGTGGTAAAAGCCTTTTGAGTTTTCTGTGGGAAGTGTTTACGGAAGCACTATAAAGGTTAAGGTATGAGTTTAAGCTTTTGTTTATGCGTTTCCATTCATGGCCTGATCATGCTACGCATATGTTCTAAATGTCATTTGTTAATGTATGAGTTTAAGCTTTAGTTTTTATTAATGTTTGCGTTTATATGAGTTTAAGCTTTTGTTAAGGTATTCGAAACATCTTCAAATCATGTCTTATAAATAATACATAAGGTATATTATGGTCACAAAACATATAAACGCAAACATTAATAAAAAAAAAAACTGCAATTTTTTATACATAAAATGGGGTGTTTGGGTTAGGTTTTATATAAAAAACAAATTTGCAGTTTTTTTTTTTTTTTTTTTTTTTTTTTTTTTTTTTTTTTTTTAATGTTTGCGTTTATATGTTTTGTGACCACAATATACCTTTATGTATTATTTATAAGACATGATTTGAAGATGTTTCGAATACCTTATTTTCGTGGCTTATGAGCATATCCTTTTTTTTTAAGAAAGTTGTTGACCGGAAAAGTTTATAATATGGATCGTGTTTATACAATGTTCACTCTATCGGTATTGTTATTGTTAACGTAATGTTCAGTTAGTTTAGCTGTTCTTTGGCCCTTTTATGGTAGTAGAGAACTCTATAATATGGGTTAAGTCATTTTTTTGGTATTGACTTATTGGTATGTGTAGCCTTAAAATTTTGGTATTATAACAGTGACAAATAACATGGCTGCAAAACTACATGTGGTAAATCACCTTTATAAGTGTACTCGCATTATCATTTTCTTTGTAGTGATTATGAGCCATGCCTTCTTTGTTATTTGATAACACAGGGACATGATTCAAGGATGCAAAGTTTGTTTGATGGATTAACTGATGGTCCAGATTGGAGAAAAATCAAGTCGATGAGGATAAAGTACGCTTTAAAAAAAAAGTTCAAGTTTAAGTATTGCATTTAGTTTCTGTCTTATTTTATGGGTAAATTTGGAGGAGTTTTGTTCACATTGTTATTTTTTTTCGCAGGTGCCACTTCTGTATCAGGGTTCTGCGGTGCAGCCAGCGGTTTGCCTTTTGATCACTTGCAGAATCTATTTTTTGATCGGGTAAATGCTCTGTTAGAAGTTGAATTTAATCTGAATTGTGTGATTTGAATATTTTCGTTTAAATCCTATATTTTACCAGTCCTTAATTACCAAACACGCTTTTTTTTATGTAGGTTTTAGATCTTTTTGCCAACAAGAGATGGTATAGAAGATAAAAGAAACCGTAACATGTGTTTGTAATGGTTCTATATGCTTTTCACCTGTATATATTTTGGATCTCAGACGCAATATGGAGGACTTGAAAAAGGATCTTCGGAGTCACGAGGGAACGTCTGATTGCATTGTAAGATCAATCAAACTTTCCTAATTTTATATTAATGCATGTAGACGTGATGTTTTATTTTGGATATTTCAGCTTCTTTGTCGTATCCGTGAGCTTATCCTCAAAGAAGTTGGCGTCAGAGACATTCTCAAGAAAGTAATGGTAACGTCTTCTGCTCTTCAAAGAAGTTGGCTTTGGAGACATTTTCAAGAAAGTTAAGGTAATGTCATATCCGTGCTCTTCCGTTTGATGATACTGTGTTTAGTTTGCCTTAGATTTTAGTTAATGCTTTCTATCTGTGCATTTACACTGTTACTTTTTCGTTACTGGATACTTGAAACATGATTTGACCACAAATCATACTCATTCCATTCACTCTTATATTGTTGTTTTCAGAATTAAGTATAATGTTAGAACCATACACTTATGCAGGGTTTCACAGCCAATGCTAACGGGAAAACAGTGTGTATTAGTGTGTGTGCAAACAAACTGAAAGCTGCTGATAGATCGTAAGCTCGAATCATATGGTACAGCTCCTTAAACTTTAACTGTTTTGTCTTGACACTTGCTGTTATAAAGATTATTGTTGTTCAAAATTCAATGCCAGAATTGAGTGTATTGTTAAAACCATGCCCTTATGCAGGCTTTCACAGGAAGTAAGTTAGCATTGTCGTCGCTGGCGACAACAAAGGATGTTAACGGGAATGGAGAAGTGAGTAATTTGTACCCTAACCTTGGAAGCTTTCCCGAGTTATTGTCGCCTTTGTATTTAAATCCTCCTTTTCAATGTAAGTATCGAATGTTGTTGTAATGTCAGAACTGTTCGGTAAGCCTGCTCAAGGTGACCATCATTGTCTGCGTATTTTCTTATGTTTACCTGCATTTTTGTTCCATACGACTTTCAACTCTTTTTTGTTGTGTCAACGACTCTGGGTTGCATAATATTTTGCAGCCCTGCATTTGTTTTAACCTCATAATAACTTACGCTGGCAAAATATGGCCAACTACGACGCCCCGCCGCAACGCGGCGGACCGGCGCCAAACTCGTTTTAATAAAATTGTATCTTAGTAGTTACTACCTATTTTATTGTATCTAAGCTTTGTGCTTTGCTACATTAAGATGCTGCTCTCATTGCAATAGGAATGGATCCATTTACACAAGGGCTCAGTTTGGAGAAGATGTAAGTGAACCCATTAATACATTACTATATCTACGGCTCTAATGAGTAAAACAGTAATTAGAGAATGCTAATTGGTTCCCTTATTATAGGTCAATGTGGAACCACAAAGTGGTTCTATTCCATTTGATGAACGCATGTGCGTTACTGGCTCGAAAGGAGAAATGGTACTTCATAATCTCTATTTCTCCTTAAGCTTTCAATCATACTCGACATCTGGATTTCCTTGACATAAGTTTGTTGATTAGGTCCCTCACTTGGCAATTGTCTTTTTTACATAGTTGTCGAGCACATGTCTGGGAAGACCATGTTATGAATCATCTCAGCATCCCAGGTGTATGTTTTACCCATCCTAAAATCAATTGAATGGTCGGGTTAACAGATGTATTTTTTCTTCTTATAATTCTTCTTTTATTCCATATTTTTTCTAAACTAATCATGCACGAACTTAATTCAGCTATTTTGTGCGTTAGAAAAAATTTAAACCTATTATGTTTGGAAAATTGGAAGTATTTTACAGTTTAACCTATTAAAACGAATCACGGGCTAAATTGGCAACTAAAAGTCATTTTTAAAAGACAGATAAAATGATCATCAATAAAGTTTTAATAGAACAATGTTTTTCTTACGTGGACATATGTTCTGTTAATATACAATAATGTTAAATGACACGTGAAAGGGTGTGATTTGAAGCCAAGCCCATCAAATCTTGGTTTGATATGATTTTAAATGAACTCATATTGCTTAACAAAAAGTCAAAAATGAAATTTACCTGCAATTTATAAAAGTAGGAGATCAATAATTTTGTGCAGCATTTCTCATCTTTTGTTTCATCACTATTTATGTGGTTGCGTATACTGTTTTGATATATGAGTTCATTTTATAGCTTATTTGTTTGGGCGCCTAAATGTCTTTCAAATCGTCCTTTCAGAACATTCGCCTTAGAGTTTAGAGTTTAGGATTGAAACATTCCATAAATACGTACCTATTTCTGTTTTCTTTCAGTTTGGTAACTAGACACTTGGATTTGCCTTTATAAATTTGGAACAAGTTATATAAAGTGGAAAAATCATGCAAGAGGTTACAGTACAAAATAAGTACTACTGTAGTATCTTTAAGTTTGAGTAGTCTAGATTAGTTCCATGTTCTGTCAAGTATAGTGAGTAAGTGATGCACATCAGCACGTGTAAGTACAGAGGATAAACCATTACGTTAGCAGCGTGAAGCTTAACTTGATATTACTGCTAACTGAGCCGAATAGGTGCTTAATTGGGGCACATTAAGCCGTCTATCCCAATTGATTTTCAATGATGTATTACTGGGCACATATTTTATGATGTGAGTTATAGACTGATTGTGGTAGGATCCCACTAATGTTTTATTAAAAAAATAAAAGAAATACTGACTAAAAACATAACTTGTATCTCCCTAAGCTAATATCAAAGCAATCGTACCATACCATATTTCATTCAGTATTGTAACATAATTTTTATCTATGGATATATTGTTATTGCCTGTTTAATGACTAACAGTACATAAAGCGACTTTAACAGATTGAAGTATATGTAAAATCACACAACACACGTCTCTTTTAATGTGCTCTTCTATCTTAAATGCCTTATTTGGATTATTTTTTGCGTCTTTTAGGGAGATATGACTGGTGAACCAAGAAGAGATACAAAACAATGTAATCCAGAAAGAAGATGTACCAGTCTTAGTTGATTGTCACGATACTTCCTCTTTCACTGGCATTTCTCTATTCATTTTTATCCCCGGGAAGATCAGAAAAAAGTCTGAGTAGGCAAAATGGAAAGATATTCAATCAACAACTACCCATAGAAAAGACGCACTATCGCTAAACGTAAAAGAAACAATGGAAAGAAATGTAACACTCTAACCTTTAGGGGAAATAGTCAATTGGCAAGGCTCTAACTCAGACTATAAGGTTTGGTAGTGGGTATCGGTATGCATCTGGAAAGGTAAATAATGAATCAAAATAGAGGACGCGCAGGAAAGAAACGGGGTCCACAGTTGGGAAAGTTGATTGAGTTCCTTCCATTGAGCGCATTAGAGATTCTTTTTTTGAATATGACAGACACAATCTTCGTACAAGCCCGCCCTGGGATTCTGAGCTCCTTGAGGTATTATTTCCATTTGTTAAAGAAGTGTTCATGCTTCATATTAGTTAAATATTGATTACACATATTTGGTCATACTTCATACCGTTAGAGTGTTAGTTCAAGCATTAGTTGGGCTGGGCACGTTCATACTTCAAGTGTTATTTCAAGCATTACTCGAGTAGATTTGGTGTTATTGATTGCATGACACATTGTAGAGGTTAAAGAATGGGCGGGTCAGATGGGCTGGGCAAACGGGCAAAAATGGGTTTGGGTCAACTTGGCTACTTTTTGTATGGGTCAATGGACCGGGTTGGGTTGAGATTTTCTCCCACATAAATAAGTATTTTGATAAATTATTATGGTGGTAAATATGATTAGGAAACTGTGCGGGTATAGGTTTGCAATTAATCTACTACTGTTGTTCCATTTAGAACCTAAACTCCCCCTCTCCAGTTATAGGACAATTTATTAATTTTTGTGTGTAAAAACTCAGGGAATTTGAAGAGAATAATAAACGATTGATAGTCAAACTACATGTAATTCACAACAATAGTTAAATGGCTATTCTATAGACAAAATATTGCCAAAATAAGCTGATTTAGTAGCGAGTCAAAACATGTAAACTTTGTTGTTAATGTTACTTGCCCTTCTTGGTTACTTGACGGGAATAGGGCGCAAGCAAATAGTGAAGCCAAAACTGAAATTGAAAGTCACCTATTATTAACTTTTTTCCGGTAATATGATATTCCATTTTCTGCTGCTGTTAGAGTGCCCGAGGAACCACAAATTGACACCTCCACATCCACTATCGTTCCATGTGCATGTGACTGTCTGCAACCCACTTAGTAACATGCTATAACTTGACATTTCCAATGTTCTAGCTAGATAGAATGTGTAACTACATATTAGGGGAACACACGGGTATGCAATACAAAACGCCGAAACAGTGAACTTTTTATGATAAACTACTTGAAGCTCCAGTTCAAGAAGTGTGTACATCTAACGGTTTCAATTGCACATCTGGAAGCTATGCATTGAGGATATGATATAATTTTAGATTTCCACTCTCCTGTCAATCCAGAAAATGTTTATGTGCTTTCAATTTTGAGTATTGAAGTCATGTTCCTACAATTGTGACTGACCCCGAACTACAAGCATCAACAATGCTCTTTTTATGTCCTTTGTCATAGTCAGGGTCACTTTTTTGGGTTCTTAAGATGCAGAATTTGAACTGACAAAAAGCTACGTTTTGCATATGATTTCAAACTTCAGCCTCTTCACTACATATGATGTTTCTGAAATGAGAAAACAAGTGTTCAGCCAGCCTTTGTTAATAACTGGAAATATTTAGAATGGTGTTAACATATACAAGAATAGCTGTACACTTTAGTAGACTATTTTCTACTAGCTTGTTTTAAGCCATATTATGATTTCTTGAGTCTACAAATAGTACGAGAAATTAAATTAGGACATCTATAACCAGGTAAAAAAAATCATATAAACCTTCGATCTCATATGAGTCTCCATGAAGAAAAGCGCTATAGACATCAAGTTGATCATCGAGCTAGCCTAGCCTTTTGGGCACCAGCATGTCCTCTCTTCCTAGGTGTTGACACAAATGATAATCGGTCATTAGAAGTTGACCATTCAATCACCTGTTTACCAGAAGGGAAGACAAGATAAAGATTCAACAACAGATCTGTGTTAACACAAAGCCACCACTCTAATGTGGCTTCATATTCTACAGTCAAACGACGTAAAATGCTACTAACTTATACGCTTAGAATACACTTAGACGATGTTCAACCCATTTGAACAATTTATAAGCATTGGAATACACTTAGACGATGTTCAACCCATTTGACCAATTTATTTGGTTGTCTACTTTATTATTGTGTACCATTTTGCAACTCAGTTCACGTATGAAAAAAAAATGTTAACAATTGCAATTGTACATGAAATGAAAATAAAATTATACAATCACATCGTTTGTATAAATGTTCAAATATTTTTTAATGACTTATAGTTTATTAATTTGTATTCCCTTTCATATGATTACCGTTCATTTCTTTCTGTTATATAATCACTATATAAATATTTAACGTTGTTTGTAATGAATTAAACGTCACTTAATTTATTCGTTGAAAACGGTCCTGGTAGGTAGATTAACGATGGAAGAATTGAAAGGTGAAGAGGAGTACATCTTTTGATGAAAGAAACGATGTGGTTCTCCTGTTTTGGAAGTCCATCAGTTCAGATTTAAAGAAATGTTTGTTTGAGATAAAGATATCAGGTATTAAGTCACATTTTACGTGACCAAAAGATGGGTTTGCATACGAAGTTGTCATGATTCGGGAGATACGTTTCTCATTTACGATAAGGTTTGGAAATTAAACTAAAATAAGCTTAGTGATTAGTTACAAAATGTAGATGATTCGTTACAAAATGCATAATATAGAGCATGGTAAGGTAGCACAAATAGCTGATCTTCGATATGGTTTCGACTCCTATGACAACAAGGCTTCTATGTGTCATGTGGTTAGTATATGCAGTGGACTTAATATACAGAACAAATAAGTATACGTACGAACATGGAGCTTTTAAAGCAACCAAATATGAAGATGGACCTGAATCTAAAGCTGTATTACAGGAAGTTACTCAAGCCACCTGGACTAGCTAAGCTACTAGAAAATAATAGCCTTCGTATGTCACAACCAAACATGAGTAAATTTTCCATGGTACTCTATCTGTTCATAAAGTTGCTACATTTTATTTTTATCAAATTTGATTACATTGGGACTTGAATACAGTGATGGATGAATGGGTGGAACCTTGTGATGATTTGGTGGCTGAACCGGACCGTCATGATAGTTGTGTAGGGGGTGTAAAATTTAAATTAGAATGTTGCAAAAATAGATGTGAAGAAGCTGTAGGTGTTAAAGAAAGAAAGCTGCTAGATAGTGTGTGTCGGAATCAGTCGTTTGTGAAGTGTGATGTTGATAGTTTAGCTGTACACCTTGTGAAAAATTGTAATGGCGATTTGAGTTGCTTACAGGCGGTGATGGGCATGAAGACGATTAGTAGTAAGACATCATATGTTGAGAGTTCTGCAAGTAAATCAGATGTTATTGACTCACTGACTCATCCAGTTAAGTGTGAAGATTTAACGGCTTCAACGACATCCATTTTACGAGAGCAAACAGTTGTCAAGGTTGAATCAAACATCAAAATAGAAAAGTCAGATCAGCAGCCTGCTACTTTAGAAGATCCTGTCGTCAGTGACTGCTGTTGTTCAAACATTACTAAAGAAGAACAAGGTCACATGGCTGAGGGAGATTCAGATGGCAAAGTTGAGGTCGGTTATGATATCATCGATTGTTTAAATTTTTGTTCAATATACGAAGCAATTAATGGATTTTATATATTCCAGAATTCAACCTCAACCGCATGTTCATGACCTTGTGGTAGTACTAAAGTTCTGTTTAGGTTTGGCTGAAATATTTGTATCAACGATCACTTTGTGACTTTTCACCAGACCTTAAGAGTGAGTTATCATTTAAGTGCCGAACATGACCTGTACTTTTTTGTGTCTACTTTTATAAACGGGTCGAACTGAGATCTTTCTATTCAAATGGATCAAATGGGTCAAACGTCATCCTTACATGTTTTCAAAAGCATTGGATTTCTTTCTTTAAAAAATGGATTATTACAAAATTTATTATAGATAATCATATTTAACATTAAAACTCTAATTTATTTTTACAGAGTTGCAGGAGATGCATGTAGTAACAGTCACACTCATAGTGAGAGTGTAAAAAGGTATCATTCTTATAAGCATTCTAAATTCCAAGTGGATCAAATCTTTCTTATAAAGGGTGAATACAAGTGGGTGATCAACATGTTCTTTTGTTTTTCTAGAATAGAAAATGTTGCAATACATTTGACACATAAAGTGTCTTAACATATCGGTCCCATCAGCTCACACTTTCTCAAACAATTAGCAAAAAAAACAAAGAGCAAACTAATTTAAAAAACCACCACTAATAAATACATGACAATGCACACCAAGATTCAGCTATATTGGCATTGAAGCTCCAAGAAACTAAGATGAATTCTCTAAGCAATAAGTTTTACTCGATCCAACAACGAACTTATAACAAGCAACACTTGGTTGATCAAGAAGACCAGGTTGGGATCAATGTCGGTCACGGCAGAGCTGCTCTCAACATCTCCTCTAAGCCACACACTGGCATTACTACACAATATTATGTGGTCCAACAGTTGTGGGGTTAGTCGCTAATTGGTTGAAAGATTGTTTGTGGACTCAAATATTCACATTCGCATTACATTCGGCTGCTGATGCACTAATTTTTGTGGACTGAAATATTCACATTAGCATCACATCCAGCTGATGATGCACCATTTTTTGCAGCTGGGTCTAAGTGACTAATAAGTGAGATAAATATTTCCATTTGTGTCACATCCCTGTTAACCTGTTCAAAAAAATTGTTGGAATTTTGAAATTAGTAGATTTCAGATTTGATTTTTGAGAGACATTCGGGACATGTCTCTACAGTAAAGTGTACCCTTATCTTCCTGTTACTAGACTCCGTCACCTCCTTTAGTATTGTCAATCCCAGTCCTTTCATCTACACAAAGGTTCCATCTACATGCTTTATGGGTACCAAGAAGATACATGTTAATTCACATTGTGCCAAGAAATCAATAAATTTGCTACAAACCATTCGTTTCAACTTTCAAGGGGATTTAAGCAATTTTCACTTGGTCCAGTTCTAATGCTTTACGCTAGAAAATGTCTTCGAGATTTGGTAATACACCAGGTTCAAAGTAACTAATTGTTCATTACACGCCACAGAAAAGAAAAAGAGGTTACACGCAATTGCACATCGATAACATAGGTATGTATCTTACTTTTCGATAACATAGAAGATCATTCCTATTTCATATTTATATGGCTATGATCAGGTTGACCACTAGGACCTGTTTACTGTGTATATATATTTTAGAAGATGCATGTCTTGAATTGTTAGCTTCTAATATGCCCTGTTCCACATGCACCAATATAATTTATTTGGTTGTGATTTATTTGTTGATATGTATTTCACTTATCTGTTCCTTAGAATTGGTTAGTGAAAGAAAAACTATAAGGAGGTGATGACAGCATTTGAAGTGACTACTCTCACTTGGGTAACTTCATGATGCAAGAATGTAAAGGTTGATAACCTTTTTCTTTTATATTAGTTTTATTAATTATTACTATTTAAAAGCTGATGACATATATAACCTCATTACATATGATACATATATTTACATATTACATGGAATGATCCAAGGGATATAAATATTGGCGGGAATGAGCCCCGTGTTTCAAGCCATGCCCCATTTACACAAGAAAAAAATAGTAAACAAGAACAACGAGACGAGGACGACTATAAGAACCTCAAATGGCAATTTAATTACTATTCAATATTATGATCAACTTAGCTCTTTTTTAACAATAATGGTGACACAATGCTCCACTAAGCGGTATATGTTGGCACTAGATCACCTAGCGAATACTTTTCAACATGGGAATTTGCTTTCGTAGTACACAATGGGTCTAGAGCTACCGTCTCTGCTGCCGACATTTCGAGATTGTTTAATGCACCAAGGAAGTGGTGTTGATGCATTGCCCCATTTGTACGATTGTGGACTTCAGGAACATGCCCAGATATTAAATTTTCTTATACTTATCGTATAATTTTAGTTTAAGTACCATCTTGCCACCACTTGAGGTAAAATACAACACTCTTATTAATTACTTAACATGTATTTCAAATGTATACCATGTGTAAAATACAACAACTTAGACTAAATATTGCAACAAAATATACAATTATCTTTTTGCATGCAAAACATGCATTTCGCACTCGAATATAACAAAAGGAAAAATAACGACCGTTACAACCCAATAACAGCCGATATACCATCCCCTTACACCGACGAAAAAAATAATACTACAAACTTGTAAAAAAAAAAAAAAAAAAAAAAAAAAAAAAAACATATCTTCCTTTTATAAAAAAATAATAAATAATAAAATATACGTCAACCACAGCTATTAATATAATTTTTTTTAACATAAACTAATACCATAACAAAAATACCTAACCTCAACGTCCTTAAATTTAATTTTCAGTTAACTAACAACAAATAAATTACTTACACTTAAAAAATAACAACACAAATCTTATTTTACGCCAACCTCACCTTCTATTAAAAGTTTTTAAACGTAAACTAATACCACAACAAAATTGAATGAAATCAACATCGATAAAATTAATTTCCATTAACTAACACCATCAAAGTTATAATTACAAGTCATGCCCGCCCATCGGGCGGGCTTCGACATCTAGTATATATATATATATATATATATACCCCTTATATATATTAGCAATACCTGCCAAGTCACTAATGCCACATGGCCAAAATGAATTCAAGTCTATTGCCACGTTTAATCCATGTCACCAAAACACGCTCCTGGCACACGCCTGGAACACTTCTCTTCCTCAGAATTCAAAATTTCAGCCCAGTCAAACCTATAATCACGCCTCCTATCACTCAATGCTAAATCAATTCCATAAACACATATGCCTGATCAATCAATTCTATCTTTATCAAAATTCATGATGTGTGTTTTAAACGGCACATATACGAACCCTAATTCACCCAATTGAGATCAACTCATCAATTAATGAAGAACCCTAATTTCAGAAAATACGTATTCGATGAATTGACTGGTCTAATAATGAATCACTATCATCCCGTGAACCAAAGTACAAATTGTTGATCAGAAGTATCTTTTTAATTAGAGATCTAAAGGTATTTTTTTAATCAAATTATGATCAATTTTAAGGTATGATGAATTAGGAATGAATTTTTTTGTTACAAATTCGTTGTTTATTTATTAAAATTTTGTATGATGAAATTGGGCTTAGTCTTTTTATGCATTTTTGTTATTGAATTCAACCATGACTCGATATGAGGGTGACCTTCTTTTATCAGTTTTTTTTCAATTATGTATTTTCATGTATTGCCAATTATGATTTCAGTTTTTGTTCGTATACATGATATGACGATAAAAAATCTAAAGAAGAAATCGTAGCCACTTTATAATGCAAACAAGAGGCTGGTATCAGTAGAGAACAAGCTTTTGTTTCTCCACATACTCATCTAGTATATCCAATTTCGTAGTCCTATTACAATATGTGTTCTTTGAAAATGTAAAGATCTTTTAATTATAGTATTTATTTGCTTTTAATCAACAAATGTGAAACTGTAAAGTATGCAAATCTAACGTTTTGGATCCAAACAATCCTCATTGGGGATAGAGTTGGTTAGATCATTGGATAGTAGCCAAGCCATGGGAAATTCAAGTTACGACAGACAACAATTAGTCATGTGGAGACATGGTCAAAAGGGTTAATATAACTTGAAGAATAAGTAGGTGTTTAGGAGGTTGTATCATGTATGTAATAAAAGTCTTGAGTCAAGTGAACAAACACGTGCATACAATAGAGATCATGGTGAAATCCTAGCGTAACGGCGTAACCCATGAAAGTTCAGTAGCAACTTTTATTGTTGTAAATATATTTGTTACACCAGTTATTTTTAAACAAACTTGGACAACATAATAATTTATGGTTCACGGTTGAACAACATAACTTCGGTAATCGAAATAATAGAAGATGATGTCAATAATCCCAATGATCAAATTTGTGTACCAAATGTATTTTATATTATATTTGAAGATAGTTATTCATCACCTAATGATTCAATGTGTGTTCAGTTTGTTTATTCCATGAAGAGATAATAAGATTTGGACATCGGGCAATACACAATAATTTGGTAGCAAATGAAACAAAATAAGACTGTTAATGATCTCTTTGCCAAGAGGGTTTGAGTTTGTTTTACACCTTAAGACAGCTAAAGGCAAATTTTTAAACATTTGTGATTTAACTTGGAAAATACACTCATGAGCTGCAATTATTTAACTATCATATTGTGTTATTTGCTTAACCAACAATGAATTTTGAATCTACGTATTTGTACTAACCACCCATGCATAATTTGATTACATTTAGGTGGGTGGTCCGTCATGGTCAGTAAGGCTCGGTAGAAGGGATTCAACCGCTACGAACTTAACTTAAGCCAGTAATCTTCCAAGAGCTTATCACAATCTAGAGTCACTCATTTCTTATTTCCAAGAGCTAATCTTTCAAGAATTTGGAATCCAAATTGAGTTATGTTATGCATAGGATGGACATTCTTGCTAGGCTCCAATATGCAAATAACAATCTGCCGTCTCACAGAAAATAGTATGTTGCATGCCTTCTTATTCATACTTTAATTCTATAGAAGCAAAATCATAAATGGGGTACTTTGATGTATCATTAAGAATGTTAAAGTTATATATAAAATGGAGAAGGGTCTCATGTTCGATTTCTTATCTGCTAATTAAGTGGAACCAACTTATATTTTAGTAGCTTCCTTTATATCATAGAACATTCATAAATCTAGATTTTATTACATAGAAAGATCAACAAACACTCTTGAATTAGATATTAAGATTTGTTACTTAAACATGAGACCCTGAATGACTTTGGAGTTATTTAAGCATTTCTTTCGTGTCCATTTAGTGAACTTATTCTCTATAGAAGTGTTTCACATTATGATACAATATAACATTGGTGGATCCATGGCTATATATGTAAGTTATGCTCAACAGGAATAATAACACACGTCGCCGCCACTCAGCAAATTTTTGAAAAGGATTTAACAAATTTTCAAATGAAAATGCTACAAGAATGATCACACGTGCACAACGTATTTCCATGCCCTTTCCTTCTGTTGAACTATTATGAGGCATGATTTATACATATTTATTTAATTATTCTTTTTTTTACTCATCGTATTTTATCGATTCTTTCATTCCAAATATATTAAGGTTAGTGCCATATTGAAAGTGGCGTTGGTATGTGTTAATTCACATACCATTTCATGGCCAAATACCGACCCAAATTGACTAAATGTGCTAACAATTGCCAAAGAAATATGTGTTTTTATGTTGTGAACATGCAGGTACGGATTTATCACAAAAAGACAAATAATCAAGAAAAATCGGAAAAACGGGCACGAGAGTAGGAGATGGTCAAAAAGTCAAAGCCTGGAATCCTAAAGTCAACATCAGTCCATCATATATTCAAGATTGGCAGGATTAGTCCTTTGAAGTATTTTGGAATAATCACAAATTCAGCCCTTGGAATTTTAAAGTTTACACAATTGGTCCTTGTAATTTTCATTTCAATAAATCTGAAATTACAACATCACAAGCCTGATCCAATTAATACTAATCCAAGTCTAGTTCACAAAAGCCCTAAGTCACAAAATTAATACCCAAAGCCCATACACAGTCCACCACCTACGGTCAAAAGGTTAAAGTCAGAGTCAAAGGGTCAATGCAATAGGATAAATAAATAAAAAAAACTTACCCCGCCTTTTATTTCTTCCCCAAATTTATATTTACCCAGGCATCCATGAACCCTAACCCCCAATTCAATTAATTACCGCAATTAAGGGTAGATTTGTCAAATCAAGGGGCTTCTAGATGATTGTCAGGGTGTCAGGATTATGTCAACATCAAACTAGCACACAAGGGGCTACGTAGCAGTACTTTATTGGGCAATACACGTCACAAATGATGATCTAAGGGTGTGTAATGATTGGAGATTGACGGAATGTGATCAAACGACTCAGAATGGGCATGAAGAAACACACCACACGGATTGCCAAGGTGGCAATCCGTGAGCACCTCTCTCTAGAATCATCTAATACTTAGTATAAATAGATGCTTAGGGTTATTGTAATGAGTGTCGAGTTTTTAGGATAGCAAAACTCTACCAAAATTTCTTTAGATGTATTAGTATAGTTTAGTTGTAATTCCTTTATTATCAATGAAATTAGTTTTTTAGTTTTAATCAATTCAACTTGTTACTATTTCTGTTATTGTTCATCTCTTTTATCAATTTAAGATCTAGTTTAATTACAAATTACTTTAGCTTTGAATTCTGTCAGTATAACATTTTAAATAGTTTTCATAAAAACAGAAAATCAAAATTTAAAAAATAGAGATAGAGTTTTTTGAATTCAGTTTTTAAATAACCTTGTTTGTGTATCTGTACATCTCATATAAGCTTTGTATAGCTTCTGTGAGAGTGAATTAAGTTCAATTGTTCATTAGATTATTGGTCAAAGGAAGTCAACTGCAGTGGTTAATTTGGTGATCAGAGGTGAATTTGACAGGCCAATTCAGAATTAGAAGGTTGAGTCTGTCTAAAGACAGGCAAGCATAGTGGGACTCCTCTATTTTTAGCTGAGAAGTTAATTTCAGTAAGATCTGTTTTTAAATTTCTATTTCTTAAATAATATAGATCAATATTTCTGTGATTCTGTGTTGATTGTTGTTCATTAGTTGATTAGATTGATATTTCAGCTTCTATTAGTGTTCATTTAGCTTAGTTTATGTTTTAGTATTGGTGATTTGTAGTTGTAACTGTAGTTTTAGCGTTGTACTGTTGGATTAAGGGAGTATTAGTGTAACTGAGTTTTAACTGGAATTAGTTGATTATCACTGTGCAAATGAGTTTTATTATAGTATTTGGATATCATTTGATCATTGGAATTGTGATTAGTGATTTAAATCAGTGAGGTGTAGTGTATTTTGACAGATAAGGGGGTGTTTGGACTTGTGAATTGTTGTGTTTGGATGCTGTTGGAATGTTGAATTTCTATTTCACATATGTTTTCTAAGAGCAGTAATACCAATTTGAATCATAAAATCAGTTGACCATTTCATAAAAAGTAAAAGTAGCTTTCAAATTCAATTAACAGTTAGGTACTTAGAATACAGTTAGTGGAAGATAATAGTAGTTGCATAATAGGATATTCTAGCTTAATTTAGAGTATTTGTAGCTTATTAATACATTTAGAGGAGGAATTTATCATCTGAAATTGGAAAAAGTCAAATAAGTAGAATCTTATATAAAGTCAAATGAGCTCAGTTCATAGTTTCTATTAGCAGCCTTAATAGAGTAATTTTAGATTAGTAATTGGTAGTTAATAATAGATTAAATGTTGTTTTTGTAATCTCAGTTGTACAAAGTGATTTTTGCCCCCACTACTTTGAGTTTACAGCTTATTAGAGGTGCTTATTTTAGGACTGCATTTGAGTGAGATAGAACTAGTTTAGCTGATTTTAGTTAGAACTTGCAGTACTAATTTTGGCTTATAACCTGAGTTTCATTCTTGTTTCTGAGCATCATAGAGTATGTAGTAATGTTCTTAATTGTTCTATAGCTTACTGGCTTAAGCTGTGACTAAACTGCTTATTCTATAGCTTTTGCTTAATTGCTTATTACTTGCAATTTGTGTTTCTGTGTTTCCTTTCATCATACTTGAGCTTATCTGAGTTCATTTTAGCATATCTTATCTGTGTTTGTAGTTTGGTATAGTTTTGTGGCAAGTGCTTATAAATAAGCACTTGCCATAAGCTGTTTTAGCTAAAATAAGCACTTCTGCTTAACTTTTTCTTTTCAAATTTTTTTTGCAAGCTTTCAATATTATTTTAGATTTTCTGTAAATTTTTTATATTTTTCTGAGTTGATTTGATATTTTTCTTAATTTTTCTTCATTATTAATCATTTTTAAATCAATTTTTTATAATTAAAAATCCATAAAAAATCAGAAAAAGCTTTAAAAAATACAAAAATATTTTAGAAAATTCTTTTATAATATTTTAGAATTTTCAGATTAGATTTTATATTTTTCCCATTATTTTTCACATTTTCTTTTATTTTTAATTACTTTTTAATTCAATAAATAGAAAATAAATCATAGAAAATAAATAAAAAGTCAAAAAAATATTTTTCTTTTTCTTAAAATTCTTTTCATAAGTTTAAGATTTTTAGAAATTTGTTTCACAATTGTAGGATCATTTTTAGAATAAAAGTCGCGTTTTATTTCGTACGTTACGTTTTAAAATTACGTTTGCATTTTCGTTTTTATGTTTTAGACTTTTGTGCATATATAGCTTGTACTCTTTGCATATTTCACTATTTCATTTCATAATTTGAATTTTACAATCACTTCTCACTATTCACTTTTCACTACACGATTCCTAATTCGATAATTCGAAATTCCATTCGAACCTTCGTTGGGAGAACGACCCAGGAAATACTTTCCTAAGTATTTCTTCAGAAAATAAATATATACTATAATTGACACACATCAGGCGTCGGAGGTGAAATTACTTAACTGGAAATATATAGAAGGCACCGGTTCACACTAACATAATTATTTTAGAACGGAGTTATTGTGTCTTGCTTGACTAGATAAGCACCTGTTAGCATCCATCACAGTTTATTCCTATAAAAATTATGTTTCCGAGCACCCATTAACATTAGTATGTTTCACACTAACTTGACTATTTTGGCTCGCATTTGCAGGTGAAAACTACTCTGCTTCAACTTGGTCCAGAGTTGAAGGCAAACAATTGAGAAAAATGCTTAGTTGGAGGGCTATTGCATTCACGTGGACTCACAAACTTCTCTGCATAACCAAATGACAAGGTTCTCTTGAACATGGAAAGTGATCACTAGATTTTGTGTTTGTAAAGTTTTAATTATTTATTTAAGCCTTATAGTGCAATACTCAGTTGTTTCAAGCCTTATATCTTCAAATACCCTGGGCAAAAAAAATAGTATATTTCATTTAAAAGTAGATCAAGGAATTTTCTCTTTCTCAATGGCAAATCACTATTTGCTACTCAATTTTATTTTTGTTTCTAATATGTAAATTCCATTGCAGGAAAAAATGTAGAAATGATTGCAAGAAATGGCAGAAAAAGAGGAAAAACGTCATGAGACTGCATTGAAAGAATAGCTGAGAAAGCAACAAGAAGCATAGAAAGAGGAGATATAATTGCGGAATCACAAGAAGGAAGAAGCTAAAGAAAAAAACCGACTTGATTTGCAAAAACAAGCATCAATTTTGGAGCGATATCATAAAAAGAAGAAAAGTAGCTCACCGGTGCAGGTATAACAGTCAACAAACAAAGCATCTGTTGACGACATCTCACCTAAACAAGAGGTACGTCATATTCTTCTGTATAGCAAATTTAGAGCCTTTGGAACCAGGGGTGAGGTTGATGACTTTTCAGGGCCTTTGGAACCAGGGTCCGAACAGAGCAAATTCTAAGGAAATGAGCTACGTCGTAATCTTCTGTTTAGCAAATTTAGAATACCTTTGGGATCTTTTTGGATAGTCAATAGTGAATAATAAATGTGATCGGAGTGCAAGCATGCTTCTTTTGGATATGTTGGTTGAATTATATGACCTTGATGATGAGGGAATGTTTGACAGTAAAAACCTTCTTGATCTCTCATTAAGAAACCTCTGCATTCTATTTACAGCAATGTATAATGTACCAACCTTCATTGATGAACTAAGCTTCAAATGAGTTTCTATAAAATGTTCAAGTGTCATTCTTTAATAAATAAACGTTTTAAAAAGCTGTGTTATCTCAGAAATTAAGCACTTTGACGACGTTCTACCCATTCGACCCATTTGTTATGGTTACTTAAGCTATTTATTTTATTTTACCCGTTAGAGGGACTCATTAATGTGTCGAAAGTGTATCCACTAAAGAAACACATATATTAGTTTTAATATGTTTTTGTTTGTAGGAAGTGTCATAGACAGACTATGAGCTATATAGCAGTTTTCTTTAAATGGAAGCAATAACATAGAACTAAATCTTTGGGATGCTAAAAGTGGTTGGCATATCAGTAGCCAAATTTGCATAATAAACACCTTCATACATCCTAGCCCACGAGGCCACGGAGGAGTTGTTAGGGTACCATTTTTACCCTTTTATGTAAGTATATTTTTTGTATATAACATGAAACAGTTAAACTTGTATTCTAACAAAAGAACGACACCACCTCTAATTTTATGGCTGATTATTTGGTTAAAATTACAAAGAAAACGTGATTCCAAACATGCTTTTGGTATCCCTCACCTGGTTTATGGTGTTGGTAGTTATATGAATCATAATTGCTGATGTTTGTGTCAACCCTTGTGTACTAAGCTTGGTTGCCCATTCTTAACTTCGGAAGACTTAACATTAAATATGAATAATACTAATTACATGCCATACTTTAATAATCTTATTCACGTAAATATGTAACTTATGTATGATTGGCTACTAATTGTGATCTTTTTGTGGTTGCTTTTCAAGATCTGATGTCATAAGAATACCAAAACGAAGCATCTTTCAATCTGATGGTGCTTTTATTAAGAGCTTACGATCAATAAATGAGTGAGACACTTTGTACTTTTTCTACTTACAATTACCTCAATTTGGGAAAGTGATTATCGTAATAATATGTTTGTAATTATTTTTGACTTTAAGGTTTATTGATGTCGGTTCGTCGGAGAAACCATTTGTTGCTGTTGCTTACGAAATCTTTTACTTCTGTACCTGAGATTGATGCACTTGGGCTCTTTTTAAGGTACTTTTAATCACGTCAAATTTGAATTTGTTTCACCATTTCAAGAATTGAGAGTTGGGGTATTCCAGTTTGACTATGAAACGTTTTTATCTGGATCACAAAACTGTCCTTGGCGAACAATATGCCCTTTTATCTAGCTTTATTGACATTACTATATCAAAGGATTTTTATCATATCTTTAGCTGAATTGAAAAAACACTGATATAAATATTTATAATGGACAAGTGTTTGGAGATATTGTTTGAATTTAAATGTTTGAACTGGTAACCCGTTTAACTACGAGTGGCAACAGTGTTTGGAGATGCTGTTTGGATTTTAACTTACGGAAAACTGCTTTTCTGTTTATTCAGAAAATCAGAACAAAAAAGTACCAGAAACACCAACTAATCTCCACTTTTTCAATACGTTTAAATAAAATGCCTTTTCTTAACTTTGTATGCATAACTATATGGCTTATTTTTTAGTGTCAAGTTAAATGTTGAGAAGGTGTTGGATTTGTTTTTAAAAGGGGCGTCGCGAGTGTCGACACCGACGATCATGGATGCGGTGTTTATGTATTGAGAGATTTGTTTTTAAAATCTCGTAATACACCAAACACCAGCTAAGCGTTTCCACTTTTTCAATACGTTTAAATAAAATGGCTTTTGTTAACTTTGTATGCTTAACTATACTACTTATTTTTTAGTGTCAAGGTAATGTTGAGAGGGTGTTGGATTTGTTCTTAAAAGGGGCGTCACGAGGGTCGACACCGACGATTATGGATGTGGTGTGTATGTATTGGGAGATTGGGATGACGGAAGAAGGTATGAAGATACCTAAAAGAGCCGCTAAACAGGGTGATCCTCCTGGCCTATTTTGTATATCTGCATTTCTGTTTAAAAATTTAATTGCCCACTTCCATTAAAGTACTTCTGAGTTAGTTCACTTTTGTTATTTTAAGCGCTGAATATAAAGATTAAGAAGATTTTTATAAAAATGTGGAACCACTCAGAGTATTTTGAAAGTGATCTGAATGAATTGTATGGCTCGATGTATTTGCCCTTCTAACGTGGTAAAAAGTTTATTAGACTGTTTATAATGTCATTTGGTCTGTCACTGATGCAGGACTCCCAATGTATCTTACCTCATTAAGAAGTGCGAGAAAACTTCATACATTCAAGACCTTTAAATATGGGACCACTACAGACTGGTGACCCATGGAAACCATTAAGCGGTTTCTTCGACAACAACCAAATTATTATGATTGACCAGACTATTACGAAGCCTGCACTCAGTGACATGCACGGTCTGTTCATCTCTACTTCCTTAAATAATCAGAAGTTTAACAAACTCCACATCACCAACAGTGATTACGGAGGGGGCGTTTAGATCTACATTTTGAAACTAATTATTGCCATAGTAAAGTCATTAAAAAAATAAATTATTTTTGGTATTTAGATAAAGAGTGTATGATTCAAATGCTATTAAATACACTTCATATTAGCCAAGAATACCGTATCCGGGCCTTCAACTTATTTTTGGTATTTAGCAATATTAAGAAACAATCACCAAGTGTGAAATTGTAATGGGACACGGGCCTTCAACTTTTTCGTAAGCATTTGTCATTAGTTTCATAAGTTGAGCACAAGATAGTATTTGACCTTTTGAAAATGATAGAAAGTGAGGTAAAGTACGAGATTCTTTTAACAAAATATCATGTGTGGAGCTAAACAACTGATTAGTAATACAATTTAGTATGAAAAGACACACAAAATAATTTGTGCCTTTATGTTTTTTTTGCGAACACTGTCACATCTTAATGTAAGCGGCTATTTTTGCAAGAAACACATGCAAGCGGCTATTTTTGCAAAACTTGTCATATTAACGATTTAATTACATATATTATAAATCATAAACAAGAATTTCATAAAACTCGCCCGCCCATCATGCGGGTCATGAAGCTAGTGTGTATATATATATATATACAATTTTGTTTATATAGAAAGACTATAAATCTGAAAGTACGAAACAAAAAAATATAAAATTTAATAATTCAATAATTTAAAACTGATAGGAAATACGAAACTGATAAAATTTATGTTGTAAACTAAAAGGACAAAAAAAATCTTTTATACCTTTACCATTTATGTCACGTCACAGAAGAACATAACCCATGAAATAATGAAGCTTTGGCCAAGTGATAAATCTCCACTATTCTTAGATCATCTTGACAAGTGGCACACTATGATTGTTTCAAAGAATTAAATATAAAGGTATCTTGAGCCAGCCAGCAGTCGAGCCCTGTAAGCCAACTGAGCCGAGCCGTTTGGCCACCATTTGACCTGCTTTTGATAACTTTATTCATTCGTCTTTTGGACCAGCTACATGGAATATGCAAATGGACTATGAACTAGGCTTGGTTTAACTACATTTTGGGCTATATTCAACTTTGGCCTTCTAACCAATCTTCGTAAACTCAAACTTTATCTTCCAATCTTCAAATTAATCTTCCACAACTCTTTCATGTTTATCAATTTGAACCTCATTTGCTCTACTATTTCTCGAATGACCTTAACAATAAAATAACAAATAGACGTAGTATTTGCGATTTAAACCTTAAAAGTGTCATTTTATTAAGCTCAAATAGGGGTATTTTTAGTATCGAAACATGAATAATTGTGCCTTCATCAATACAATTAACTAGTTGTGTTTAGTGATATGCTTTTCAATAAAGTTTGATATAATATATAATAGGAAACAAAAACATTTACATCACTCTTTTTTCCGTTGGTACATAAGGAAAAAATAAATATATTTGTGGCATGACTATGTTTATTCCAATAACTACAATTCAGAGGAGAAACATTATATATACTCTAAATTTTACAGACAATATGAAGTTTCTTATGTTTCACAGTAGATTTCACATGTAACAGATTAGGTAGAAGCTAACTGTAGTAACAAGTGTAGTTACTTTTTCACCATTAATCATACGAATTTAAAAATTAAATTGAAATTACAAGCAACATTCAAATATTGAAATTACAACTCCGGACCTAGTAATGCTTCTTATAAAATTGAAATTACAAGCAACATTCAAATACCTTAACCGATACAAGGACCGACTAAAGAGCAAAACTCAGCAGGAGTACTCACCAAATTTTGAAAAGTTGTATAAAATTAAATTGGAAGCTCATTATCAAAATTGTTGAGAAGAACCCAATCGGAAAACCGATCCATGTTCCATCCCATGAAATCCATGATAGATCCTCGCCTTCTTCATCAATTCCTTCCGATGATGGAGGATCCTTCTGACATGTGATATTAATCTGCATACCACATAATCCACTATTGTTTTGAAAACTCAACTCATCCATAGTGTCCATTTGTGGACCGCGAGGAATTTTACCACTCAACATGTTGTTGCTCACATCTAGAACTGTGAGGTTGCCAAGCTGATCTAGTGTTTGAGGAATCGAACCCGCGAGTTCATTATGTGAAATATCCAAGCTCTCTATGCCCTCTAAATTGCCAAGTGACAATGGAATGTTCCCAGAAATCTTGTTGTGTGATATGTTGAGCTGTTTTAGAGCTTTGAGATTGCCAAATGATGCTGGTATTTCACCAGAAATATTGTTGCCCGACAAGTCCAACAAAACAAAGAAATTGAGGTTGCGTAGGAGTTGAGAAGATTTCTTCCAATACACTATTAAGTCTTGAAGCTGGTCTTGTAACGAGCCTAAAGTCATATCCCTATCTGATGATGCTGACATATTCATTATTGGAAGGTTTGCCATCTGTCGTGGAATGCTGCCAGATAGGTTGTTCATGGAGAGATCAAGAATTCGAAGAGAAGTGCACATGGAAATATTGTTCGGGATAAATCCGTTGAGGGAAGTGTTTCTTAGGATAAGGATTCTAAGAGAAGTAGGTAACTGAGGGAGAATATCTTGTAAATTTCCTGTAATAATGCTATTACGAAGATCAAGAACTCTAAGGTTGACCAATTTAGTCAAATTAGAAGGTATACTGCCAGAAAACTTATTCCCGCCTAAGTAAAGAATTCCGGTTCCTTCAGGAAAATTCGCCGGGATCTTACCAGATAAATCATTGTCGGAAAAATCCAGGACAACAGTTAATTTAGATCTGATAATAGGTAAACTGTCACCAGAGAATCTATTTCTGGACAAGTCGAGTAATTTTAATTCCGTTAAATTGGAGATGGATTTTGGGATTAGTCCTGAAAAATGATTTTCCGAAACCGCAAGATAAGTGAGAGCTACGGCGTGGCCTATTTTTTCTGGCAACTCCCCTGAAAAATTGTTCCGTGACAAATCGAGAAAAAATAGCTTCTTAGACTCAAATAGGCGAGGCGAGATTTGTCCGCTGAGGCTGTTATCTGAAAGAACTATCGATCGGATGCTGTTCAGCTCCGCCAACCAATGTGGGAATCTTCCCTCCAATTTATTCCTGCTTAAATCAAGATGATACAAGTCTTTCTGTGATGAAATCCATTCAGGAGTTTGGCCTGAAATTCCACAAGAAGTCATTGAGATCTCTTCAAGACTACATCTTTGATCAACCTTAGTTGTGTTATTCCAAATCAACTTGCTCCCCTTTCCACCGATGTATAATCTCTTTAGAGTTCTGATTTTGAATAACAAAGTCGGGATCTCACCGGCGAGCATGTTGTCGTCGAGTCGAAGGTACTCTAACTCGCTCAAGTTTTGCATCGATGATGGTATCGGACCTGTTAACTGGTTACTACGCAGGTGCAAAGAAGTCAAGTTGGTTAGTCTTCCTATCCTTGTCGGAATTTCCAATGATAAAGAATTATAGGACAAATCCAGTGATTCTAATTTCGTGAGGTTTGAAACTGATGATGGGATTCCACTGGAGAAACCATTATTTGCTAATGAAAAATGCCGTAACCTTGTTAAATTTCCAATCTCTTCTGGGATTTTTCCAGGAAGAAAATTAGAATCCAATGACAGTGATTCAAGATTTCGAAGCTTGCCAATTTCAGGGCTTAAACTTCCCCCGAGATTATTGTAACGAAGATCAAGATCTCGAAGAGATTCGAGTTCAAAAAGTTGAGCTGGAATCGGACCCTGGAAACTATTACCACGTAACCTCAATGTACTCAATTTTCGAAAACAACCCAGTTCAGGTCCTAGTTTTCCCTCGAGAAAATTGTTACTCATGTCCAAGTAACGTAAATTTGTTAACTGGAAAAGTTGGCTGGGGATGGAACCATTGAAGTTGTTCCAATGCATGTCAAGATGAAGCAGTTTGGTGAGATTACCAAACCCATCTCCTGGGATCTGGCCTTCAAACCAATTATACGAGATATCAAGTAATTCAAGTGACCGAATACGAAAAATCGGACTCAAGATTTCAGAAGATATCGAAACTGGATCGACATGTGGAGGAGGGAAGGCTACCTCAGATAGCTGAAGCTCCGTAACACTTCCGGTTCTGGAGCAATTAACACGCTCCCAAGAACAACAATTAGAAGCAGGATTCCATGAGTCTAGTTCTACATATTGAGTGGAATTGTAGATGGCGGTGAGGGTGGATTTTAACTGGAGTAGTGCATGCTTTTGATGAAGGGGACAAGAGAATGATGGGATTATAATGGAAGTGAGTATTAACAAGATGGATAACATTAAATTTAACATTGTGGATTTTGGTTGTTTTATATTTTTGATGCATTGGTATATGTTCTGGTAGTCATTATATAGGGAATGAAAATGTATATATTTTTTTCTTTCTTTCTTTCAAATTCATAGAAAATAATGTATTGCTTTATTATATGATGTACAAGTTATAAAGCACGAGGGCGCAGTAGACAAATGATCAGAGTTTGTATGTGTACAATTTTTAAGTCAAGTCAATGTAGTGGATTTAAGCTATAAAGTGTAATTTATTTATTTATTTATTTTAATAAATTTATTTATCTTATTAACATTCAGTTATTTGGGCACTCGTGTATACCAATCATATAATGATATGACTCGTTTGCTTTTACATGTAAAAAATAGCTACTAGCTAGTAAACTGATAATACTAAACTAAAGGCTTTTGTTAATCATATTTTTAAGGATATGGTTTAATTTAAATACCAACATATTAGTCAAATACTAAAAAGTTGCCGCCTAACGTCGATCAAGTGAAGGACAATGAGGCATGCAAACTTCAGGTTCAAAGTAATATATACCTTCCCACAGATGATCTATGCAGTTGACAAAACTCGCCTTCTTAGATGCGGTGGTTAACCAATGTATTCTTCGAAGATACGTAAACATTTTTACCTTTGATTACTTTTAAAAGACAAAACGAGACAATGTTGGGTATAACATCAATTCAAATAGCTATACTTGGTGGAAATAACGTTATTTTAAGTCCTATTTATTCTTACCGAAACAAGAGATCAAGAGTATATTGGTGTGCAATTCATTGGTCTATACAAAACCAATCACTATGAAAATATATCATATCTATAGTGTGATACATACTTAGCAATAACGTATCTTATTTGAAGTTGTTAATTAAAACATTTAAATCTTACTTTTACAAAGTAATATCTTCATTTTAATAAATCAGGGCCATCAAAAACAAAGCAAAGAATGATAGCTAATATCCTTTTGATATATTTATTAAACGTGAGGCCTAAATAAATCGAACTTAAATGACATCATATTTATTAAAAACTTCTATTTCTAGAGCATCAAGTGGTCCAAGTTAGCTGGACTTCGATAGGAACACATTTTGCTTGACTTGGTGGAAACTATAGTCGTTTTTAAGTATTCAATCCGAACAACAAACATGAGAGTAAATTAAACGTTCGTCTTTTTGGTTATGAGGAATAGAACAAAAAAGGAGTTATCATACATTATATCTAGTGTATAATACACTATTAGTCCTCAAGGTTTTGCCAGATTTCACATTTAGTCCAAAATCGGACAAAAGTACACCATTGCTCCCCAACGTTGCCAATATTGCTCGTCGCTGGTCTAATTTCCTAAAGAAGTTAAATTGTTCTCGTTATCTCCAGTCACGTCCCATGCATATGAGGGTAGTTAGTCATTTTGCTTTTTTTCCTTTTCATCTTCATCTTCTATTATGATCTTATTATTATTATTTTTTTAATTTTTTATTTTGACTTTTTCCATTCATCCTCTACATCTATTTTTCCATTCATGTTAAGGTTAACCACTTTGGAGAGATTACCAAACCCTTCTCTAGGAATCTCGCCTTCCAAATAATTCCCCTCCATTCATGTCAGAAGATATCGGAACCCGAGAGAAATATGGAGGAGGGACGACTACCATAAATAGTTGAAGCTTCGTAACACTTCTGGTTTCTTCATCGTCTAATACTAAAAAGATCAATTTCATGGTGAAATTACGATTAAAAGACTAACTATGACTCTCAATAAGTTATATTACCGACAACTTACATACACGTCAACAACACATAACTACTTGCAAAATACATACGCAAACGGTAGCACGCACATTAGTACAAATTTTCTATCAGTTCCAAAAACGTTGATGCAATTCTAAAGATAGGTATCAAACTGGGCTATATAAAACAGAGATATGTGGACCGATCAAGTTCTATAATCAGCTTACATGTCTAATATAGTTGCTTTTTAAATACTAAGACAATGTCAGTTTTCTAGACTTGTAGTATTTTGAGCCAAAACTAACCACATCCCTCAAGGTTGTATACTTATAGTATAATAATACTTTTTTTCTTTTACACCATTTTTTGTTTAAAGTTGTAGGATAAATATCAAATTTACAGCTTCGCTCGAAAAAGAAAGAGTTAATCACATTTTGTAACTTTCTTTTGTCTTTTTCCCTTTGATAAAACAAATGTGTGCGTAACGCAATGACTATCACCTAGAAACGAATAGCAACAATCAAATTTTGCTCCCATCCGCAAACCCTCATCCAAACACACCCTAAGTTAATATCTGGCTAAAGATAGCTATATATGCTATAACCTTTTTTTATAACCAAAACACTCGTAGACAGGGTCGGACCTACATGGTGCCGGGTGTGGCACAAGTTACACCCGAGTTTAGCTCACGGTGCAACACCCAAACTTTATTTTTTCTACTTTCGTTTCTAATGGTGTAACTTTATTTAGCCCAATATTTTTTTTTGTGTAATACCCTTGGCCCATTAACCAAAGTAAAATAGGAGCCGACTTGTTAACCAATAAATACACGATCTAGCAACTTAAAACTCAAAAGCAATTAGCAGATTTTGTGAGGAGCTAGCATGGTGTTTAAGAAGAACAATACAAGTATTAACAAGATTGATAATATTGAGATTAACACTCTTGTGCTTGCCATGGTGGATTTTGGTTGTGTATTTTTTTTATTTATTTGTACTAGTAATTGGTGGTTGTTATAGAGGGAATGAAAACGAGGGGCTGAATTTTTTTTCTTTCTTTCTAATAATATATAAATCAAGGGTAAAAGCTATAAAATACAATCGTACTTTCAAAAATGTATCAAGTTGAACCATGTTTTTTTATTGCTGACTTGACCAATGAACTTTCAAATTTTTATTCGACTTGAACCATATCTTATTTATTAAAAAAAAAAATACACGTGAATAATTAGAAAAGATATGGTTCAAGTCGAATAAAATTTTGAAAGTTCGTTAGTCAAGTCAGCTATAAAAAAGTACATGGTTCAACTTGGTACATTTTTTAAAAGTACGATCGTATTTTATAGCTTTTACCCATAAATCAATGTACCATTATTTTTGAACGATGTACATGTACGTTAAAAAAAACATGATCGTGGTAGCCGGAAACGGATTTCTTCAATCCTACTTTTATTCATTACGATTATGATTTTATATATATGCTATTAATCCATAAATCATAATTAATTTTTACGATAACCTTTTTTTTATAGTACGTAACCCTACTTTTATTTAATAATATATGACTGTTAGTACAACTTCTGGGGGGAGGGGGTCCAGGTTTACTTTGACTCCAGTATTGTAACACCCCCAATTCATGGATGCAGCGGAATTCGAACTGGGTGTTACTCGACGGCCAATGTTTTAAAAATCGCGCCTAAGGCGCGCCTACTCCCTAAATCACACGAGGCTCTAGCCTTTGGGATTTTTTTAGATCGAGTCTCACGACATGCATAAATCCCGTAAAAATCGCAGCGCCTTGGGGATTTTTGCGCTTTAGTGTCTTGGGGATTTGTGCGCCTAGATGATGTAACGGGGTTTTGGTCTTTTTTTTCTTAATAGTAAGATACATTTTGGTTTTACATGTTATATACATTTGGCCCTTTATGTTATAAAGCATCTAATAACCCTAATATTTTAGAAAATAACTAAAACACACAATCAACAAAGAACTATGTTTTTTTTTTTGTAATCTAATGTATAAGAATAGTAGCTTATTAATAGATACAAATGTTGTTTCTTTAGTGTTAAGTGTTACCAAAAAACTATAGATTTTTTGTTGTTGATAGTTGATTGTTTGATACTGGTAATTTATTAAATTTTATAAGTCATAAACTTATATATTGTAATGTATATTCAGGAATTTAGGGTAGTTCATGGATTCTCTTATATTGCTTGCTTTATATTTTGGGTTTAAATGCAACTTTTGTTAGATGTAATAACTAATAAGTGGCATTATGCATTCAATATTGATATTTTGTGTTATTTAAGCTGCATAAGTCGTCACATATGTTATAAAAAAATATAAATGTATAGTGCGCCTCATATTTATGAATCTCGCGCCTTGGTTTGCGCCTCGACTCGAGGCTCTTTGACCCCCTTTGCGCCTTAGTGCGCCTTGAGCCTTTCAAAACATTGTCGACGGCACAATAGTCACAATAATAGAAAACGAACTCCAATTGAGTCGTTTTAAAAGATTTATTATTCAAATTGTATAAATATCAGAGATTACAAAAATGAGGTCCCAAATGGTTCCATGTTTACAAATCACATTAAATGAGTTTTTGAATGATAATAAAATTTATAGCTTTCTTGAGTATCCGTGTCCTTCCGTGCCATCCTTGATCGTCATGAACCTGAAATACATGCTTGAGAGGTCAACACAAAGGTTGAGTGATATTCATAAAGTTTGTTTAATGTTTGAACACAATATGTCGGTAGTGTTTGTAGTTAAATCGTTTGAACACAATAATCGTAGTGTTTGTAGTTAAATTGTTTGAACACAATAATCGTAGTGTTTGTAGTTAAATCGTTTGAACACAATAATCGTAGTGTGAGCTATAGACTCACACTCATAGTTAGAAAACAAAGATGGGCTACGTTGTTATATGCCCGGAAAGGTTATTAATTCACTAAGCTTATGACACCAAAATGTTAACGTGTACCAATATCGATCGGCAGATTTATCCCGGTAGGTACTTTGCCGTCATACCTAATGTCTCAAATATTACTGCATTTGTTTGAACTTAGTCAAAACAAATGGGATTCGTCAATCCCAATAGGCCTATTCACAATATTCGCGCTCACTCGCAAGTAACCCTCGCAAGTGATTAAATGGTTCATAATAAGGGATCTTGGTTTGGCAAGGATGTTACTTAGTGATAATAAAACATAGTCGAATAGCATACAGTAGAAAGCATTGTGTTCGAGTAGAAAAATAATAGCATGTATTCCCCCCAAGGGTTTGTAAAATAGTTAAACAATAGAAAGTGGGGCTATGAACTCACCTTGAGTTGGATGATGTATAATGAGAATGATGGATATGCCGTAAGAACTTCTACGAGCAACCTAGAATAATCGTTGTAACTTAGGTTTGGAATAATGTCTAAGGAAACATAAACACGCCAATATATGTATGTCTTGCACTTAGTCCATGATGTGGTATGATGTATAGTGTAAGTCTTTGAAAAGAAATGATTCATGAAACATGTATAGTTTATATATCGTTTACTACCGTTCGGGCCGACATAATTCAGAAGTCATGTTAGTAAACGTTCGAGGAGCCAGGACACTTTAATTCCTAAATCCACAACTCATCTCGACGGCTTACATAATGAACTCCTCACATGAGGCTCCCTACTATTGTAGTAGTTGATAAAGTATATATATATGGTCTGTAGCCATGGTTTTGCCATGACCTTTGGTCATTGTTCCATGGTCTTGAGACTCAACCTTGGCTCTAGCCATGGTTGTGGTCTTGATTCTAGGTCATAAGACCCCTTTGGTCTTTATAAACCATAACCTATATATAATGACTTTGGTCTAAAAATGGGCTGTTAAGAATTTGAAGAAATTATCACTCGGAAAGCGTTTTCAGGGCTCGAGCTTCTTTGTACCTGAACGAAAACATCGTTCCGGACAACTTTCGTGTTTTAACTTTTTGATGAATCGGACCAGAAGGGTGACTTTCAAAATGGCAGAATGCAAAACAGTAGGTATCGGCAGTTTCGGCGTTTTGGTTTTGCTAACTTCAAATGGTCATAACTTTTGACTCGGGTACTCGTTTTGGGTGATTCAAATTGCTATGTTTTCCTTGTTAAGTCCTCTTTAACAGTAAGTAAGTTTCAAATATCATAGTTGTACTATTTTGGTCGTGGTTCTCCATAAAAGTCACTAGTTTACTTGTTTAAAGATCATAAGTTAACATATGTATATTATAACTTGTTTTACTCATTTTTTTACATCATGGACATGATAACAAGACAATATATAGCATGAATGATATGTAAATAACATGAACATGATTATTTAACAAGAAGCATGCTAGGGTTTGGCTTACAACTTTTGGCTTTCTACAAGAAAGGTAAGTAGCATGTAAGGAAAAGGACTTTGATAGACTTAAGCTTCACCCACTTCACTTCATGCAATCTTTCTACTCTTGTAATCTTGAAAGATGGATGATGAAGGTTGAGGTGACTTGAGTGGATTCAAACTCAAGAGAAATCACCAAAGTATATGAGGTTATGGAAGTGTTTTGATGAATGAAAACCTAACTAGGTTTTAGGTAATGATATGGTACTTGAATCTTGCATGAAACTTGGAAGAGAATGAGCAAAGGAGATGGTGTTGGTGTGTGTGGGACGTTGGAATGGCCAAGGGGGGGAAGAGGGGCTTAAATAAGGTCTTGAGGAGGTTACATGTATGACTAGTCAACACTTGGAGACCAAGTTTAACACTTGTTCACATCTTAAGGCTTAAAGCATGAGATCAAGACACCTAGTGTGAATCCCCCCCCTAGTGGCGGTTTGCAATGCTTGGGGAGGAAGGGTTGGACTTTGGAAGATATTATCCAAGATATCTAGTATGTTTTGGCTCCGTAAAATGCTAACCGTAAATGGTTAAGCTACGAAACGTAAAACCGGGTGTCGTAAAATTATGGAACTTGAAAGTATTGAAAAACATGTCCATATGTTCCATAATAAAATATAAAATGAGTGGTAGGTTCCATTTGGGTGGTAAAACCCTGCTAAAACTGGAAACACGGGTCTAAAACGCGTAATACGTAAAACGTACGAATATTGCGTAAAATTGAGAAAAGTAAAATGTTACTTTTCTAATATGATAATATTGATTTAAAATGACTTATAATGTCTAGACTGGGCTCAGTCTAGTGCCGGTTGGTATTAAATGTCTTTTAGACATCAAACTGTAAGCCTAAAAATCAAGGAATGACTTATAAAATCAAGGGATGATTTTTGGTCAAAGGAGGAGGGAAAAATATGTTGACTTTTTCTAATAAGTTGAAAACTTAAATCGTCTTAGAAATGCGGTGCAGGTATAGGCTAAGGTTACGGCTGAGTAAAAACGCTTAAAAACTGAAAATTCCAGTTTTTTACGGCCGAGGCTTATTTTGGTCATGTTTTTCTCAGTCACGATTAATTCTCAAATAAATCATCAGTGTGTCAAACATTTTTCTGATGCGGGGTCACTTAACGCGGTCGAGTTTCGTTGTGCGTAGAATTTCTGAATGACGTTTTACCCTAAAACGTGTAATTCCTTAATAACTTTCACGAAAATGAGCTTATGAAAGTTAAACTTTTAATTTGTCATGGAAATGATTTATCACTCGAGGCCAAGAAACAAAAATCAAGTTTTGGGAAAATTTCGGGAAAAATGAATAGTAAAAGTGAATAGTGAAATTTTCCGGGAATGGTAATTATCCTGAAATTGCGAATTGTTACAGTCTCTACCCCTTACGGTGAACTTTGTCCCGAAGTTCTATGTGTGTTATATGTTGGAGTCGTGTCGATGAAGAGGTGTGGTTACTTATGAGGACTAAAGTCTGGGATTACCGGTGATGTAGTTTGATTTGTCGTTTCAGTGTATGGTGTAGGATGGGGTTTACTTTTATGTAGGAAAGGTATGGTAATAGTCGAATATCAAAGGAAATTGATATAGCAGTCGAATATTAATAGGAATAGATATAGTAGTTGCAATCATAGCCTAGTAGGTAATCGGTTGTTGTACCTAGTGTTTGTTGACTTCATACTTATGTTATTTCGGATACAAACAAGCCCACTTGTTTATAATTCTTTATTTATATAGAGAGGCATCCCAAACAATGTAAATAGGGAAATATAAACTTATGATTCGGTGATTTACAATTTCTTTATTTAAATGAAAAGGCATCCCAATCCATTCAAATAATTACAAATCATCCTACTTAAGAATTCCCAACACAACATTCACAATTAGCCGGTGAGTTACAAGGTAGTGTATTATGAGATGATACTGGTGTTCCAAAAGTACAAGATGAATATTCAATCTTGTAAAGCTGATGAGGGTACTTGTGGTGTAGCTAAGGATGATTTGAGCTTTAAAAGTGCATCAAGATTTGTTAATGAGCTTGTGTTTGCCACGGTTGTGAAGATAATGATGTGATATGTTGATGAACAAAAGTGTGTAGTGTATGCTTAACATTAATACTCTTAGGTATAGATGTTGAGTTTGCTTTAAAAATCTTAAGAGATTTTAAAAGTTTATGATGGAATGGTATCCTTAGGACCTAAACAGGATAGTACTTCTACAGGATGAAGAGAATAATTGATAACTATCCCAAAATAGTAGTTCGGTTTATCTCATAAATGAAAATTTTCAAGAATGAAATTAGGTAGTACAAATAAGGTGTTAAGATTTCGCTGAGTGGTAAGGCACTATCGTGTCTCTAGATTGTTTTAATGTATTCTGGTGGTTTATCGTGTTCATGTAGGAAATCAATCTAAACATAACCCTAGTACAACTATTCTCAGTATTTGAAAATTTTAAGTCGAATATAGTTAGTTAGACTATATTCCACTGTCCCTAGGTTAAATATAGGTGACTAGTCTATATTTAGCCAATGTTCGACAAAATTTTCAAATACCTAAATTAGGTATATTTGTGATATGTCCGTTGCTTTCGGGAAACTGTCCACTAAACAAAGGCGATGTCAAACCCTTAAGTTGCAAGTCCCGTCCATACAAGACTTGTAACGTATGTTTTCATATTCCATTGCATAGAAGATAGTAAGGGTAGGTACGTATGGAAAGGAAGTTTTAAGTAGTTCTAAAATAGAACATACTTGGCCAGGATCACGAACTTTTAATAACGAAGGTTTCATAAGAAAACTTTGATGAATGTAGAGCTGAACTTCAGCTTTTGTAGGTAATGGATTTGTTTGTCCTTTAGAAATCTCATATTTCTTATTTAGAAATCGATAGGTTGTAACGGGTTTTTGATATCATATGAAATGATATTGATGATGTGATGGAATAATTCTAGAGACCATTGCGCAAAACACAATGTCTCGGAAGTAGGTTAGACCATTGTGCAATTCACAATGTCTGGGAAGTAGGTTAAACCATTGTGTGACTCAAAATATTTGAGAAATGATTAAGACCATTGTATAATACAATGTCTTGGAAAATAGGAAAGACCATTGCAATCAGTTACAATGTCTTGGACATAAAATGTTGGAGTAGGAACATGATTGGGAGAATGTGATTGTGTCGAAATGCCTTAGAATAGGCAAACGCAGATATGTTTAGATAAAATGATTGAAAATAACTCGAATGTATATATAAATATACTAGTATTTGTTCGTGTTGTGTAAAATGCCTAGTGTGTATATATGAATATACATATATGTTCATGTAGCATAAAATGCTTAATAAGTCCATAATCGTCTGGAGGATGGAAGACACGAAGATCGGAAGGCTATAAAATGTTTTTGCTTGTAGTGTGGTTATAGTTTAGGTCTCAATTAGACCCGTTTCTCTATAACCATGGCTCTGGTACCAATCTGTAACACCCCCAATTCATGGATGCAGCGGAATTCGAACTGGGTGTTACTCGACGGCACAATAGTCACAATAATAGAAAACGAACTCCAATTGAGTCGTTTTAAAAGATTTATCATTCAAATTGTATAAATATCAGAGATTACAAAAATGAGGTCCCAAATGGTTCCATGTTTACAAATCACATTAAATGAGTTTTTGAATGATAATAAAATTTATAGCTTTCTTGAGTATCCGTGTCCTTCCGTGCCATCCTTGATCGTCATGAACCTGAAATACATGCTTGAGAGGTCAACACAAAGGTTGAGTGATATTCATAGAGTTTGTTTAATGTTTGAACACAATATGTCGGTAGTGTTTGTAGTTAAATCGTTTGAACACAATAATCGTAGTGTTTGTAGTTAAATCGTTTGAACACAATAATCGTAGTGTTTGTAGTTAAATCGTTTGAACACAATAATCGTAGTGTGAGCTATAGACTCACACTCATAGTTAGAAAACAAAGATGGGCTACGTTGTTATATGCCCGAAAAGGTTATTAATTCACTAAGCTTATGACACCAAAACGTTAACGTGTACCAATATCGATCGGCAGATTTATCCCGGTAGGTACTTTGCCGTCATACCTAATGTCTCAAATATTAATGCATTTGTTTGAACTTAGTCAAAACAAATGGGATTCGTCAATCCCAATAGGCCTATTCACAATATTCGCGCTCACTCGCAAGTAACCCTCGCAAGTGATTAAATGGTTCATAATAAGGGATTTTGGTCTGGCAAGGATGTTACTTAGTAATAATAAAACATAGTCGAATAGCATACAGTAGAAAGCATTGTGTTCGAGTAGAAAAATAATAGCATGTATTCCCCCCAAGGGTTTGTAAAATAGTTAAACAATAGAAAGTGGGGCTATGAACTCACCTTGAGTTGGATGATGTATAATGAGAATGATGGATATGCCGTAAGAACTTCTACGAGCAACCTAGAATAATCGTTGTAACTTAGGTTTGGAATAATGTCTAAGGAAACATAAACACGCCAATATATGTATGTCTTGCACTTAGTCCATGATGTGGTATGATGTATAGTGTAAGTCTTTGAAAAGAAATGATTTATGAAACATGTATAGTTTATATATCGTTTACTACCGTTCGGGCCGACATAATTCAGAAGTCATGTTAGTAAACGTTCGAGGAGCCAGGACACTTTAATTCCTAAATCCACAACTCATCTCGACGGCTTACATAATGAACTCCTCACATGAGGCTCCCTACTATTGTAGTAGTTGATAAAGTATATATATATGGTCTTTAGCCATGGCTTTGCCATGACCTTTGGTCATTGTTCCATGGTCTTGAGACTCAACCTTGGCTCTAGCCATGGTTGTGGTCTTGATTCTAGGTCATAAGACCCCTTTGGTCTTTATAAACCATAACCTATATATAATGACTTTGGTCTAAAAATGGGCTGTTAAGAATTTGAAGAAATTATCACTCGGAAAGCGTTTTCAGGGCTCGAGCTTCTTTGTACCTGAACGAAAACATCGTTCCGGACAACTTTCGTGTTTTAACTTTTTGATGAATCGGAGCAGAAGGGTGACTTTCAAAATGGCAGAATGCAAAACAGTAGGTATCGGCAGTTTCGGCGTTTTGGTTTTGCTAACTTCAAATGGTCATAACTTTTGACTCGGGTACTCGTTTTGGGTGATTCAAATTGCTATGTTTTCCTTATTAAGTCCTCTTTAATAGTAAGTAAGTTTCAAATATCATAGTTGTACTATTTTGGTCTTGGTTCTCCATAAAAGTCACTAGTTTACTTGTTTAAAGATCATAAGTTAACATATGTATATCATAACTTGTTTTACTCATTTTTATACATCATGGACATGATAACAAGACAATATATAGCATGAATGATATGTAAATAACATGAACATGATTATTTAACAAGAAGCATGCTAGGGTTTGGCTTACAACTTTTGGCTTTCTACAAGAAAGGTAAGTAGCATGTAAGGAAAAGGACTTTGATAGACTTAAGCTTCACCCACTTCACTTCATGCAATCTTTCTACTCTTGTAATCTTGAAAGATGGATGATGAAGGTTGAGGTGACTTGAGTGGATTCAAACTCAAGAGAAATCACCAAAGTATATGAGGTTATGGAAGTGTTTTGATGAATGAAAACCTAACTAGGTTTTAGGTAATGATATGGTACTTGAATCTTGCATGAAACTTGGAAGAGAATGAGCAAAGGAGATGGTGTTGGTGTGTGCGGGACGTTGGAATGGCCAAGGGGGGGGGGGGGGGGAAGAGGGTCTTAAATACGGTCTTGAGGAGGTTACATGTATGACTAGTCAACACTTGGAGACCAAGTTTAACACTTGTTCACATCTTAAGGCTTAAAGCATGAGATCAAGACACCTAGTGTGAATCCCCCCCTCCTAGTGGCGGTTTGCAATGCTTGGGGAGGAAGGGTTGGACTTTGGAAGATATTATCCAAGATATCTAGTATGTTTTGGCTCCGTAAAATGCTAACCGTAAATGGTTAAGCTACGAAACGTAAAACCGGGTGTCGTAAAATTATGGAACTTGAAAGTATTGATAAACATGTCCATATGTTCCATAATAAAATATAAAATGAGTGGTAGGTTCCATTTGGGTGGTAAAACCCTGCTAAAACTGGAAACACGGGTCTAAAACGCGTAATACGTAAAACGTACGAATATTGCGTAAAATTGAGAAAAGTAAAATGTTACTTTTCTAGTATGATAATATTGATTTAAAATGACTTATAATGTCTAGACTGGGCTCAGTCTAGTGCCGGTTGGTATTAAATGTCTTTTAGACATCAAACCGTAAGCCTAAAAATCAAGGAATGACTTATAAAATCAAGGGATGATTTTTGGTCAAAGGAGGAGGGAAAAATATGTTGACTTTTTCTAATAAGTTGAAAACTTAAATCGTCTTAGAAATGCGGTGCAGGTATAGGCTAAGGTTACGGCTGAGTAAAAACGCTTAAAAACTGAAAATTCCAGTTTTTTACGGCCGAGGCTTATTTTGGTCATGTTTTTCTCAGTCACGATTAATTCTCAAATAAATCATCAGTGTGTCAAACATTTTTCTGATGCGGGGTCACTTAACGCGGTCGAGTTTCGTTGTGCGTAGAATTTCTGAATGACGTTTTACCCTAAAACGTGTAATTCCTTAATAACTTTCACGAAAATGAGCTTATGAAAGTTAAACTTTTAATTTGTCATGAAAATGATTTATCACTCGAGGCCAAGAAATAAAAATCAAGTTTCGGGAAAATTTCAGGAAAAATGAATAGTAAAAGTGAATAGTGAAATTTTCCGGGAATGGTAATTATCCTGAAATTGCGAATTGTTACAAGTATTGTCTTGCGAAAATAAGCGAACAAGACTTATATAAGAAACTGGGAGTAATTACAAGTCTTTATGAAAATAATCCAATAAGAAATAGACTTTGAGTACATTGTATTTGTTAAAATTTTCCTGTTTCAATAATATCTAGGTGGTCCAGGTTTACAATGACTTTGATATACATGTTGTGGAAGAATTGGAAAAAATATACGACAAAGAGACTTGTGACTTTGTGGAAAATAAGTTCGTGGAATATTCGTCTACCAGAATGAAAGGAAATGAAACGTTAATCTTTTCAGGTGTTAGCCATAAAACAAAAAAGAGTTTATCATACATTAATTTTAGAGTTAATTACAATTTTGTCCTTATGGTTTACATCTTTTTTCGGTCTTTAACTTTAATAATTACAATGCCCATCTCTGTATGTTTCCATTTTCAACATACCAGTCCTGTAACCAAACGGCTGTTTGTGTCTCTTCGTTAAATCTCTGCATATAAAGGCATTTCGTCAATTTCTACCTTGTCATCTTCAACCTCAACTTTTTCACTTTTATTTTTATAATTTCAAAAACACAAATAAATGTATATAGGGTTTAAGCTACTAAATAAACACCTACTTTCAAAACTGTCCCGATATGATACATGTACTAATTTTCATTCCAATATGGTACGTATACTTTCGATTTCGTGCTAACATGGTACGTGAGTAACTTTTGACTGGCAAAACATGTTAAAAGGTGATTTTTGAGCAAAAATAGTCCATTGTGATTTGTTTCTTTTACAAAATAAGTCCCTTGCAAAATTTTCAAAATAAGTCTTTGTGCGCTTTTAGGGTGCGTTTAGTTGGTGAAATTTTTTCATTTAAAAAAAATGAAGATATTTTTCCTTTGTTTGTTTTCATATGTTTTTATACGTTTTAATCCTTTTTTATTCGTTTTCATCCGTTTTCATTCGTTTTTATTCGTTTTCATCTGTTTTTATTCGGTTTCATCTGTTTTCATTCGTTTTCATCCGTTTTTACTCGTTTTCTTCCGTTTTTATATGGATAAAAATGGACGAAAACGAATGAGAACGGATGAAAACGTATAAGAACAGATGAAAATGAATGAGACCTATTTTGCAAAAGAAACAAATCACAAGGGACCATTTTTGAAAAAATCGCAAAGGACCTATTTTGCTAAAGAAACAAATCACAAAGGACCATTTTTGTACAAAAAATCATTAAAATAAAATTGGTAACCGGTTTTACCGGTAGTCGGAAAAACATAGCCATATTAGCACGAAATCGGAAGCACGCGTACCATATTGGAATGAAAATTAATACACGTACCATAACGGGACAATTTTGAAAGTATGTTTAGTAGCTTAAACCCAATGTTTTTGAAAAACATGTTTCTTTATATAAATTTCAACAACACCTTACACATCTCACTATAATGAAGCACAAACACATTATTTGTAGAATTACTATAAACACAAGGGCAATGATATGTACAAATTGAATTTTACTTTGCACACATAATATTAGTGAATAAGACAAACAATACCCCATGTAATTTACATATCAATTCTCAAAATATAATGTATAACCTGGATTTTATGTTGGATTTAGATTTAACTATATTTTTTTGTTTACTTAATATGACACTGAATTACAATTATAACCTGGATATTATTGATATTGTTGTATAGTTGTTTGTATGTTGTTTTATCCTTTGTTTTTAATCGTTATATTATTTTTGGATTTAAACAAGTTGAAATGATAAATCACCAACCTTCTTCGCCGCTTAAACTATTTACTTAAACATGTTATACGGATCAACAAAAACAGGTTACACGTGCTATGCAGGTTGAGTTTCTTGACACGATTAGTGAACGGCTCGTGTTTGGGTAAAGGTTATACCAACCCGTCAACCCGCGAACCCGAATAAGTCATCCTGAACATGACTTGATTTTTTTTTCTTCCATTTTTATTTAGTTCTAAGGTAGTTCCCCACTTATTTCTAAAGTAGGTCCCAAATAATTTTATGCATCACTTTTATATAAATTGTGCGTCTAAGGTGGTTCCCGGGCACCACCTACCATAACCGTAGGTCAGCCTCTGCTGATTCTGGACCTCTGATCAAGTCTATTACAATGATTGTTTTCTGCCATTCTGACATGAAGATGATTGTTCGTTTGGCCTTTAAGAAGTTTTGAAACAAAGCTATAATTACAATGATTGTTTTCTGCCATTCTGACATGAAGATGATTGTTCATTTGGTAAGAAGTTTTGAAACAAAGCTATAGAGTGCAATAAGCACAGGTGTCACTCTCAACGTGAAACCTTTTGAAACTATGTTTCGATACGTACTGATCAACAGTTCATAGTCAATCCCCACAGTTGGGCTAACTGTGACTGATAGTCAACCCGATACCGAGACATCCTTTGGGATTCAAAGGGTTGCGACCAGTCCCTTCATAACACTAGTAAAGCTTACAAATAATAGACATGCTACTAAAAGGGATACTTAATTAGCTTACTTTTATAAAGCCCCAAACGGGCACACAACAAACCACATCAAACATGAGTCAAGGGGAAGAGTTTATCAAATATAACAATCACCTCCTCACGATGAGCTGCATCATGTGGTGGCATTACCTGCGCCAAAAAGTTGTTCAGTGACGGATCCTTTAACCATTCAGTTGCGTCACTAAACATTCTGAGCTCACATAAGAACATATCCCGGACAGCAATATACATCCCATGCGCATTAGACTTTTGAAATCCAGCAAATTGGAAAATGTACACACAAAGCTAAAAATATCATATTACTAATTTCTTTCGAGCTGGCAAGAAGGATGAATGATCTCACAAGTCTTGGGTGTTGTAGGGGCCCACTAACATATGACCCATTTTCATCACGGCTTAGTTGATCGTTTGATGAAATCATATGCCGAAAGGCAAGATCTGTAAGAAAAGCCTGCAATATCAACCAAAGATTATACATCCAATCATTTTTATTTTTATCTATCCATATAAAAAATAGGTCAAATTGAGTCTACATTTGAGTACTAACAAGTCAAGCAGGGTACTAAAAGTATGTATCAGTAAGTTGATCCAAACCTGTTTTGACCCATCTTAGAATCTACCCATTCGGGACACTCTAACCCGTTTTGACGGGTCAGCCAAGCTGATTAAAGTTCGCAAAGAAATTACTGATTAAAGCAAATCCAAATAACATTATAAAAAACATAAGAAATAATTAAGCAGTGAATACTTACGTTTTACTGACTCGTACAATATCTCTGGCTCCATTAGTAGATGCCGCTAACAGTATCAATATCAGATTCAGGATGTCGGAGGGTAATCCAGTCATTTCGTTCGTCCTCTGGCTGTAGGATTGGGAATTGCATGATAAAAATTTCAAAAGTAGATCAATTACAAATAAACTTAAATAGATGACGAAAGAAGCTATCTTTACGAGAGTAATAATCATACTTAAGATTCCAGTTATCAATAAATCAGTAAAAGGGGCGAAAATGTTAAGATTCGAAGTAGCATTTTCCTCTAAAAGCAAAATTCCTTATAAATTCTCTAATAAAGTCCAGATTTTTCAAAGATTTTTAGATACCACAATTACAGAAAAAAGTGCAAGACCTAATAACATATATACATTTAATTACGATTCAAGCATCGTATTATACACCATGGTAAAGCTTCCTGACAAATCCAAAGATGATCTAAGAATTATGCATCTAGTTAAGGAAAAAATCATACACAAAGAAACTGATTTGAAGCATTTCTAGATGTAAGAAACTTGGACCATAAAATTACCTCAAGAAACTTAGATCTTTTCAAGGAGGCTCGGCCCTATTGTATAGATGGGCCGTGGCCATTAAGGTTAGCGTAACTTAATAAGTTGATCAAAACTTTCCGCTTTGTCAATAAATAAATGACTAAGTTTTCCTTCACTTGCTAGTCTTTGTTGAACTTATTTTGTTGTTGATTGATCAAGTAACTCATATCGACTTATCCAGGGTCATGCTTCTTTCTAATTAAGGTTCTAGTTCCATAGTCTATACAAGGTAAGGGCTTTATTTAAAGTTCACTTGCACTACAAGCGTTTCCATCACGCACCCTAGAATCATTCGGCAGTTCACAACAAAAAAATTTCAGTTTATTTAATTGCTTTTACATCTATGAAACATGGAAGATGAATGTAAAACATATACTAATGAACTTACATCTTTTTGCATCCTCTGTTTGTGGCAACAGGCATCCCATGCTTGCTTCACATTAACTTATCTTGAAAACCTACAAACTTTTGAAATTCCAAAACAGTCAACTTTTGTATTCAGCTATGAAGAATATTAAGACGAAAAGATGAATGAAAGAAAGAAAAGCAATATGAAGGAACGCAAAACAGGTTAAGAAATGATACCTTTGCATAATCCCTTTTCTTTAACAATCTCTGATGGGAAGATATTTCAACCCTCTCTGCACTTTATATATAGATAAATCCGGAAATTTGAATTTTTTGTCTGAGCATTATCTGACTTTGTGCTTCTGATTTCTACCAAAAGCTTCGAATTTCTTACCTTAAATTGGTCATTTTTAATACACATGAACTCAAACCATGCCACTAACCTCTTAATCAACTGTTCAATTAATGTAATACATAACATTTCCTTTGGTTGGTATTACCTTTGAAATACATTATGGGTGTTACAATTCGGGGATCTAACACATTTTCTAACAAATCTAACTATCATAAAATAATCATACCGAGGCAAATCATATGTAGAAATATCAATTTCAAGATAAATAAGAAAATGGGGTTCTTAAGGTCTCTGAAGAACTTGATATTGATTAGAGTAATGCCAATAAATGTAACCAACCATTATTCGAATTTAACAAATTACTTGATCATTATTCTAAGTTGTACCCAACAGACAAGTGTTGCCAGTATACCAGATGCCCATATGTTCTTAAAAAGAAACATAACATACTCAAACTAGTAAAAGCTTCTAAATAACAACACAAATACAAGTTACTACTGAAAGACTTTTATTTATACATTTTAGTTGAAGTCCCAAAACTCGAAAACAAGAGCCTTAGGGGGGAGTTGATCAAATAAAACGATCACACTGCCTCGATTAATCGCATTATCAGAACACATATTGTCAATAGCCTTAATAATACCTATCGAAAGATCCTTATTAAATCTAACATAGCGGACCACATAGCTGATCAATTTGTAATGCATATTTATAATATCTTCATAGCTTCCATAAAGGATAAAAGATCTCACAAGTTTATGTGAATATAGAAGTCCAGAAGTTGATTTATAGTCACGGATGACCCGTGTATCCCCTGGCATGTCCCCGAACCAATCTTCATCATATAGGAGAGCCTAAAAAAGTCATTATATAACAAACATGTCAAACATCTAAAAATGAGAAGTTTTAGCTACGAAAGTGTTTGATATTGCTAGAAATAAGCATATAGAGTAGTAGATAAGTAGGTACCATTCAAAGTTCCAAACACTCCAACTTGTTGTCTAAGTTGAGAAATGCAATAAGCAGATAAACCAGTTAAATAAGCACTCTCAAAAATCCTAAGTTGATTTGTTAAACCATTGTATCATGATTCATACTTTGAGAATAACAACAACATACCCAATCCCGCTGGTGCAGGGTATGGGTGAGAATAGCTTTGTAATCATTGAAATTATTACTGGTTTATAAGATTCTGAAAAATGAGGGAAAAAAAGGAGTCAAGCAGACCAGTTTTACCCAGCACAAAATTGTACACATCTGACCCAAACCCTTTACAACCCGCATATGCCCATTTTATAAAAGATTGATAGCTTTTGTAATTATAAGTTCAGGATTCTCATTTATGAAGTTCCAAGAAAGAATAACAAATGTTGGTGCTTCACCCCAATCCGATCCATCCAGCTTTGACCAGCCCTTAAATTCTACCCATTTAACCCAAACACCCATGTCATACCACATGACATATACATCATAAAGTAAACCGGGGTATGTCAAAAACTACCAAGATTTATCCTTGTGAAATGTAATTAATCACAAAACTGTCCCTGCAGAGACGGATTTGGATAGATAAAGAACAATATGAGCTTAAGAATGGATACCTTTCCCAGAATAAGTTCAGCAATCGGATTTTGAGCTAGGGCTCATTGTAAAATGAGATCATTCCGACCATGATACTTTGTGTAGTCAAAGTTGGAAGTCAAACAATGTAAATTGACCACACTTAAGACATGTGGTCGATCAATCAAGATATTGAAATACTCGCATCTGCACAAAGTTTGTAACGAAATTACAGATTAAAGCAATTGAAGTAGCATCATCAAAAAGAACATTAGAAAGAGAAATTATGAATCTAGCCTTTCTTGAGTGGGTTATATAAAAATGTCCTACCTTATGCATAAGTCAATTTTTTTCCCTATTAGTTTCCGAAAGAACCAAAAAATTGATTTTTCCCAAAACTTTTGAGTTATTTCGCAAGAAGAGAAGCCAAATAATTCGCAGAAAATCCGACGGATTCCGTAAAAATCATGTTTTAACTTTTAAGTGATTTTTGCTGGTTTAATAATGGGTTATTTTGTTATATAACAGACTCAAAAACGGTCAGATTAGTAATTTTCCCGTATAAGAAATAAGTAAGCAGAGAATACTTACGTTAAACATAACCTTACGAGATCTCCAGCACCATCAGATGAGTTCGCTAACATTAATAAGATCATAGAAAGAATGTCAACTGGCAATCACATAACATAAATGCCATAACATTAACAGCTAGAAACAATAATTCTAATCTCATACAGAAGATAAAAGACACAACATATTAAAAATCATACATTGAATTTCCAACTACTAAATTCTTTCATAAATTTGCAATTTACAAAGACTTTAGGACATCAGCATATATTATTTTAAGGGCCACGTCAGCAAAATATATTATTTTATAAAATTAACCCTTCAAAATTTTGATCGGCTAAACCGGTCACATTATATTACTAAATTAGCCCGTCAAATGCAAGTAGAAATACCAAAACAGGACCCCCAAAAAATGCATAATTACTAAAACGGACCATTGCAAAAAGTAGGTTGCTATATTTTGACAAGAGCCCTAGATTTACGCAGATTGGAACCACATATTTTTTTTGGGTAAAGGGTTTATACCAGGTGAAAAATTGGAACCACATATTTACCTGAGGAGATAGTAAATTAAAAGGAGACGGCTAACATGCCAAAACAACTCAAATATGTTTCTGAATATGCTAACGGAAACCATCTTACTCTAAATGAAACCAAAAACACACAACCAGTTTTATATTTTTTAGAAATTGTACATCAAATACATATGTCTAGTCCTTTTATATGCCTAACAAACTGATATGAACACATTTAAATGGATATATATAATTAATGGTAACATAACCAACTCTTTAATACTACTAATTCCACGAAAGAAGACAACTATAATATTTTATCAAGTCAACATAACAAACTTGCTTACGTTTCTATGAGTTATCCATTTGGGATTGGTGACGGTAATTTTTTTGGTGAGTCAGTGCATCTATTCAATTCCATGAAGACAAATAATCAGCTTTTCAAGTTTATCTATAGTGTACAGAATTTCCAAAAGAAAAGTATCTACAAGCACACAAGGCTAGCAAGGGAGGTACTCCGTCCAGTTTTTATACTTAAAATTGCTATTTAAAAACTTGGAGTAACACAGACCAAACCGAGCCTTCAAAACAACTAATGCCACAAAAGAAGATATCTACAATAGTTAATTCATACAAGGAAAAAATAACTCACATACGTCAGACATCAATAAACTCACATTAAGCATTAACTGTTAACAAAGGTATGGTATACGTCACTATGATTACTCATTTCAACTATTACATTGGTATTAAATGATTCAATGCTTCATATATTTTATATCCAACCACAACATTGACTAATTGACTATCCTTTTCAAATAAGTTAAAGAGGGTGAGACGAAATCTGATATATTCGGACCAACTATGGTACGATTGATCCTTCCACACTCTTTTGTTCAGATTTTTTTGACCTTTTATAAGCAACTAGCGTAAATAAAGCCTATTATGTAATATAAAAAATAACTAAAACCATCTGAATAAGTTTCTGTGACTTTTGACCACTTTAACCCGTTTGCTAAAAAATATACCCAGAATCAACCCATTAGCCATAATGTGACCTTTTCAATAGTTATCCTACGCATATATAAGAAAGAATATAAGAAGTAAGCAGTGAATTCTTACACAGCAGACGAAGCTAAAAAAACTTGGCACTCTTTGATTACCACAAGAACTCAGAAATGCCACCCTTTAGCTCTCCAATATTTCCGTGCATTTTCATCACAACGGCTTTTCTTAACATTCAAAAACAGTATATAAGCCATATCGACTTTATTTGCAGCCAACAGTTTGTTATTCAACTTGGCGCAAATAAGCCTACTCGGACAAAAACCTTTCTCCAAACACTCCTCCATAACAATCACGCCTCTTTCAAGTTGATCATTATTGCAAAGCCCATTAATAATATGCTCATAAACTTCAACGTCAGAAACATAATCATCTTGTTCCATCTCATCCCATATGTTCAAAAGCATACCACATTTACCAAAACGCGACAATCGCATAAGCAATGTTTTGTAAGCAGTTACTGATATAGTACACTTTGCGTCTTTTTCTTTTTTGTAAATCATCATAGCAGTGTGTGGTGGGCCGAAACTACATAATGTATCGATAATTGACGTTACTACCCCTGTAGTAACCATAACCCCCCGACCTAGCATTTCGTCAAACATTTCTATAGCATCGGCTACCCTTTTAGCTTTAAGAAACGCAAAAATTATATGCACATAAGTATCCATATTCGGTTCACAATCATGTTCTCGTTTCTTTCAAATTTTCAAATATCTTAACCGCGTCGTTTATCCGACCACCTCTACCTAAACCTTCGATCACGTAACTAAAACTCAAACTATCGGGATTAAATCCATCTTCCACCATTTCATTCAACAACCTCTCGATCTCACTAACCCGACCCAACTTACACCACCCACGGATAACAATCCCATACGTCTCACCGTCAAACTCAACTTTCCCTTTGCCTTTCCCTCTCGTCTTACTCAACAACTTATCCGCACTCATTACACGCCCACGTCGACACAAACACCTAAGCACAACTTTGAAACACTTCAAATCCCACTCATCCATACCGAACTCCTCCAAATTCTTAAGAATCTCCACACCTTTCGCTACCCGCTTCGCCTTAACGTAACTATCCACAAAAATCTCCAACGTCTCGTAATCACCTCTCACTCCCTTCCCTTTCATCTCACCAAACAAAAACTTCATTATCGAAAAACCTCTGTCTACCTAACGCCTTAAACACGACGTTATAACTCTCAACATCTCCACTCATTTTTCCGCTCTCCAACGCCCACTCGAAAACTGTAACTATCGCCTCACTATCTAAACCACCTCTATTTAAAACCTTAATAACTACCGAACTATCCAAAAAGATATCGGACACAGCCGCGGTTAACGCTTGTTTAACCGCGGATGCTCCGATAAGTTTATGAACAAACACGCCTCTTAACCTATCCTCAGGTGATAGTAATGCTAATAAGCTCGTTGACTTTTGCGTTGACTTTTGAGTTGACTTTGGGGTTGACTCAGGGTTAGTGGTTAACGGATAGGTAATAGGAGAGAGAGGTGGTTTAAGATGATGTGTTCGTTAGGGTTAGGGTTTTGTGTGTGTTTTTGAGTGTGTGTTTTGAAATTGGGGAAAGTGAGAGTGAAGGATTGAGGAGATGATTAATTTGGTGACGAACATGATGATCGGTAGTTAAGTCATGTAACGGTCAACGGTGGTTATAACGGTCAACGGTTGGGTGTGGTTGTTGATGATGGTGGTGTTCAGGTTAACGGGATGAAAGTTGAGGTTTACAATTTACATTTTGCACCCTGAGTTTGTCTATGTTAACAATATCAACAATAAATCTCGTGACGGAATCAAGGTGGTTCTCATGGATCTTGAAATACTCATGAATTTTTGTGTTGTATTGTTAATTTTGTTAAGAAAAACTTCGATTTTTTTTAAGATGCGCCTGGTTGTTGAAATTGTGTTTGTGGTAATCTTTAGTTTATATTAAGTGCATTTTGTCACGTCGTGTTCCGGTTCCGTCTCTGAAATCAAGCCCGCTAAACAGATCTATCATACCTCGACCTAGGGTTGAGCTTTATAGACTGCGGAGCAGAGCGAAATGAGAAATCAGAACGACTAGAATAGAGTGAATCGAACGTATTTCGTTCTAGTTCTCGGTCTACCATTTTCCTCATTTTCGGTCCTCGGTCAGGTCCGCTTCGGTTCGGTCTTACGTACAACCGACCACTATATTTTGTCGGACTGAATCGTACCGACCATACTGAACAGAACCAAACATACTTCAACAAGTTTGTGAATATTAACAACGAGGATGTCTACCCGCTCGTTGCAACACATTCTGAACATATATTGTTTGACAATGATATATGTTTGCATTCAAGTGCGTTTGATTTTATTTATTCATTTTGTTAATAAAAAATAAGTGTTGGCTCATATCTTCTACGTTAATTGTTTACATTTACACGTTGTTTAGTCGAATACAAAATCTCATCTCATAGCATACTAAAAGTTTAGTCACTTAAATGGAGTATTTGAAGTCAAGGTTAAATTATTTGAGGAAAGTTATTTTACATACTAAAATTTTTTAATATAAAGGTATCAATCTCTACCTTGCATCTCCATCTGATCTAATCGATGAGATTTAATCCACTGTTTAAAAAAAACTCGTTTTCATCATTTTTTTAATTTAAATATCTAATGAACCTTTAATAATAGTCAAGACAAACTATATAGTCACGATCAGCAATTAATTATCTTTCTATAGATGGGCACTTTGATATACATTCGACAAACTATTTTTCTAGTTTCTTTTCACCTCTTTTCATCCTTTTTCTTCGTTTTTAGAAACATGCATAAAAAATCACATGTGATAAAACCCTAATTTGAATATCACATGTGATGCCATTAGTGTTAAATCACATATGATATTTAATAAAATCATATGTGATTTAACACTAATATCTCATGTGATTTTACTAGTATATTAAAATTAGTGTTTTATCATATGTATAATTTCTTTATGCAAGCTTCAACAACGTAAAAACGAACAAAAAAAAAAAGTCAAAAACGGGAAAAAAAATTTTGTCGAGAATATATCAAAGTGTCTATCAATAGAAGGATAATTAAATGTTTGTCATGATCGATATTAACATTTTAAAAAAAATGAATGTGATTTTTTTAAAAGGGAATTGCATATAAATCCCTGTTAAAATTACGTATATATCCAACCAAAACAAATAATTGCATATATACCCTTCTTAATTAGGGGTGGCAATTCGGGTCGGGTTCGGCTTGGCGGGTTGTAGGGTCAGAAAACCCCAACCCAAACCTGACCCATTTAAATCATCGGGTCAACTATGTCAACCCTAACCTGTTTACACATAACCCGAACCTAACCCATTTAACCCATATATATACTTGGGTTAGTGGGTTAAATAGATGACACGGGTTGAATAAGTTAAACGGTTTTCTGGTTGACCCATTTAACCCTTTTTTTATATAAAAGTTGCCACATTACACTAGTTAAATAGGTTAAACGGGTTTGCGGTCGACCCGTTTAACCCATTTAACCTATATAATAAAATATAAATATTTTTTAATTTAAGAAAAAAATCTTAAACGGGTTGGTGGGTCGACCACTTAATTTATTCTGAACCCGAACCTGACCTGTATAATAAACGGGTTAGATGGGTCGACCTAAAACCAACCCGAAATCTATTTAACTCAACCCAAACATGTTAATTTTCGTGTCGGTTTCAGGTCAGGTTTCATGTCCGGTCAGAAATTGACACCCCTATTCTTAATCACTAAAATATAACATATATATACTTTCTATTTAATTAAACCCCAAATATAAATTAGTGTAAATTACATGGTTGGTCCCTGTGGTTTGTCCAAAATAAAAACTTTTGTCCCTCGAAGTTTAAAGTTACATTGGTAGTCCCTAAGTATGTAAACAAATAACACACATGGTCCCTATAGGTGAAATTTTCGCCTCCAAAGAATAACATGAATGGTCCCTATAGGGACCAGGTGTGTTATTTGTTTACATACTTAGGGACTACCAATGCAACTTTAAACTTTGAGGGACGAAAGTTGTTATTTTAGATAAACCACAGGGACCAACCATGTAATTTACTCTATAAATTATATTTTGTATATCTTTACACGAAATTGACAATTTTAGCGCCACACTTGTTGAAACACACACTGGCTATACATTCCTTCTCAGATCCTAACTCCTAAGCCCCCACTATGAAATTTACAAAAACATTTCTCTTGACCAACCACTATGAAATTTAACTTTTCACAAACCCCCAAATTTCTTATCAATTGCCACCTAAATCAATCAAAGTTTAATCCTTGTATCTTATGTTTTCAAGGTTGCTTTTCAAAAGCCCTTACTTTGAGGAGATAGACGTTGTAGATGGTGGCCGGTGACTGTCATAAACGAGATGAAAGGACCCACATGTCGTAACCGATGGTTTGATGGTGGCATCGGTGCCTTGGTGGTTGGGGACAGCGAATTGTGATGGCTGCCAGATCTTGTTGACCACACAACAAAAAGAATTCAATAAACTTTGGCCAATCTACAAATTTTAAAAATGACCACAATGACTGTAAAATTGTGGATTGAGAATGAGATATGTTGGGAGGAGAGTCACGAATATTAGTCATAAGGGTATAAAGGACAATTTAGAATGAAATGTTTATAATAATATATAACTAAGATTTTATTAAATAGAAATTTATTAATTGGGTATATATGTTATATTTACTAAGGACATATACGCAATTATTTGTTTTGGTTGGATATAATCGTAATTTTAATTCTTTGGAAGGATATATACGCAATTCTCATTTTTTTAAAAATGTTGAGTTTAATTTCATCTATTAAATCAAATAGAGATAGAGATGAAATGTGTGAATTGATCCCATGATATGTGAAAAAAGTTTGGTATGTAAATGATTTTAAATCAAATTCTTTTTACTCGTAAAACTAATTAACTTCAGTTAAAATCATTTTAGCGAGTCTTGTCGAATATATATATATATAAACTCATTAACATCTTAAACTATGACCTTAAACCTCCATCGTAACATTATAATCTCCAAGTTAAAAAAAAAAATTAATCTAACTCAAAAGAACAGTAATAAGATTGAAAAATAACAAGTTTTATAGGTACAAACATACAATTAATTTGATAAACAATGACTGTAATTATAAGGATATTGGTAGCTTGTTGAAAATTGAGAGGCTTATTTTGTATGATAGAACTAAGAAAAGAAAAATAAAAAAAGGAGGAAAGAAGTCAAGAACCCAATGTGCACATCGAGTTTTGAACTTAAGTCTATGGAGATGTCTTTATTTTAATTGTACGTTACCCGCTAGAGCACATTGCTTTTCTAGTATGTGTTTCTTTGTCTAATAGTTAACTACTGTACATATTAGTTTGTATTATTTAATCATTCGTCATTTACTGTAAATAACTGTAAATTGTTATATAAATTGGAGACCGGCCTGAACCGAGAAACTGGACAAACCATATTTCGGTCCGGTCCTTAGTCCTTTATTTTTTTTTTTTTTATCTTCGGTTTTCTATTGAGTTCGATCTTACACAAAATCAACGGACAGGCGAACTGGACTAACCCGAACATCGACCGAGAATTTAGGTCAGGTCCGGTTTTCGAATTGTGCTCGGCCGTAGTTGACGTCAACAACAACAAAACTCACTCCTGCCATAGTGTTCATGCGGGAGGTAGAATTTAAAGAGGCCATATCTCTGTCTTAGTGCAAACAAATGTTTTGAAATTTTATCTGGAAAAATTTGTTTATGTTAACAGAATAGTAATATATGGTATGTTTGGCAAAATTAAACGGAGTCGGAGCTATATGTTTTACTTTAAAATATGTTCGACATATATTTGGAGCTCGAGTTTATTATTGCGAAATTACAAATGAACTATGATTTTACAAATCACATGTGATTTTTCTGAGCGAAAATTTCAACACTCACAAAAAAAAACTCGAAAAAGGTGGATGTATATCGAAGTGTCCGTTTACTGAAAGATAAAAGAAATTCGTTGCCGCAATGGTGTATTTTTTTTGTCGCTTGACGATTGACCGCTTGCAATATGTTAAATTTTTAAAAAAAAATAATGGAAAGTTGGGTTTTTTTAATGAAAAAATGAACGATTATAATCTTTAGAGAAATTATGATCTATGTTGCACCTCTTAAACTATACGGGTATCTATGTAAATTTTCTTTTTTTGTGAGCTTAAACCCTTTTAAAAGCTACTTCTAGAGAGCTTCTATCATCAGCTCAAGCTTCTTCTATAAGATAGTAGAAGCTTATATGTCAAACGAATCTTATTTAAAAAGCTTAAACTCCCATATGCCTCTATAAGTCTCCCCAAACACAGCCACAATGTTGGCCAAAGTTATCGAGGGGTGACGCTAGGTTTTGTGTGTGTCTTTTTTAGAGGGTTTGAGTTCAGTGATGCACAAACATCATTCATGGCTCGAAATAGAGATGCAAAAATAGGCAAAAGACCTGGGTGAGTGGCCTGATTAGCCTCGATTACATAAGCAGGACCAGTTTAGGCCAAAACACAAAATAATCGATGTTTCTCTAACACCTAGTCTAAGGTCTGAAACGTTACAAGAGAATCCGAAAGGTGCATATCTAATTTGAAATGATATTATAACTTAAAAAGGTAAAATCAACATTTGATTCAAACTAAATGGAAATCATAGGGTATAACTGAAGTAGAGAATTGCAAAGCTACAGGCCGACATGGGTTAACTTTTTACAAACATTTGTATCTAAAACAACACTCCAATTAAATTCATAACTCAATAACTGTATCTACTATTTTTATAAATGGTCGGACAATGTTATATCACTGATTATAAATACTGTACTATATTACATTCAGATACAATGAATTTCCGGAAAGAATCCTATCAGATTAGTGTGCCATTGTTCTTTGTTCATTAATTGAGACTTAGAAAAAAATTCCGGTTGGGTACAAGGTGTTTGAGGAAATGCTTAAAAAGAATTTTGAGGTTCTTGACAAGGTGTATTGCCACGTCTAGATAGAACTAAAGAAAGAAAGAAGGCTTTAAAGATTTGGAAATGGGACGTGGTCTTTGGTCAGTATGCATGCATGGCATCAATAGTGTTTTTTTTTTTTTTTTTTTTTTTTTTTTTTTTTTTTTTTTAATGATAACTAAGTAGCTAACAAAATATCTCTTATGTCTTAATTAGTCGGACTTTAACCCATAACAATTTAATTAGGAGCTTTTCACACGACATAAAGTATCATTCTTTTCTTTGTTTATGTTTTCCATCAATAATATTAATGAAATCATCTTTCCTTGAGTCCAGGGGTGCAGCTACATAGGGGCGGGAGGGGGCGCCCGACCCCCCGAAATGTTTTTTGCGATGTAGGGGGTATATAGTTTTCGTGTAGAAAAATTTCGGTATATTCGTTTCGACCCCCCAAAATTTCGGTATTACCCGAAAAATAGCGTTAGGAAAAAAAATTTAGATCCCGACCCCCCACTGAAAATTTTCTAGCTTCTCCACTTGTAACAATTCGCAAATTCAGGTTAATTACTATTCCCGGGAAATTTTACTATTCATTTTACTATTCACTTTTACTATTCATTTTTCCCGAAATTTTCCAGAAAGTTGATTTTTATTTCATATTCTCAAGTGATAAATCATTTCCATGACAAATTAAATGTTTGACATTCGTCAGATCATTTTCGTGAAAGTTATTAAGGAATTACACATTTTAGGATAAAACGTCATCCAGAAATTCTACGCACAACGAAATTTGACCCCGTCAGGTGACCCCACATCAGAAAAATGTTTGACACACTCATGATTTATTTGAGAATAAATCATGACTGAGAAAAATATGACCAGAATAAACCTCGGCCGTGAAAAACTGGAATTTTCAGTTTTAAGCGTTTTTACTCAGCCGTAACCCTAGCCTATACCTGCACCGCATTTCTAAGATGATTTGAGTTTTCAACTTATTAGAATAAGTCAACATATTTTTCCCTCCTCCATTGACTAAAAATCATTCCTTGATTTTACAAGTCATTCCTTGATTTTTAGGCTTACGGTTTGATGTCTAAAAGACATTTAATACCAACCGACACTAGACTGAGCCCAGTCTAGACATTATAAATCATTTTAAATAATTTTTAACCTATTAGAAAAGTAACATTTTACTTTTCTCAATTTTACGCAATATTCGTACATTTTACGTATTACGCGTTTTAGACCCGTGTTTCCAGTTTTTAGCAGGGTTTACCACCCAAATGGAACCTACCACTCATTTTATATTTTATTATGGGACATATGGACATTTCTAACAATACTTTGAAGTTTCATAATTTTACGACACCCGGTTTTACGTTTTGAGGCCTAATCATTTACGGTTGGCATTTCCCGGAATCAAAACTAACCAAATACTTAGGATAATATCAAGACCAAGCACACCTCACCCCCTAGGCTTGTGAACCGCCATTAGGGGGGGGGAGTCACCCCATGGTGTGGCTTGATCTTGTGGAAATTGGCCTAAGATGGTTACATGTGTTGAAGCTTGTAAGAAAAGCTTTGACTAGTCCATTTTGTAACCTCCTCAAAGACCTATAAATACCCCCCCCCCCCCTCCCCCCTTTGTGCCGTCCATCACCACACACCACAAACACTTCACACTTAGTTTATTTCTTCCAATTTATAGCAAGGTTCAAGTGATTCTTCAAGGTAGAAACCCTAGCTAGATTATCATTCACCAAAACTCTTCCAAACCCTAATATACTTGGTGATTTCTCTTGAGTTTAAATCCACTCAATTCACCTCAACTTTCATTACATCTCTTTCAAGAATACCAAGGGTAGAAAGATTGCATGAAGTGAAAAAGGGTTGAAGCAAGTCTATCAAAGTCCATTTCCTTACTTGTTACTCCTTTCTTTATTAGAAAGCCAAAAGTTGTAAGCCTAAACCTAACATGCTTCTTGTTAATTAATCATGTTCATATCATTTACATGTTATTCTTGCTATATTATGTCTTGTATGAATGTCCATGGTGTATAAAAATGAGTAAAAGATGTTATAATTGATTGTTACAATAAGTTACTAAAACAAGCAAACTAGTGAATTTCTTGGTAAGACCTGATCAAAATGGTAAAAATATGATATTGAATTATTACATATGGTAGTAGAGGACCTAACAAAGAAACCGTAGCAATTTGAACCACCTAAAAAGAGTATACGAGTCAAAAGTTATGGCGATTTGAAGTTACCAAAACTTTCCGGAAAAACTGCCTAAAAAGCTTGTGTGACAGAACCTAAAACACGCAAAAAGGCCTTTCTGGTCCGATTCATGAAAAAGTTAAAACACGAAAGTTGTCCGGAATCACGTTTTCGTTCAGGAATAAAGAGGCTCGAGCCTTGAAAACGCTTTCTGAGTGAGATATTTCTCAGTTTCTTAACAGCTATTTACATATATATAAGTCACTATATTATGGTTATACTTTAAAAGGAACAAGATGTCTTATGACCTATAATCAAGACCACCACCATGGCTAGAGCCAAGGTTGTGTCTCATGACCTTGGAACAAGGACCAAAGGTCATGGCTAGGCCATGACGAAATGACTATACCAACTTACATAGGCGTAAACATGAAACAAGGAATTGGCGATATATTGAACAAGCAATTTGGATCTACTTCACTTAAAAAGGAACCATGAGATATTACAAGGAAAAATGGTCATACAAGACTTATGAAACTACCCCTAATAACAATCTTCATGTACTAATAAACTTTCCTAAGTTTATTCAAATATCGGACATGTAACTTTTCGGATCAAAACTTATATCTATATATTTTATCAACTACTACAATAGTAGGGAGCCTCATGTGAGGAGTTCATTATGTAAGCCGTCGAGATGAGTTGTGGATTTACGAATTAAAGTGTCCTGGCTCCTCGAACGCTTACTAACATGACTTCTGAATTATGTCGGCCCGAGCAGTAGTAAACGATATACAAAACATACATGTTCATGAATCTTTTCTTTCAAAGACTTACAATATACATCATACCACATCATGGACTAAATGCAAGATATATATAGGCACTACTTCATATTCTTTACACAAATCCTAAGTCGCGACATTCTATTATAGGTTGCTCGTAGAAACCTACACGATCCGACCATTACCTTCATTACTTGCTATCTTACTTGAGGTGAGTTCATAGCCCCACTTTACATTACTTCAATGTTTTACAAACCCTTGGGGGGAATACATGCTACTTTTAAACCGAACACAATGCTTTGAAACTGTATGCTGCCTGATTGTTTTATTATTACTAAGTACCTACCTAGCCAATCCTAGGCCCCTATCATGAACCATTAAATCACTAGTATTAGTGAGCGCGAGTATTTTGAATAGGCCTATTGGGATTGACGAATCCCATTTGTTTGAGCAGATTAGTTCAACAAATGCACTATATTTGAAACATTAAGTATGACGGCAAAGTACTTACCGGGGCAACAAAACCGCCGATTGATATTGGTACCCGTTAACGTCTTGGTTGCATGAGCTTAGTATATAATAATAACTGTTTTGTTTTCTAACATGAGTATGAGTCTAATTAACTCATTACTACCAACATATTGTGTTCAACCGTTAAACAAACTCTATGAATTTCACTCAACCTTTGTGTTGACCTCTTAAGCATGTATTTGAGGTCCATGATAATCAAGAATGGAGCGGAAGGGCACGTACCGAAGGAAGAAGGCTATAAACTATTATGTCATTCGATAAAAACATCAAAGACTTTATCTTGATGTATTTTGAAACATGGAAACTTTTGGGACCTTACTATGTAAACTCTGATATATTTGAATAAATATGAATGACAACTCTTTTTATTATGACTCGGTTAGAGATCGTTTTCTATTATTATGACTGTTGTGCCGTCGAGTAACACCCAAGTTGAATTCCGCTGCATCATGAATTGGGGGTGTTACACCACTGCTTGAGCCATTCTTTTTCTATGCAATTCTATTCTTTCCACAATTCCATTCTCTGTACGAAACACCCTCCTATAGTTTTATAACAGCCTTTACATTATAGAAACCCCCCGACCCATTGTTTTTTGTACTTTTACAGTTGTACCACTTGCCCTTCCAATTTACAGTATAATACAATTTTTTGTCAGTTTTGGTTTCATATTTTTTTTCCAAGTTTAACACCTTTGACTTGTTAGACTTTATATTTTTCATTCAGTGCTTTTCATTTCACAGTTTTACGATACAAAAAAAAAAAAAATTACAAAAATTAAAAAATAAATAAAATTAAAAAAAAATACAAAAACCATGGGGTACAAATGGTAAAAATAGGGGTCCTTATAACCTTTTCGTTACACAAAAAATCGCATTGGCAAACCATTTTCTAACAGTTGAAGCAGTTTGTGGGACCCAGCTGAGACAAGAGCCAATTAGAAATAGAAATGAAATAAGAGAAAGGTAAATCTCACCATTTTTTTAATAATTTTGTTTATATAAAAAGACTAAAAATCTGAAAGTACGAAACAAAAAAAATATAAAATTTAGTAATTTAATAGTTTAAAACTGACAGAAAACACGAAACTGATAAAAATTATGTTGTAAAATGAAAGGATAAAAATAAAATCTTTTATACCTTTACCATTTTATGTCACGTCACAGAAGAACATAACCCATGAAATAATGCAGCTTTGGCCAAGTGATAAATCTCCACTATTCTTAAACCATCTTGACAAGTGGCACACTATGATTGTTTCAAAGAATTAAATATAAAGGTATCTTGAGCCGGCCAGTAGTCGAGCCGTATAAGCCAACTGAGCCGAGCCGTATGGCCACCATTTGACCTGCTGTTGATAACTTTATTCATTCGTCTTTTGGACCAGCTACATGGAATATGCAAATGGACTATGAACTAGGCTTGCTTTAACTACATTTTGGGCTATATTCAACTTTGGCCTACTAACCAATCTTCGTAACCTCAAACTTTATCTTCCAATCTTCAAATTAATCTTCCACAACTCTTTCAGGTTTATCACTTTTGAACCTCATTTGCTCTACTATTTCTCGAATGACCTTAACAATAAAATAACAAATAGATGTAGTATTTGCAATTAAAACCTTAAAACTATCATTTTATTAAGCTCAAATAGGGGTATTTCTAGTATCATAACATGAATAATTGTGACTTCATCAATACAGTTAACTAGTTGTGTTTAGTGATTTGCTATTTCAATAAAGTTAGATATAATATAAGAGGAAAGAAAATATTTACATCAATATTTTTCCATTACTGTAGTACGTAAGGAAAAAATAAATAATTTGTGGCATAACTATGTTTATTCCAATAACAACAATTCAGATGAGAAACATACGTAGTAATATTTGCTCTAAATATTACAGACTATAAGTTTCTTATGTTACATACTAGTTTCACATGAAACAACAAATGATAATATTACAATGTCAGCTAAGGAGCTAGAAACAAAGTACAACTCCGGACATAGTAATGCTTCTTAAAAATTGAAATTACAAGCAACAATCAAATATCTTAACTGATACAAGGACTGACAAATTAAAGAGCAAACTCAGCAGGAGTACTCACCAACTTTTGAAAAGTTGTATAAAATTCAATTGGAAGCTCATTATAAAGATTGTTGAGAAGAACCCAATCGGAAAACCGATCCATGTTCCATCCCAAGAAATCCATGATAGATCCTCGTCTTCTTCATGTATTCCTTCCGATGATGGAGTATCGTCAAGACATGTGATATTTATCTGCATACCGCATAATCCACTATTGTTTTGAAAACTCAACTCACCCATAGTGTCCATTTGTCGACCACGAGGAATTTTACCCGTCATTCCGTCAACATGTTGTTGCTCACATCTAGAACTGAGAGTTGGCCAAGCTGATCTAGTGATTGAGGAATCGAACCTGAGAGTTCATTGTGTCAAATATCCAAGCTCTCTATGCCCTCTAAATTGCCAAATGACTGTGGAATGTTCCCAGAAATCTTGTTGTGTGATATGTTGAGCTGTTTTAGAGCTTTGAGATTTCCTAATGATGCCGGTATTTCACCAGAAATATTGTTGCCCGACAAGTCCAACAAAACAAAGAAATGAAGGTTATGTAGGCGTTGAGAAGATTTCTTCCAATTCACTATTAAGTCTTCAGTGTAAGTAGGATAGAATGATGCTGACATATTCAGAGTTCTGATCATTCTTGGAAGGTTTGCCATCTGTTGTGGAATACTTCCAATTAGATTGTTCCCGGAGAGATCAAGAATTCGAAGAGAAGTGCACTTGGAAATATTATTCGGGATATATCCGCTGAGGGAAGTGTTTCTTAGGATAAGTATTTCAAGAGAAGTAGGGAATTGAGGGAGAATATCTTGTAAATTTCCTGTGATAATGCTATTACGAAGATCAAGAACTCTAAGGTTGACTAATTTAGTCAAATCAGAAGGCAGACTCCCAGAAAACTTATTCCCGCCGAAATAAAGAATTTCGGTTCCTTCAGGAAAACTCATGATCGGGATCTTACCAGAGAAATCATTGTCGGACAAATCCAGGTAAAAAACATTTATAGATACGAAAACATGTAAATTGTCACCAGAGAATCTATTTCGCGACAAGTAGAGTACCAATAATCCCATTAAATTGGAGATGGATTTTGGGATTAGTCCTGAAAAATGATTTTCCGAAACTGCAAGATAATCGATAATTGTAGCGTTGCCTAAGCTTTCTGGCAACTCCCCTGAAAAATTGTTCCGGGACAAATCAAGAATCTGTAACCAACTAGTAAATAGGCGAGGCGGGATTGATCCGCTGAGGTTGTTATCTGAAAGAATTAAGGAACCGATGTTGTTCATCTCCGCCAGCCAATGTGGGAATCTTCCCTCCAATTTATTCCTGCTCAAATCAAGTACAACCAAATTTTTCTATGATGAAATCCATTCAGGAATTTGGCCTGAAATTCCACAAGAAGTCATTGAGATCGTTTGAAGAATACATCTTGGATCAACCTTTGTTGTGTTATTCCAAATCAACTTGCTTCCCTTTCCACCGATGTATAATTCCTTTAAAGTTCTGATTTTGAATAACGAAGTTGGGATCTCTCCGGCGAGCATGTTGTCTTCGAGCGAAAGGTACACTAACTCGCTCAAGTTTTGCATCGATGATGGTATCGGACCTGTTAACTGGTTACTACTCAGTTGCAAAGAAGTCAAGTTGGTTAATCTTCCTAGAAAGGTTGGAATTTCCAATGATAAAGAATTAAAGGACAAATCTGTAACACCCCCAAAATTTGATACAGCGGAAGACTCAACAAGCTTTCGGGGTGCTACGGGGATTGGTATCCAACACAAGACAATATAGAACGAGATAAAGTAAACATAATAAAAACACAACCAAAACGGGGTTTTAGGTTTACATTTATCCCAACATCATTCAGAGTCAGGCCCAAATTAAAATAACAATAGGTCCAAATTCAATTATCAGAGTTTAGAAAAATAGATCCATGAACCGAGAGCCTTAGCCGAGCCTTCCAATCCAAGCATGCACCTCAACACTTAATTACCTGAGAAACCGTGCTAAAAGTCAGCTTTCGCTGGTGAGATCATAGGTTTAAGTTCAACTAACAATATAGTGGACATATACGCAAAACGCTTGCTAGCTAGACTAAGGATTCGCTAAAAACCTGCGGATACCCTCCGCTCCAACATAACACACGGATACCCTTCCGTACTAACAAAACACACGGATACCCTTCCGTACTAACAAAGATATTCGGGTAACCCCCGCAATACCAATAATAACTCGGATAACCTCCGAAGTATAATAACCTATAGGTGCACGCTACAGTATCTAAATAAGCCAACCTTGAATAGTACACACAACATATATGTGACTAAAGCTGACAATTCCACATAATCAAATAAGCCAACCTTGAATAGTGCACATAACATATATGTGACTAAAGCTGACAATCCACCAATAACCAAATAAGCCAACCTTGAATAGTACACACAAAAGGTGTGACTAAAGCTGACAATATATCCTAGTCCATACGCATAGCAAGTTTAGAAAGAATATAAAAGCGATAACAGTCCACGTAAAATGATTTGCACGTTTCTCACCCCAATCATTGAAAACATAGTTCAAGAGTAAAAAGTGGGGCTATGACTCACCTCAAGTCCAGAAAATAGCAAGACGAGGTAGGTAGAAATAAGATGTATGATAACTCACGAAACAGCAACTACGGACTTGGCACGACCTAACAATATTAACTCTTTCAGAAATCATTTCCTCAAATATATAATATTCCCAAACCCGGACGAGAATCCGTTTTATTTCCGAAAATCCATTTCGTATTAGTTTGGTGTATTTGCGTTTGGTATCCATACGGGTGGTGGGTCGACTCAAAACAAACCAACAAGATCACACATAGAAAGATAAATAAACTATAGATCTAATATTAGCCCAATATATCATTTAAATAAATCGCCAAAGTTTACCAAATCCGTCGATTTGATAATCCTCATATTTATTTACGTAACATACCGTTCCAAGATTACACCCAATCTAAAGCACATAGCACATAATTACTATATAGTATATATCATAGTTTAATAAATTCCTCATATATATCGTCAAATTGGCCAGATTTCCCGATATATACACTCGCAATCTATTACACTTTACATATACTACAACCTATGGGCGTCGTAGGATACGATGCCCACTAATATGTTCGTTTCATATAGCTAAATAACCCGGCTCAACCTTACGGTTAAGTGGTTATTTAATTATAGAAAACGTCTATATTAGTCGTCATATATCCGTGACAACACGAACGTCACAAATAGTAACTTACCTGGACCCGAGTGACAACAATTTCGCCTAACTCAATAAGTTTATCCGTTATATATATCCGAAATGACTTTTTATTAAACGTTTCATAATTGTCGGGAGTTTCCCGTTTTATAACACAATTTTCATAATAATAATACGTTTAATAATATTACGCCACTTTCGTAGCCTAATATATATCTAATCGTATTATTTATAATACGACTCGTGATTATTATTATTATTAATATACGCGTTTATATAGTTATATATACGTTATTCACGTATATACTTTCATACAAACGTTCATATTATCAATAATTATTATTACGAGTTTTATTATTTCCGTTTCAATTTTAATAGTTATTGAGTTATACGAAATGGTCATATGTCCGAGTCATGACCCTCGGCTCATTGTCCAAGTCCAGTAATATGCAAAAGTCATAAATAACAAATCTCTGTCCAATCACAAGCTCAAACCACGGGCTACAACAATAGGGTCCGACTACGGCACCCGACTAACCTATCTCCGTCAAACTAATGACCGTCTCACAATCGGTCCCCAAATCACATTCCAATCGACAACAACTCCTCAATACCAAATCAATGTCCAATTCGACCCATATACATTCGGCCGAGAAATAAATACCACAACAACAATATACACAAGCTCACATTTATACAAAAATATAACATTAACAAGTTAATGTGTGGGTCGGTTTACCAAGCCGACCCGAGCCCTCGACTCACTTGAGTCTCGGCTCCGAACCGCGAGTAACTAGAACTCGAATCCAACATCACATAGCTCACAAGAGCTAAACCAAGATATCATATACACCATTCGACCCAAATGGTCAAATGGCAATAAGGTTGCATTCGGCTAAGAGCCGCGACCCAAAGGGTCGAACCACAATACCAAACGAGCCAATAGGCTCGAACCACACCCAAAGAGAACCCCTAAGAGGGTCTCGGTATGGCCAACGAGCACAAGAGAAAATCCCCGAGACCACAAGGTCTCGGCTAGCATCGAGTCGGGGTTCACCATACCCATGACAACCAAACAAAACAATCAATCATCAACAAGAACCAAAGCCATACAAGGCTCGAACCAAATAAGCCAAGAGTTTCACTCTCGGTTCCGAGTCAACCATAACCAACCCAAGAGAAACCCGGATACCAAACTATATTCATCATTAAAACATCGTTTCCCATTAAAAACCATCTCGATTCACACGAAATAATCCGTGTAGCCACGGATTCATGCCATAACGTGGCACCCAAAACCAAAAAAAAGCTTCTTCTCACCTTCTTGGACCTCCAAAAGAGCGGATCTAGTAAAGTACTAAAAATTCAAACGGATTATTAGAGATTTGGTGGTGTTAATGAGGGTTTTAGGGCAAGTATTATACACCAAATGAAAGAGGGAAAGGAGAGGAGTAAATTGGTGGTGTTAGTTTTGTTGGGTGACCGGATATACGGCGGTGGTGGCCGGATTAGGGGTCGGCGGCGGCTAACTTTAGGGTTAGGGGAAGAGATAGATGGGAGAGAGATGAGAAGTGGGTGAGTGAGTGTTTGTGTTGTGTGGGTAGAACCGGACCAAACGCCCCCTTATATTAACTTTTCTCTTTTTTTTTTTTTTTTTTTTTTTTTTAAAGGTTTTAATAATAATAAGAATAATAATAATAATAGTAATAATAAGGATATTATTACGGTGGAGCGGGTAACGCGGGTAACTGTAAAAACACGTGGCCCGAACCCGAACTCATTTTAAAATTTTCATATCACACGAGAACCTCTCGTAATTAATTAAAATATATAACGGACTCGTTAAGACGAATCATAAAACTATGTTAGGTAATCCTAGTACCAAAGTCAACGTAGTACCAAGTGAGAATTCAAATATACATCACCGATCGTATAATCAAAAATGAATTATGAACATAATTCACGAATTCCATAACGTCATTAATTAAAATATCCATAAAATAGGTGTTACAAGTTCGTTGTGAAATGAAAATTTCAAATAAAAATTATAAACGAACTTAAGTTGTAATGCGGGTTTTATAAATAGCTCCCTAAACTGCCGGTTGTCACAAAATCCAGTGATTCTAATTTCGTGAGGTTTACAATTGATGATGGGATTCCACCGGAGAAACCATTATCTGCTAATGACAGTGATTCAAGATTTTGAAGCTTACCAATTTCAGGGCTTAAACATCCCCCGAGATTATTGCGACTAAGATAAAGATCTCGAAGAGATTCGAGTTCGAAAAGTTGAGCAGGAATCGGACCCTGGAAACCATTACCACTTAACCCCAATGTAGTCAATTTTCGAAAAGAACCCAGTTCAGGTCCTAGTTTTCCCTCGAGATGATTAGAACTGATGTCCAAGTAACGTAAATTTGTTAACTGGAAAAGTTGGCTGGGGATGGAACCATTGAATATGTTCCAACTCATGTCAAGATGAAGCAGTTTGGTGAGATTACCAAACCCATCTCCTGGGATCTCGCCTTCAAAATGATTCCCCGAGATATCAAGTAATTCAAGTGACCGAATACGAAAAATCGGACTCAAGATTTCAGAAGATATCAAAACTCGTTCAAAATCAGGAGGAGGGATGGCTACCTCATATAGATGAAGCTCGGTAACACTTCCGGTTCTGGAGCAAGTAACACGCTCCCAAGAACAACAATCAGAAGTCGAATTCCATGAGTCTAGTTCTGCAAACTTAACGGGATATTTGGAATTGTAGGTGGCGGTGAGGGTGGATTTTAACTGGAGTAGTGCATGCTTTTGATGAAGGGGACAAGATAATGATGGGATTAAAATGGATTTGAGTATTAACAAGATTAAAAATAACAGTGTTGTTGTGCTTGCCATGGTGGATTTTGGTTGTTCTATCTTTGATTCATATGTGCATGTGTGGTGGTTATTATAATGGCAATGGAAAAGCGCATTATCATATATTGCTGTGTAAAAACGTGTGGGGTTATTCAAGTCCCATATTTTCTTTTTCTAAAGGTGGTACAGTTAGTTGACTGACACCGGTGACTTGACACAGGAGACAATTACACTTTAAAAGACGTTAAAGAAAAAGACTAGGACTTGGTGGAAAATAAAGTCCATAAGCTTTTCATGCAAATAAATGTGACACACACGTCGTTAGTGGGTTGTGTCCACATTTTTTTTTTGGGTGTTTGTAGTAATTTGGTAATGTCACTGGTCGGCAATGTCACAGCCTAAAGTCTTGAATTATGCTTATAGTGGAAAAGCGGATTGAACTATGCTTATGCCACTGGTCGGCAATGTCACAGCCTAAAGTCTTGACAGTATCACAACCTATATCCCCTTTTGTTTGCAGTATCACAGCCTAAATGTGACACACACTTCCGTTAGCTAGTGGGCTGTGTCCACATTTCTGTTGTCCTTTTCACAGCCTATATCCAATATCCCCTTTGTGTTAGAGTTGTGGATAAATATTAATACGTATATGTCTAGAATCGAACTCGAGACCACGGGATTGCACACTTTACGTATGAGAATTAAAGTTTAATAATTTAATATAAATAGTTATATTTAATTATTAATTACACAAAACAAATAAAGAATGTTAGTAATTGGTGAAAATTGACTAACATACAAAGATAAGGACCATGGATAAAAAATGGAGAACCCTAAACTTGTTCCTTAAGTTTTGTATCCTATAAAAGCAATGTCAAGGATTTTATTTTGGACTCTTGAGTACACACGTAAAATCAAAAACTTTAACAACAGTTGCTTTTTCCTCCTTGGTACTTTTCGGCACATAAAGCATAAATACATGCATGCGTTTACAATGCATGTGCATGTATAGATAATAAGTTTTATTCTTTCTTTGGTTACTGTAATCGAGAACAACAATATATCACAAAAGTTAGTTTGGTGATTTGTTTTGTTTACTCATCGATTTGTTTTTAAAACAAATAATGTTTTGTGTATAATTTTAACTAGCATTAACTTTAATTCGTTAATAGTACGTGTGTACAAGAACGTGGTGTAAACATACTTTTGTTTACATCTTGGATCGATTAACAAAACGGTAAGGGGTTAATCAATAGATCCCTAATTCATATAAACCCTAATTAGGGTTCATCCAAGAATTCAAGATTGCATACGGTACGTTCCTATTTATGTTTTAGTTAATCTTTGTATGTGTTATTCTTGATCCTAGCTTCCGCTATATGTGTACTTTGATTGTATAATTATAACAGTGGCATCACGAGCCATGGATAACATGTAATTGATTACTAAAACTTAATTAAAATCGGATCTTTAAGTGTTTTAGATACATGTTTTGATCTAGGGTTTTTCTTTTTAAAATTTTTTTTGAAAAATTCGAAACCCTAACCCTAATTTTGGGGGGGGGGGTCGTTTTTCCATGAAACCCTAATTAGGGTTTTGTGGTTTTCTTGGATTATGTGTAATCACTAGAAACCCTAGGTCATTAACCGGTTAAGTGAGCGTATCTTGTGACCTATGTGCTAATTGTTAGGTTTAATCCGTGACGAAACATGCATGTTAGTCATGGATCTTGTTGTTTTTTTTATTTATCACATGTTTTAGATAGATCTAAAATTGGGGAAGACTCCAATATATATTAAAATCAATTTATAAGCTATGTGGTGTGTATATTAGCTTTGGCCTACGCAATTGATTCGTCAATGTATGTGACTCTCTTCCATTAAGACGAGAAGGCCTTAGTTGATTACATGCATGATTATACCTAGACTTGATTTTATTAGGATCTTTTCTAATACGGATTGCATGTGGCAAATTGTCACTTATTTATTATTGGTTGTTTTGATTTTCTTTGATACTTGTTTTATTGTTTTTCGGTTGGACTTGTTGTAAGCAATAAAAGGGTTGTTTTCATAAAGAAAATTAATACGGACTAATAATTGTGAAACCCTAAAGTGATAAAGTAAGAATCTTGCAAGGTCTTATTGCCAATCGTGGTCCGATTCGCACGGTAATCAGCTCCCAGGCGAGACTAGCAAAATTCAAACTTTATTACTATTTTGAGATTAAATCCATAAACTTTTGCTTGAATGATGTTTTGTGCAAGTATGCTTTTAAAATTAAGTCTTTTAAGATGATATTCATAACCGTGATTTGAAGGCTTTGAAAAGAGCCTTAGAGTCTGCCTTGGTTATCACAATCTTGAATATGTCTTAAACGAATTACTTTTAAAATCATATGTTGTAGAAAGTCATCTTAAGGTTTTGGCATAAACCTCAAGTAAAACTTTGTGTATTAATTTCACGAATCGGATATAAAATTTTTTTATGAAAACTTATGTTATAAAGATGAGTGCATGCATCTTTGTACATAATTTTTGATTGACACATCAAAAATTTATACCCTAAAATTTAAGTTACATGCCATCTAACTATAAGAAACACTTGAAGTTATTATTTAGTAAACGTGAGACGCAAGCTAAATTTTAATGACAAGGTAAATTTCTGAGTGTGCGTGAGACCACACATGGAGAATTTGCAGTTTCTAAGTTAGACGACTTAATTAAGTTGATGCGTGAGACCTAGAGCTTAAGGCATGAGATGGGATGAAACATGCTTACATGACAAATTGATGAACCAATTTGATGTAAATCCATAATGATCTAGGAATTGGAAAAGTGTTTGCCAATTATTGTTCGACAGATTACCATCTTTTATACTTTCACCACTAGCAGATCAACTGATGTGGTGGAATCTATGTAAAGTTGGATCCTAGATTTTCAAGAAATTAGTTGGTTATATGAATATAACCTTGGGTATTATATTTTCTTGGAAATATAAATTATCAAAAATACTAAAAAGGAATTTTGTAAAATTCTTTAAATGTATTAATGCAACTCAAAACCGTAAACATAAGTTATTCTTTTAATTGATCTACACCCGGTTGGGTTTTTGGTTAGAGTCAATATTTACAAAAAGAATAAATATAGTCTTCTTTCCATTACGAGAAGTGTGAGACTTAAATCCTATTCCTTTTCATGAATGAGAAAGGTATAATAGGATAAATAGAATTGTCTAAATTCAAAATACATAACTCATAGCAAACTTTAATAGTAAGAGTATATGCACCTTATGAGTTATTAAAGTAGAAGCTAGACTGATTACTGCATAATGGTAAAAGACAAATTAGATTATTTTATCTAGTTGTTTTGATTTGACCATTTAAAGATACTACATACAATTGTTGGAATGGTAGATCTATACAGGAAGAAATTGCATGCCCAAGCCTTTTCAAGTTAATAATTTGGAATGTGATGAATCACATTTATATAGTAGATTACATTCTTTTATAACCTATATAATTGTTTGAATGGGTTTTCTTAAAAGATGTAGGAAAGTAAATAGTACACTATTTCTTTCACTGATTAATGAAACATTTACAATGTTGTCAAATTCAGTGGGAGTATTGTGTTCTTATGAATGAATAAGGGATTATTATTATGTTCTCTAATTCAGTGGGAGTTACAAGACTTACTGTCTTGATTGTAACTTAGATTATCTTTTAAATATCTCAAGGTAATTACTTTCCAAATATAGAGACTAATATTTTCAAGGATAGTCATGTACGTTTCCTTGATTGATTGAGTAAACTCTATATCTACTAAGTTATGTAAATGACACAAATCATATTATTCACATTAACAAACGCGTGCGTGTTGTTTATGTGGTACATGGTGTTGTACCATGCACAAGTGGGAGAAATCTTCATTATGTGCAAAGTACAACACATAAGAATATGATTTAAAGAATTCTCTTAACTGCAAGTAAGAGATTATAATTCTAATTAGATTAATACATCTAATCTTAGAAATACTTGGTGTTGAAATTTAGTAAACGTGAGACGCAGACTAAATATTAACAACAAGGTGAATTTCCATGTATGCGTGAGACCAACATGGATAATTTACAGTTTCTAAATTAGACATCTATTAGAACATGTGTCAATATGATAACAAGACAACTTCAACTATAATATTTATGTATTTTTGGAATGACATAAATGCATGAAGTAATATAATACTACTTCAATAATTATGTATTCTTAGAATGACATAAATAAATGAAGTAGTGTGTTAACTTGAAAATATTATTGAAACCAAATGATGGTGTTCAAAGATTACTTTAATTATACATGTTTATACTTTATTGTATAGTTATAAATATGAAGTCTTCTAAGTATTACAAGACTTATAATTAAGTAAGACGTTAGCTTGTTATGGTCTATTAATTAAGACATATACAAGAAGTCATTGAGTTGATCAATGATTAATAACGAATAGTGGGATTATAACAAGTTTATGTTTTATAAGACATAAACATGAAGTGACTTGATTAATAAGTACTTGTTATAAAGCATGCAATTGGCTTGAAAATACTATTATACCATTAAGTTGATTTAGTTGGTAAATAGGTATGCCAACAGGAATATGGTTATCTTATATATATTGTTAGATCTTCTTACAATATTAATTCTAATTGAAATACCACATAAAGATGGTATGTTCAGTTAGGAAATCAAACTCTTGTTAGATTGTTTGATTGAAGATAACTATGATTTCTATTCTTCTAAAAGTTATCAAGGTTAGAAATTGAGTATGACTTGAATATACTCAATTAGACTCCTAGAAGATTAATAAGACGTTATTGAATTATGAAATGTGATGAATCACATTAAGTCTTAAAATTGAAGTTCTAAATTTGTTAAGTTACTTATGTGAAGGTTATTAACAAAGAGCTATCAATGCGTATTTGTAAAGTCCTAAAAGAGAAAATTGGATTGTTGCTCTAATTGCTAAGTACTTATATTCTATATAATACTAAAGGCAAGTGGGAGTATTTTATCTTGAAAAGATAGATTTACAAGATACATAATCTTCTAAAACTACACTAGTTAAAATCATGATGAGGTCTAACATGTAAATGATAAACCTCAAGATGATGGAATTATCATTCATAGATCCACTTGGATATCTCATATATTTAATAAATATACTGACGATTATATGATGTAATATTACCAAAATAATGAATTGGGTAAATTGCTCATAATATGAATGTTATAGATGCTGTTCATAAAGATATTCAAATTCAGAAAATTTGGTTTATCTTAATTCTTAATAGTTAGAGAATGATGATGAGTTTATTCAAAGATAATGTAACCCTAGTGGTTTAAATCTTTGTGAAATAATCATATGGACAAAATTGTACACATATCTTAATGCATGTCTTATGACAAGATTATTAATCATACTTAAGCAATTAACTATAGTTGAATACTCTTTCCTAAGCACATTAAAGATACAAAGATGGTAAATTGTCATATTTATATGAATATGAAATTTGACAATGAATATCAAAAACTCTTTCTTGAATAATTACTTCAGCGAGGACGATAAGTAATCAAAATGAGTTTGTGAATTCAAGAAAATCTTTGGAAGTGTACATGGTGCAATAATCCATGAATGGATAAATGCATGCATCTAGGAAATTATTCTTATGATAAATTATTAAATCTATGTTTAGGTTTATAATTACAATAAGGTAATTTCTAAGTATTCCTGAAAGCTAGTGGGAGTATTATGTTTAATTTACTAAATCGTATATGTCGTATAACATATAAGAAGTTACATTCCATATAAGTGAAATGTTAAGACTTAGTTTGGAATGAAACTGTAAGTGAAAGATTTAGAAAATAAAACATACAACCTTGGAACAAAAGTTTATTATTTAATAAACATGTGCGGTAAATGATTCTAATAGAATATAATATATCATTTAGTAAATGGATATAGATATTTGTAAAGATAGTACATGAATAAAATCTAAGTTTGACTGAAGGATTTTCATGTGCATTGTATTATTGTTGTATCATGCTTAAGTGCTTAAATGATTAGACAATATTTGATATCCAATTAAAGGTTATTATATAACTTGTGTAATAGATATTCTAATGGAAAATGTTTGAAATTAGAATAATGATCCTCAAACTGGAATAGCTCCTAAACATTACACTATGGATATTAAGTTTACGGAAATTTTAAAGAGCATATTGTGTTTAATATACAATGATGATGGTTTAATTGAGATGACACTCAATAACTAGTCATGAAGGATTTCATGAGAACTAGTTGTGCTCAACTAAGAGCATAGTTGCATTAAACATTAAAAGAATTAGAATACTTTAAACTTTAAAAGGTTTGAAAGTTTGATTGTCATAAGATGGTGATTGAGGATATCACACCATTTATGAAAAATTATGTGGCTATATCAAGATAGTTGGATTTACACATACAAGAATTTTAATTCTTGAAAGAAGTATTCTCAAAATTCGGATAGATCATAGTTAGATGAAATAATGCCTTGTCAACAAGTATGATTGTCATTACTTGAGGCATAATTGTCTTCAAGTTATTACTTGAGGAAAATTCATTAACTAGTATAATCATGCATTGATCTATTTTGGTATTTGGATAAAGGACATTAAGCAATTATTATTTATAATGAATTAAAGTACTTAGTACGTTTGTTTTCATTAATAATATATTGTGTCCTATATTTGCATGTTTAAAATCCGTGAATAACTAATATTATTCTAAATTGTCCATTGTCAATTAATGATATGGGAATATCATTAAACTAAGACAAATCTGAGTATTGGTTAAGAATATACATGAAAGTATATTGATGCGTTGACATACCAATTTCACATGATATTCGATGAATTGAATATAGGACTTATCCCAACTACATGATTTTACTTTATGGATCTTGTCAGTAAGTAAATCATGAATTTGTTATCCTCAGACTTGAGATACCAGATAAGAGTCATGGATGTAGTGCATTTTTGTGAAGCAATCTACCGCTCACCGTAACAGGGAGTTATAAGGGTTGTTTTCAGAAGTGTTGCAAAGTTCATGGGTTATTCTTGTAGTCAAGAAAGAATTTGTTCCTTCTGATTTGTTCAGAAGTTTAATACTGCTGGGCCCCTCGTAGGGTTGACAAGATGTTTGCGTGCGCACGCCCAAAGTCTATCTGGAATACGTTCAGATGTTTTGGTAATCTTGCTCAATTATAAACAACGAGAAACAGAATTGTTAATTAAAGAATGACTAAGATCCATATCTTTATTAACGTAGTATTAGAAACAAAAGGATAATAATAATGATGAATCATTAAAGGTTTTTCCAGGAGACCTAGCTCGAGTTGATCTAGGGGCATTGGCGTGTTGCTAGACGCTAACCAATGTCATTATACTATTAATAGATATCCAAGTGGGAGCTGTTAGAGTTGTGGATAAATATTAATACGTATATGTCTAGAATCGAACTCGAGACCACGGGATTGCACACTTTACGTATGAGAATTAAAATTTAATAATTTAATATAAATAGTTATATTTAATTATTAATTACACAAAACAAATAAAGAATGTTAGTAATTGGTGAAAATTGACTAACATACAAAGATAAGGACCATGGATAAAAAATGGAGAACCCTAAACTTGTTCCTTAAGTTTTGTATCATATAAAAGCAATGTCAAGGATTTTATTTTGGACTCTTGAGTACACACGTAAAATCAAAAACTTTAACAACAGTTGCTTTTTCCTCCTTGGTACTTTTCGGCACATAAAGCATAAATACATGCATGCGTTTACAATGCATGTGCATGTATAGATAATAAGTTTTATTCTTTCTTTGGTTACTGTAATCGAGAACAACAATATATCACAAAAGTTAGTTTGGTGATTTGTTTTGTTTACTCATCGATTTGTTTTTAAAACAAATAATGTTTTGTGTATAATTTTAACTAGCATTAACTTTAATTCGTTAATAGTACGTGTGTACAAGAACGTGGTGTAAACATACTTTTGTTTACATCTTGGATCGATTAACAAAACGGTAAGGGGTTAATCAATAGATCCCTAATTCATATAAACCCTAATTAGGGTTCATCCAAGAATTCAAGATTGCATACGGTACGTTCCTATTTATGTTTTAGTTAATCTTTGTATGTGTTATTCTTGATCCTAGCTTCCGCTATATGTGTACTTTGATTGTATAATTATAACACTTTGTTTGCAGTAAAAAACCACCCATTAAGAACAAGTTCTTGATATTTTCTTATGTTCTTTTGTATGAGTATAAATATTTTTTGTGTTTCACATGTGTTTTCAAAAGACATAAAAGGGAGACATATAAGGGTCGGTATAGGCGGACCCACGTTGTACCAAGGTGGTCCCCGGAAAACACCGGCCTTAGAAACAAAAAACCTTTAGAGTCGATGTGGTGAGTTATTAAGGTACCTACCTTGGTTTGAAGTTGGGAACCATCTTGAGTGGGTGAGAACGTGTATTTGTTTGTGATCGTCAGTAATTAGTAATTACCTTAATGTTGCTTGACTATACAGCCTAAACTTGGATATTATTTGCTAGCTAACTAAATAATCAGGCATGCGTAATTAGTCTAAAGTAAAATCCTAAGTAATGCTGTGTCTGTTTTTCAGTTGTAACCTCTTCTTTAAGTAGTAAAACAAACATATACTATTCGACCCTTTGAGGTAAATTAACGCCATCCCTTTACAGTTTATAGAGTAATTTATTTTGGTTTAATTTTAATTCAATTATTTTGTGCAGATTCCAAATCTTTCTTAATATGGTGATATCGACTCTGGTTGATAGTTAACCAATCATGAAGTTGCAATATGAAACTCTAAACACTAGATCAGGGAAAGCACCTTAATTCAGAATCTAATAATATAGTTGATTATGGGAATTCTGTTAGTGATGTTCGAAAGTCTTCTTCAGTCCCTGATATTTTAAGGAAAGCGTTCACAGATGCATTACGTGATAGAGGTGGTGAATACCTAAGTCAGGAGTTCATAGATTATCTAGCAAAGGAGGGGATTGTCCAGCACCTTACTTCTCCATATACTCCACAACAAAATGGTGTATCTGAAAGAAGGAATCGTACATTGCAAGACATGATACGATCTATGTATAATCTAACAACTTTTCCTTTCTCGTTTTGGGATTATGCCTTAGAATCTGCGGTTCGCATTCTAAATATGGTTCCAACAAAGAAGGTTGATAAGACACCATATGAGTTATGGACTGGAAAAGCTCGTAACTTGTCTTATTTTAAGGTCTGGGGTTGTGAGGCGTATGTTAAACGTGACTCAGCAGACAAACTCCAACAAAGATCTGTGAAGTGCATCTTCGTAGGATACCCTAAGGAAACTATGGGATACTACTTTTATTACCCACCTGAAAACAAAGTATTTGTTGCAAGGTATGGAGACTTCCTTGAAAAGGAGCTCATATCTCAAGAATTCAGTGGGAGAGTATATGACCTGGAAGACGGTCAAGAAGATGTAGCACCTTCTGAAAACACTAACCAACTTTCGGTAGAACCTGAAAGTTTAGGTCCTCCACCTGAAGTTGAAGTGATTCCCATTCGTAGGTCAACAAGACCAGTAAAAGCTCCTACTCGTCTATGTCTTAATGTAGAGAGTGATGAGAATTTACTGGGTGATCTTGATGAGCCTACAAGTTATAAAGCAGCCATGAATGGTCCTGAAAAGGCCAAATGGAAAGTTGCTATGGATGGGGAAATGCAATCCATGGAAGACAATGATGTCTGGGAAGAAGTAGACCTACCTCCGGGTGCCAAACTAGTTGGGAGTAAATGGCTCTACAAGAAAAAGACTGACATGGATGGCGTTGTACGCACCTATAAGGCCCGTTTGGTAGCTAAAGGCTATACTCAAACTTTTGGTGTTGACTATGAGGAGACCTTTTCTCCTGTAGCTGACATAAGGGCAATTAGGATTCTTATAGCCATAGCCGCTTACTATGACTATGAGATTTGGCAAATGGATGTAAAAACCGCCTTCTTAAATGGTCGCCTAGATGAAGACTTCTATATGGCGCAGCCTGAGGGGTATGTAAATCCAGAATTCCCAAATCGTGTATGCAAGCTTAAAAGATCCATTTATGGATTGAAGCAAGCATCACAACAATGGAATAAGAGATTTGATAGTGAAATTAAAAAGTATGGATTCACTCAAAATCTTGATGAGCCATGTGTATATCACAAAGTTAGTGGGAGTAATGTAATTTTCCTTATATTATATGTTGATGACATATTGATCATGGGAAACGACATTCCAAGTTTGCAAAAGGTTAAGGCATATCTTGGAAAGTGTTTTTCTATGAAAGATTTAGGGGAAGCTGCATTTATTCTGGGAATCAAGATATATAGAGATAGATCTCAGCGATTAATTGGATTAAGCCAAAGTGCTTACATTGATAAAATATTGAAGAGATTCAATATGCAAAATTCCAAGAAAGGATATTTGCCAATGCAAGAACAACATGGCTTGAGCAACAAGGTTTGTGCTTCAACACCTGCAGAGGTGCAACGCATGAAGAGAGTCCCTTATGCTTCGGCTGTGGGATCTATAATGTATGCGGTGAAAAGTACAAGACCTGATGTGGCGTTTGCTCAGAATTTAACCAGTCGATATCAGCAGAATCCAGGTGAAGCTCACTGGACTGCTGTTAAGAATATTCTTAAGTACCTTAGGGCTACTAAAGAAATGTTCTTGGTTTATGGGGGTACTCCATCAGCAGAACTTGATGTTATAGGTTACTGCGATGCTTCTTGGAAAGGTGATAAGGATGATACGAAGTCTCAGACGGGTTATGTCTTTGTCATTAATGGAGGAGCCGTGGATTGGAGGAGCAGAAAGCAGAATGTACTAGCGATGTCTGCTACAGAAAGTGAGTATATAGCTGCTTTAGAAGCTGCAATGGAAGCTGTTTGGATTAGGAAGTTTGTTTCAGGGCTAGGAGTTATGCCTTCGATTCAAAGACCTACTAAAATCTATTGTGACAACTCAGCTGCAATTACATTTGCCAATGAGCCTGGAATCATGAGAGGCACCAGACATTTCCCAATTAAGCATCACTATGTTCGAGAACAAGTCGAAATAGGCGAAATTGAAATGCTCAAAGTTCACACAGATGATAACTTGGCAGATCAATTAACAAAGCCTCTACCTGGCACTAAGCTTTACAAGCATGCTGAAGGTGTAGGACTTAGATTAGCTGAAAGTTTCATGCCCATTTGTGATTAGTATTTGGATAAAGGATGTAATGTACAATTATTATTTTAATGAAATAAAATATGTTTTATGTTTATTTATTCATTGTCTAAATAATATATCCTATATTTGCATGTTTAAGATCCATGAATAAGTTATTATTCTAAATTGTCCATTGTCGATTAATGATATGGGAATATCAATAAACTAAGACAAATTTGAGTATTGGTTTAGGATATACTTGAAAGTATATTGATGCGGAGTCATACCAATTTCACATGATATTCGATGAATTGAATATTGGACTTATCCCAATAATATGATTTAATATTTAATGTGAGAATCATATTTAAAGTTATCCTTAGACTTGAGATACCAGATAAGTGTCATGGATGTAGTGCATTTTTGTGAAGCAATCTACCGCTCACCGTAACAGGGAGTTATAAGGGTTGTTTTCAGAAGTGTTGCAAAGTTCATGGGTTATTCTTGTAGTCAAGAAAGAATTTATTCCTTCTGATTTGTTTAGAAGTTTAATACTGCTGGTTCCCTCATAGGGTTGACAAAATGTTTGCATGGCCATGCCCAAAGTCTATCTGGAATACGTTCAGATGTTTTGGTAATTTTGTTCAATCATAAAGAAACGAGAAATAGAATTTTAATAAAGACCCTCACGTCTTTATTAATGTGGTATTAGTAATGAAAGGATAATTATAATGATGAATCATTAAAGGTTTTTCCAGGAAACCTAGCTCGGATTGAACTAGGGGCATTGGAGTGTTGTAAGACGCTAACCAATGTCATTTTACTATTAATGGATATACGAGTGGGAGCTGTTAAATTTTACGTATAAACATTAATAAGTAAATGTCTAGTATCGAACCCGAGACCTCGGGATTGCACACTTTACAAACAAGAATAATGAAAAATAAATATATATATATATATATATATATATATATATATATATATATATATATATATATATATATATATATATGTTAAATGTATCGTATATGTATATTTATAAACACTTAATGGACTAAATGGTCGTTAGTTATTAACCGTATGGACTAACTATCGTTAGTAATGAAAGATAAGGACTAGAGTGTAACTTGGGAGTCAAGAAGGTTCTGGAACACCCCTAGGGGGTCCATGGCCGGTCGAACAAGGGGAGGAAGCCCAACCCATGTTTGTCTTGTGCTCTAAGATTCATCTAGTATAAATACAAGGCCAAGGGTTAGGGTTTCACATCTTTTGTGCACACACACTAAACCCTAAAAACTTTGTTTCCTTCTTTCTTTTCTTGGCCGATCGTCCACCCCCCTCCAAAGGGATCTTGGGTCAATTTTGTCAAAGAAATATTAAGTGTTTTGTTTACTTGCATCAAACCTTTATTCGTTGGTAGTTTGTGTGTACAAGAACGAGGTAATGACTTACTTTAGTAATTATCAAGAGATCGATAAACAAAACGGTAAGGGGTTTATCATTGATCTATTTGTACAAGAATCAAGGTTAATTTGAAGTGCATCGGGTACGTTTACTATTTATGTTTTAGTTAATATTTATGTGTTATACTTGATCCTAGCTTCCGCAATACGTGCTATTTAATTGTTAAACTCTAACAGCAACTGCATTTATTTGCACATAAATATTATGCAATTGCAGACCATTATATAACTTACATTCACATCTTTATTTTTTTAACATGGGAGTGTATTTGCATATGCCTTTGCCTGGTCAAACACCATTACAAGGAACAACCTCAACACCATTACCAGGATAATGTTTTATCTTAAGGATCATGTGCTGTGTTTTATTTCAAACCATCTCAGATACAAAAAATGGCTAAAAGGACATCGGTTGAAAGTCCCTCATAGTCTATTTATTGCAATATTTTTGTTAGTGTAATAATAAAATAAACACTAGAGTTGTAAGAAATAGAATTGACAAAATAGGTTGATCTGACATGACCAGTTTTAAAAAAATAATGGACAAAAAAGTGTTCACAGTTCAAGTAGTAAACTTGAACTGTCCCAACTAAGTTGTGCTGTATCACTAAAGCTATCGTTTTCTTATTTGACCCACCCATTTGACCACTACCTGCTTCTTCTTATATATATGCTTATCCCTGCTCAGTGAAATTAATGATACGATTGTGGAAGCTCAGTTAAGGATCAGACATATTTCACCTATACTTCAAGCGGAAGAAGCAGTTCAATGTTATTTGGAATTGAACAATCGTCTACTCATTTGGGTATGCAATTCATTAAGTCATATATATAATCATAGAACCTATAAATTTTCATTATGTCTTTGAGAATTAATAATTCTTGACTTCCCATTTAGTGTCATAAAGAAAGGTCATAAATTTTTCTTAGGTTCATAAGTATATAAAAGAATGATACAACTTTCCATTAGTCCTACAGTATTAAGTATCAAACAGAGATTCAAAGCTTCTGGTTAAGTCAAATCTATAAAAAAAATGTGATTTTTATCGCTAAGGTCGTAACAGACATGCTCCCTGTTTGTATGTCGTAATGTATAGTTACTATGACAGGGATTTTATGTAACGCTGACAGAACCTCCAGTTCAAAGAAATGGAACCAAAACTCCATCTGGAAGTAAAACAAGCTTTAAAGAGGTTGTGTGAAGATCCAAAGACCACACTTGTTGTCCTAAGTGGATGCCACCATTCCGTTTTCCGATGAGGTAGTCTCATTTTCTATAGCATGTCAGTGTTCACTCTACCAGTTGCGTATGAGTATCACAGCATTAGCATATAAAATTTTATTGACTATACAGAACTTTGGAGAATTCAATATATGGCTGGGTGCAGAACATGGTGTGTTTTTAAGAACACCTAATAAGAAATGGATCAGAAACTTACCAGAAGTACAAACGGATTGGGTTGATAGAATGATAGTTTTAAGGTATTGTCTATCCATCCATATTTATTTATGTTTTCGCTGTGCATACTATGGAATACGGAGTACTAAAAATGAAGTATGTTACTGTGTGCTTCTGTTGTGACATTTGGTTATTGTAGACGTAGTGTAGAGATTACAATCTCAAACCATTTACTTATCAATGGGTCAATCTGGATTATATTTTATCTCTAACGGGTCAAACTGTGATAAAAAAAAGTATCAACTCAAAAGGAAATGGGTCAAACACATACAAAGTATTCCAAAATATATCCTCCCTTTTGTTATTTATGATATTATATTATAATATAAATACTAAAAATTTTACAGAGTACTTATTTAAGAAAACTAATTAAGTATATTTAATTTTAACAAACTTGAAAAAGCGTTTCAAGCTAACTAGCCAAACTCATAAAAAAACTTGCTGTTTCACCTGTTCCCCGATTTTGCCACCACTATAATTGTGGATACCCTTATCGAGAATTATATATTTGTTACTAACCGAACTTTAGTTAACTTGTATAAACTTGATGACGATTTCAACATGTCTTTTAGTATTTCACTCAAAGAACACCACGGTCTACCTTTGAGCTTCGTGAGACATCTTTGGTTTGGAATATTAAGCATGAAGGTTGCCATCGTGTCAATTTATCATATTTTTGTTATAAATTTATCAATTCATTTTCCACACTATAACAACGTTATGGACACAACAAATATCGAGGTTGGGAGGCTTGAAGCCAAGGACATGTTGCAGCACCTATGGACTGGACCCATATCAAATGCATCGGTGGAAGTTGTCCAAGGTGGTCGGTCCCTTGAGGTTCGTGCAAATGGAGTTACCAAGGTTCGTCCTTTTCTGGAGATGACACAAAGGGTGGGTTGGGTCACGGCTCAGACCGGGTAATTTTAAACTGTTGAAACATGTCAAGTCAATTTGACAAAAAACAAGGTATCTCCAAATTTCATCAACAATCTACCATATTTTAGCAAATGATTAGGAGATTTTTTGCATAAAAATACACTTTTTGAGATATTTGACCATTTGACCTGTATCCTACTAATCTGTTAAGACTAAAGGTTTCAATTTTGACCCATTTTGATATAAGTGGGTCGAATTGGGTAATGTTTTATATCAAACAGAGCATATCGGTCGAGCTGGTCAAACACGTTAAATGCTGTCCAAGACGTATTTAATTGCATAAAACCTTCTCAAATGAATAACTAATATAAAGAGATCAAGTGTTGGAGGCTGGTCCTTCTCACTCATACTAAAAATTACACATTTGACCCGTTGCCCAATCTGCTAGTTTTGCCGCTCCAATCAAGATCAAAGATTACAAACTCTCATAGTATAGCTTTTCAATGGTGATTATTCAGCTACTCATCCAAGATTGAACAATATCATTTCTTCAGGCATTACCTAAACCACGAAAATCCAAATGAGGTACCTGCAATTTTCCATGATCTGCAATGATCTTTTGGAACACGATAGTGTTAGAGTTTGACAATCAATATAACACATATGCGGAAGCAAGGATCAACAATAATACGTATAAAGATTAACTAAAACATAAATATTAAACGTACCCGATGCACTTCAAATAAACCTTGATTCTTGTACAAATAGATCAATGATAAACCCCTTACCGTTTTGTTTATCGATCTCTTGATAATTACTAAAGTAAGTAATTACCTCGTTCTTGTACACACAAACTACCAACGAATAAAGGTTTGATGCAAGTAAACAAAACACTTAATTTTTGCTTTGAAAAAATCGATCCAAGAACCCTTGGAGAGGGGTGGTTGATCGGCCAAGAAAGAAACAAGGGAAAAGAAAACTTTAGGGTTTTGTGTGTGTGCACAAGAGATGTTTAGGTTTAACCCCAAGGCCTTGTATTTATACTAGATGAATCTTGGAGCACAAGAAAGCATGGGTCGACCCTTGTGGGTTGGGTTCGACCGGCCTAGGCATCCCATGGGTGTTCTAGATCCTTCTTGACTTCCAAATTACATCCTAGTCCTTTTCCTTTTGTCCCTAATGATAGTTAGTCCATACGTTTAATAACTAACGACCATTTAGTCCATTAAGTGTTTATAAATACATATATATGATACATTTAACATATATATATTTATTATACATTATTCTTGTTTGTAAAGTGTGCAATCCCGAGGTCTCGGGTTCGATACTAGACATTTACATATTAATGTTTATACGTAATTTTTAACAGCTCCCACTCGTATATCCATTAATAGTAAAATGACATTGGTTAGCGTCTTGCAACACTCCAATGCCCCTAGTTCGACCTGAGCTAGGTTTCCTGGAAAACCTTTAATGATTCATCATTATTATTATCCTTTCGCCTCTACTACTACATTAATAAAGATGTGAGGTTCTTTATTAAATTCTGTTTCTCGTCTCTTTATGATTGAACAAAATTACCAAAACATCTGAACGTATTCCAGATAGACTTCGGGCATGGCCACGCAAACATTTTGTCAACCCTACGAGGGGCCCAGCAGTATTAAACTTCTGAATAAATCAAAAGGAACGAATTCTCTCTTGACTACAAGAATAACCCATGAACTTTGCAACATTCTGAAAACAACCCTTATGACTTCCAATTACAGTAAGCGGTAGATTGCTCCACAAAATGCACTACATCCATGACACTTATCTAGTATCTCAAGTCTGAGGATAACTCTTAAATATGATTCTCACAATAAATTTAAATCATATTGTTGGGATAAGTCCAATACTCAATTCATTGAATATCATATGAAATTGGTATGACTACGCATCAATATACTTTCAAGTATATCCTTAACCAATACTCAAAATTGTCTTAGTTTAATGATATTCCCATACCATTAATCGACAACGGACTATTTAGAATAATAAATTATTCATGGATCTTAAACATGCAAATATAGGATATATTATTAAGACAATGAATAAATAAACATAACCAATATTTTATTTCATTAAAATTAATAATTGTACATTACATCCTTTATCCAAATACTAATCACAAATGGGCATGAAACTATCAGCTAATTTAAGTCCTATTCCTTCAGCATGCTTGTAAAGCTTGGTGCCAGGTAAAGGCTTTATAAATTGATCAGCTAAGTTTTCATCTGTGTGAACTTTGAGCATTTCGATTTCACCTATCTCAACTTGTTCTCTGACATAATGGTGCTTAATCGGGAAATGTCTGGTGCCTTTCATGATTCCAGGTTCATTTGCGAATGTAATTGCAGCTGAGTTGTCACAATACATTTTTATAGGTTGCTGAATCGAAGGCATAACCCCAAGCCCTGAAACAAACTTCCTAATCCAAACATCTTCCATTGTAGCTTCTGAAGCAGCTATATACTCACTTTCTGTAGCAGACATCGCTAGTACACTCTGCTTTCTGCTCCTCCAATCAACAGCTCCTCCATTAATGACAAAGACATAACCCGTCTGAGACTTCGTATCATCTTTATCACCTTTCCAAGAAGCATCGCAGTAACCTGTTACATCAAGCTCTGCAGATGGAGTACCCCCATAAACCAAGAACATCTCTTTAGTAGCCCTAAGGTACTTAAGAATATTCTTAACAGCAGTCCAGTGTTTTTCACCTGGGTTCTGCTGATATCGACTGGTTAAATTCTGAGCAAACGCCACATCAGGCCTTGTGCTTTTCACCACATACATAATAGATCCCACTGCCGAAGCGTAAGGGACTCTCTTCATGCGTTGCACCTCTTCAGGTGTTGAAGCACAAACTTTGTTGCTCTTGCATCGGTAAATATCCTTTCTTGGAATTTTGCATACTGAATCTCTTCAATATTTTATCAATGTAAGCACTTTGGCTTAATCCAATTAATCGCTGAGATCTATCTCTATATATCTTGATTCCCAGAATAAATGCAGCTTCCCCTAGATCTTTCATAGAAAAACAACTTCCAAGATATGCCTTAACCTTTTGCAAACTTGGAATATCGTTCCACATGATAAGGAAAATTACATTACTCCCACTAGCTTTGTCATATACACATGGCTCATCAAGATTTTGAGTGAATCCATACTTCTTAATTTCACTATCAAATCTCTTATTCCATTGTCGTTATGCTTGCTTTAATCCATAAATGGATCTTTTATGCTTGCATACACGATCTGGGAATTCTAGATTCACAAACCCCTCAGGCTGCGCCATATAGATATCTTCATCTAGGCGACCATTCAAGAAGGCGGTTTTGACATCCATTTGCCAAATCTCATAGTCATAGTAAGCGGCTATGGCTATAAGAATCCTAATTGCCCTTATGTCAGCTACAGGAGAAAAAGTCTCCTCATAGTCAACACCAAAAGTTTGAGTATAGCCTTTAGCTACCAAACGGGCCTTATAGGTGTGTACAATGCCATCCATATCAGTCTTTTTCTTGAAGAGCCATTTACTCCCAACTAGCTTGGCACCCGGAGGTAGGTCTACTTCTTCCCAGACTTCATTGTCTTTCATGGATTGCATTTCCCCATTCATAGCTCCCTGCCATTTTTCCTTTTCAGGACTATTCATAGCAGCTTTATAATTTGTAGGTTCATCAAGATCCCCTGTCAACTTGTCATCACACTCCACGTTTAGACATAGACGTGTAGGAACCTTCACAGATCTTGAAGATCTGCGAACGGGAACCACTTCAACTTCTGGTGGAGGACCTAAACTTTCAGGTTCTTCAGGAAGTTGGCTAGTGTTTTCAGAAGGTGTTACATCTTCATGATCGTCTTCCAGATCATATACTCTCCCACTGAATTCTTGAGATATGAGCTCCTTTTCTAAGAAGTCTCTATACCTTGCAACAAAAACTTTGTTTTCAGCTGGGTAATAAAAGTAGTAACCCATAGTTTCCTTAGGGTATCCTACGAAGATGCACTTAACAGATCTTTGTTGGAGTTTGTCTGCTGAGTCACGTTTAACATACGCCTCACAACCCCAGACCTTTAGATAAGACAAGTTTAGAGCTTTTCCTGTCCATACTTTATATGGAGTCTTATCAACCTTCTTTGTTGGAACCATATTTAAAATGCGAACCGCAGATTCCAAGGCATAATCCCAAAACGAGTAAGGAAGAGTTGTTAGATTAAACATAGTTCGTATCATGTCTTGCAATGTACGATTCCTTCTTTCAGATACACCATTTTGTTGTGGAGTATATGGAGAAGTAAGGTGCTGGACAATTCCCTCCTTTGCTAAGTAATCTATAAACTCTTGACTCAGGTATTCACCACATCTATCGGATCGAAGAGCTTTAATCTTCTTTCCTAGTTGCAACTCTACTTCTGCTTTAAACACTTTGAATGTCTCAAACACCTCATGTTTATGTTTAAGTAAATAAACATAACCATAACGGCTGTAGTCATCCGTAAATGTTAAGAAGTAGCTAGCACCTCTCCTTGACACATGTCTAAGTGGTCCACACACATCTGTGTGAATAAGACCAAGTAGATCATTCGCCCTTTCAATCCTATTTTTAAAGGGTTTCTTAGTCATCTTCCCAGCAATGCAAGATTCGCATTTATCAAATGATTCATCATTGATCTTTTCTAAAAGCCCATCATGTTGCAGCTTTTTCATGCGATCTTTGCCAATGTGAGCAAGTCGACAATGCCAAAGATAAGACGAATCCAGACCTTTCTTGATTCTCTTATTGTTGATGCTATACATTGAATTATTTTTAACAAAAGCATTATCATTATCATTCATATCAATTTCAAAGACACCATTCACAGCAATAGCATTAAAATAAAAAACACCATTTAAAGAAACCGAAATTCCATTGCTAGAAATAGTATGCTCAAAACCAAGGTTCAACAAACATGAAAATGAAATTACACCTCTAACAATTGACGATGCATAATGACAATTATTTAAAGATAGTACTAAGCCCAAAGACAACACTAAATCATAAACTCCTATAGCTTCAACTCCTGCATGCGCTCCGTTACCAACGTGCAAGAATTGTTGTCCATAAGCCAGCTTTCTCTCAACTCTAAACCCCTGCAAGGTATTGCAAATATGAATGCCACATCCCGTATCATATACCCATGAATTCAATTTAGGAGTAAGAGTGAATAATTCAATCATAAAGAACGCACCTGATGAGCTGGGGTTACCAGCTTCATTCCCTTGCTTCTTGAGTCGCAAGTCATGAATGTAGAGAGGGCAATTGCGCTTCCAATGGCCCTTTTCATGACAATGGTGACATGCCTGATCCTTCTTGTTTGGTGGATTCACCTTTTTCTGCTTAGGCTGATGTTGCTTCGTCTTGGGTTCAGGTTGATAGGCCATGACCTGCTTGCCTTTGTTACCCTTCCCTTTGCCTTTGTTCACATGCGATTTCTTCTGGATTCTCCCACCATGAATTGCCAACACTTGCGGGGTAGGAGCCTTGACCTTGGCTGGTAGAGTTTTCTCATAATCAACAAGCAGTGCGAGTAATTCTGAGACTGTCTTCCCCGAGCAGTGCATGTTGACATTCTGCACAAAACCAACAAAGTCCTTGTTAAGGGACCTGTTGATCAAGTGCACTTGCACATTGTTCGGGTAACCAAATCCAATTCTGTGAAGCTGATCAAAAGATTCCTTCATCTCAGTCACATAATCTTCAACTGGTTTACCATCACCATGCTTGCAGTTATGTAGCTTGTCCAATTCATCATACAATTCAACTGCAGGTGGTTTCTCATAAGATTGCCTAAGTACATCAAGCATATCTTTAGGGAAAAAGTACTCAAACTTCTTTTGTAACTGAGCACTCATGCTAGTGAGCATTAAACAAGCAACCTCATTAAACTTAGCATGTTCCACCCTCCATGCCGCCTTAACTGCTTCTGGTTCAGTAGCAGCAGGCTCAGCTGGGCATTCTTCGGTCAAATAATCCATCTTACCGGTCGACCTCAAGACAATTCTAAGTGAGCGGTACCAATCATTGAAATTCTTTCCAGTCAGTTTTTCTCTCTCAATATGACTCTTGAAAGCAGAAATCACATATGGGGTATCGGGTTGAGCCATATCTACAGATAAAAGTTCAAACATTAGTATTTTCGATAATAAATATCTTCAAGAAAATAAAATACCCATAGCTATATTCATATAACCACCAAAATTTTCTTGAAAACCTAGGATCTAACTTTACATAGTTCCACCACATCAGTTGATCTGCTAGTGGTGAAAGTACAAAAGATAGTAATCTGTCGAACAATAATTGGCAAACAAGATTTCCAATTCCTAGATCATTATGGGAATTACATCAAATTGATTCATCAATTTGCCTTGTAAGCATGTTTCATCCCATCTCATGCCTTAAGTTCTAGGTCTCATGCACAACTTAATTAAGTCGTCTACCTTAGAAACTGTAAAATTACAATTATGGTCTCACGCATTAAAAGAATTTTACCTTGTTATAGTAATTTAGCATAGGTCTCACGTTTACTAAATTAAAATTCCAAGTGTTCCTTATAGATAGATGGCATGTAACTTAAATTATAAGGGTATTTAATTTTGATGTGTAAATCAAAATATGTATAAAGATGCATGCACTCATCTTTATAGCATAAGTTTTCAAAACCTTTTTATTACCAATTCGTGAAATTAATACACAAAGTTTCACTTGAGGTTTAACAAACCCTAAGATGACTTTCTACAATTATGATTTTAAAAGTAATTCGTTTAAGACATATTCAAGATTGTGATAACCAAGGCAGACTCTAAGGCTCTTTTCTAAGCCTTCAAATCACGGTTATGAATATTGTCTTTAAGGACTTAATTTTAAAAGCATATTTGTACAAAACATCAATCAAGCAAAAGTTTATGGATTCAATCTCAAAATCATGTAATAAAGTGTGAATTTTGCTAGTCTCGCCTGGGAGCTGATTACCGTGCGAATCGGACCACTATCGGCACTTAAGACCTTGCAAGATTCTTACTTTATCACTTTAGTTTCACCGTTATTAGTCCATATTATTTTCTTTTATGAAAATCACCCTTTTTATTGCTTACATCAAGTCAAACAATTAAGAAAACAATAAAAACAAGTAATTTAAAGAAAAATAAACAACTAATAATTAAAACGTGAAACAATTAGCCACATGCAAACCTTATTAAAAAGATCCTAATAAAATCAATTCTAGGTATTATTACGCATGTAATCAATTAAGGCCTTCTCCTCTTGATGGAGGAGAGTCACATACATTGACGTATCAATTGCGTAGGCCAAAATCAATATACACACCACATAGCATATAAATTGATTTTAATATATATTAATTGGAGTCTTCCCCAATTTTAGATCTATTTAAAATATGTGACAAATAAATAAACAAACAAGATCTATGACTAACATGCATGTTTCGTCATGGATTAACCTAACAATTAGCACATAGGTCACAAGTACGTTCACAAAAACCGGTTTAAGACCTAGGGTTTCTATGTGATTACAATTTAATCAAGAAAACCACAAACCCTAATTAGGGTTTCTACTTGACATTTACATATTAATGTTTATACGTAACTTTTAACAGATAGTGGTACCGAACACTGACTGTCAAATGATTACTTATCCATTGTTATCTTTCAGAAGTAGTGTTAGATGCTCCTTTTCTTCTATAATCAAAGCATGTTGATATTTAACATTTTACTAAGGCCATTTTAGCTTAAAGTAGTGTTAGATGCTCCTTTTCTTCTTTGATCAAAGCATGTTGGTTTCTCCAGTTAAGCATCAAATGCATGTTCGAGCAACATGGAGTACTTGAGTATATTTTTTTAAAAGCTTCCTTGTGAATGTGTGAATCTCTATTTGATTTTTTGTATTACTAACACAAGGTTTTTTTATGTATACACAAAATTTTTAGGATGACAAATACTGTTCTTTGATGACACGTGGACAGAAACAAGGTTACTGAAGCACATTATGCTTTTTTAGTGACAAGGTTCTTAAATGAAGGTGTGTTTGGCTAAGCATATTGGAGGAGTCAGGAGTGTTATAGCTTACTGTATATTAAATGGGTGTTATGGCTAATATTACTACTTTATATGTAAATCTATTTTCTATCTTAAAGGGGTGTTTGGCTGAGGTTATGGTATTGTAATAGACTAATAGCTTATTACCAACTCTAATGTAAGAAGACATGTTTTTGACATAAACAAGGTTGATTGGAGACTGTACAATTGTATACATAAAGTTTATATCATGTATGACTATATAATTCACTTTAAGTATAAATGATCCTGCAGCAATCTGCAAGTTGAGTTGTGTAGAAGGCACCTCAACTGAAATGTCTTTGAACTGTTTTTCCAAACTTTTCATTGCATTCATACACAAACACAACATTTGATTCTTATTTATTATTATCCCACACAAGAATGTGTACATGTTTAATGTATTTTGTTTTATCGAAAATCTTTCATGTATTAGATTCACATTTTAGTATTCTTAATTCAGTTATCATATGTTGGTATTCTTTATGATTGTTTACATAGTTCTTTTTATGAAGCTAGCCCGTCCATTATGAGATGATGATTGTAAAGAAACGCAAAAGACACATCAGTTTGATCTGACTGCGATGCACCAAGTATGAATGCAACGTATGATTACCTAATTAGCGATCGATAAACAAGATTTTATCATTGTTTAAAATAAATTTACGACCCATTAAGGTGACACATTTTTATGTCTAAAATGATGGTTTTGTTGGATATTGTAGGCATCGGGCGTAAAGTAACTTACCAAGAGGACCTTTTTGGTCTACACTTTTTGTAAAGATGGACAAAGAGCTTTGCATATAATATGTACATATTATATTATTTATATTGGTATGCGTATGTGTATTGTTTTTGTTTGACAAGGTTGTTAGTTGTCTGTTAATTATTTTTAGTTAAAGGCAAACTCATATAACATGTGTAATCTCATATAAATACAAAACCTCACTTTTGTTTTGACAGGACTTGAACCACAACTTAATTGGTAATAGACATAATCATATCACGTACATATGATATTAGACCAAACACTTACTGGTTGGTCACACTTGCTAATCTAAAGCCATACGTGAATAGTTATCTCATGAATCTCATTTTCTAGTTACACAAAATAAGCCCAGTATTATTCGTTTGTAAAGAAGATTTAGACAGGTCAAAGCTTTCTGCAAAAGGGCCCAATGATTTACATTTTCCCCTCTACCCCTATCTTAAACATAGGATTTGAAGAATTGAAAATATAGTTCATCATATAACAACTCTTTATTTAGACTAGTATTAACAATTCTATCATCTTTTTTCTTTTATCACATAGGAAAATAACACAAATCTGTGGCATCTCCAACTTTGTTTATTCCAGTAACTACAAATATAGAGGAGAAACATAATATTTACTTCAAATTTTATAAACATAAAGTCTGATGCAAATGTTTTTTCTTTTCATCGTAGTAAACACATGTAAATATGTGATAGAAGCTAATAGGTGTTGTTATTCAGTTATTCTCATCATAGATCATACGGATATTATTTTGCACGCCACAAATAAAAATACTACAATTAAAACTGACGAAACGCTAGAAACAAAGTACAACAACAATAAAATTCTTAACTGATACAAGGATTGACAATTCCTACCAAATTTTGAAAAGTCGTATATAATTTAAAAGGTAGCCCATTATCAAGATTGTTGAGAAGAATCCAATCGGAAAACCAATCCATGTTCCTTCCCAACAAATCCATGATAGATCCTCATCTTCCTCGTCTCTTTCTTCTGATGGTGGTATATCCTCAGGACATGCGATATTAATTTGCATACCGCAGAATCCGCTATTGTTTTGAAAATACCTCAACTCATTCATAGTGTCCATTTGCCCACCACGAGGAATTTTACCCGTCAACATGTTGTTGCTCACATCTAGAGTTCCGAGTTTGTGAAGCTGCGTAAGTGATTGAGGGATCGAACCATAGATTTCATTGTGCGAAACATCCAAGCTTTCTATGCTCTCTAGGTTGCCCAACGTCAATGGAATGTGCCCTGAAATCCTGTTGTGTGATATGTTGAGTTGTTTTAGGGCTTTGAGATTTCCTAAAGATGCTGGTATTTCACCAGAAATGTTGTTGTCCGACAAGTCCAACAAAACAAAAAAACGGGAGTTGCCTAGGCGTTGAGAAGATTTTTTCCAATTCACAATCAAGTTTTCAACTCCAATCCCATATTCAGGATGTGATGATGCTGACATATTCTGAGTTCTAATCATTCTTGGAAGGGTTGCCATCTGTTGTGGAATACTTCCAGTTAGATTGTTCCCGGAGAGATCAAGAATTCGAAGAGAAGTGCACTTGGATATATTGGTCGGGATATATCCGCTGAGGGAAGTGTTTCTTAGGATAAGGATTTCGAGAGTAGGGATTTGAGGGAGAATATCTTGTAGATTTCCAGTAATAATGCTATTACGAAGATCAAGAACTGTAAGGTTGACCAATTTAGTCAAATCAGAAGGCAGACTGCCAGAAAACTTATTCCCGCCTAAATAAAGAATTTTGGTACGTGTAGGAAAATTCATCGGGATCATACCAGAGAAATCATTGTCGGACAAATCCAGGGAAAAATCATATCCAGTTCTGAAAATAGGTAAACTGTCACCAGAGAATCTATTTCGGGACAAGTCGAGTACCGATAATTCCTTTAAATTGGAGATGGATTTTGGGATTAGTCCTGAAAAATGATTTTCCGAAATCGCAAGAAAAATGATACTTGTGGCGTTACCTACGTTTTCTGGCAACTCCCCTGAAAAATTGTTCCGGGACAAATCAAGACTCTGTAACCAACTAGACTCTCTAAATAGGCGAGGCGGGATTGATCCGCTGAGGTTGTTATCTGAAAGAAATATTGATTCGATGTAGTTCATCTCCGCCAGCCAATGTGGGAATCTTCCCTCCAATTTATTCCCAATCAAATCAAGATAATTCAACTCTTTCTGTGATGAAATCCATTCAGGAATTTGGCCGGAAATTCCACAAGAACGCATTGAGATATCGTAAAGACTACATCTTGGATCAACCTTAGTTGTGTTATTCCAAATCAAGTTGCTTCCTTTTCCACCGATGCTTAATTGCTTTAAAGTTCTGATTTTGAATAACCCAGTCGGGATCTCCCCGGCGAGCATGTTGTCTTTGAGCGAAAGGTCATTTAACTTGCTCAAGTTTTGCATCGATGATGGTATCGGGCCTATTAACTGATTACTAGTTAGGGCCAGAGAATACAAGTTGGTTAGTCTTCCTATGGAGGTTGGAATTTCCAATGATAAAGAATTATAGGACAAATCCAGTGATTCTAATTTCGTGAGGTTTGCAATTGATGATGGGATTCCACTGGAGAAACTATTACTTCGTAATCGAAAATCCCGTAACTTTGTTAGATTTCCAATCTCTTCCGGGATTTTTCCCCGAAGAAAATTATCTTCCAATGACAGTGATTCAATATTTTGAAGCTTGCCAATTTCAGGGCTTAAATTTCCACCGAGATTACAGCCTCTAAGATCAAGATCTCGAATCAATTCGAGTTCGAAAAGTTGAACAGGAATTGGACCCTGGAAACGATTACCACTTAACCTCAACTTAGTCAATTTTCGAAAAGAACCCAGTTCAGGTCCTAGTTTTCCCTCGAGAAGATTATAACCCACGTCCAAGTAACGTAAATTTGTTAACTTGAAAAGCTGGCTGGGGATGGAACCATTGAATTTGTTACCTCACATGTCAAGATGAAGCAGTTTGGTGAGATTACCAAACCCACCTCCAGGAATCTCACCTTCCAAAAAATTCCACGAGATATCAAGTAATTCAAGTGACCGAATACGAAAAATTGGACTCAAGATTTCAGAAGATATCGAAACTGGATTGGAATTTATAAAAGGAATGGTTACCCCAGACAGCTGAAGCTTGGTAACACTTCCGGTTCCGGAGCAATTAACACGCCTCCAATAACAACAATCGGAAGCAGGATTCCATGAATCTAGGTTTTTAAACTTAACGGAATATTTGGAATTGTAGATGGTGGTGAGGGTGGATTTGAAGTGAAGTAGTGCATGCTTTTGATGAATGGGACAAGAGAATGTTGGGATTATAATGAAACTAAAAAAGATGGATAACATAAACATAAAAACTGGTATGCTTGCCATGGTGGATTCTGGTTGTTTTATAATTTTTTATTCATTTCTACTAGTAATTGGTGGTTATTATATAGGGAAGCAAAAGGCGGCGCTGAATTTTCTTTTGTTTCAGATATGTAAAGCAATGTAGTGATGTACCATTATATTTGAATGATGTACAAGTTATAAAAAACATGATTGTGGTAGTTGAAAACGGATTTCTGCAAGTTTACATAGTTCATGCATTAAAATTTCTATTGGTTCTCTATATGTTCTAAAGTTTATACTATTATGATAATTAAGATTTTATACTGTATGATATCAATCCATATATCATAATAAACTTTACCATAACATTTTTTTTATTTTAATCCTACTTTTTATTTAATAATATATGACTCTTATTATATTTAAAAGAGTGGTTTTTGTCATTAAATAACAATGAACCTTTTCAAATGTACCGATTTGGTTTGTGAATTCTGAAAAAATTATGTAAATATAACAAACTTTCATAAAGTATTCAAATATGCATATTTTGATGATGTTTAATATCTGAAACTCTGACATGTGATACCATTTATAACATGACACGTCATCAAGGTGTGCAGATTGTAATAATTTATGAAAGTTCATTACATTTACACAACTTTTTTAGAGTTCACGTACATAAACGAGACAATAAAAAAAGTTCGTTGTTATTCTATGGCTAAAACCCTTTAAAAAAAAGTTTATTATCTCTATATTTAATTCTAACTATTACAAGTATCTTTCTTTTTCATACATCACAATTTAGTACCTACATTTTATTTTGATTTCTATATAAAAGACTCTTAACCATTTAAACACCGATAGGATCGGTTATATAACTAAAAATAGCTTTCTCTTTCCAAATTAAATTTATTTCATCTTTGAGTACGTTATATTTGTTACACTTTCATCTTTCAATAATATTTAGGTGGTCCAGGTTTTCGTCGACTTTGATACACGTGTTGTGGATGAATTGGAAAAATATTTGACAAAACCGTGTTTGCTTGATTTTGTGGAAAATAAGGTCGTTTTATGTATTCGTCTACCTAAATGAAAGTAAATGAAGTTTTTTGGATGTTAGCCATAGAACAAAAAAGAGTCATCATACATTATTTCTATGCAATTTCCTTTCCTAAAATCTAAGGCACCTAATTGGTCTGGATAACATGGAAACAATAAACATGCCGTGGGAAAAGGGGAATTAATCGACACCAAGACTTAGTTTGTACTTGAAAACAATACTATTTTTGTCTAAGTAACAAATATATCAATAAATGTGTAAGACACGTTGGACCATGAGTAGTAACATTATCGCAAATGCTCATGGTCTAAATGTCAAGTAATACTATTCGATGCTCATTGCTCAAGTATGACCAAAACATGCATCAAACTGAGAATAGCGCCTGCTTTGTTTGCAAAAGACAAGAAGGTACATAACAATTAACAACATGCATGATAGTTTAAAGGCTCATATATGGTGCACATATGAGTGAAGGAAGAGTGAAAAGATCATCTTCGGTTAAAACCAAGCGAGTCAATGGGCATATTTGAAGAACTATGGTATAAAACTACTTTTTTCTTATGCACCATTTAATATGTAAACTCGTAGGGTAAGGTTCAAAATTGTTGTAATGTCGAATTTACAGCTTCGGTCTAATATTTTATTTTGGCAGTTCCGCGGATATAATCGTGACGGCTAGAAAATTAACACATATAATCTCATTTCATTTGAACTATGAGGTAGACATTTGTGTTCAGTTGAAACAGGAGCCCACACATCGAACATTATTACATTAAATAGATTTTTGAGCCGCCACTGGTACAAACGATCAGTAGATTTTGGGTGGAGTCAGTGTTAAAGGAGCTAGAACACTACAATCAACAATAATTTGCATCCATTTGGTCTTGGCCTTCCTTTCCGACGAAGAAATCCTTAAGATGGTCCATTTGGCAATCCCTGGGGATACCCAAGAACTATAAGTACGTGAAGGTTATGATGACGGCCAAGCTCGTTTGATCATTTAGCATTATTTATATTGTGATCAAACTTACTATTCAGTGATAAGAATTACACAAATTTACAATATCAAGTTGTTTAAGTGACCGGAAAACCGGAGTCAGGATGTTGGAAAACACCATAACTGGAGTGAATAAAGGGACAATATCGTTTAAGTGAAGTCCAGTAACGCTTCTAGTTGTAGTTGTAGCTCTGCTACAATTGACACGGTCCCATGAACAACAATCGGTATCTGAGCTCCATGAGTCTAGCTCTACAAACTGGTTAAGACTCGAGTTCACGATGGGAAATTAAGAGTGTCGATTTGAAGTGAAGAAGTGCTTGTTTTTTATGAATGGGACAACAGAATGATGGGATTATTGGAATGAAATTTAGTATAGACAAGATTAATAAAGACTTTAGGTTTAAGATCGGTGGTGACCATGGTGATTCAAGGTGGTTTTAGGCTTTATTTATTTGTACTAATAAATGGGATGATGTTATTGTTTTTTATGTACAATGCAAATTATGAACCATGATATTAGAACTGAAAAAGGAGTTCGCTAATGTATGATTGTGAAGTCAATGGACAATGATAGACCGTCACATGTTTGAATATTGTGGATGAGAATTTTCCTAGACAAGTAGTACTAGTTTGAACTTTGAATGTTAAACAAACCCACACGACTCAGTCTCTCGAAATTAAAAGCTCGAAATTAAAAGGAACGTGTGGGTTCAAACTAAGAAATATAATCTATATTCAATAATTGCATGTAGCAGTAAACTAAATTTATTAAAAATTTTTCTAAATACATAGTGTGGTGTTCAAGTTAAGTACAAAACAAACCCATTCATTAACCATCCAACTATCCAAACTTTTACATGTGACAAAGATTAAAATAAGGAACCTAGATAAATGGACTCCTCAAATTTATGGTGAAAACATTTGAGTTTTCACTTTTACCCCTGAATTTCTCAAACCATGCCTTTAGAAAGACTAGCAATCTCTATATTAGTGGTGGTAACAACAACATCCGCATCACGACCAGGAACAATGGATGATGCCGAAAAATTGGCCAAAGATGAAGAAGAAAGAATGGCTAAAGTGTTAGAATGGTCGAGAACAGCAACGCCTCCATCAGATATGGTAGCTCCATCGCCAGGAGGTCCAATTTTGTGCACGGCCGCTTGCATGGATGTGACAACCGGCAAATTAGGGAGCCATTTTGAAAACCCGCATTACGTTAGAGTTCGTTTATAAATTTTTATTTGGAATTTTATTCGTAACGAACTTGTAAGACCTATTTTATGGTTGATTATATTTAAAATCGTTATGGGATTTGAGATTTATTTAATGATTTGATATGAAAATATACGTGGTGATTTATTTTGAAATTCTCATTTGGTACTACGTTGACTCCGGCACTAGGATAACCTAACAAAATTTTATGTCTTGATTTTACGAGTTCGACAATATATATATTTATTTACTTACGGAACGTTTCGCGAGATATTAAACGTTTTGAAATGAGTTTCGGGTTTTGGACCGTATATTTTACACACACTCGTGTTACCCATAATACTAGTAATAGTATTATTATTATTATTATTATTATTATTATTATTATTATAAAAAAATAAAATATATTTTTTTTAAGAGTAAAGATACAAAAATCGTCCTTGTGTTACTTCACCACACAACACAAACACAAAATCACCACTCACCCTCACCAACTCTCTCTCTCTCCCCTCTCTCTAAACCCTAGCCGCCGCACCCTAATTCCGGCCACCACCATCACACCGCCACCCTCATCACAAAACCAACACCACCATATTACTCCTCATCTCATCCTCTTTCTTTTGACATATTATATGCGCCCTAAAACACCCATTAACATCACGAAATCTTTAAAGATCCGGTCGAGTTTTTATTGTTTTCACTAGATCCGAAAGTTTGGAGGTTCAAGAAGGTGAGTAAGCCCGTTTTAGCACTTTGGGTGCCTCGACATGGTGATAAATCCGTGGGAACATGGAAGGTTTTTATGGGAATCGAATTATTATGTTGGGAAATAATGATTTTGACATTAAAAATGAGTTTGGTATCCGGGTCTTGGTGAAATCTTGTTGGGTCGAGTGAACCGTGAGTCTTGGACTCACGGCTTGTTGTGGGTACGAGCCTATGGCTCGTTATTTTCTTGATATTTGACCTTGGATTCTTGGTTTTCATGTTTGTTTACCTTGGTGGTTGACTCGACTCGATTGAGTCATGATTTTGCCCGAATTGTTGTTGTTGATGTCGCGACCCAAGAGGGTTGTTTGGACAGTTTGGGATGCTCATTCGAGCGTATGGTTGGAGACCTCATGGTCTTGGTTCGAGTCTTGGTGACTCGTGTGGTATGCCGAGACTCAAGTGAGTCATAAGGCTCGGTTTTGGCTTGGTAAACCAACCCGGAATTAGTCCTTTTGATACTTTTATTTTTCTTGTTATGTTCTATGTTGACTTGATATTGTTGTGGCACTTTTGTTTTCGGCCGAATGCTTTTGATGAGTCGAGACCCTTTGTAGTCTCGACAATGGATTTATTGTGATATTGAGGAGTTGTTGACGAATGGTAAAGTGGGGACCGATTGTGAGACGGTCACTTAGATTGACGGAGATAGGTTAGTCGGGTGCCGTAGTCGAACCCTATTGTTGTAGCACGTGTATTGGGATTGTTTTGGACGGAGTTGGATTGCTTATTTATTACTTGGTTATGCTATCTTTGGACTTGGACAATGAGCCGAGAGTGATGACTCGGACATGTGACCAATTCGTATGACTCGATAATTATTTATAATTAAAACGCGAATAATAAAACTCGTAATAATATTATTGGTAATATAAACGTTTATATAAATATATAGACGTGAATAACGTATATATAAATATATAAATGCGTATATTAATAATAACAAAAATCACGAGTAGTATTATAACTATAACGCGACTAAATATATTATGCTACGAGAGTATAGTAATATTATTGGAAGCGTTATTATGAATAAATATTATAAATAACGAGGAATTCTCGACATTGACTAAATATTAAATGAAATAATATCTTTTATATATAACGAGGAAAACTATCGAGTTATACGGGGTCGTGGTCACTTGAGTCCAACTGGGTTATTATTGTAACTTTTGTGTTGTCACGGATATATGACGATTAATATAAACATTTTCTATAACTAAATAACTTATTTAATCGACAGGTTAAACCGAGTTATTTGGCTATATGAAATGAGTATATTAATGGGCATCGTATCCCACGACGCCCATAGGTTGTGGTATATGTATTAGGATAATAAATCACTATATATATATATATATATATATATATATATATATATATATATATATATATATATATATATATATATATATATATATATATATCGTGGAATCTGGCCAATTTGACGATGTATATAAGGAATTTATTAGACTACGATATATACCATATAGTATTTTTGTGCTATGTGCTTTAGGTTGGGTGTAATCTTGGAACGGTATGTTACGTAAATAAATATGGGGATTATCAAATCGACGGATTTGATAAACTTCGATGATTTATTTAAATAATATATTGGGCTAATATTAGACCTATAGATGGTTTATTATTCTTTTGTTGTGGCTCTTGGTTTGAGTTGTGTCGACCCACCACCCGTATGGATACCAAACGCCAAACTCCAAACTAATACGAGAAATGGATTTTCAGAAAATAAAAAAATAGAATACGTTCGGGTTTGGGAATATTCGATTTTGAGGAAATGTTTCTGAACGAGTTGACATTGTTAGGTCGTGCCGAGTCCGTAGTTGCCGTCTTTTGAGTTATTATATGTCTTACTGCTACCGATTTCTTCTTGCTGATTTCTGGACTTGAGGTGAGTCATAGCCCCACTTTTACTCTTGAACTTTGTTTTCAATACTTGGGGTGAGAAACGTGCAAATTATTTTATGTGGACTATTATCGCTTTTATTTTTCAAAACTTGCTATGCTTATGGAACTAGGAAGATTTGTCAACCTTAGTCACATAGTGAATTATCGCGTGTGGACTAGTTATGATTAGATGAATGTTACAACAACCTTAGTCACATAGTGAACCATCGCGTGTGGACTAGATTTGGTTAGATGAGTTACATCAACCCTAGTTACATAGTGAACCATCGCGTGTGGACTAAATAATGGTTGGATTACGAGATTGGCTTATTTGAGGATTTTGGATACTATAGTGTGCACCTATAGGTTATTGATACTTCGGAGGTTATCCGAGTATTTATGATGGAGCGGAGGGTATCCGCAGGTTTGTTACGAAGGGTATCCATGTATTATGTTGGAGCGGAGGGTATCCGCAGGCTGTAGTGAATCCCTAGTATAGCTAGCAAGCGTTTTGCGTATATGTCCACTATATTAAATTATGAATTTAAACCTATGATCTCACCAGCGAAAGCTGACTTTTAGCACGTTTTCTCAGGTAATTAAGTGATGATTTGGATGCATGGATTGGAAGGCTCGGCTAAGGCACCTGGTTTATGGATCTATTTTTCTAAAACTCTGATATTTAATTGTGGACATACGTTTATTTCTTTTGGGCCTGACTCTGAATGATGTTGGGATAAATGTAAACTTTAAAACCCCGTTTTGGTTGTGTTTTTCTTATGTTTACTTTATCTCGTTCTGTTATGTCTTGTGTTGGATACCAATCCCCGTAACACCCCGAAAGCTTGTTGAGTCTTCCGCTGTACCAAATTTTGGGGGTGTTACAATGGATATTTGCATGGTTTTAGAACCTCCTAGCGATCACGTTTGTGAGTTTGCATGTGAATTTGGATGTGCACAAGTACGTGGTAGAGGAAAAATCAAACATCTTCCTCATACACATAAACATAACCATGTGGACCATCATCGTGATCATTGGATTTTTTTATTCATTTAGAGTATATGTTATAGCATTCGTGAGTCATTCTTTTTTGTTTGTTAACTAGTTTCGTTTCAGTAGATTTTCTAATAGTCGAAATTTTTTCTCAATTCTTATTTGGTAACCATTTTTGAATGGACACTAACGAAGTCGGATAGTCATATGTTCCTAATCATTGATTTTACTTCATACGATGAAGGATGTGGATACCACCATAGATAAAATGTAAACATTATGAAAAACTTGCGCTACAAGAAAAAAATCAAATAGTGACACACAAAAAGTGTCAGAAGATGTCCAAAAAAGTGTCACTAAATATATTTTTTTTCACCTTCACTTATAAAAAGTGTCAATAAAAGTCCAGGTGGTAAAAGTATATAGTGACACAGTTTATTGACACTTAAAGAGTGTCAGGATTGGTTGTGTCTATTTTTGACACATAGTTGTATCACTATAGGTTACCACCAGTAAAGTAAAGCAGCAGGTATATATGCTGCTATTAGCATTCCAAATTAGCTAGAAAATACAATTCAACAAATCTGTTTATTAGCTCAACCATATATCGATATGTAAAATTGCAAACTGAACAAATTGTTACAGTACCATAAAACTAGAAAATATAATTCAACAACAAATCTGCTTATAGAAAATATAATTCAACAACAAATCTGCTTATGTCAAGGTTTCTGAATTGACTGGGTGACTAAAGACCAATCTGCGGTTCTCCTTGTACTTTATTGATATAACGTTGTAGCCTTCATGTCGCTTAATTCCTCACGTTGCTTAATTGTTTCCTGTAAACATTGCACGTGAGTAAGATTTTTATCATCATGGGTTGAAAACAATAACTGGGACAAAAACAATAAATAACATGTCATTTGGGTCAAAAACAATAACAAGTCAGCGGGTCAAAATACTTAACATTCAAACCGACCCAACCCACCACTAGTAGTTTAAGGCTTATAAAAGCACATATAACACTGTTAAACTAAAGAACTACCTGATATAAGAATACAATTTGTGTCGTATCGATTAAAGGGCTTCCAAGTATTTTAGGATAACCGCTTTTTTTCCTATAGAAACTATACATACGAAAACAGTTAAAAGGGCCAACCAGTTCAAACTTATATGGAGGCATAATCGCTAAAATGGGCCATCAGTAACACTACCTGTCATTGACATCTCAGTACAATAAAAGTAGGAAAAAATAAATAATTATCGACCGATTTGTTTGTATCAACACTAGAAAACAGTAGAAACTTTTGATCATGTACATTTTCCATAGTTGAAGGCTTGAAGCCTTATGCATTTTCCTCATATATTGATAAGTAACATGATATTCCATCATGTACTTATGAGCAAACACTAATCCATATCCTAACGGAATCTTAAAAGGGACAACAGATCAGTAACAGTTAAAAGGGCCAACAAAAGTAATAAATACTATAGAACATCCAACACATAAAGACTTGACTCAAATACTTATCAAGGCTTTACAATCCTACTTAATAGTTGCAGACCAGTTAAATTCATATCGAGTCATTGCCAAACTAAGTTCAAATTTATCCTAAAATGGTCGGGTCAAACTAAAGATTACCCCAAAATGCTTGCGTCCCTATATAAAACTAGTTATTAGATAAACTTAACAAAGTTAAAATAGAAGCAAAGTACAATTTGATTAAGACTCGTAACATACCCGTTTGACCCAAATTATATATAACTCCAATCAATGTAATTAAATGGGTATCGGGTCATTTGACAACCTGTGTGAAATGAACCTGACCAGTACAATCACCAAATATCGTCCACAAAATATCCAGAATCATATAATCTTTGCGCCCACCCAAAACAAATATCTTTTTACTTAAATGAAGAGCATAGAAACGACAATTGTGCATATCAAAACTGATAAATTAAAAAACTACCTGAAGTATTAAAACGACTTGTGCTTGATTTGTTGAGAGTGTCACGGACAGCTGATTTATGATGGTGAATCATTTTAGAAGAAGCTGCACCTATGTTAGGGGAACTTTGACCTCTACATTTAGGCTGAAGTTAATATGCTAGATGTTCAAGTCATTAGTCCCGTGTGATTGCATAACCTCTAGGCTGACAGTAATAAAACATAGTACAAAAATGTAAAAACAAACCACGATCATACTAACTACTAGCATCGCTCACATCCTACCAACTTAACAAAATGGTATATAATATATCCAACTTAACTACTAGCATCGCTCACACTCCAATTTCCACACCAGGTCCTAAGTTATTATTAAGTACCCCCAAGTACATATTCAAAATCAATCTCGAGTGCCTAACCCCAACAATATGTTCCAACCTAATAAGGGAATTAGAAGATTTAATAGTGTCTCCTACCACCCACTTATTAAAAAGTAATTAGAGAACAAAGGAGGCAGATTGTGTCTGCTTAAGCACCAGGTAGAAACTAGAGAGCGTCAAAACTGATAAACTAAAAATCTACCTGAATTATTAAAACGGCTTGTGCCTGATTTGTTGAGAGTGTCACGGACAGCTGATTTTTTTCCTGTAACAGCTGCACACACAAAACATTTAAAAGGGTTGCATGCATTAAAATTTTTACAGACTACAATTACTTGAAGTATGATGACGACTTCCACCTAATTTTTTGAGAACACTGTTTTGAAGAGTTGCATTTGATTTGTTGAGATTATTATCATGAACACTGCATACATAAATAACACGTCAAGGCGGTTTAAATGAGGGCACTCTGATCTAGCACTTAGTATTTCGTTACTTTGCAGCTCCAATGAACTATAGATGTAACTTAGTATTTCTACAAGTGTAAACTAAACAGACCATGCCACCTTCACCCGAAACAAGCCTAACCCAGATTGAGTATGTATAATTCTTTAACATAAACAAATACCTGAATTGTGAGTTCTGATGGTGAGTCGTACCAGAAGCTATACCAGAAGCTGAAGCTGTTGTACCAGAAGCTACACCAGAAGCTGAAGCTGAAGCTGTTGTACCAGAAGCTGAAGTTGTACCAGAAGCTGAAGTTGTACCAGAAGCAGAAGCTGAACTTGGGTTTTTGCCAATCATATTATCATGATTACTAGATAAATCGTCAACCTGAAGCAATGTAAGAAAAGTATAACATGTAATAAAATGTTTATACACATAAAGTAGTCAAGAAACTAAAATCGAATGTGAAATTACCTCCATGTTCATATAATTCATGAAAGATGACATATTTAAATTTGGTACTTGTTCTTGCACAGCAGCAGCAAACATCATAAATCCTTGTCGAAGAAATTTCACTTGAGCTTTCAGTAAAGGAACTTGAGGATCGTGCAATGTTTTGTTCTTTCTGACTAAGAACTTTCCTGTGCAACGAAATGAGCCTCTTCTTTCTGGTCCTTTTACTTTTGACAAGTCATCATTTCCCAATCAGAGGAGTTTATTGTCTCTTTATCAGTACTCCTTGCTTTTATGTCCGCCTACGTGTAGAATCACAAATGAAAATTGTTATCTTCATGACAAAAGATGCTTTGTACTTGAGTAGCTATTCATTAACAACATTTATAAATAGCATACCACAACTTGAGCAGCTATAGCATTTACGATGCTTCCATTTTTTCGGGTTCGGGTTATACAATACATGTCTCCTCGTGACGGACTTACACCCTTGTTCTTTTTTGTCTACATTGAAAAGTACCTTTACATGAACTTTTTAACTATATTTAAATAATACGATGAACCATTATGGTAAAGGCCATGATTTACATTTGTATTAATATGTAATCTTAAACATTATAGATGTAGGAAAAAGATGATCTGACCTCTTCCTCTTTCACGCGTGCGAATGATTTGGTCCCTGTCACGTGAGGCTCAATTGACTTCAACCGATTTACTTTCTTCTTTGCACTTTCCACCTATCAATTACAGCTTAACTATATAATTCCATATATTTCATGAGCAAGCCTACTAATGACAAGTTACCTATTTTGCTTCAGTGAACCAACTAGCCACAAGCTTTCTGAATTGACTAGCTTCCACTCTATCGTCAGTTTGAGATTCCACAATTTCATCATTGTCTTAGACGGATCGTTTGAACTTTTTTTAAGCTCATACTTCCAAGATTTCCACTTACTAGACATGTCCATCAGGATCCACCCTTTTATGTCATCTTCTGATTGATCTAATTCAAATGAAAACTTTTCCTAGAACAATATTATAGGGATTAGTAACAGATTACTTATATATATATGTATATATATATATATGTATATATATATATATGTATATATATATATATATATATATGTATATATATATATATATATATATATATATATATATGTATATATATATATATATATATGTATATATATATATATATATATGTATATATATATATATATGTATATATATATATATATATGTATATATATATATATATATGTATATATATGTATATATATATATGTATATATGTATATATATATATATATATATATATATATATATATATATACTTTATAACACATTAAAGCAATTTACCTTAATGATGCTTCACAAATCCTCCTTTTTCTCTTTAGGAACCTTCCTCCATTCCGGGTAATGAATTCCAATATGTTGAGGCATCCTTACTAGTGTCCCAAGAAAAATTGTCAACTCGTTCCCTTCATCTCCAATAGGTTGACATAGTTCGTTAAATGTGACTAAGATTTGCTCATCACTTGCCAAATCCAATATTTCTTTCTTTTTAGTTGGACCTCTCGCCCTCTTTTTTGAACCTAGCACATGAATCATGATTAAGGAACTTATGAAAATTACACCGACAAGCATACTAAAATTTGACATATATGAAAGCATACATTTAGAAAAGTTACAGATTAATAACTGGCTGGCATGCAATAAGAAAAATCAAGACATCTCTTAGACAAACACTATTTCCACCAATAATTCACAGTCCAAGAAACATATCTACTTGTTTACATTCGACTGCAAGGTCAACAAATTTGTAGACTATATCTGAATGCAATGATTGATACATGGATGTTGCACTCAATTAAATTGCAAATACAAATATGAATGATGAATAAAATGTTTATGACTTGGTGTCGGGTATAAGTCGTTATTGTATTACAACAGTGCTGATAATGGAAAAGTTGTATATTTTAATTCTGCAAAAGTCTATAAGAATGAAGCTTTGGTTAATGAATAGCACAGGTTTTGGCCTGTTGATGTGAAGCCTATTGATGAACTAGGGGGCTCATAATGGAAGTGCGCAGCAAACTAGTTCAACTCAGACTAGTTCCCACCTATGACTCTGTGAGGAGCTGCACGATCCACGAACATCTAAAATAGCCTTCAGATGTTATTCGACCCATTTATCTTTCTTTTTTCGGTCTAAATCATGTTGACTGTTCAGTACCGCTCCGTGGGTACCAAATCAAAAAGCTATGAATGAGCGAGTTTGGATTGTAAATTTTGTCTCAACTGATAAAATCAATTAACTAATCTGGGGAAATGGCCAATGGGCCCTAAGGGTTGGAAAGTTCCCTGAATTTTCATGATGCTGAAAACTTCTTAGAATGTTGATAAAGCTATTATTTTTAATCATGATTAATGCTTTGATTAACTAACACTGGAATTAAAATGAGCTAAAGTTTTTATGTGTTTACACCATTGGGTCAACCTGATCCATTTCAACCCATCCCCCTTGGTGCCATCTTGACACCTCAACGTTTCACATACGGTATACCTATCACATTACTGATTCTTATAGTCAGATATTGGATAGCGGTAATATAGAATATACGCACATACCCACCACAAAAGATATGTAAATGCAAAGAAAACTGTTAAAAAAAACTCAACTATCCGGTAAAACTGATGCCTAAAGAGTTTTACTATCTACAAATTTAATCACCAAATACATAAAGCTTGTTCATGGCAATAACGAACCACAGTCCACATAAACACAGAAGTACGAGCTAAGACAGATATTATATCAAGATAACAACAAATCAAAAGATAAATTACTCGTTACTCGTTAAACAAAATCCGACCAAAATTTAAACCTTAACTACATCACATATTCCCAATCGACCCATTTAAAACAAATTAACATTAACCCTACTTATTCATAAATTACCATAATCATACTCTCCATAACACAAATAAACCATACCATCAACTCTAGAAAAAAGAAAGATAAATGGGTCGAATACAACCACGAACATCCAAAAGAGATATCTTTACACTCTAGATGTTATCATAAATACGTAAACATACCTTGAAGTAGAGATTTGCCAATAGATGGATCACTTGCTTCATCTGTTGCTTCAGATGAAATGTCCTCGCCTTGATTTGTAGATTCAGCAGGTTGCACCACTTCTTTTGTAGATACTATGCGTATTCTTTTACCCATTCTATTTAGATTATTGATCAATGTCTTAAATGTTAATATTATAACTAAAAACAAGAAAGAAAAAATAGCATAACTAATATTACCAAAATAGCAGAACCACTCGTATTTTGCAAAAGTAAACTAGCATAACTAATACATCATTCACCTTAAAGTAGTAAAAATGACAAGATATTTTGCAAAAGTAAACTAGCAGAACCACTCGTATTGTATCTTACAAGCATAACCACTCGTTCTTAGTTACTTCTTCTTAGTTACCTACATTTTAATACAAATTAACAGCTGCATGCAATTCATGTGTTCCAACAAAGAAAAAGCAAAATGATGAGGCGAAAAATGAACCGTTTTTAGGGGGTCATTTAAGCCCGGAATTGAATTTATTTGATCAAATATTGCCCTAAATCGTTCCTTTTGTGATTTTAGGTAGTTTGGGAGAGAAATCTGGAAAAGGAAGCAATTCGGACGTTTTTGGAGCATAAAAGTGAAGAAAACGCCAAAGTCTTAATTTTCCTTGCTGGGAACAGTAGGTGACGGCGTCAAGAAGGAATTCCTGACGGCGTCAAGAGTAATTTCCATGATGACCCAGTACAGATTTGACGGCGTCACAAAGTAGGGCGTCAAGAGTAAAAGTCATGACGGCCTGGAAATGCATAACACATGACGGCGTCAAAAGTAGATCAAGGCAGTCCGAGAATTATTTTGGCGGCGAGGTGACGGCGTCACATAGTTTGTCTTGACGCCGTCAGACCCTATTTCCTATATATAGTTTTCTAATTTTCACATTAAAAAAAAAGAAGTTTTGGAGAAACCCTAAGTACGAACTTGGTGCGAATTTTACAGGTTTTTCAAGGGTTCTAAGCCCTTGATACCTTTCATGTGTAATTGACATAAGTATTCTTTTAATTCAATCAATATGTCTATGTGTTGGTTGTCTATATCTTGTTCTTGTCTTAATTCCATCATGCTAGGCTAGATCTATCTTGTGTTTGCTTGGATCTAATGAAACCTAGATGTTAATTATGTGTTGATTACTTGTTTGTAGTTGTATTGGGTGAATGAATTCGATGTTAGGCTTAAGAAAACTGGCAGACTTCCAATTGGTAACATGCTTGAACGTCTTAGGAAACATGAACTGATGTGCACTAGGTTTTATTGGTTGTATTTAATGCATGAGCCACTGTTTATAATCTCTATGGTTGTGCTGGGCATGGTATAGGAGGAGATAAGAGCTCATAGGATTAGGGAGTTAAGTGCGCCACCCCATGAATGGTATTAAGGAATACAATCCGTCATCCACGCAACTATAACAAGTAATTAACGTGTAAAAGATATCTAGGGAGTAGTGAAATCTAAGTAAACACATTTTCTCCACTTATTGCTCACAACCTTAGTTAATTTAGTTTATTTTCATTTTTAGTATTTTATTTTGATTGCATCTTTAGTATTGGGTTAGTTGACTAGCAACTAATTCCGCCCAAATCCTTCAAAACCGAGATTTTTACTTGCTTTCTAAAAAATATAAAAATACAAAAATAATCATCCCTCACCTTCAGAACTAGTATTTAGGTTTTCTAATCCTAGCGACACTATTCCTAGCTGAACGATCAATCCCCCGGTACTTGTCACTATACTATACTACAACGATCAGGTACACTGCCTGGTGGGGGTTGTAAGCTTCTCAAGATCCCTTGAGAGGTAAAGCCTGGTGCGATTCCCACGTATCAAGTTTTTGGCGCCGCAGCTCGGGGAATAGTTATTGTCTAGGTTAGAATCTCTTTTTATTAGGTCTACTTGCTAGATTCCTTTCTAGTGAGATTTTATTTTTATTCTTTAGGTTTCTTTAGTCTATCTTATTTCTTTGTGTCTTTGTTCGTAACTCTTCACCACCCGACATCATGGACGATGGGAACATTCTTGAACCCGTCATCCCACCACAACAAAACCCACCACTAGAACCTCTTAGGCCCCGAACCTTAGGAGAGTATTCCTGACCTAGCCACCAAGGCTACCGAAACACCATTGAGCTCACCGGAGCCAATGTGACCCTCTTGCGATCCGACACCATCCGGTTGGTGCAAAGCGGATGTGCATTCCATGGACTTCGTTCCGAAGATCCAAACCAACATCTTAAGGACTTCCTCAAAATCGTAGATTCTATAGACCTAGGTGTTGAAACTAGAGAGACAACCCGATTACGCCTATTCCAATTCTCTCTACGGGATCAAGCTAGTCAATGGTTTGAGCGTTTACCCGCGGGATCCATCACCACATGGGATGATCTCACCACTCGTTTCCTTGCTCAATTTTTCCCACCGGGAAGAACTACTAAGCTTAGAAATGACATCTTGATGTTCCAACAACGTCAAAATGAATCTCTTTATGAAGCATGGACTCGTTTCAAGGACTTACTCTAAAAAGTCCCTCATCATGGCATAGATCTTTGGCTCCAAGTCCAAATTTTTTATGACCATATCGATATCCCCACGAGGCGAGCCATTGACCAATCGGCCGGTGGTAAGCTACGTGATCTAAGTTCGGAACAATCATGGGAACTCATAGAAGATCTTGCTCTCAATGACAACGAAAGTTGGAATGATCCCCGTGATTTGAACAAAACGGTCAAGGCAATATCTTTGCCTTCGAACAATTCTAGCACTCCCGACCGTAGGATCATGGAACTTGAGGACCAAGTCAAGTTTCTCATGAAATCTTACGAAGCTCCTAAACCTTCAAGCCAAGTGAACAAAATCACTTCTTCATGCGAATTATGTAGTGGTCCCCACGACACTCGTGATTGTGTGGAACTCCCCGGAACAGCTTTTGCGGACTACGCATCCACGCGTACCGACGAAGCGGGAGATAAGTGGTACACTTTCAAGCCCGAGCCAAACCCTTACGGTGATTCATACAACCCCTCCTGGAAAAATCACCCAAACCTTAGGTGAAAACAAAATCAACCCAATTCTTCCAATCCGCCTAATCGTCACCAACCAAACTGTCCACCCTCCAACTGTACTTTCAACAACAATCCTTCTAACAACTATGGTAGTACCAATAATCTTGAAGGATTGATGTCTAAGTTCATGGCATCTCAAGAAGCTCGCATATCTAAGTTTGAAGCCGATTTCAAACAAAAGCAAAGCGAGATGACCACTAAAATTGACACATTGTTGAAAGTTCTCATTGACCGAGAAATGGGAGCACTCCCAAGCGACACGGTCAAGAATCCAAAACTAAACGTTAATTCCATATCCTCAGTTTCGTCACCCACTTCGTGTCCACAATACTACTCGGTTAAATCAACGAGCACGTGTTTCAAACAAAACCAAATTCTTCAAAAGGACCAATCAAATAAAACACCTGATATAGAACCGGTCAAAAGTATAGTTGAAACACCTCCTACGCAAGACCTTGATGATGAATTCAAAGAACTTCACCTTGAATGCCCCGTCATTGATGTCTTAGCGCGTGCTCCTTACTATAGTGCCCTCCTAGAAAAATATGAGAAGTTTAAACTAGGTAAAAATGGGACCGCCTTCATTCAAAACAAGTTGCCTAAAAAGCTTGATGATCCGGGTATATTTGTTTTGCCTTGTAAGATAGGAAGATCCGAAGCTTTCGACACACTAGCCGATTTAGGGTCAAGCATCAACTTGATTCCCTTATCCTTATTCACCGCTCTTAAGCTAGGAAAGTTAGAGGAAACGGAGGTATTGATAGGGCTTGCGGATGGGAGTATTGCCTACCCGGTTGGAATGATCAAGGATGTAGTTGTTCACGTAGGAAAGTTAACTATATTAGCGGATTTTCACGTCTTAGACATGGTTAGTGACACTACATGCCCATTATTGGTAGGAAGAGGATTTTTAGCAACCGCTAGCGCCATGATAGATTGCAAGGAGTCTAAGATAGCGGTAGGTGAAGGCGATACTTGGTCGGTGTACGATGTAAAGAAGCATAGTTATGATTGTGATGATGAACCGACACCGCATTGGGTAGAGATGAATAGGAGACCATCTAGATATGGACCTTGGATAGAAAGGAACTTTATAGGACCTCAACGCCCATTCTATCTAGAAAAAGATTTCGTTGAAAAGACACATTCGGTGGAACAACTCATAGCTAGAGATGAAGAGCTAGATCCCTTTGAGGACCCCTTAGTATTTAGGAAGATGATTGAGTTCTTAAGCGTAATGCCTATTAATATAGAGATGAATAAGTGGAAAAGAGAGGGAGACAAGTGTAAATGGAGGTGGGACAAGCCACCTAAAGAAGGTGACGGATCATGGCATATGAGGATGACTTTGTATGATCCGGATGGAGAAAAGTTTGAAAGGTCATACCATACTAAGGAAACCGATAGGAAGTTGAAACCTAAGTTTGATCCCAAGGGTGTCCTCAATGAGGAACTCACCCGTGTCACGTAGTAACCCATGACCTTGAGTCTAGCTACAAGACTCGTAAATAAAGAAAAGCGCTTCTTGGGAGGCAACCCATGTTTTGTGTGATTTTATTTTTGTTTGTTTGTTATTTGCTTCCGTATGCATGCTTTGTTTTTATTGTTGGTTGATCATGTTTCTAAACTAAATAGTAGAAATACTTTACTTTGTTGTTTTGGCCTAGTCTTAACTCCACCTAAAAGTATTTTTGCAAAAGATAAGTGTAAGGGGAAACCCCAAATATGTTTTTAAGAAACAAACCGATCATGATTCTCCACAATATTAAATGAACATGTATATTCGTATTTGTTAGAGTCAAATGCTTGTATTGAGTCAAAATGAAGTTTTGCAGGATTTTCCAGGAAGTAAGACCAAGTTTTTCCAGAAATTTTCCGGAAACTTAACATAAGAATTTCTGCAGGTCACTTCTGACGGCGTCACGAGATTACTCTTGACGGCGTCACGTGTAAAAATCTGGAAATTTTACCGGTTTTGTTTTTCTAACGGAGTCTTATGGTTTTTGTGAATTATTAAGTTTTATAATCTCCAGGAAATCTGCAAACTTCATTCCACAAGCATTATATCTTATTTTGTTTTCTAGGATTTAGTAACTTATATAGGATGCCGCCGATTTTACGCGAGGTTGTCTTGTCTATTTTCTCAGGATTTACAGGTTATGTATGACAAGAAGATGATTTATATTCTGGAAGGGAAGCTTTGATTGTTCATTTTCTTGGAGGAAGATTTAACCTGGCCACCTTATTATCCATACCGAGCGAATCAGGGGAGTATTTGATTTCATTCTTTTTACTTTTTAACTTTTACATTCTTTGCTTGAACATTGGGGACAATGTTCATCTTAAGTGTAAGGGGAGGGTAAAATGATGATACCTTACATATGCACTTTCGGTTGAGTTTGTTTTGTTTAATGGTAGATGTGTAATAAAACTATGAGAAATACTTGTTAGTGCAATTTTAGCGCCAAATTTAAAATTTTTTACAACATTTAGGAGTGAAACTTTAGCCATAGCAAGCGTCTCATGGATAGGAGATTGTATGACTAGCACATAACCGTATATTCAGAAAAATTTTCCACCCAAATATGTGAGGTTCGCCTTTAGATTTGATAGGAAAAGCATTTATTATTAGTGCTTATGAGTGTACCGGTAGCATTTAGATTCTAGAACTTGCGTTAGTGATGCATCCCGAGACCGCTAGTGAGACTACATTCGTGTAGTAGGATTTACTACATGATAAGAGGCATTAGGATCACCCTTGTGTTAAACCCGTATTATAATTACTTGACCATTTAAGTCATATTACTTGGCTAGTTAAGTCAACTAATTTTTCCCACACCTTTAGCGTTGTACTCATTTTTAGTACACGAAACCCCTAGTACACCCCTCCGAGCCTATCTTTTCGTTTCTAACTTTAAGCATCTTACTTAAAGGAAGAATTTGTTACACCCCACTTAAATGTACAACCAAATCGTCTTAGCCTTCCGTGTATGCGCTCATCTTTAGTGCATTATTGTTATTTGTTTAAACCCTAAGTTAATTATCTAATTGATTACATGGTTGCTAAGTCGAGTCATATCCTTGTACATATTGTTTTGGGACGATTGGGACTCATGGGTAAGTACTTATTTTATGGAGTAATGGGGAAGAACATCATTTTATTACCCCCATATGTACGTTAATCTTAAAAGTACTCCAAGTGTTTTGATTTTCTTAATTCGAGTCATTAGTTTAGTTTATTGTAAAGTATGTAAAGATTCAAGTGTAAGGGGAACGTTTATTCCCTATGATGTATTATTTTGGATGGTAGGGTAAGAGTGTATGCAAAATATATATATATATATATATATATATATATATATATATATATATATATATATAGAAAAATCAAGAAAAAAGAAAAAAAATAGAAAAAGAAAAAAAGAGAAAAAAACATACGGACTACCATCCCTTTTTATTCTATGTTCATTTTATGTTTTTGTTATTTTTCATTTATTAGCTTAAGTCGAGTCTAGTCTTGGCTTAGCAACGCCATATTGTACATGTAATTAACCAAGATTGTTAACTTGCCACCAGTAAAACTTCCTTTATCCAACAAAACCGTGTATTTCATATCCCTACACCTAACATTACAACCCTTTAAAAATACCTCTTTGATAGTTTATCCTAGGTGCTTACGCCATGTGGTGGAGGTTTGATCCTTTCCCAAGCCTATGGTAATCTATTTTGCTATGACAGGTAGTGAGAGATATCTTCCGTTTCCTTATTGTAATTTATACTCTATTACACCCGAGAGATGTGAGTATCTAAACACTATTTGTGAGGTGCTAGTGTATGACCTCCGTGCTTATCTATTGGTCTTTAGTGCAACGATTATTTGTTGTAATTACTTTTATATTAGTATTAAATGACCCCTAACTTGTATTTTGATTAGAATAAAAGCGCATTTGCTTGAGGACAAGCAAATCTCAAGTGTAAGGGTATATGATGAGGCGAAAAATGAACCATTTTTAGGGGGTCATTTAAGCCCGAAATTGAATTTATTTGATCAAATATTGCCCTAAATCGTTTCTTTTGTGATTTTAGGTACTTTGGGAGAGAAATCTGGAAAAGGAAGCAATTCGGACGTTTTTGGAGCATAAAAGTGAAGAAAACGCCAAAGTCTTAATTTTCCTTTCTGGGAACAGTAGGTGACGGCGTCAAGAAGGAATTCCTGACGGCGTCAAGAGTAATTTCCATGACGACCCAGTACAGATTTGACGGCGTCACGAAGTAGGGCATCAAGAGTAAAAGTCATGACGGCCTGGAAATGCATAACACATGACGGCGTCAAAAGTAGATCAAGGCAGTCCGAGAATTATTTTGGCGGCGAGGTGACGGCGTCACATAGTTTGTCTTGACGCCGTCAGACCCTATTTCCTATATATAGTTTTCTAATTTTCACATTAAAAAAAGAGAAGTTTTGGAGAAACCCTAAGTACGAACTTGGTGCGAATTTTACAGGTTTTTCAAGGGTTCTAAGCCCTTGATACCTTTCATGTGTAATTGAGATAAGTATTCTTTTAATTCAATCAATATGTCTATGTGTTGGTTGTCTATATCTTGTTCTTGTCTTAATTCAATCATGCTAGGCTAGATCTATCTTGTGTTTGCTTGGATCTAATGAAACCTAGATGTTAATTATGTGTTGATTACTTGTTTGTAGTTGTATTGGGTGAATGAATTCGATGTTAGGCTTAAGAAAACTGGCAGACTTCCAATTGGTAACATGCTTGAACGTCTTAGGAAACATGAACTGATGTGCACTAGGTTTTATTGGTTGTATTTAATGCATGAGCCACTGTTTATAATCCCTATGGTTGTGCTGGGCATGGTATAGGAGGAGATAAGAGCTCATAGGATTGGGGAGTTGAGTGCGCCACCCCATGAATGGTATTAAGGAATACAATCCGTCATCCATGCAACTATAACAAGTAATTAACGTGTAAAAGATATCTAGGGAGTAGTGAAATCTAAGTAAACACATTTTCTCCACTTATTGCTCACAACCTTAGTTAATTTAGTTTATTTTCATTTTTAGTATTTTATTTTGATTGCATCTTTAGTATTGGGTTAGTTGACTAGCAACTAATTCCGCCCAAATCCTTCAAAACCGAGATTTTTACTTGCTTTCTAAAAAATATAAAAATACAAAAATAATCATCCCTCACCTTCAGAACTAGTATTTAGGTTTTCTAATCCTAGCGACACTATTCCTAGCTGAACGATCAATCCCCCGGTACTTGTCACTATACTATACTACAACGATCAGGTACACTGCCTGGTGGGGGTTGTAAGCTTCTCAAGATCCCTTGAGAGGTAAAGCCTGGTGCGATTCCCACGTATCACAAAACATTTGAGCTAGCATACGTCTTCCTTTTCCTCATCTTCATCTTTCATAGCTTCTGTCACATCTATCTTGTCATCACCATCAACATCATTCCTATGAAGGCTTGGTACATCACAAGTGTGAGGAATTGAATATAGGGTGTTCTGATCAGAATTACATCCCATGTTGTAGGCATCCTTAACTTTTACATGTCTAACAACTAGCCATCCTTCTAACTTAGGATCTTTAGCATAAAACACTTTATCAACTTGTGATGCAAAGACAAATGGGTCATCAAGTATATCATAACCAGAATGTGTCAAATATGAGAAGTTGACAAGTGTGATACCAAATTCATCCCGCTTGCAACCCCTTATTAACATCAACCCAGTCGCATTTGAATAAAACCACACGTATTTTACCAGAGTAGTTCAATTTAACAACTTCCTTCAACGATCCATAGTAGTTCACCACTTTTTGAGTATTACTTGAATCGAGTACAGTTACAACAACTCCACTGTTTTGAGATTTCAATGAATTCTCATGGTTTTTAGTGTGAAAACGATAACCTTTAACAAAATAACCGGAGTATCGTCTCACAAAATTATTTGGATCATGAGCAAGCCACTTAATCTCTTGGGTAACTCTTGGGTCACTTAGCTCTTCTAAGCGTTCAACCTATATACATGAATTATGGGTCATTAGATAAGATCTTTCTGTTGTGACGACTAACCATACATAAATATAACTTAAACTTACCCGCTTTCTAAACCATTCACTAAATTGCTCGCAATGAATCTTTTCAAGCTCAAGCTGAGGTATCCGACGTGACCGATGTTTTCCTTTGATGATATTTTTGTGTTCCCTAGAGTATAGGTTATATTATATGAGATATTTCCTAGTAATAGAAAACTAAAAATGGCAGTGATAATAGAATCTCTTACTCTCTAAACTCTGTGATTGAGTCAACATTAAAGAGCACATAACGATGTGCTTGAGTAAGTGACTTTTCATTAATCTCATATGCAGCAGATTTCTTCCTTTTAAGAGAAGGCAATTCAGAATGAATATGTTTCCCTAATGTTCGTCCAGGGCAAAGGAAATTAGATGATTCAATTTCATTTTGATTGTCATCATCATCATTCCTTATTGGCCTAGTAAATAAGGTTTCAACCCCACAAAGGTATCGAGAGCATAAAGTTAAGCTTTCACGAGCCAAGTAACCTTCAGCTATTGAACCTTCTGGACATGCTCTGTTGTTGACATATGACTTGAGAGTACATAAGTCCGTATGAAAAACATGTTGGAAAATTAAAATTATTTATAGATTTTTGAAACTGAAAGGGAGGCTAAGAATGTATACCTTTCAACTGGATACATCCAACGAAAAGCAACAGGACCTCCGAGTCGTACCTCTCTAACTAAGTGAATGACTAGATAGACCATCACAGTAAAGAATGAGGGAGGGAATATTTTTTCTAATTTGCATAATGTCACAGCAACTCGAGATTCAAGGAACTGAAGATCATTCTCGGCTAGATCCTTTAGGCAGATTCGCCTAAAGAAGTCACACAACTCAATGAGAACTATGCTAACATGATCGGGCAAAGTTCCTCGCAATGCAACAGGTAAATACTCTTGCATCAACATATGGCAGTCATAACTTCTCAGCCCTATAAGCTTTCTTTCGTTTAGCTGCACACAATGTGAGATGTTGGATGAATATTCATCAGGCGGTTTGATAGACTTAAGGGTTTGCAAGAAAACATCTTTCTCGGCTCGAGTCATTTCATAACACGCTTTTGGCTTATACATATTATTGCTTCGAGGATTTTTTTTTGGGGTGAAGTTCCCTTCATATGCCTAATTTCTGTAAGTCTAGACGTGCTTTCATATTGTCTTTTGACTTTCCTAAAACACCCAACAAAGTACCCATGATGTTATCGCATACATTCTTTTCAATATGAATCACATCAAGATTGTGACGCAACAACAAACTTTGCCAATAAGGTAACTCGAAGAAAATACTTTTCTTTTTCCAAGGACCTCTATTATCATTCTCGTTATTGAGATCAAAGTTTTCAATTTCATTTAGTACATCATCTCCGGAATGAGGGATAGGAGCATGTCTTAAATCTTCATTTCCATCAAAAGACCTAATATCTCTACGCCAACCATGGTCATGTTCAAGCCATCTCCGATGACCCATATAACACCACTTTCTTCCATGATTTAGCCACTTGGAAGTTTTATCGTACGCACACATTGGACACGCATATTCTCCCTTGGTACTCCATCCCGAAAGGTTTGCATACCCTGGAAAGTCTGATATAGTAGAAAGAACAGCAGCCTTCAACTGAAAATTCTCTTTTTCACAAGCATCAAATGTTTCAATTCCATCCCACAACTCCTTCAACTCCTTTATTAAGGGTTGCATGTATACATCTATCTTATTCCCCGGACCTTTAGGACTAGGAACTATAAGAGAAAGAATAAAGTTCGATTGCTTCATGACATACCAAGGAGGTAGGTTATACGGGATGACAATAACGAGCCTCGTATTTACATTTTACAACAAGTACAGATACAAGTTAGACTTTTCATAACATTTTTTTTAATAAAAACTACACTTTTGCGTACACTTTTTAAAAAGTGTGAGTAAAAGTAAGACTATTACTCACACTTTTCAAAAGGTGTGAGTAGAGCTACACTTTTTCTCACACTCTATGTAAAGTGTGTGTGTAAATTAGACTTTTGCTCACACTTTTTAAAAAGTGTGGGTAAAAGTAAGACTATTACTAACACTTTCCAAAAAGTGTGAGTAAAACTACATTTTTTCTGACACTCTACGTAAAGTGTGTGTATAAATTAGACTTTTGCTCACACTTTTTAAAAAGTGTGGGTAAAAGTAAGACTATTACTTACACTTTTTAAAAAGTGTGTGTATAAATTAGACTTTTGCTCACACTTTTCTAAAAGTGTAGGCCTACATAGACTTTTGCTTACATTTTACGTAAAGTGTGGGTAAAATTTGAACTTTTGCTTACACTTTTTTTAAAAGTGTAAGTAAACATGTACTTTCACTTACACTTTTTTTGTTTGTCATTAAAAATTGTGTCACTAAAAGGCCTTTTTCTTGTAGTGTTGCAACTGGGGCGATATACCTTGATGCTCAAGAAGCTAGAGTTCAACCTAATTAGCTTGTACCCGTCTTTCTTGTCCTAATTTAAAACAAAGTCAATAGATCGAGTATTCATGTATGATCTTAAGATGCCACTATATATTGCCCGCCTAGAGCCATAAACTCGCTATTCATATAAAACCGATATTATAACATATATATATATATATATATATATATATATATATATATATATATATATATATATATATATATATATATATATATATATATCTTAACTAATTATAAAGAGTGTATGGTCAACTTAGTCAATGGGTGAAAACTGAACTTTCAATAATACCGAAATTGCCCTTCACTATCAAAAACTATATCAAGACATAAATACACTTGCCCTTGACTATCTATTACATGCGCATTCAAGACATAAATACAGTTGCCTTGATTATTCAAACGTCCCCATGCGCATTCAACACATTAAATATTCAAGAGTTCAACCACCCAAACCTACTCCATATAAAAATGAAAGCAACAATAAAACACACACAAAAATACACGCACCACACTTCTTTTTTCTTTCTTTCTCTTTCTTCTCCTCTAACCTAAAACAAACCTATCTCTCACTATACAAACAACAGCCGCCACCGCCATCGTAACCTCATCTGCCGAAATTGCCACCATCTTTTGAGGGGTTAGGTGGTTTCAGGTAGTTAGGGTTGCGTTTTTGGTGGTTTCGGTTGTCCATAGCCAGTTAGCCACCATCAACGAAACAGCCAACACCGAGCTTCCCACCACCGAGACCCGACAGCACTGAAACCTCTACTTCTTTGAAGGGTTTTTCAAATTTTGGGTATCTTTTTATTTTTACTTTTTATAGATCTATGTATTCTTCAAGTTTAAAGGTTCTTTTCTATATAGACATATATATATATTCCTTACTTTTTTGAGTTTTTTTTTGTATAGATCTATTTTATTTTTTATAAATTTGAGTTGTCATAACATTTTTAATTTTTTTTTGTAGATTCGCTGTTGTCACCGCCGCCGTCGCCTGAATCTACAGTCTTCGTTTCGTCACAGGAAACTGCTTCAGTTTATTTTTGAATTTTGTTTTAATTTCTTGGTAAATTTGTTTCCAAAAGAGCACAGTTATGGTACTAAAAAATGACACTTTTTACTAATCTATTAAATTGTTTACTTGTGCTTGAACACTTTATTGTTGATGGTTGGGCGTATTGAGGTAATTTTTTTTCTTTCTAAATAGATATATAACCGATTTCAAGTTGTGAGAATAAATAACCTTCGGTTGTTATCTTTTTTTTTGACCTTTGGTTAACTTTTTTTTTATCTGCTCGTGGTATATTACATTGAGGCAACAAAATACTCTTTTTGTAGTTGTGTAAATTGTTGGTATATGTTTTTGTTAAATTTGTATATAAGTGGTTAAAATGTGAATTTGAAAGTGGATCTATTTTTCAAGTGAAAAAGAATAAGATGCCGAGGAAGTTTTGAGGCTTATAGTAGCTTAACCGGATGTTTTGGACGCCAATGATACTTACATGGGTTTTGAACATGGACAATTGGACATGATGGTTATGATTTTAGTGCTTGCGCTTTCATTATTCATTCACTGAAAATAGTTTTTACATGGGTTTCTTGTGTATTTTTGCTAGCCTTAAAATAACTAAATTTGTGTTCAATGTTTTTGATAATTGAGTTTGCAAATTTGTATGTTACTTTTTCCATCACATATCACGAAAGTACTTTTTACATGAGTCTATTGTACCATTTTATTTGTGTTAACTTTAATGGGCTCGAGGGAAGATCGATAATTGACAGTCGGAATCTTTTGACTATTCACATCTAAGGTTAAAAGTATCAAAATGCTTTTACAATTTTCAAGACATCATTAGAGTTGAGACGTTGCTTTATACTATGGAGTATGATTTTTCGTGATTTGTTTCACCTTTATACAATCTCAGTTATACATATGTTCAACAATCGGAGACCTACAACTACTAATATGAGGACTTGATAACGGGTGATCAAATAGGCACATGTGGGACACGACACATAACACACAAGTGGGATGCAGAACAGATAGACATACGCGTAACTAACATACAAATGTGCCAAACAAATTAGACTAGACAACTCTATTTGCAAGTGAACAAATTAGACTAGACAACTCTATTTGCAAGTGAGCGTAACTAACATACAAATGTGCCAAACAAATTAGACTATACAACTCTATTTGCAAGTGAACTACAACAGCTTAATTTTTGTGATTATGGTTTGTATATAAACCAAAAAAATGACATACATGTAAACTACACATTAAAAGAAGAGACGAATTGCAATAAGGCAAAAATGGCTGTTTATTTTAAAATTTTGATGACAAAAGATTTGTAAATTTAAACTTTCATTTATTATAAGAGGAAATCAACGAGTAAACATTTGTTGTGAAATTCTATTGAGTAAACATTTGTTGTGAAATTCTATTGATAATAAAATGTTAAAGTAGATAAATTGTAAAGGTCACTTTTATTATGTTAGTATATACATAGAGTTTCAAGTGAAAAGTGACGGGAATATGTTATCCATTTAGTTATTTCAGTTGTAGCCCCCTTTTATGTAATCAAAAGAATGGTGTGATTTGCACACTGCAATAATTTATTGACACACTCAAAAGTATAAGCATAGTATGTATTCTGTGATATATGTACAACTGTTTAAAGCATGAAATTGAGTGGTTCAATCAAATCTTGAATTGTGCAAATTAATGTTTTAAGCTCTGCCACCAAACATGTTTTAAACGGCACATTAACTATTAGAAATTGCCACCAAACGTTAGAGGCATGCTTTCCCAACTTCAAATATGTTGTTCACAAGTATAAAGAAGCAAACTGAACCTGTATTTTTTTTTCTTTTTTTTTTATAAGTGAATGTTTTTATATGTTGTTTGATAGATGTTAAGAATTTTTCTTAGACTTTAGTTATCGTGTAGTACAACCGTTTGCAATTACATTATAATATGTTCACGTTCTATTTTGAACGCTACACAAAACACTCACCACAATATCACAAATCGTTAATTATCTGCCGCTAGAAACCGTTGCTATGCACGGGTATTCGTCTAGTATATATATATATATATAAATGTCCTTAAAGTCTAGTGATCAAGATGACATTCATAGTAGAGCTAATCGAACGATAAACAATCCTACAACACTGCACATTTTTAATGGCCTTGATCATGTTATATAACTAAAAGTTTTTTGTTTTTGACTATCCTTTTCAACTGATCTTAATTTTTATGTTTTAATTAAAAAAAAATGAATTTGCTAATAAATTATATTAAATTATTAGAGTACTATATATAATTAAAAGAGTAAACTTCAAAATACATCCCTGCGGTTTACCCAATTTCGCACCATACATCCCTCTCGAAAAAGTTGCAACAAATATATCCCTGCGTTAATAAAACTGAACCAATATACATCCCTCAGTTAAAATAAGGACTAACGATGCAAATTTTTTCTCCGTTATCTCCAAATGAGATAGAACACATTTGCACCGTTAGTCCTCCGAGTTAACGGTATTTGCACCGTAAGTCCTTTTTTACGTTTTCTTTCATTTTTTACGTTTTCGTCCGTTTTTTTATGTTTACGGCCGTTTTTTAATGTTTACGCCCGGTTTTTTACGTTTTCTTCCGTTTTTTTACGTTTTCGCCTATTTTTTACGTTTTCGTCCGTTTTTTTACGTTTCGTTCGTTTTTCACATTTTCGCCCATTTTTTTTACGTTTTTGTTTGTTTTTTTGCGTTTACGCCCGTTTTTACTTTTTATTTCGTTTTTTTTAAGTTTTCGCCTATTTTATTACGTTTTCGTCAGTTTTTTACGTTTTAGCCTTTTTTTTACTTTTTTCTCTATTTTTTTACGTTTTAGCTGGTTTTTTACGTTTTCGTCTATTTTTTTACGTTTTGCATGTTTTTTTACGTTTTCATCCATTTTTTTACGTTTTCGCATGTTTTTTTTACGTTTTCGTCCATTTTTTTACGTTTTCGTCCATTTTTTACATTTTCGCCCGTTTTTAAATGTTTTCACCCGCTTTTTACGTTTTCGCCCCTTTTTTTTACGTTTTCGCCCTTTTTTTACGTTTACGTCCGTTTTTTAAGTTCTCACCCTGTTTTAAGTATAAAAAAAAGACACTACCTATCTTTTTTAGGTTTTCACCCAGGTTTTACGTTTTTGTCTATTTTTTTACGTTTTCGTCCGTTTTTTTAAGTTTGCGCTCGTTTTTTATGTTTTCACAAAAACGTAAAAAAATAGGCGAAAACATATAAAAACAGAGAAAAACGTAAAAAACAGGGTGAAAACACAAAAAAAAAAATAAAATAAAATAAAACATGAGCGAAAACGTAAAAAAATAGGCGAAAACGTAAAAAAACAAGTGAAAACGTAAAAAACGGACGAAAACATAAAAAAAACGGGCGAAAACGTAAAAACCCGGTGAAAGCGTAAAAAAAACGGACGTAAACGTAAAAAAATGGACGAAAACGTAAAAACGGACGAAAACCTAAAAAATGGACGAAAACGTAAAAAAACACGCGAAAACGTAAAAAAATGGACGAAAACATAAAAAAATATGCGAAAACGTAAAAAAAACGGAAGAAAACGTAGAAATCCAGGTGAAAACGTAAAAGAACGGGCGTAAACGTTGAAAAAACGGACAAAAACGTAAAAAAACAGATGAAAACGTAAAAACCCGGGTGAAAACGTAAAAAAAGGGCGTAAAAGTAAAAAAACGGACGAAAACGTTAAAAAACCGAAGAAAACGTAAAAACGGACTAACGGTGCAAATACCGTTAACTCAGAGGACTAACGGTGCAAATGTGTTCTATCTCGATAGGAGATAATGGAGAAAAAATTTGCACCGTTAGTCCTTATTTTAACTGAGGGATGTATATTGGTTCACTTTTACTAATGGAGGGATGTATTTGTTGCAACTTTTTCGAGAAGGATGTATGGTGTGAAATTGGGTAAACCACGCGGATGTATTTTGAAGTTTACTCTAATTAAAAAGTCAACCATAATATTATACCAGATTTTCATAATACTAGTAATCCTTAATTCCTTATGGACAAAAAAAACAACATGAAACCATAACCAATCCAAATTATTCCATAAACCAAATCTTTTGAAAAAAAAACTCACGTAGCCAAAGATGGTGTTCAGCACCATATTAATCGCATCAACAGCCAGCGTATCAGCTGATATATGGCAATCTATAGCATGTTCAACAGAACGAATATCGGGTGAAGAGTTACTAGATCTGGTGATATGTTTTCCACTTCAAGAACTAGCTCGTTTCGTGATATGTGTATGGAATTTTCTATGTCTTCCTTGGTCACCTCATGTTGAGTCTTATTATTCTTCTTATAGTTATGATCATGATGACGATGAGTATTTGAGCTCGGATGGTGTTAGTTTTTCGGGTTATGATACGTACTCTGATAGTCATTCAGATTGATTTCATGGCATACGTGTATATATAGGACTCTTAAAGGTGTTGAATATTTGTTATGTTTGGAAATTTTATTTGTTTATTGAAATGGTGTTAATTGTATATAGTTGTTGCATTTGATTTAATCTTGTTAAATTCTATTTCTTTGTTATTGATGCTAGATTAAAATGTTAATTGATTGGTTTATTGATGGTCGAACTGGCTATTATTCATGATGATCGTTTCGTTAGTTTGATGTATTTGTTAGAAGTACAATTTGATCGTGTAGAACATGGAAATAGCATAAGATGCACAGCTTACAAACAAATAAGTATTTTTTGATCATGCTATACACCAATTCTTTCGTTACTAAAAAGTAAAAATAATTACTACATTGATAAGTCCCATCTTACTTAATTAGCACTTAGAGCCTATAATAATAAAACAAATTAGCATGGCATGACATATATAACGGATGCTGAAAAGTTAAAGTAAATATAGTAATGATACGAAAGGGAACCGACTCACCGGAGGCCCAGGACTAGTGTCACGACCAACATGAAAAGATAAATCGCGTAACACTGTGATTTAAAAGAACACGAGAACATGATTTGCATATCCTCTACCAGTGAACTGCCATCGCGATGATTAATAACCATTAATATTGCATTTTTTAGTTAAGAATCATAGATTATGATATTATATCCTATTATTTTAGTGACCAACACAAATAATATAAAGATCATGTTTTAAAGTCCAGAAAGCAGCCCAAGCCCATGAAAATTTGGCCCAAAACAAATCAGAACGAAATTGGCCCATTTGCAACCTTTTATATGAAAAAGTTGACCAGGGGGTGTTTGGCTGTTGGTTTAAAACCATAGCTGCCAAGAAAGACAAACAGGAGCTGTTGTCTGGTTTTGCTTAAATTTGTCTAGAGCTTTTAAAACTTAAATTACCCATATACCCTCTATCCACATATAAAATCACGTAAGAAGTTGTATTATACATGCATGTGTTCTAACTACTTGGGACCAATCACAAATAAATACATGTTATTACTTTATTAGTCATTAATGAATGTTGTTTGTTTGATTTGTTTAGCTTCATATTGTTCAATTATTAAAATGATCGAGGAACTCAATAAATCGTTAAAAGCTTGTTACTTGCCATATAAAGTGAGGATATATGAGTTTCGCTTATTTGTACAATGATGTTTCAACACCCGCACTCCGTGGCGGGGTGTTTGGGTACGCGAGGATATTATGCACTGTCAATGTACATGTTGTTAAAACGTTTCATGTTCAAGACGATTTATGTTCAAGCTGTATGTTGATTTTCCGTATGTAGGCCATCAATTTTTAGCAATTTGCGTGCAACAGATACAAACATACACAATGTATTATGCTTGGTTAAAAATAGATTCATCCATAATGTATTCTTGAATACAGAATATCATAGTAGAAAAGAAAATGAGATCTGCTTCATTGTTGCTGAAACCCCTCTGAAGCAGTTCTGAACTTCAAGCGTAACTGTGCAAGCATATGATAAGGAGTGAGTGATCACCTTTTGTTTTCAAGTTAAGATTCACCGTCTTCTTTGATGCCATTCTGTGTGTCAGAAATATAATTACAAATCAGAAGTTATTTGAGTTCAATCAACCCCACCCAATTTTACCCGCTTTACCCATATTGTTTTACACACAAAAATTAGATTTTTTTTTTTTTTTTTTTTTTTCGTTAATCGTATTTGTCAAGAAAAATAACTTCAAATGACGCATTTTGACCCAACCCCCTTTTGACATGTTACCAGATTAATATTGATTTGGGTTGAAACGGGTCGTTTTTAGTACGATTTTCTTTTCTAAAATGATACTTATTTGGACTAAATATTTACCATTCTAATTAGTGTAACTGATTTTTGTACGTTTATTAGGAACTGTCCGAACAAAGGATGTCAGTGGATGGCAAAAACATTGCAATTTGTCAGGTGGAACAGCTTTGACCATTCCCATTTGACCTCATTCAGCGTGAAGTAAACCATTACCAATACAAAAATCTTTCATCTTTTATGCTTCATATAAATTTTCTTATTAATCAAAATTTAACAGTCTTAATCCTTACAACTACTGTGATTTTCTTTAGATGCTAAGATAGTGTGGTCATGTGACCTCTTTCTATAAGCTTATAGCGGACTTATTCTAGCCGCTAATTTCTCATTTACTGATGTTTAATATTTACTGGCAGGGATCAGGTGATATATTACCAAAACACACTCATATTTGGAGATTAAAACCACTTAAATCCGCTGCTGCTAATGCTAATTCTCATGTTCAAGCCATTACAGTTGAAGTATTGATATTGGCCAGGTTCCTTCCTTCTTCACTTTGACAGTTTATACAACTGTTTGTGTGTAAAACCAGGTGGTTATAAAATTTCAAGCATGCCCAGACTCTGTTTCTAATATGTCAATCATGGAATTTACAGTAAATTGCAATGCGTATGCTGTTTTGATTGTTTGACAACGTAGAGTATGGACAGTCTCAATGGTTACAAGGCGATGCCTTTCATTAGGCATCAGTCGTTTTGTTGCAGGCACACTTACATATTGAACTTTTTAGCTAGCAAGCTTTTGGTGACTCTTTGTATCTCAAGTTTTTTGGATTATCAGGTAGCACCAGTTTTGTAACCTATACATGTTGCACAAATGATCTTTTTGGCCGTGGCTGTGTAATGTTGTCTGCTTTTCAATCTTCATGTATAGTATTTTAAATGTAGCAAAATGGACGGGTTGAGTAATGGGTCAATATGGGTTGGGTTAATCCATCAATGCTTTTTTACCGCTTTTTTTTAAATTTACAGGTTGAGATTTATAGCTAGATTCAATGTTCTTAAATAAAGCTTAACTATTTTGTAACAGGAGTTACTATAAGTGCACAAGCACAGGCTGCACAGTGACGAAACATGTCAAGAGGGCTTCACATGACCTGAAATTAGTGATCACAACACAACATACGAAGGAAAGCACAACCATGATGGCCCAGTTTATGCAGCAGCTGTTTCAACTTTTGGTGAATCCCGCTCTTTTGACAACAACCCATCCATGATTACGTCAACTCTTTTGAGAAGCTATGCAGTTCTTGTTAGAATATGAGAATCATGACAATCATAAAATAGGTAAACACATATGCGGAAGCGTAGGAACATCTATAACACATAAGAGATTAACATAAATTAAATAGGAACGTACCGTGGTGATTCTAGCCCGAACAAGAATCAAAAGCAATTGTCTTTAATAATATGAAGAACCCTAATTAGGGTTTATATGGATCAATGATTAACCCCTTACCGTTTTGTTAATCGATCCCTTGATAACAACAAAAGTATGTTGTTACCTCGTTCTTGTACACACAAACTACCAACGAATAAAGGTTTGATGCAAGTAAACAAAAACACTTGTTTTGGAATAACCAAAATCGACCCAAACCCTAAGGAGGGGGTTGGACGATCGGCCACAAAAGAAAAGACAAGGAGAAAAGATTTAGGGTTTAGTGTGTGTGCACAAAAGATGTGAAACCCTAATCCTTGGCCTTGTATATATACTAGAAGATATCTTGGAGCACAAGACAATCATGGGTTGGGCTTCCCCTTCCCATGATCGACCGGCCATGGACCCCTAAGGGGTGTTCCAGAACCTTCTTGACTCCCAAGTTACATTCTAGTCCATATCTTTCGTTACTAATGATAGTTAGTCCATACAGTTAATAACTAACGACCATTTAGTCCATTAAGTGTTTATATAAATATATATATTCGGTACATTTAATATATATATATTTATTTTACATTATTCTTGTTTGTAAAGTGTGCAATCCCGAGGTCTCGGGTTCGATACTAGACATTTACATATTAATGTTTATCCATATATTTAACAGCTCCCACTTGGATATCTATTAATAGCAAAATGACATTGGTTAGCGTCTTGCAACACTCCAATGCCCCTAGTTTAATCCGAGCTAGGTTTCCTGAAAAACCTTTAATGATTCATCATTATAATTATCCTTTCATTACTAATACCACATTAATAAAGATGTGAGGTTCTTTATTAAATTTATGTTTCTCGTCTCTTTATGATTGAACAAAATTACCAAAACATCTGAACGTATTCCAGATAGACTTTGGGCGTGGCCACGCAAACATTTTTGTCAACCCTACGAGGGGCCCAGCAGTATTAAACTTCTGAACAAATCAGAAGGAACAAATTCTCTCTTGACTACAAGAATAACCCATGAACTTTGCAACACTTCTGAAAACAACCCTTATGACTCCCTGTTACGGTGAGCGGTAGATTGCTTCACAAAAATGCACTACATCCATGACACTTATCTGGTATCTCAAGTCTGAGGATAACTTTAAATATGATTCTCACATTAAATATTAAATCATATTATTGGGATAAGTCCAATATTCAATTCATCGAATATCATGTGAAATTGGTATGTCAACGCATATACTTTCAAGTATATTCTTAACCAATACTCATATTTGTCTTAGTTTAATGATATTCCCATATCATTAATTGACAATGGATAATTTAGAATAACATAAGTTATTTACGGATTTAAACATGCAAATATAGGACACACTTTATTATTAATGAAAACAAACGTATTAAGTACTTTAATTCATTATAAATAATAATTGTTTAATGTCCTTTATCCAAACACTAAATAGATCAATGCATGATAATTCTAGTTAATGAATTATGCCTTAAGCCATGTGATTCATACTTGTTGACAAGGCATAAATCAACTAACCTTGATCTAAAGGAATTTTGAGTATACTTATTTCAAGAATTCATTAAGTAAAATTCTTGTATGTGTACATCCAACTATCTTGATATAGCTACATAATTCTTTATAAATAGTGTGATATCCTCATTCACCAATTTATGATAATCAAACTTTCAAACACTTTAAAGTTTCAAGTATTCTAATTCTTTAATGTATAATGCAACTATGCTCTTAGTTAGCACAACTAGTTCTCATGGCCATTAACAAGGATAAAATCTTACAATGACTAGTTATTGAGTGTCATCTCAATTAAACCAGCATCATTGTATATTAAACACAATATACTCTTAAAATTTCCGTAAACTTAATATCCAATGTGTAATGTTTAGGAGCTATTCCAGTTTGAGGATCATTATTCTAATTTCAAACATTTTTCATTAGAATATCTATTACACAAGTTATATAATAACTTTTAATTTGGATAGCAAATATTGTCAAATCATTAAGCACTTAAGCATGATACAACAATAATATAATGCACATGAAAATCCTTCAGTCAAACTTAGATTTATATTCATGTTCTATCTTTTCATAATATATATCCATTTTCTAAATGATATATTATGTTCTATTAGAATTTATTTACCGCACATGTTTATTTAATAATAACCTTTTGTTCCAAGGTTGTATGTTTTATTTTCTAAATCTTTCATTTACAGTTTCATTCCAAACTAAGTCTTAACATTTCACTTATATGGAATGTAACTTCTTATATGTTATACAACATATATGATTTAGTAAATCAAACATAATACTCCCACTAGCTTTCAGGAATACTTAGAAATTACCTTATTTTAATTATAAACCTAAACATAGATTTAATAATTTTATCATAAGAATAATCTCCTAGATGCATGCATTTATCCATTCATGGATTATTGCACTTTGTACACTTCCAAAGATTTTCTTGAATTCATAAACTCCTTTTGATTACTTATCGTCCTCGCTTAAGTAATTATTCAAGAAAGAGTTTTTGATATTCATTGTCAAATTTCATATTCATATAAATATGACAATTAACCATCTTTGTATCTTTAATGTGCTTAGGAAAGAGTATTCAATCATAGTTAATTGCTTAAGTATGATTAATAATCTTGTCATAAGACATGCATTAAGATATGTGTACAATTTTGTCCATATGAGTTTTACACAAAGATTTAAACCACTAGGCTTACATTATCTTTGAACAAACTCATCTTTATTCTTTAACCATTAAGAATTAAGATAAACCAAATTTTAAATTTGAATATCTTTATGAACAGCATCTACAACATTCATAATATGAGTAATTTACCCAATTCATTATTCTTGGTAATACCACATCATATAATCATCAGCATATTATTTAAATACCTAAGATATCCAAGTGGATCTATGAATGATAATTCCATCATCTTGAGGTTTATCATTTACATGTTTTGCCTCATCATGATTTTTACTAGTGTGTCTTTAGAAGATTATGTATCTTGTAATTCTATCTTATCAAGATAAAATACTCCCACTTGCCTTTAGTATTATATAGAATATAAGTACTTAGCAATTAGAGCAATAATCCAATTTTCTCTTTTAGGACTTTACAAATACGCATTGATAGTTCTTTGTTAATAACCTTCACGTAAGTAACTTAACAAATTCAGAACTTCAACTTTAAGACTTAATGTGATTCATCACATTACATAATTCAATAACGTCTTATTAATCTTCTAGGAGTCTAATTGAGTATATTCAAGCCATACTCAATTTCTAACCTTGATAACTTTTAGAAGAAAAGATATCATAGTTATCTTTAATCAAACAATCTATCAAGAGTTTGATTCCCTAACTGAACATACTATCCATATGTGGTACTTCAACTAGAATTAATATTGTAAGAAAATCTAACAATATATAAGATAACCATATTCCTGTTGGCATACCTATTTACCAACTAAGTCAACTTAATGGTATAACAGTATTTCCAAACCAATTGCATGCTTTATAACACAAGTACTTTCGACCAAGTCACTTCATGTTTATGTCTTATAAAAACATAAACTTGTTATAATCCCACTATACTATATTAATCATTGATCAACTCAATGACTTCTTGTATATGTCTTAATTAAAAGACCATAACAAGCTAACGTCTTACTTTATTATAAGTCTTGTAATACTTAAAAGACTTCATGTTTATAACTATACAATAAAGTATAAACATGTATAATTAAAGTAAACATGAACACCATCATTTGGTTTCAATAATATTTTCAAGTTAACACACTACTTTATTTATTTATGTCATTCTAAGAATACATAATTATTGAAGTAGTATTATATTACTTCATGCATTTATGTCATTCTAATAATACATAAATATTAAAGCTGAAGTAGTATTGCTATTTGACACAATGTTCTAATAGATGTTTAATTTAGAAACTGTAAATTATCCATGTTGGTCTCACGCATACATGGAAATTCACCTTGTTGTTAATATTTAGTCTGCGTCTCACGTTTACTAAATTTTAACACCAAGTGTTTCTAAGATTAGATGTATTAATCTAATTAGAATTATAATCTCTTACTTTGCAGTTAAGAGAGTCCTTTAAATCATATACTTATGTGTTGTACTTTGCACATAATGAAGATTTCTCCCACTTGTGCATGGTACAACACCATGTATCATATAAACAACATGCATGCGTTTGTTAATTTGAACAATATGATTTGTATCATTAACATAACTTAGTAGATATAGAGTTTACTCAATCAATCAAGGAAACGTACATGACTATCCTTGAAAATATTAGTCTCTATATTTGGAAAGTAATTACCTTGAGATATTCAAAAGATAATCTAAGTTACAATCAAGACATTAAGTCTTGTAACTCCCACTGAATTAGAGAACATTTTAATAATCCCTTATTCAGCCATAAGAACACAATACTCTCACTGAATTTGACAACATTGTAAATGTTTCATTAATCAGTGAAAGGAAATAGTGTACTTGTTTACTTTCCTACATCTTTTAAGAAAACCCATTCAAACAATTATATAGGTTATAAAAGGATGTAATCTACTACATAAATGTGATTCATCACATTCCAAACTATTAACTTGAAAAAAAAAACTGGGCATGCAATTTCTTCCTTTATAGATTTACCATTCCAACAATTGTATGTAGTATCTGTAAATGGTCAAACCAAAACAATTAGATAAAATAATCTAATTCGTCTTTTACCATTATGCAGTAATCAGTCTAGCTTCTAATTTAATAACTCATAAGGTGCATATACTCTTACTATTAAAGTTTGCTATGGGTTATGTATTTAGAATTTAGACAATTCTAATCATCCTATTATATCTTTCTCATTCATGAAAAGGAATAGGATTTAAGTCTCACACTTCCCCTAATGGAAAGAAGACTATATTTATTCTTTTTGTAAATATTGACTCTAACCAAAAACCCAAACGGGTGTAGATCAATTAAAAGAATAACTTACGTTTCATTAATACATTTAAAGAATTTGCCAAATTCAATTTTAGTATTTTCGATAATTTATATTTCCAAGAAAATATAATACCCAAGGATATATTCATATAACCAACATATTTTCTTGAAAATCTAGGATCCAACTTTACATAGATTCCACCACATCAGTTGATCTGCTAGTGATGAAAGTATAAAAGATGGTAATCTATCGAACAATAATTGGCAAACACTTTTCCAATTCCTAGATTATTATGGGATTTACATCAAATTGATTCATCAATTTGTCATGTAAGCATGTTTCATCCCATCTCATGCCTTAAGCTCTAGGTCTCACGCATCAACTTAATTAAGTCGTCTAACTTAGAAACAGCAAATTCTCCATGTGTGGTCTCACGCACACTCGGAAATTTACCTTGTCATTAAAATTTAGCCTGCGTCTCACGTTTACTAAATAATAACTTCAAGTGTTTCTTATAGTTAGATGGCATGTAACTTAAATTTTTTAGGGTATAAATTTTTGATATGAAAATCAAAACATGTATAAAGATGCATGCACTCATCTTTATAACATAAGTTTTCAAAACTTTTTATTACCAATTCGTGAAATTAATACACAAAGTTTTACTTGAGGTTTAATAAACCCTAAGATGACTTTCTACAATTATGATTTTAAAAGTAATTCGTTTAAGACATATTCAAGATTGTGATAACCAAGGCAGACTCTAAGGCTCTTTTCTATGCCTTCAAATCACGGTTATGAATATCGTCTTAAAGGACTTAATTTTAAAAGCATATTTGTACAAAACATCAATCAAGCAAAAGTTTATGGATTCAATCTCAAAATCATGTAATAAAGTATGAATTTTGCTAGTCTCGCCTGGGAGCTGATTACCGTGCGAATCGGACCAATAGCGGCACTTAAGACCTTGCAAGATTCTTACTTTTATCACTTAGGGTTCCACCATTATTAGTCAGTATTATTTTCTTTATGGAAAAAATTACCCTTTTATTGCTTACAAACGTGTCCAACAATCAAACAATAAAACGAGTAATAAAGACAAATAAAAACAACTAATAACATAACAATTATAAAGGTGAAACAATTAGCCACATGCAATTTTTTAGAAAAGATCCTAACAAAATCAATTTTAGGTATTTATATGCGTATAATTAACTAGGGCCTTCACCTCTTAATGGAAGTGAGCCACATACATTGACAAGTCAATTGCGTAGGCCAAAGCTAATCACATACCACATAGCACATAATTGATTTTAATAATTATGGGGTCTTCCCCAATATTAGATCTATCTAAACATGTGAAAAAGCTTAACAATTAATAAACAATTAATAACCCATGACTAACATGCATGTTTCGTCACGGATCAAAGCATAACAATTACCAATTAGGTCAAGGATACGCCCAACTAACACATAAACATGTAGGCAACCTAGGGTTTCTAATCCAATTAATTAATAAAACCACAAACCCTAATTAGGGTTCATGGAATAAATCGATCCCCCCCCCCCCCAAAATTAGGGTTAGGGTAAAAAAAACAAAAACCCTAGATCCAAAACATGTATCTAAAACAATCAAAAATTCGTTTTTTTATGTGTTTTATGTAATCAATTACATGTTATAGCAAGCTCATGATACCACTGTTAGAATATGAGAATCATGACAATCATAAAATAGGTAAACACATATGCGGAAGCGTAGGAACATCTATAACACATAAGAGATTAACATAAATTAAATAGGAACGTACCGTGGTGATTCTAGCCCGAACAAGAATCAAAAGCAATTGTCTTTAATAATATGAAGAACCCTAATTAGGGTTTATATGGATCAATGATTAACCCCTTACCATTTTGTTAATCGATCCCTTGATAACAACAAAAGTATGTTGTTACCTCGTTCTTGTACACACAAACTACCAACGAATAAAGGTTTGATGCAAGTAAACAAAAACACTTGTTTTGGAATAACCAAAATCAACCCAAACCCTAAGGAGGGGGGTTGGACGATCGGCCACAAAAGAAAAGACAAGGAGAAAAGATTTAGGGTTTAGTGTGTGTGCACAAAAGATGTGAAACCCTAATCCTTGACCTTGTATATATACTAGAAGATATTTTGGAGCACAAGACAATCATGGGTTGGGCTTCCCCTCCCCATGATCGACCGGCCATGGACCCCTAAGGGGTGTTCCAGAACCTTCTTGACTCCCAAGTTACATTCTAGTCCATATCTTTCATTACTAATGATAGTTAGTCCATACAGTTAATAACTAACGACCATTTAGTCCATTAAGTGTTTATATAAATATATATATTCGGTACATTTAATATATACATATATATTTATTTTACATTATTCTTGTTTGTAAAGTGTGCAATCCCGAGGTCTCGGGTTCGATACTAGACATTTACATATTAATGTTTATCCATATATTTAACAGTTCTATCATCAAATGTTTTGTAACAAAAATACACAATGTTTAATGTTCTGTACTAGAAATGTAGTTAACCAGTAAACTGACTTCTTAATGTTCTGTACTAGAATGATAACCCCAAGCTTTTTAATTATGTATGTGTTTAGGCTAAAATTGTATCTAAGCATTCCACATTAACATGACACGATGCCAGGGACAGACCCACTTGAGAGCCCGGTGTGGCACGGGCAAGTGGCGGACCCAGGAAAATAAGATGCGGGGGCTTTTTTTTTTTTTTTTTTTTTTTTTTTTTTGACAATAACAACAAAATGTAGAAGAAAAAAGTAGGATCGAAATGATAAATCGAGTATTATTACTTGAATATGAATGATTTATAAGGTTTAAGAGTGTTGAATATTGGATTTTAATATGTAGGTGAGTGGCAATTTGAATTTTGGTTGGACACTTTCGAAAAAATGTCAAAAATTAAAAAACATTTACACTAAAATCTTATCTTTTTTGGTTAGCTATGGGGGGCGCCGACCCCAAACCTACTATACAGGTCCGCCCCTGGCACGGGCCATACCTGATTTTGTGTCACGAAGTGTAAATTATTTGGAAAAATATCATTTTTAAGTTTCGAAAGGACCTTTTTATTTTATTTCATCATAATATGACCGCGATCTACAATGTATGATTACCTAATTAACCATCGATACACAAGAGTTGATCATTGTTTACAATAAATTTATGGCACATTAAGATGACACTTTTTTATGTCTAAAATGATGGCTTTGTCAGTTTGTTGGATATTGTAGGCTTTGGGCCTAAACTAACTTACCAAGGGGACCTTTGGTCTACACTTTTTGTGAAGATGGACAAAGAGCTTTGCTATGTACAAATTATATTGGTATATCCGTATATGTATGTGTACTCGTTGTTAGCTCAGGTCGGTTAGTTATTTTTAGTTAAAGACAAAATCGTATAATATGTATAATCTCATATAAATACAAAATCTCACTTTTGTTTCGACAGGTCTTGAGCACACAACTTATCTTTTATATAATAAAACAAAACCCTTATTGGGAATTTTTCATTTCAAAAAAATGGATTCATATTTTATTTAGTAATAATTTTATTTAAAAAAAAAGATTATTTTCTTATTAGGTAATATTTTATATTTATCCATAACACAAGTAAAAAATAAATACAAAAAATACAGATAAAAAACAATTAAAAATACGATTAAAATTTTTAAATAATTATTTTTAATAATAAAAAATTATAATTAAACATCATAAATCAAACAAAACAAAGATTAAATTATTTGTTTTTTAATACATAAAAATATATGATTCAAAAAAAAAAAAAAAAAAAAAAAAAAAAAAAAAAAAAAAACGCGTGCGCGGGCTTTATAATTAGTTGGTTAGATACATAATCATATCATATTAGACCAAACACTTACTAGTTGGCCACACTTGCTAATCTTGGCCGAAGTCATACATCAACAATTATCTCATGAATGACAATTTCTAGTTAAACAAAACAAGCCCAAAATTATACATTTATAAAGAAGATTCAGACAGGCCAAAGCTTAAAAGGGCCCAATGATTTATTTTCTGATTTTGAACTTTTTTTTTTTTTTTTTTTTTAATTTATTTATTTATTTATTTTTTCCTTAAACTTAGGATTCGAAGAATGCAAAATATAGTTCATCATATAACAACTCTTTATTTTGACAATTAGACTGGTATTCAATTCCATCATCTTTTTCTTTTATCACATAGGAAAATAAACACAAATATGTGGCATCTCCAACTTTGTTTATTCTAGTAACTACAAATATAGAGGATAAACATAATATTTACTTCAAATTTTACAAACATAAAGTCTAATGCAGATGTAATAGAAGCTAATAGGTGTTGTTATTCTCGTCATAAATCATACAGATTTTATTTTGCACACAACAAAGAATAATATTACAATTAAAACAATAAAAATCTTAACTGATACAAGGATTGACAAAAAGCAAACTCAATGGGAGTTTTTACCAAATTTTGAAAAGTTGTATAAAATTTAAAAGGTAGCTCATTATCAAGATTGTTGAGAAGAATCCAATCGGAAAAGCGATCCATGTTCCTTCCCAAAAGATCCATGATAAATCTTCCTCTTCCTTGACTCTTCCTTCCGATGATGCAATATCCTCCGGACATTTGATATTAATCGGTATACCACACAATCCACTATTGTTTTGAAAACCCAACTCATCCATAGTGTCCATTTGTCGACCATGAGGAATTTTACCTGTCAACACGTTGTTGCTCACATCTAGAGCTGTGAGGTTGCCAAGCCGACCTAGTGATTGAGGAATCAAACCCGAGAGTTCATTATGTGAAACATCCAAGCTCTCTATGCCCTCTAAATTGCCAAATGACAGTGGAATGTTCCCAGAAATCTTGTTGTGTGATATGTTGAGCTGTTTTAGAGCTTTGAGATTGCCTAATGATGCTGGTATTTCACCAGAGATATTGTTGCCCGACAAGTCCAACAAAACATAGAAATGAAGGTTTCGTAGGTGTTGAGAAGATTTCTTCCAATTCACTATTAAGTCTTGAAGCCTGTCTTCAACCAAATCCCCTGTGTAACTATAAATCAGAATCGGTGATATTGACATATTCATTATTGGAAGGTTTGCCATCTGTCGTGGTATGCTTCCAGATAGGTTGCTCCCGGAGAGATCAAGAACTCGAAGAGAAGTGCACATGGAAATATTGGCCGGGATATATCCGTTGAGGGAAGTGTTTCTTAGGACAAGTATTTCAAGAGAAGTAGGGAATTGAGGGAGAATATCTTGTAAATTTCCTATGATAATGCTGTTACGAAGATCAAGAACTCTAAGGTTGACTAATTTAGTCAAATTGAAAGGGACACTGCCAGAAAACTTATTCCCGCCTAAATAAAGAATTTCGGTTTCTTCTGGAAAATTCGTCGAGATCTTACCAGAGAAATCATTGTCGGACAAATCCAGGTAAACAGCTCCCAAAAAAGGTAAACTGTCACCAGAGAATCTATTTCTGGACAAATCGAGTACTGATAATCCCTTTAAATTGGAGATGGATTTTGGGATTAGTCCTGAAAAATGATTCTCCGAAACCATAAGATAATCGATAGTTGTGGCGTTACCTATGTTTTCTGGCAACTCCCCTGAAAAATTGTTCCGGGACAAATCAAGAGCCCATAACCTATTAGATATAAACAGGCGAGGCGGGATTGATCCGTTGAGGTTGTTATCTGAAAGATATATATAACGAATGTTCATCTCCGCCAGCCAATGTGGGAATCTTCCCTCCAATTTATTCCCGCTCAAATCAAGCTCACCCAACTCTTTCTGTGATGAAATCCATTCAGGAATTTGGCCTGAAATTCCACAAGAAGGCATTAAGATCCATGTCAGACTACATATTGGATCAACCTTAGTTGTGTTATTCCAAATCAAGTTGCTTCTCTCTCCACCGACGTCTAGGCCCTTTAGAGTTCTGATTTTGAATAACCAAGTCGGGATCTCTCCGTCGAGCATGTTGTCTTCGAGATAAAGGGACTCTAACTTGCTCATGTTTTGCATCGATGATGTTATCGGGCCTGTAAGCTGGTTACTACTCAGGTACAGAGAAGTCAAGTTGGTTAGTCTTCCTATAAAGGTTGGAATTTTCAATGATAAAGAATTTCTAGACAAATCCAGTGTTTCTAATTTCGTGAGGTTTGCAATTGATGATGGGATTCCACCGGAGAAACTATTATCTGCTAATGAAAAATACCTTAACTTTGTTAAATTTCCAATCTCTTCTGGGATGTTTCCTTGGAGAAAATCCCCATTTCTCAACCACAGTGATTCAAGATTTCGAAGCTTACCAATTTCAGGGCTTAAATGTCCCCCGAGCTTATTGTCACTAAGATCAAGATCTCGAATCGATTCGAGTTCAAAAAGTTGAGCAGGAATCGGACCCTGGAAACCATTAACACGTAACCTCAATGTAGTCAATTTTCGAAAAGAACCCAGTTCAGGTCCTAGTTTGCCCTCAAGTAAATTCCAGCTCATGTCCAAGTAACGTAAATTTGTTAACTGGAAAAGTTGGTTGGGGATGGAACCATTGAATTTGTTCCATGACATGTCAAGATGAAGCAGTTTGGTGAGATTACCAAACCCATGGGATCTCGCCTTCCAAAAAATTATTCGAGATATCAAGTAATTCAAGTGACCGAATATGAAAAATCGGACTCAAGATTTCAGAAGATATCGAAACCGGAAGTAATTCAAGTGACCGAATTGAAGTTGTTCCAATTCATGTCAAGATGAAGCAGTTTGGTGAGATTACCAAACCCATCTCCTGGGATCTCGCCTCCAAAATAATTATACGAGATATCAAGTAATTCAAGTGACCGGATACGAAAAATCGGACTCAAGATTTCAGAAGATATCAAAACTGGATCAAAATCAGGAGGGATGGCTACCTTATATAGATGAAGCTCGGTAACACTTCCGGTTCTGGAGCAATTAACACGCTTCCAAGAACAACAATCAGAAGCAGGATTCCATGAGTCTAGTTCTACAAACTTGACGGGATATTTGGAATTGTAGATGGCGGTGAGGGTGGATTTGAAGTGAAGCAGTGCTTGCTTTCGATGAATGGGGCAAGAGAATGTTGGGATTACAATGGACATGAGTATTAACAAGATGGATAACATTGGTGTGCTTGCCATGGTGGATTTTGGTTGTTTTATATTTTTGATTCATTGGTGTATGTTCTCCTAGTCATTATATAGGGAATGAAAATGCAGAGATTTTTTTCTTTCTTTCTTTCATTTCTATATTCATAGAAAATAATGTACTACTTTATTATATGATTGTAGAAGTTATGAACCACGAGTGGCGCAGTAGAAAAATGATATGAGTTTGTATGTGTACCATTTTTAAGTCAAGTCAATGGGTTGTGGATTCTTTTGCCCTTTTCACTATAACATTAGGTATGACAGTATATACTATACTGGCTTAATTTAAAAACCTACATATTAGTGATTCAATTACTAATTAGTTAGATTTGATTTTTTAGTATTCCAGCTGCTAAATAATAAAAAGTTGTAGTCTAACGTCGATCAAGTGATGGACAATGGGGCATATAAACTTCAGGTTCAAAGTAATATATACCTTTTCACAGGCGATGTTATGCGGTTGACAAAACTTGCCTTCTTAGACGCGATGGTTAATCAATGTATTCTTTGAAGATACATAAACTTTGTTTACGTTTGATTACTTTTAAGAGATAAAACGTGACAGCGTTTGTTATAACATCAATTCAAATAGCTATACTTGGTGGAAAGAACGTTATTTTAAGTCTTATTAATTCTTACTGAAACAAGATCGAGAGTATATTGGTGTGCAATACATTGGTCTATACAAAACCAATCCCTACGAAAATAGATCATATCATTCTATAGTGTAATATGTACTTAACAATAACATATCTTATTTGAAACTGTTTATTACAACATTTAAATCTAACTTTTTCAAAATAATGTCTTCATTTTAATAAATCATGGCACGTCAAAAACAAAGCTAAGAATGATACCTAATATCCTTTTGATATATTTCTTAAATGTGAGGCCTAAATAAATTGAACTTAAATGACACCATATCTATTAGAAACTTCTATTTCTAAAGCATCAGGTGGTCCAGGTCTAGGTTACTTGGACTTCGATAGGAACACTTATTTGCTTGACTTGGTGGAAAATAAGGTTGTTTTTAAGTATTCGATCCGGTCAACAAACATGAGAGTAAATTAGACGTTCATCCTTTTGGATATGAGGCATAGAACAAAAATGGAGTTATCATAGATTAATAAACATGCCGTAAGAAAAGGGAAACAATTGACACAAATACTTTCTTTTTAGTTCAGTGATACTAATCAAGCATGTAACAGTTACGCTGTTTGTCAATTTAATTTGGACTTTGTTTGAACATTTCATATTTTAGTGCAAGTCCTTTATAATAGGAGTATATATATTTGCTATTTTTAATTTCCGGTGTAAATTTACACGTACTGTTAGCAAGATCCATAACACTAACTTTAGCATTGGTATTTGTTTTTCCATGTTGCCGGTGGAGGTTTTATATATCGTATATCTGATTTGCATATGGTCAAGTTCATGGTGCGATTGTAACTCATAGACAAAAAGTAAAGTAAAGTAAAGTAACTCCCAATACCGTCTTCCACGGGTTATGGGTCCCAATACCGTCTTCCACGGTGTATGGGGGAGGTTGAGACGTAGACAACCATACCCCTACCTAAGGTAGAGAGGCTGCTTCCGGTTCTACTTAATGTAGAAAAGGACCTCCGGCCTTTTGTAGGGAGTGAGGATCGAACACTTGACCTCTAGGTTAAGAGGCAAGGGGTTTTCCAAGTGATCCAACCCTACTTGTTGATTGTAACTCATAGACGACCAACTGAAATTCTCATTAGTTACATCACTTATATATATAGCAACACATATATGGAACACTATCATACACATATCAGTACCAATTAGATATTACTTAACTATTTTGTCCGAATACACACATATGATACATATTGTTTTTATATTGTATGTGATGTTACAATATTTACGATGCTTTAAAATTGAATTGAAAGTGTAATTAATCTAACTATGTGCGATGTACGTTTGTTGAGGTACTTTATTTGTCAAATTCTTTATATTTTTGACGAGTTGGTGAAATTTTTATGTTATTTCATAAGGGTGGAGAATCCCCAAATCCCCATGGGGGATCCCCGATCTCCATTAGGGACGGAGATGTGGATGTAAAGCAATTCCCCGGTGGGGATGGGGACGGGGGATAGGAATGGAGAGTGGAAAACGGGGATGGGGATGGGAAGTACAATCCCCGACATTCCCCGCCCCGTTGCCATCCCTAGTTACAAGTCTTCATGAAAACAATCCAATAAGAAATGGACTTTGAGTACGTTGTATTTGTAAAAATTTTCTTGTTTCAATAATATCTAGGTGGTCCAGGTGTACATCGACTTTGATAGTTTTGGAAGAATTGGAAAATATTCCTCAAAAAGACTTGTGACTTTGTGGAAAATAAGTTCATTAAGTATTCGTCTACCAAAATGAAAGTAAATAAAACGTTAGTCTTTTTGGATGTTTGCTATATAACAAAAAAGAGTTTATCATATATTATTTTTAGAGTTAATTACAAATTTTGTCCCTGTGGTTTACATCTTTTTACAACTTTCGTTCTTTAACTTTAATAATCACACCGTCCGTCCTTGTGATTGTCTAGTTGTCATCTTCAACCTTCACTTTTTCAAACTTTTTCACTTTTCTTTTTATAATTTCAAAAACACAAATAAATGTATATTCTTCAACTTGGAATCTTTTTAAAAAAAAATTCACGTTTCTCACTATAATGAAGCACAAACACATTATTTGCAGAATTACTATAAAAACAATATTTCTATCCTTTTGCTCAAAATTAATATAAACACAATAAAGTTCGTCTTTTGTACATGATTGGTGTTTGATGAAGGTGTTCACCAAGAGTTTGATGAACATTTGAGCGTATAAAGAGTAGAAAAATCGTCTAATACTATAAAGGTCAATTTCATGGTGCAATTACGATTAATAGACTACCTAAGACTCTCAATGAGTTGTATTACAAACAATCTTACATACACGTCATCAACATATAGCTACCTGCAATGTACACACTACAAGAAAAATGCTTTTTGGCGACATTCGTACAACATATTTAGCGATGTATGTGAAGCTTGCAACACAACTAGCGACTTTAGGTCGTAGGTTGCTATATACGCACTACAAGAAAAAAGGGCTATAGTGACGAGAATTTAATGACGACTTATATATTTCGTCACTAATTAGTGACGATATAGAATTTTCATCACTATATATCGTCACTTGCATATATCAGTTTCGTCACTATCAACTTAGTGACGGAGCTATAGTGACGACAAGTGACGACCTTGATTTTCGTGACTAATCTGGTTTAGTGACGATTTTTCCACCTTTAGTGACGATTTTCCTGTCGTCACTATAGCCCTTTTTTCTTGTAGTGACGAGTCGCAAATTTTTGTGACTTAGTCTACCTCGATGCTAAAATTTGCGCCACTATATCGACTTCTTAATATGTCGCTAAAGAATAGCGACTATATTATTCTAAGTCGCAATTTATGTCGCTATTTCTAAGAAACATCGCTAACTGAGTCACCATCGCTATTCTCAATAGAAGTCGCTACTAGTGTTGCAATTTAGTTCTTTTGTGTATGTTACTGTTCACCAGCCATATTGCCCTGGTCACTATTTGGTATTGAAATACAATAATGATAATAAGAACATCATCAACAACTTGAAATGTATAACAAATGAATGGTTTTTTTCCATATAATTACAACACTATAAGAATAATATTCGTTTGACTCAACGGTCTAAACTTTTTTAAAGTACCAAACAAAACAAGAAAGTTAAAGTGAAAACTATTCCTGTGACGAGAAGATGCAATAAAAAACATCTAACACCGTCATCGGAGCTTGATCGGGTAGCCACACTGACCTAACCAATCTGACATGTGCTTTTAAGAAATCTGCAACCCAACCCAAACCCATTTATTCTTACTGGAGAACAAGAAAAACAAAAATGAACCATATATTGATAAGTCTTACTTAAGATGACATTAGATCGAGTTGGTACCGCTAGGAATACTTGCACTGCTGACCTTTGAGTGTTTATGACAATATAGAACATGAAATGAGACGATTTATAAACATTAGTCGTCTACATATTTTACCTGGGCTAGAAATAGGATGAAATATTGTTGCTGTCCTACTTTCTGCAGGTGTAAAGCATCTTGTTCAACCCTCCTGTATCATGGTCAAGAAGTCAAACATTTTAATATCAACAAATACCTAAAGCAAATTAATACTTTGTTTAAGAGAGATATAACGTGGTTCAAGCGTACCTAAAGCATCATATAGCAGAAGGCAGAGTTTGGATCAAAGTTATACCTCTGGCTAAAGTGATAGAGAGGAAAGGCAATACTTCCATAGCTTTTGTAACTGAAGCTCATCTTCCCTATGGAATCGAAAATATATATTTAGGAACGACAACAGATATAACTTCAAACATGATTATAGCTAGATGTTATGTTATTACTCACTCTTGTTGTAGTTTCTGAAGTTTCTCTCTCTTCTTCTTCTTCTTCAATCTTGGCTCGAATTTTAACCCGGCCTCTATCATTGTGAGAAAATAGCATTAATCATTAGGCATATGTGCAAGTCATAAGCAGAGTGAGCTGTATAGCAGTATTCAAATCAATCATTCACCTTCTCAACATACAGCTACCTTGTCACGAGCCCAAACATTTCCTTTTTGAAGGCATTCTCAAGAATCTGATCAATAAAGTTCAGAAGCACAATATCTCATGAGAAACTCGTCAACAATATATAACCCGCAAAATATAGCTCTTAAAGACATTACATCCTACTACCAGGATTCGTTTAGCACAAAGTTTTAATGTTACCAGACTACAATTCAGCAATGATTAATCATCAATGGAGCACAACTTCCATATAGTCAACCTTAAACAACCAACGAGATTTTTTACATGATATATAATAGCGTTCCTACTGAAGCTAAACATGGAAGACTTGGCAAATTGAACTAGACCTTAAACTTGCCAATACGCAAGCCATCCCAAAACCTATTCATGAATCAGCAATTCTCAGCAAGATAGACATCCAACATTCTAATCTTATACGTTCTTCTATACCATAGCAAGGTGATTAAAAATTCTTTTAGCTGGGTTCTAAGGAAGCGTGCAAGTTCACCAAGTTCCACAATGCATTTTTCCCAACATGTAAGCCATTCAGAAACTCTATTATACCTTTTACATTTTCAGGTTACTTCCTCTGAATTTGAGGAAGTAGCCAGCAAAGTGTTACGATTACATACATTTGACATTCGGCTCAAAACATATGATGGCTACACCTTGTGTGAAATAAAGGAAGCATAAATTGATTTAGTATGTTGCTATTTTTTATGATTAATCCCTTTTTACCCTTAATTATTATTATCATCTAACGTTTCCAAACCAATAGGTAAGGGTAAAATAGGCAGTTGACTATTGAAAATCCGCATTAAATGCACATATCTTAGGGGGTGGCAACCTTGCCACACCATGCCTCCTCTTTTAAACCAAACAACCAATCAAGCTTGTCCAACATATTTTTTGCCTAATCTTGCCTAAACCTTCATTTTTAGTGGCAATCTTGCCTAAGTTTTTGCCTAGTCAAGCATTAATTACATAACAAAATTTAAATTAAAAAACATAAATAAAAAACAACTATTTTATTAATAATAATTCAATAATTATTACATAATACTTAAAAAAACATAAATTCAACAAAAAATAGGAAACCACTAATCATCTAGGTATGACAAGTCTTGAGCCGCTACGTGCTCCGTAAGATCATATCGAAGACGATTATGGATATTTTCGTCGAGTAATCATCGTAAACTGGAGTTACCGGAGGATCCATTATATGAACCGGTGATATTGCCATACCATCGTTTTTCAAAATCATATTGCACAATATAATGCACGTATAAACCACTTGCCGAATCTTTTGAACCGACATAGCTCGAAGAGGTCGACTGAGAATCATCCATTTTCCTTTTAGACGACCAAATGCTCGCTCAACATCCTTTTCTTGCAGACTCTTGTAATTTCTTGAATCTCTTTTCCATTGGGCCAGTTGGATACGGATATGCTTTAACAAATGTTGAATACTTTGGATAGATTCCATCGGTAAGATAGTATCCACGTTTGTAAAGCCTTCCACCCAATAAAAATGAACTGTTTGGTGCTGTTCCATTTCGTTCATTAACATACAATGGAGACTGATTCAAAACATTTATATCGTTGTTCGAACCGGGAGGACCAAAAAATGAATGCCAAATCCACAAATCATATGAAGCAGTCGCTTCAAGCATAATAGTCGGGTATTGGTGATCACCTCTCTTATATTGGCCTCTTAAGTGTCTAGGACAATTGCGCCAAACAAAATGCGTACAATCAATGCTACCAAGCATTCCCGGAATATGATGTTTTTCTTCATGTACATTGAATAAGCATGCTACGTCATGGCTTGTAGGTCTACGTAAGAACTCTCGACCATATAACGTTATAATCGCATCGCAAAATTTATCAAGGCATTCTCCTAAAATAATAACGAAATATATAATGAAAAAATAATAACTAAACTATTATAAAAAAATATATATAATAACGAAATAATTTAAAAAAAAAATAAAAATGAAATATTAAAAAATTTAATAACGAAATAATTTAATTAAAATAACAACCTGACGTTCTTCGTGCCATGTTTAGATAGTCATCAAATCTATCCGGAGGTTCACCCGTTGCGAGTTGTCGAATTGCGGATGTACATTTTTGTAATGCTGTGAAACTATTTTGGCCCATCGCGTCTTGACCCGGTTGAAACCATTCGAATTGGGCTTCAATATCATCAACAATTTTTAAAAACAAATTTTTACTCATACGAAAACGATCACGAAAAACGCTTTCGTTAAACTTTGGTTGTTCAACAAAATAACCATTCAAAAGAGTTTCTAAAGCTTTTTCACGAAAACGTTGGACATAACCACGGGTGTCGGTAGAGGTAGCCGTATCTTCAAGACCTTCGATTGCGGCTAAAAAGGTTTCAAACGTACTTCCGGATAACCATTCTTCGAACGAATCCGGGGGAATAATGATCTCGTCCGATGAGAAAGAAGACATTGACATGGTTAAATAATTTGTGTATTGTATTTTTGATTTGATTTGTGATTTGTTTTGTGAGTTTGATTTGGTTTGTGTGTTTGAAATAATATGTTGTATATTTATAGGGATTTTTTTTTTTTCAATCGAATACACGCTCCCCCCCATTAATTGCCAACGGTTACATTCCTTCTTGATAATCACCATACCGATTCGGTATCATGAGCAGCAAGCCTCGCCGATTATGGTTTGCCGATTGGGTGGCAATGTGGTTTGCCGATCGGCACCTCTTGCCGAACCCCATTTGCCGAAGGGTTGCCACCCCCCTTAACCCGTGTCTTTTTTGTTGGTGGAAAGATATCTTGGGACAGACAAAACACCATTATCAAAAGGTAGTGCGCACACAAAACACACAAACGCGCGTGCACCTAAATCCATAACAAACATCTAATACTACCCAGCAAACAATAGTTTACCTTAAGATGAATAAAAGTTATATGTTTAGGTCAGGCATTATATCGAACAGTTAGTGTGCATGTAAGCAATTGTACCATCAAAAGTTGACTTGGGCTAAGTCAATCCGGAAAGTTTAGTTTACATAACTCGTTTTTTATGATTTATGTGACACCAAGTTTTTAAGCATAAAATGAATTCTTTATAATGTAAACGGGGTCATGCTCTTTTTCACCCTGAGTTAGAGATAAAGGCATGCCCTAGTGCATATGATTGTGTGTAGATATCACCTACTATTTTCAATTTAAATTGAACATGCATGTGTGCCAATCATATCATAGCATTCATGTTTCATATTAACTTATCTACCATTCACATTTTCTTTCATCCGACAAAATGTACACCTCTCATACACCAAATTCAATTTAACCAAATGTTTAAGTAATTCACAATGCTTGTTTGTAATATAATATTTTATTTTTTAAGTTTCGAAAGGACTTCTATTTTATTTTTTAAATTTACGACACACTAAGGTGACACTTTTTTATGTCCAAAATGATGGTTTTATTAGATATTGTAGGCATTGGGCCTAAACTAACTTACCAAGAGTCCAAGAGTCCAAGAGGACCTTTTTGGTCTACACTTTTTGTAAAGATGAACAAAGAGCTTTGCATATAATACGTACATATTATATTGGTATGTGTATGCGTACTGTTTTTGTTTGACAAGTTTGTTAGCTGAGGTTTGTTAATTATTTTTAGTTAAAGGCAAACTCATATAAATGTATAATCTCATATAAATACAAAACCGCACTTTTGTTTTGACATGCTTTTTTTAACGAAGTTTTGACATGACTTGAACCACAACTTATTGGTAACAAACATAATCACATCACAGATGATGCTAATATTGGCCAAAGCCATACATCAATAGTTATCTCATGAATCTTATTTTCTAGTTAAATAAAATAAGCCCAAGATTATACAATTGTAAAGAAGTTTCAGTCAGGCCCAAAGCTTTCAACAAAAGGGCCCAATATCTCCTCTTAAACTTAGGATATGAAGAATCCAAAATATAGTTCATCATATAACAAGTCTTTATTTAGACTACTATTCAGCAATTTTATTATCTTTTTCTTTTATCACATAGGAAACTAAACACAAATCTGTGGCATCTCCAACTATGTTTTTTCCAGTAACTACAAGAATAGAGGAAAAACATAATATTTACTTCAAATTTTACAAACATAAAGTCTGATGCAAATGTTATTCTCGTCATGAATCATATAGATTTGATTTTGCACGCCACAAATAATAATATCACAATTAAAACTATTGAAACGCTAGAAACAAAGTACAAACAACAATAAAAGTCTTAACTGATACAAGGATTGACTAAAAAGCAAACTCAACAGGAGTTCTTACCAAATTTTGAAAAGTTGTATAAAATTTAAAAGGTAGCTCATTATCAAGATTGTTGAGAAGAATCCAATCGGAAAACCGATCCATGTTCCTTCCCAAAACATCCTTGATAGATCCTCCTCTTCCTTGACACTTCCTTCGGATGATGGAAAATCCTTCGGGCATCCGATTCTAATCTGCATACCGCATAATCCACTATTGTTTTGAAAACCCAACTCATTCATAGTGTCCATTTGCCCACCACTAGGAATTTTACCCGTCAGCCTGTTGTTGCTCACATCTAGTGTTCCGAGTTCGTGAAGCTGCACTAGTGATTGAGGGATTGAACCTGAGATTTCGTTGTGTGAAACATCCAGGCTTTCTAGGCACTCTAGATTGCCAAATGACAGAGGAATGTTCCCAGAAATCTTGTTGTATGATATGTTGAGTTGTTTTAGGGCTTTGAGATTTCCTAAAGATGCTGGTATTTCACCAGAAATGTTGTTGTCCGACAAGTCCAACAAAACAAAAAAGAGGGAGTTGCCAAGGCGTCGAGAAGATTTTTTCCAATTCACAATCAAGTCTTCAACTCTATCCCCATATTCAGGATGTGATGATGCTGACAAATTCTGAGTTCTAATCATTCTTGGAAGTGTTGCCATCTGTTGTGGAATACTTCCAGATAGATTGTTCCCAGAGAGATCAAGAATTCGAAGAGAAGTACACTTGGAAATATTGGTCGGGATATATCCATTGAGGGAAGTTTTTCTTAGGACAAGTATTTCAAGAGAAGTAGAGAATTGAGGGAGAATATCTTGTAAGTTTCCTGTGATAATGCTGTTATGAAGATCAAGAACTCTAAGGTTGACCAATTTAGTCAAATTAGAAGGCAGGCTGCCAGAAAACTTATTCCCGCCTAAATAAAGAATTTGAGTTACTTTAGGAAAATTCGTTGGGATCTTACCAGAGAAATCATTGTCGGACAAATCCAGGTGATCAGCTCCCAAAAAGGGTAAATTGTCACCAGAGAATCTATTTCGGGACAAGTCGAGTAACCATAATCCCGTTAAATTGGAGATGGATTTTGGGATTAGTCCTGAAAAATGATTTTCCGAAACCGCAAGATAATCGATACTTGTAGCGTTACCTATGTTTTCTGGCAACTCCCCTGAAAAATTGTTCCGCGACAGATCAAGACTCTCTAACATTTGTGATGTAAATAGGCGAGGTGGGATTTGTCCGCTGAGGTTGTTATCTGAAAGAATCATATAATTGATGTTGTTCATCTCCGCCAGCCAATGTGGGAATCTTCCCTCCAATTTATTCCCGCTCAAATCAAGACCATACAAATCTTTCAGTGATGAAATCCATTCAGGAATTTGGCCTGAAATTCCACAAGATGTCATTGAGATCCTTTGAAGACTACATCTTGGATAAACCTTAGTTGTGTTATTCCAAATCAAGTTGCTTCCCTTTCCACCGAGGTATAATCGCTTTAGAGTTCTGATTTTGAATAACCAAGTCGGGATCTCTCCGGCAAGCATGTTGTCGCTGAGCGAAAGGTACTCTAACTTGCTCAAGTTTTGCATCGATGATGGTATCGGGCCTGTTAACTGGTTACTGTACAGGTACAGAGAAGTCAAGTTGGTTAGTCTTCCTATAAAGGTTGGAATTCCTCCAGAGAAACCATTATTACCCAATGACAGTGATTCAAGATTTCGAAGCTTTCCAATTTCAGGGCTTAAAACTCCCCTGAGATTAAAGCCACTAAGATCAAGATCTCGAATCGATTCGAGTTTGAAAAGTTGAGCAGGAATCGGACCCTGGAAACCATTACCACCTAACCTCAATGTAGTCAATTTTCGAAAAGAGCCCAGTTCAGGTCCTAGTTTTCCCTGGAGATGATTAGAACCCATGTCCAAGTAACGTAAATTTGTTAACTGGAAAAGTTGGTTGGGGATGGAACCATTGAAGTAGTTCCATGACATGTCAAGATGAAGCAGTTTGGTGAGATTACCAAACCCATCTCCTGGGATCTCGCCTTCAAACCGATTCCACGAGATATCAAGTAATTCAAGTGACCGAATACGAAAAATCGGACTCAAGATTTCAGAAGATATCGAAACTGGATCGACATCTGCAGGAGGTCTCGCTACCGTCCATAGATGAAGCTCAGTAACACTTCCGGTTCCGGAGCACTTAACAAGCTCCCAAGAACAACAATTAGAAGCAGGATTCCATGACTCGAGTTTTTTAAACTTAACGAGATATTTGGAATTGAAGATGGCGGTGAGGGTGGAATTGAAGTGGAGTAGTGCATGCTTTTGATGAAGGGGACAAGAGAATGTTGGGATTATAATGGAATTGAGTATTAAAAAGATGGATAATATTAACTTTAACATCGGTGTGCTTGCCATGGTTGTTTTAAATTTTTGATTCATTGGTGTATGCTCTGGTAGTCATTATATAGGGAATTAAATGTAGAGATTTTTTTCTTTCTTTCTTTCATAGAAAGTAACTTACTGTGATATGATTCTTTTGCTTTTACATGTAAAAGTAGCTACTAGCTAGCAAACTGATAATATTATACTAAAGGCTTTTGTTAATCATATTTTTAAGGTTATGGTTGAATTTAAATACCAACATATTAGTGATTCAATTCCTAATTACTTAGATGTGATTTTTTAGTATTTCCAGCTGTCAAATACTAAAAAGTTGTAGCCTAACGACTAGCGTCAATCAAGTGATGGACGATGGGGCAAACAAACTACACGTTCAAAGTTAATATATACCTTCCAACACGCGATGTTATGCGATTGACAAAACTCGCCTTCTTAGACGCGGTGGTTAACCAATGTATTCTTTGAAGATACATAAACTTTGTTATGTTTGATTACTTTTAAAAGATAAAACGTGACACCGTTTGTTATAACATCAATTCAAATAGCTATACTTGGTGGAAATAACGTTATTTTAAGTCTTATTTATTCTTACCGAAACAAGAGATACAAAGTATATTGGTGTGCAATACGTTGGTCTATACAAAACCAAATCCCTACAAAAATAGATCATATCAATCTGTAGTGTAATACGTTATTAACAATAACGTGTCTTATTTGAAACCGTTTATTACAACATTTAAATCTAACTTTTACAAGTAACGTCTTCATTTAAATAAATGAGGGCCCGTCAAAACAAAGCTAAGATTGATACCTAATATCCTTTTGATATATTTCTTAAATGTGAGGCCGAAATAAATCGAACTTAAATGACATTATATTTATTAAAAACTTCTATTTCTAGAGCATCAGGTGGTCCAGGTTACTTGGTCTTCGATACGAACACTTGTTTGCTTGACTTGGTGGAAAATAAGTTCGTTTTTAAGTATTCGATCTAGTCAACCAACATGAGAGTAAATTAGGCGCTCGTCTTTTTGGATATGAGGCATAGAACAAAAATGGAGTTATCACACATTAATAAATATGCCGTAAGAAAAGGGAAAAAATTGACACCAAGACTTATTTTGTACATGGAAACACTACAATCTTTGAACTAATCAAAAATATTGGACTTTTTAGTTCTGTGATACTAATCAAGCATGTAAGAGTTAGGCTGTTTGTTAACTTTGTTTGAAGGTTTCATACTTTAGTGCAAGTGTTTATGTTACAGCAGGAGTATATATTTGCTATTTTTAATTGGGAAAATTGTCTAAAGTGTTAATTACTTAAATGGTCTTTGTGGTTTCTTGATTTTTACGGATCTTGTCTCTGTTCATTTTTTTTAAGCGTGTTTGGTCCCTGTGCTTTTAGAATGTTACGGATCCTGTCCCTATTTCGACCCAACTTCAAACGACCGTTAAAAAGGACCTCAGTTGAATTAAATGGATTAACGTGAGGGCTAAACTTGTAGTTTGGGTTTTCTCTCTCAAAATACAAACCACAAGGACGATTTATGTAATTTACACCAAAAAAAAAACTTTTTAATTTTTTTTTACAATTTTTTTTAATTTTATTATTAAAAAAGATTTTTTTAATTTTTATCATATGAAATTTTTTTGACTTTATAATATATAACAAAAAAAAAAAAAAAAAAAAAAAAAAAAACTTTTTAATTTTTTATACGAAATTTTTTTGATTATTTTATTAAAAAAATAACTTTTTAATTTTTATTATACGAAAATATATAAAAAGTTTTTTTTCTTTTTCTTTTTTTTAAATTTTATTGTAATAAAATTAAAATTTTTTCGTATAATAAAAATTAAAAAGTTTTTTTTTTTAATAATAAAATTAAAAAATTTTCGTATAAAAAAATTAAAAAGTTTTTTTTTTTTTTTTTTTTTTTTTTTTTAAGTGTAAATTACATAAATCGTCCTTGTGGTTTGTATTATGAGAAGGAAAACCCAAACTACAAGTTTAGCCCTCACGTTAGTCTTTTTAATTCAACTGAGGTCCTTTTTAACGGTCGTTTGAAGTTGGGTCGAAATAGGGACAAGATCCGTAACTTTCTAAAAGCACAGGGACCAAACCCGCTTAGAAAAAGTACAGGGACAAGATCCGTAAAAACCAACAAACCACAAGGACCATTTAAGTAATTAACTCTTGTCTAAAAATACATTCAACTTGTCACTTTTTACTATTGTATGCATTGAATTTTTTTTCCCTGTATACACAAATTTTGTTAATTTTACTATTGTATACACAAACTTTGTTAATCTTACTATTTTATCAATACACAAACTTTGTTAAGCTTAATACTGTATCAATAATTAGTGTGCTTAATCACTACCACGTCATAAAACAGGCGTATTATTGATACAATAGTAAGATTAACAAAGTTTGTGTATACAATAAGAAGAAGAAAAAAAAAAATTCAATACATACAATAGTAAAAAATGATAAGTTGAATGTATTTTTAGACAATTTTCCCTTTTTAATTTCCAGTGTAAATATATATATATTGTCTTAGAAAGATCCATAACACTAACTTTAGCATTGGTATTTGGTTTTTCATGTTGCCGGTGGAGGTTTTATATATCGTATATCTGATTTGCATATGGTCAAGTTCATGGTGCGATTGTAACTCATTACTCATATATAGACGACCAACTAAAATTCTTATTAGTTACGTCACTTATATATATAGCAACACATATATGAACACTATAAAACACATATCAGTACCACACGTTAATAGAGGATGTGTAAACATAGCTGCTCGTATAAACATGCACGGATTATATTTTAAACAGAAATATTTATACATTGAAATTACAACTTAGGAGCTAATACACAAGGTGCACTATAACCTGCAACATACAAGATCGATTAACAATTATTATATGACATTTTCTTAATTTTATTTCATTATTTGAGCAGTTGTTTGAACATAGTTGAGATTGGCTAGAAAATCAATACGCATAATTTCCTTTAATTTAAACTTTGGGTTGATATTTGTGTTTAGCGAATGGACCAGCTGGTCAATTAACCAAAGTTAAATAGGAGCCGACATATATAGGGAATGAAAACGAGGGCCTGATTTTTTATTTTTCTTTCGTTAATTTTTGAACGATGTACCTGTATTTTACAAAAAAACATTATCGTGGTAGTCGAAAATGGATTTCTGCAACCATACTTTTATTCATTACGATTATGATTTTATATTTATGCTACTAATACATAAATCTTAATTAATTTTACGATAACAATTTTTGTAGTACGTAAGTACGTAACCCTACTTTTATTTAATAATATTGACTGTTAGTACATGGTGGTCTAGGTTTACTTTGACAAGAATATTGTCTTGCGAAAATAATTGAACAAGTCTTATATATGAAACGGAGAGTAATTACAAGTCTTCATGAAAATAATCCAATAAGAAATAGACTTTGAGTACGTTGTATTTGTTAAAATTTTCTTGTTTCAATAATATCTAGGTGGTTCAGGTTTACATCGACTTTGATACACATGTTTTGGAAAAGTATTCCACAAAAGACTTGTGACTTTGTGGAAAATAAGTTCGTTAAGTATACGTCTACCAAAATGAAAGTAAATGAAATGTTAGTTTTTTTGGGTGTTAGCCATAAAACAAAAAAGAGTTTATCATACATTATTTTTTTAGAGTTAATTACAAATTTTGTCCCTCCGGTTTACATCTTTTTACAACTTTCGTTCTTTAACTTTAATAATTACACCGCCCGTCCCTGTGATTGTCTATTTGTAACAGACCAGTCCTTTGACTAAACGGCTATTAGTGTCTCGTTGTTAAATCTTTGCATATAAGTGCATTTTGGTTAATTTCTTCCTTGTTGTGACAACCGGCAGTTTAGGGAGCTATTTTAAAAACCCGCATTTTAATATAAGTTCGTTTATAATTTTTATTTGAAATTTTCATTTCACAACGAACTTGTAAGACCTATGTTATGGATATTTTATTTAATGACGTTATGGAATTCGTGAATTATGTTCATAATTCATTTTTGATTATGTGATCGGTGATGTATATTTGAATTCTCACTTGGTACTACGTTGACTTTGGCACTAGGATTACCTAACATAGTTTTATGATTCGTCTTAACGAGTCCGTTATATATTTTAATTAATTACGAGAGGTTCTCGTGTGATATGGAAATTTTAAAATGAGTTCGGGTTCGGGCCACGTGTTTTTACATCTACCCACATTACCCGCTCAACCGTAATAATATCTCTATTATTACTATTATTATTATTACTCTTATTATTATTACTATTATTATTACCTTTCTTAAAAAAAAAAAAAAAAAAAAAAAAAAAGTTAATAAGGGTGTGTTTGCCCGGTTTTACCCACACACACAACACAACACAAACCCTCACTACTCTCTCTCTTCCTCTCATCTCCCACCCCCATCTCCTAACCCTAGCCGCCGCCTCTTTGGCCGGCCACCACCGTCACACCGCCACTCCCACATCAAAAATAACACCACCACATTAATCATCTCGTCGAGATCTTTCTTTTGAGCTATAACACGCGCCCTAACTCCCACATTAACATCAAATTCGAATCAAATTTTATCACGAATTCATCATCACTTCTTGTTATTTCTTGTGTACACTTCGATTGGGTATTATTTTGGAAGGTAGGACGAGTCTTGACTCGATTTATGGGCTTGAATCGTGACCGAAGGTCACGAATGGATGAGATTCGAATGGGTTTTTATGTTAAACGTGATATGATGATGGGTTTTGGGTGGAAAAACGTTTTCTAATGGTTTGGTATCCGGGTTGTTCTCGGGTTGGTTATGGTTGACTCGGAACCGAGAGCTAGGCTCTCGGCTTATTTTTGGTTCAAGCCTTGTGTGGCTTTGGTCGCATTAATGGTTGTAGCTTGGGTGTTTGTCGAAGGTTTTGACCTTCAGACCAAGCTAGCCGAGACCGTGTGGTCTCGGGGTTTTCATTTGGTGATCGTACACCACGTCGAGACTCATATTGGAGTTCTCGTTGGGTTGTGGTCGAGCCTTGAGCTCGAGTATTACTTGATTCGACTCTTGTGAGTCGCGGCACTTAGCCGTATGGTTGTTGATTTTACCGAGACCCTCATGGGTCGAATGGGTATTTTTGGAGTGCTCGTTGGAGCCTAAGTTGTTAACCTTGGATACTTGGTTCGAGCCTCTTGGCTCGTGATGTGACCGAGACTCAATTGAGTCGTATAGCCTCGGGTTCGGCTTGGTAAACCGACCCGGACTCTAACTTGGTTGATGTTATTTTTTTTTTGTGCTAATGGTGAACTACTTGTTATATTATTATTTCATATCATTGTTTTTGGTATATTGGTTGTTGTGGTATTATATTCTCGGCCGAATGCATTGGGTCGAATTGGTTATTGATTTTGGTAATTGAGAAGTTGTTGGCGATTGGTAAATGTGATATGAGGACCGGTTATGAGACGGTCGTTAGATGACGGAGATAGGTTAGTCGGGTACCGTAGTCGGACCTTATTGTTGTAGCCCGTGGTTGAGATTGTGATTGGACGGAGATTTATTATTTATGACTTTTCCTTATTGTTGGACTTGGACAATGAGCCGAGGGTCATGACTCGGACATATGACCATTTCGTATAACTCAATAACTATTAAATTTGAACGAGAATAATAAAACTCGTAATAATAATTATTAATAATATGAACGTTTATATGAAAGTATATACGTGAATAACGTATATATATAACTATATAAACACGTATATTAATAATAATAATAATAATCACGAGTCGTATTACAAATAATACGATTAGATATATATTAGGCTACGAAAGTGGCGTAATATTATTAAACGTATTATTATTATAAAAATTGTGTTATAAACGGGAAACTCCCGACAATTATGAAACATTTAATAAAAATGTCATTTCGAATATACAACGGATACATTTATTGAGTTAGGCGAAATTGTTGTCACTCGGGTCCAGGTAAGTTACTAATTGTGACATTCGTGTTGTCTCGGATATATGACGACTAATATAGACGTTCTCTATAAGTAAATAACCACTCAACCGTAAGGTTGAGCCGGGTTGTTTGGTTATACGAAACGAATATATTAGTGGGCATCGTATCCTACGACGCCCACAGGTTGTAGTATATGTAAAGTGTAATAGATTGCGAGTGTATATATCGGGAAATCTAGCCAATTTGACGATATATACGAGGAATTTATTAAACTATGATATATACTATATAGTAATTATGTGCTATGTGCTTTATATGTGCTTTAGATTGGGTGTAATCTTGGAACGGTATATTACGTAAATAAATATGAGGATTATCAAATCGACGGATTTGGTAAACTTTGACGATTTATTTAAATAATATATTGGGCTAATATTAGATCTATAGTTTATTATATGTTCTACGTGTGATCTTGTTGGTTTGTTTGGAGTCGACCCACCACCCGTATGGATACCAAACGCAAATACACCAAACTAATACGAAATGGATTTTCGGTAATAAAACGGATTCTCGTCCGGGTTTGGGAATATTGTATATTTGAGGAAATGATTTCTGAAAGAGTTAATATTGTTAGGTCGTGCCAAGTCCGTAGTTGCTGTGTCGTGAGTTATCATACATCTTATTGCTACCTACCTCGTCTTGCTATTTTCTGGACTTGAGGTGAGTCATAGCCCCACTTTTTACTCTTGAACTATGTTTTCAACGATTGGGGTGAGAAACGTGCAAATTATTTCATGTGGACTATTATCGCTTTTATATGCTTTCTAAACTTGCTATGCGTATGGACTAGGATATATTGTCAACTTTAGTCACATAGTTTTGTGTGTACTATTCAAGGTTGGCTTATTTGGTTATTGATGGATTGTCAGCTTTAGTCACATAGTTTGGTGTGTACTATTCAAGGTTGGCTTATTTGGATTGTCAGCTTTAGTCACATAGTTTCGTGTGTACTATTCAAGGTTGACTTATTTAGATACTGTAGTGTGCACCTATAGGTTATTAATACTTCGGAGGTTATCCAAGTATTTATTGGTATTGCGGGGGTTACCCGAATATCTATGTGGTTACGGAAGGGTATCCGTGTGTTTTGGTTATTGCGGAAGGGTTTCCGTGTGTTATGTTGAGAGCGGAGGGTATCCGCAGGCTTTTAGAGAATCCTTAGTCTAGCTAGCAAGCGTTTTGCGTATATGTCCACTATATTATTAGTTGAATTTAAACCTATGATCTCACCAGCGAAAGCTGACTTTTAGCACGTTTTCTCAGGTAATTAAGTGTTGAGGTGCATGCTTGGATTGGAAGGCTCGGCTGAGGCACGCGGTTATGGATCTATATTTTCTGAACTCTGATAATTAAATTTGGACCTATTGTTATTTATTTTGGGCCTGACTCTGAATGATGTTGGGATAAATGTAAACCTTAAAACCCCGTTTTGGTTGTGTTTTTACCATGTTTACTTTATCTCGTTCTATATTGTCTTGTGTTGGATACCAATCCCCGTAGCACCCCGAAAGCTTGTTGAGTCTTCCGCTGTATCAAATTTTGGGGGTGTTACAAATTGGTATCAGAGCCAAGGTTATAGAGAACTAGGTAAATAAACGCCTAAACTATAACCGTATTTTTATAGAAAATGATCCTTGACTACCGCCCGCCAGCCCGCCAAGCCGAAGCATCTTCTATTATTTGAGGTATTATGAGATATTTGAGATGATTTGAGGTTTATGGATTTTAGTAATAAGATGGCGTTCTCGAGGATTTATATGGTCTATATGTTTTATAAACATTTTTAGGAATGCGGTGTTTGAAATTCTTTTATTGAGATTATATATAGAATTATTTGATGAGTATGTTTGGTATGGTATTATGAGTTGTGATTTAAGTTGTTTTGAAACACTTACACCTACCCTACGCCGTTGTCACAGACTATGGCCTCCCATATGCCCGATGTCGTCGAGGACATTCTTACTGCACCGGTTTTACCTGCACAGTTCATTATGGCATCTGATGATCCTTACCAGATGGCCATGACTCCAGCTACTTTATCACAGGCAGCTTCTACTTCAGCACTACCTGCTGCATCTACGCAGGGACCCTCATCTTCTTTAGGGCTCCCTGGTACATCGAGGCAGCTTACTCTTCATCAGGCTTTGGCTCGTGTGGCACCACGCTTTGCCCACCGAGCTACGGCACGCATGTCGGTACGCCCTACTCCATCACCTTTATAGATTGATGCTCATTCTCTTCTGTCTGAGGCGCCACCCACATCATTGCGTCGTCGTCCTAGATCACCTACTACATCTCCACATGGTTCACTTAGTAGGAGACGACGAGTGATGAGGTACTCTTCCGATGAGGAGGAGGAGTACGAGGGTGAGGATGAGGCTGATGACCCTGAGCGGGAGGATGACCCTCAGGAGGCTGAGCATGGTGATGATGATGACCCTGAGGAGGAGGATGACCCTCAGGAGGATGAGATGCCTGATGATGATGATGATGAGTTAGCACCACCAGCTCAGGCTGAGGAGCCTGATTCACCTGTACACCCGATTGAGCCCGATTCACCTGATCATCCGTTCTTGTTTGAGTTGCCACCTGGTAGTCCCGTTGAGTCGGATGCATCTTCTGAGGTTTCTGCTGAGCATGCAGAGTTGGGTGAGGTTGGCAGGTTGTGGGCTCGGATTACTGAGCTTAGTGACAGAGTTGCACGTGTATCTGATCGACTTGAGAGAGTTATTGGAGAGTTTTTAGCAGATTTGAGAGTTGATTTGACTGTCGTTGTGGGCAGGACTACTGAGCTGAGGAGAGTTATGATGGATGTCCACGAGCATATCGATAGTTTGCAGCGAGGATTTGTTACTGCTCGTGAGGCCGACCGCAAGCTTTGGCAAAGGAATGCCGAGCTAGAGAAGGAGGTGGCTGACCTCAAGAGAGACCGAGACACCCATAGCGTGGAGTTAGGATCGTTATGGAGGGATCTTGATGGCTTGAGGTAGGAGTTGAGGATTCTCCGTCAGCCACGTGGCTAGTTGTTTGAGTTATATTATCTTGTTGCTTTCTTAGCCGAGGAGTGTTCGGTTAGAAAAGCTAGTTATCATATTTTGATGTATTTGGTTCAGTATTCGTCTCTTTTGGAACGATTAGTATGTTTTGTGTTATCCGTTAGTTGGAACGATGTTAAATCGCTATTGTATGGTTGATGGTTCTTAGTATATGGTATTATGTGATTTTGGGTGTTATGGAAATTGAGTCCTTATTCGCTTATTATTACATAGCGTGTCGTTGCCATTCTTTCTATGACTTGATTTCGTTGAGATGTTTTGTTGAGCATGTCGATAAGTTCTAATGGAGATTCATGAACTTGTGTGATGTTACAGATCAATGGCACCCCGTCGAAACCCTGTTAGGTCTACCAGGACTGGTCCTGCTGTGACTACTCCTACTCCTGCTCGTCGAGGTCGTCGACCTACTCGAAATGTTGAAACCCCTACTCCTGACAACTTGGACACCACTAACCGTAACAACAGGAATCAAAATGTTGATGTTCAGGGAGACAATGGTCATGTTCCACTTAACGCACCTACTGTGGATCAAGCAATGATCAACCAACTCGTGGAGCAAAGAGTTGCTGAACTACTCGCTGAGTCAAATCATTCCAACAATTCTGCTGGAACTTTTCCGCCTGTTCGTGCTAATGGATGTCAATACAAGGAATTCAAGATTTGTGGACCCATTGAGTTTGGTGGAAATGAAGGAGTGGTTTACTTAGTCAGATGGATTGAGAAGACTGAGTCAGTGTTTAATGTCAGTGGGTGTGCGGAGAATGCGAAGGTAAAGTTTGCTTCTTTTACTTTCAAGGATGAAGCTTTGACTTGGTGGAACAACTACCGAAATGCAGTTGGGAGTGATGTAGCATATGCTATGACTTGGGAGCAATTTAAGTCCTTGTTGATTCAGACTTATTGCCCAAGGAATGAGGTCAAGAAGCTAGAGATTGAGTTTTGGAACCACAAGGTGAAAGGTAATGATATGGCGACTTACAATCGTCGTTACCAGGAGTTAGCCTTGTTGTGCCCTGATATGGTAAAAACCGAGACTCAAAAGATTGAGAGGTATACTGATGGATTGCCTGTAGCTACGAGGAATGATGTAATTTCTGCTAGGCCTACAAACATCCATGAGGCAATCACAATTGCTCAACAACTTATGGATTCGTTGGAATTAGAAGAAGCTGATAAGGAGAAGAATGGAAAGAGAAAGAGAGACCGTCACTCTAAGAGTAATGATCACCGAAGCAAGAGACAAGCTAAGGCTTATGCTATTGGGAATGGAGATAAGAAGAATCAGAACGGTGATGCACCCAAGTGTGATCGTTGCCATCAGCATCACACTGGATGGTGTAGAGTGAAATGCCAGAATTGCTCAAAGAAAGGACACACAGCTAGGGACTGTAGAGCTCGACCTCTTGCTATGGTTCAAGCTGCTCCTGAAATGAGAAACAAGGCAGATGTCACCTGTTATGGGTGTGGAAAGAAGGGACACTATAGGAATGAGTGTAGAGAATCGCGGAACCGTGGAAATCAAGGCTCGGGTGGTAATGGGTACAATTATGGAAACCGTGGAGCTGGAGGAAATCGTGGACGACAAGATAATGGGGACCAACGTGTGGAAGCTGGAGCTGCCCAAGGAAGAGTGTATGCACTCGGGAACGAGAGAGGAGAAGATCCGAACGTCGTTACTGGTACGTTCCTTCTCAATAATCGTTATGCTTCCATACTGTTTGATACTGGTGCCGATAGGAGTTTTGTGTCCACTACATTTGCACCCTTACTAGAAAAACCCCCGATGGCCTTAGGAATTGGATATGATATTGAGTTAGCTAATGGAAACATAGAAAGGATTAATACCATCATTCGCGGTTGTACGTTAAATTTCTTGAACCACCCTTTCAACATAGATCTTCTACCCGTCACGTTAGGAAGTTTTGATGTAATCATTGGTATGGATTGGTTGTCGAAGTATCGTGCTCACATACTTTGCGACGAGAAGATCGTGCGTGTACCATACGGAAAGGAGGTCCTAAATATATTAGGAGACCGAAAGGATCTTAGGAACCCATCCCGATTAGCAGTGATTTCTTGCACTAAGTTACCGAAGCTAATGGAGAAGGGATGTTATCTTTTCTTAGCTCAAATTTCTGAGAAGGGAGAGACGAAGAAAAAGGAAAGGTGCATTGGAGATGTGCCTATAATTCGTGATTTTCCTGATGTGTTTCCCGATGATTTGCCGGGAATCCCACCGACTAGACAAGTGGAGTTTCATATTGAGTTGATACCTGGTGCTGCACCCGTAGCACGAGCACCTTATCGTCTTGCACCTACCGAACTGGAAGAGTTGTCAAAACAATTGGCGGAGTTAGCCGAAAAGGGATTCATAAGACCAAGTTCTTCACCTTGGGGAGCCCCAGTCTTATTTGTGAAGAAGAAGGATGGATCGTTTCGTATGTATATTGATTATAGAGAGTTGAATAAGTTAACGGTGAAGAATCGATACCCGTTACCTAGGATCGATGACTTGTTCGATCAGCTTCAAGGATCGAGTGTGTATTCGAAGATCGATTTGAGATCGGGATATCATCAACTTCGAGTTCGTGAGGAGGATATTCCGAAAACGGCTTTCAGAACCCGTTACGGGCATTACGAGTTTCAGGTGATGCCGTTTGGGTTGACTAACGCACCAGCAATATTCATGGATCTCATGAATCGTGTGTGTAAGCCATATTTGGATAAGTTCGTGATTGTATTCATCGATGACATTCTGATTTATTCAAAGAGTGAGAGAGAGCATGAGGAGCACTTAAGACTCATTTTGGAATTGCTCAGGAAGGAGAAACTTTATGCCAAGTTTTCGAAATGCGAATTTTGGATTCCGACAGTACAATTTTTGGGTCATGTGATTGACAGACAAGGAGTCCATGTGGATCCTGCTAAGATAGAGGCGATAAAAGATTGGGCTGCACCTACAACCCCAACCGAAGTTCGTCAATTTTTGGGTTTAGCTGGTTATTACCGAAGATTCATCAAGGGATTTTCGAAGATAGCTAAACCATTGACCAAATTGACTCAAAAGAGTGTTACGTATGAATGGGGAGATAAAGAAGAGGAAGCGTTTCAATTGCTTAAGAAAATGTTGTGTAGTGCTCCTATCTTAGCATTACCAGAAGGTAACGAGGATTTCGTCGTCTATTGTGACGCCTCACATAAAGGTTTAGGAGCCGTGTTAATGCAACGAGAGAAAGTGATAGCTTATGCTTCCCGACAGCTCAAAAAGCATGAGAAAAACTACACTACCCATGATTTGGAACTCGGTGCTGTGGTTTTTGCTTTAAGAATATGGAGACATTACTTGTACGGAACCAAGTGTGTTGTGTTTACCGACCACAAAAGTCTACAACACATCTTGAATCAAAAAGAGCTCAACGTGAGACAACGACGTTGGATCGAGTTGCTAAGCGATTATGATTGTGAAATTCGCTACCATCCTGGTAAAGCAAACGTTGTTGCTGATGCTCTTAGTCGAAAGGAAAGAGTACCACCATTACGAGTTAGGTCATTGGGAATGACTATCGTATCGCCATTACCATCTCAAATACTCGAAGCTCAAACGGAAGCGTTGAAAGCAGAAAATAGATCTGCCGAGAACATATTTGGGATGGCTGATAATGAGAAAGGATTTGTTGAGCGTTCGGATGGATTATTATGTTTTGGAGATCGGATTTGGGTACCGTTATATGGAGAAATTCGAGAAGTGATTATGCATGAGTCGCATAAGTCAAAGTACTCCATTCACCCTGGTTCCGATAAAATGTACCAAGATCTTAAGAAGTTCTATTGGTGGCCAAATATGAAGGCAGATATAGCATCGTACGTTAGTAAGTGCTTGACATGCGCCAAGGTTAAGGCTGAACACCAGAGACCGTCAGGACTACTAACGCAACCAGAACTTCCAGTCTGGAAATGGGAGCGGATTACTATGGACTTCATTACCAAATTACCGAGGACAGCTAGCGGTTGTGACGCTATCTGGGTAATTGTGGATCGTCTGACGAAGTCTGCTCATTTCTTAGCTATTAGTGAAGATGATAGTGTGGATAAGCTTGCAAGGTTATATGTGAAGGAAATTATTTCGCGTCATGGAGTCCCGATATCTATTATTTCGGATCGTGATAGTCGTTTTACGTCAGCTTTGTGGCGATCACTTCAAACGGCTTTGGGGACAAGGCTTGATATGAGTACTGCATATCATCCCCAAACCGATGGTCAAAGTGAGAGGACCATTCAGACGCTAGAGGATATGCTTCGTGCATGCATCATAGACTTTGGTAAAGGATGGGAGAAGTATTTGCCCCTTGCGGAATTCTCCTATAATAACAGCTACCACACAAGTCTTAAGGCTGCACCATTCGAAGCTTTGTATGGCAGAAAGTGTCGTTCGCCTATTGGTTGGGCAGAAGTTGGAGATAGTCAACTTACAGGCCCTGAGCTTATTTTGGAAACTACCGAGAAAGTAACTCAGATTCGTGATCGGTTGCAAGCCGCCAGAGATAGGCAGAAGAGCTACGCTGATCAGAGACGTAAACCTTTAGAGTTCCAGGTTGGAGACAAAGTGATGCTGAAAGTCTCACCTTGGAAAGGTGTAATACGTTTCGGGAAACGTGGTAAACTCAACCCACGCTACATTGGACCATTCTTGATCTTAGAAAGAATTGGGCCCGTGGCTTATAGGTTGGAATTACCGTCTGAACTGAGCAAAGTTCACGACGTGTTTCACGTGAGTAATTTGAAGAAATGTCTTTCTGATGAAATGCCCGTCATTCCAATGAGGGACATTCGTGTTGATGAGAAACTGAATTTCGTGGAGGAACCGATCGAGATTTTAGATCGTGAAGTTAAACGACTCAAGAGGAGTCGCATTCCGCTCGTCAAGGTTCGTTGGAATTCCCGACATGGACCAGAATATACGTGGGAACGTGAGGACGAGTTCAGGAAGAAATATCCGAAGCTTTTCACTTCGTAGATGAAAATTTTTTCCGAGTGAAACCCGGGACGGGTTTCCTTCTGAGACGGGGAGGATGTGACAACCGGCAGTTTAGGGAGCTATTTTAAAAACCCGCATTTCAATATAAGTTCGTTTATAATTTTTATTTGAAATTTTCATTTCACAACGAACTTGTAAGACATAAATCTTAATTTTTATTTGAAATTTTCGTTTATAATTTTTATTTGAAATTTTCATTTCTGCAACCATACTTTTATTCATTACGATTATGATTTTATATTTATGCTACTAATACATAAATCTTAATTAATTTTTACGATAACAATTTTTGTAGTACGTAAGTACGTAACCCTACTTTTATTTAATAATATTGACTGTTAGTACATGGTGATCTAGGTTTACTTTGACAAGAATATTGTCTTGCGAAAATAATTGAACAAGTCTTATATATGAAACGGAGAGTAATTACAAGTCTTCATGAAAATAATCCAATAAGACATAGACTTTGAGTACGTTGTATTTGTTAAAATTTTCTTGTTTCAATAATATCTAGGTGGTTCAGGTTTACATCGACTTTGATACACATGTTTTGGAAAAGTATTCCACAAAAGACTTGTGACTTTGTGGAAAATAAGTTCGTTAAGTATACGTCTACCAAAATGAAAGTAAATGAAATGTTAGTTTTTTTGGGTGTTAGCCATAAAACAAAAAAGAGTTTATCATACATTATTTTTTTAGAGTTAATTACAAATTTTGTCCCTCCGGTTTACATCTTTTTACAACTTTCGTTCTTTAACTTTAATAATTACACCGCCCGTCCCTGTGATTGTCTATTTGTAACAGACCAGTCCTTTGACTAAACGGCTATTAGTGTCTCGTTGTTAAATCTTTGCATATAAGTGCATTTTGGTTAATTTCTTCCTTGTTGTGACAACCGGCAGTTTAGGGAGCTATTTTAAAAACCCGCATTTTAATATAAGTTCGTTTATAATTTTTATTTGAAATTTTCATTTCACAACGAACTTGTAAGACCTATGTTATGGATATTTTATTTAATGACGTTATGGAATTCGTGAATTATGTTCATAATTCATTTTTGATTATGTGATCGGTGATGTATATTTGAATTCTCACTTGGTACTACGTTGACTTTGGCACTAGGATTACCTAACATAGTTTTATGATTCGTCTTAACGAGTCCGTTATATATTTTAATTAATTACGAGAGGTTCTCGTGTGATATGGAAATTTTAAAATGAGTTCGGGTTCGGGCCACGTGTTTTTACATCTACCCACATTACCCGCTCAACCGTAATAATATCTCTATTATTACTATTATTATTATTACTCTTATTATTATTACTATTATTATTACCTTTCTTAAAAAAAAAAAAAAAAAAAAAAAAAGTTAATAAGGGTGTGTTTGCCCGGTTTTACCCACACACACAACACAACACAAACCCTCACTACTCTCTCTCTTCCTCTCATCTCCCACCCCCATCTCCTAACCCTAGCCGCCGCCTCTTTGGCCGGCCACCACCGTCACACCGCCACTCCCACATCAAAAATAACACCACCACATTAATCATCTCGTCGAGATCTTTCTTTTGAGCTATAACACGCGCCCTAACTCCCACATTAACATCAAATTCGAATCAAATTTTATCACGAATTCATCATCACTTCTTGTTATTTCTTGTGTACACTTCGATTGGGTATTATTTTGGAAGGTAGGACGAGTCTTGACTCGATTTATGGGCTTGAATCGTGACCGAAGGTCACGAATGGATGAGATTCGAATGGGTTTTTATGTTAAACGTGATATGATGATGGGTTTTGGGTGGAAAAACGTTTTCTAATGGTTTGGTATCCGGGTTGTTCTCGGGTTGGTTATGGTTGACTCGGAACTGAGAGCTAGGCTCTCGGCTTATTTTTGGTTCAAGCCTTGTGTGGCTTTGGTCGCATTAATGGTTGTAGCTTGGGTGTTTGTCGAAGGTTTTGACCTTCAGACCAAGCTAGCCGAGACTGTGTGGTCTCGGGGTTTTCATTTGGTGATCGTACACCACGTCGAGACTCATATTGGAGTTCTCGTTGGGTTGTGGTCGAGCCTTGAGCTCGAGTATTACTTGATTCGACTCTTGTGAGTCGCGGCACTTAGCCGTATGGTTGTTGATTTTACCGAGACCCTCATGGGTCGAATGGGTATTTTTGGAGTGCTCGTTGGAGCCTAAGTTGTTAACCTTGGATACTTGGTTCGAGCCTCTTGGCTCGTGATGTGACCGAGACTCAATTGAGTCGTATAGCCTCGGGTTCGGCTTGGTAAACCGACCCGGACTCTAACTTGGTTGATGTTATTTTTTTTTTGTGCTAATGGTGAACTACTTGTTATATTATTATTTCATATCATTGTTTTTGGTATATTGGTTGTTGTGGTATTATATTCTCGGCCGAATGCATTGGGTCGAATTGGTTATTGATTTTGGTAATTGAGAAGTTGTTGGCGATTGGTAAATGTGATATGAGGACCGGTTATGAGACGGTCGTTAGATGACGGAGATAGGTTAGTCGGGTACCGTAGTCGGACCTTATTGTTGTAGCCCGTGGTTGAGATTGTGATTGGACGGAGATTTATTATTTATGACTTTTCCTTATTGTTGGACTTGGACAATGAGCCGAGGGTCATGACTCGGACATATGACCATTTCGTATAACTCAATAACTATTAAACTTGAACGAGAATAATAAAACTCGTAATAATAATTATTAATAATATGAACGTTTATATGAAAGTATATACGTGAATAACGTATATATATAACTATATAAACGTGTATATTAATAATAATAATAATAATCACGAGTCGTATTACAAATAATACGATTAGATATATATTAGGCTACGAAAGTGGCGTAATATTATTAAACGTATTATTATTATAAAAATTGTGTTATAAACGGGAAACTCCCGGCAATTATGAAACATTTAATAAAAATGTCATTTCGAATATACAACGGATACATTTATTGAGTTAGGCGAAATTGTTGTCACTTGGGTCCAGGTAAGTTACTAATTGTGACATTCGTGTTGTCTCGGATATATGACGACTAATATAGACGTTCTCTATAAGTAAATAACCACTCAACCGTAAGGTTGAGCCGGGTTGTTTGGTTATACGAAACGAATATATTAGTGGGCATCGTATCCTACGACGCCCACAGGTTGTAGTATATGTAAAGTGTAATAGATTGCGAGTGTATATATCGGGAAATCTAGCCAATTTGACGATATATACGAGGAATTTATTAAACTATGATATATACTATATAGTAATTATGTGCTATGTGCTTTATATGTGCTTTAGATTGGGTGTAATCTTGGAACGGTATATTACGTAAATAAATATGAGGATTATCAAATCGACGGATTTGGTAAACTTTGACGATTTATTTAAATAATATATTGGGCTAATATTAGATCTATAGTTTATTATATGTTCTACGTGTGATCTTGTTGGTTTGTTTGGAGTCGACCCACCACCCGTATGGATACCAAACGCAAATACACCAAACTAATACGAAATGGATTTTCGGTAATAAAACGGATTCTCGTCCGGGTTTGGGAATATTGTATATTTGAGGAAATGATTTCTGAAAGAGTTAATATTGTTAGGTCGTGCCAAGTCCGTAGTTGCTGTGTCGTGAGTTATCATACATCTTATTGCTACCTACCTCGTCTTGCTATTTTCTGGACTTGAGGTGAGTCATAGCCCCACTTTTTACTCTTGAACTATGTTTTCAACGATTGGGGTGAGAAACGTGCAAATTATTTCATGTGGACTATTATCGCTTTTATATGCTTTCTAAACTTGCTATGCGTATGGACTAGGATATATTGTCAACTTTAGTCACATAGTTTTGTGTGTACTATTCAAGGTTGGCTTATTTGGTTATTGATGGATTGTCAGCTTTAGTCACATAGTTTGGTGTGTACTATTCAAGGTTGGCTTATTTGGATTGTCAGCTTTAGTCACATAGTTTCGTGTGTACTATTCAAGGTTGACTTATTTAGATACTGTAGTGTGCACCTATAGGTTATTAATACTTCGGAGGTTATCCAAGTATTTATTGGTATTGCGGGGGTTACCCGAATATCTATGTGGTTACGGAAGGGTATCCGTGTGTTTTGGTTATTGCGGAAGGGTTTCCGTGTGTTATGTTGAGAGCGGAGGGTATCCGCAGGCTTTTAGAGAATCCTTAGTCTAGCTAGCAAGCGTTTTGCGTATATGTCCACTATATTATTAGTTGAATTTAAACCTATGATCTCACCAGCGAAAGCTGACTTTTAGCACGTTTTCTCAGGTAATTAAGTGTTGAGGTGCATGCTTGGATTGGAAGGCTCGGCTGAGGCACGCGGTTATGGATCTATATTTTCTGAACTCTGATAATTAAATTTGGACCTATTGTTATTTATTTTGGGCCTGACTCTGAATGATGTTGGGATAAATGTAAACCTTAAAACCCCGTTTTGGTTGTGTTTTTACCATGTTTACTTTATCTCGTTCTATATTGTCTTGTGTTGGATACCAATCCCCGTAGCACCCCGAAAGCTTGTTGAGTCTTCCGCTGTATCAAATTTTGGGGGTGTTACACTTGTCATCTTTAACCTCCACTTTTTCAAACTTTTTCACTTTTCTTTTTATAATTTCAAAAACACAAATAAATGTATGTATCTTCAACTTGGAATCTTTTTAAAAAAATTTCATGTTTGTCACTATAATGAAACACAAACACGTTTTTGCAGAATTACTATAAACACAATATTTCTATCCTTATGCTCAAAATTACTATAAACAAAATAAAGTTCGTCTTTTGTACATGATTGGTGTTTGATGAAGGTGTTCACCAAGTGTTTGATGAACAATTGAGCGAATAAAGAGTAGAAAGATCGTCTAATACTATAACGGTCAATTTCATGGTGCAATTACGATTAATAGACTACCTAAGACTCTCAATGAGTTATATTACCAACAATCTTACATACACGCCATCAACACATAACTACTTGCAATGTACACACTGCAAGAAAAATGCTTTTTGGCGACACTCGTACGACATATTTAGCGATGTATGTGAAGCTTGCAACACAACTAGCGACTTTAGGTGGTAGGTCGCCATATACGAGTCGCAAATTTTTGTGACTTAGTCTACCTCGATGCTAAAATTTGCGCAACTATATCAACTTCTTAATATGTCGCTAAAGAATATCGACTATATAATTATAAGTCGCAATTTCTAAGAAACATCGCTAACTAAGTCACCATCACTATTCTCGATAGAAGTCGCTACTAGTGTTGCAATTTAGGTCTTTTGTGTATGTTACTGTTCACCGGCCATATTGCCCTGGTCACTATTCGGAAATGAAATACAATAATAACAATAATGATAATAAGAACTCATCAACAATTATCAACAATAATGAACACAAAGGCTTGCCAAATTTTCATAAAAAACAAAGAACGGTTTGACAAGCGGTTCGTTGGGTACAACTTCTCTCATTTCAAATGTTATATATGATTTGGAATGCTAGAAATAAGAGAGTTTTTGAAAATAAAGCTTTTAATATGTCGACAATTTGTGATGAGGTACAAGTTCTCTCATTTCATTGTATCTTTAATAGAGCAAAGAAATCTATTTCATCATGGATAGAGTGGTGTTCGGACCCGATCAAGGCTTGCAAATTCTAAATTTCTTTGTGTTGTTGTGGTGTCAGTCTGCAAGTTTGCAATCTGTGTGGTCAAAGTCTCTCTAAATATCATATATTTAGTTATAGTGAGTGACTTTATGTGTATATATAGTGGGCCATGCCTTTTATATTGTGTCAAATGATGACAGAAGTTGGAGGGATATGGTTCATTATGTGTATTGCTTTAGTATTTTGGATCATGGGTTCATGATAATGCGGCTTGTCTCATGAATATAAGTTTGTTATTGTGTATTGCCAGATAGAGGGGTTGTTTGTTTTCTGTAACTCTGGGTCTTTGCTTCCTCAATTTTCTTGATTGAGGAGTTGGGATGCCATTTTGATGTACTAGTTTGGATCGTTGTTGTTAATATATGTCTTTTTGCCTTTAAAAAAAAAATAAAATAAAAAAAAGAACATCATCAACAACTTGAAATGTATAACAAATGAATGTTTTTTTTTCCATATAATTACAACACTACAAGAATATTACAAAACAAAACAAGAAAGTTAAAGTGACAATTATTCTTGTGATGAGAAAATGCAATAAAAAACATCTAACACCGTCATCAGAGCTTGATCGGGTAGCCACAATGACCTAACCAATCTGACATGTGCTTTTAAGAAACCTGCAACCCAAACCCATTTAATCTTACCGGATAACAAGAAAAACAAAAATGAACCGTATATTGATAAGTCTTACTTAAGGTGACATTAGATCGAGTTAGTACCACTAGGAATACTTGCACCGCTGACCTTTGAGTGTTTATGACAATATAGAACATGAAATGAGACGATTTATAAACATTAGTCGTCTACATATTTAACTGGGCATGAAGAACTTAATCACGGCTAGAAATAGGACGAAATTGTGTTGCTGTCCTACTTTCTGCAGGTTAACGCATCTTACTTGTTCAACCCTCCTGTATCATGGTTAATAAGTCAAACATTTTAATATCAACAAATAGCTAAAGCAAATTACTACTGTGATAAGTCGTTGAATTTGCAAGTATGGTCCTGCTTACCACTTTGTTAAAGAGAGATATAATGTGGTTCAAGCGTACCTAAAGCATCATATAGCAGAAGGCAGAGTTTGGATCAAAGTTATACCTCTGGCTAAAGTGATAGAGAGGAAAGGCAATACTTCCATAGCTTTTGTAACTGAAGCTCATCTTCCCTATGGAATCGAAAATATATATATTTAGGAACGACAACGAATATAACTTCAAACATGATTACAGCCAGATGTTATGTTCTTACTCACTCTTGTTGTAGTTTCTGAAGTTCTCTTTCTCTTCTTCTTCAATCTTGGTAATGTTAACCCTCTATAATTGTGAGAAAATAGCATAAATCATTAGGCATATGTGCAAGTCATAAGCAGAGTGAGCCGTATAGCAGTATTCAAATCAATCATTCACCTTCTCAACATACAGCTAACTTGTCATGAGCCCAAACATTTCCATTTTGAAGGCAGTCTCAAGAATCTGATCAATAAAGTTCAGAAGCACAATATCTCATGAGTAACCCGTCAAAAATATATAACGCAAAATATAGCTCTTAAAGACATTACATCCTTCAACCAGGATTCGTTTAGCACATAGTTTTAATGTTACCAGACTACAATTCCGCAATGATTAATCATCAATGGAGCACAACTTCCATAAAGTCAATCCTTAAACAACCGACAAGGTTTTTAACATGATTTATAACAGCGTTCCTACTGAAGCTAAACATGGAAGACTTGGCAAATTGAACTAGACCTTAAACTTGCGAATACGCAAGCCATCCCAAAGCCTATTCATGAATCAGCAATTCTCAGCAAGATAGACATCCAACATTCTACTCTTAGACGTTCTTCTATAACATAGCAAGGTGATTAAAAATTCTTTTAGCTGGGTTCTAAGGAGGTGTGCAAGTTCACCAAGTTCCACAATGCATTTTTCCCAACATGTAAGCCATTCAGAAACTCTATCATACCTTTTACATTTTCAGGTTACTTCCTCTGAATTTGAGCATGTAGCCAGCAAAGTGTTACGATTACATACATTTGACATTGGGCTCAAAACATAAGATGGCTACACCTTGTGTGAAATAAAGGAAGCAACGTTGTTATTTTACTATGTTGCTATTTTTTATGATAAATCCCTTTTTACCCTTAATTATTATTATCATCTAAGGTTTCCAAACCAATAGGTAAGGGTAAAATAGGCTGTTGACTATTGAAAATCCGCATTAAATGCACATATCTTAACTTGTGTCTTTTTTGTTGGTGGAAAGATATCTTGGGACAGACAGAGTAAATATCAAATAAAAGATTGTGTATAAGAGAATAATATAAATAACAAATCAACTCACAGGATAAGATAGCGCTTAAGCATCTCCATCATAGATGGGTTGTCAGCTTGGCAATTAAAGAACTCATCATAATATAAGTTTGGAAAAGCCCAATGTATACCAGCAATCATAAGTTTCATTCACCTATGAAAAAAAAGAAAAAGAAAAATTAAATATGAACAATTGTTGTCCATGAAACAACAGAAATAAGTGAATAACATACCTATATTTTTTAGCATATGGTAACATTCTGTACAAACTTATAATAGAATGAGTTTCAATGTTCACAAATCATGTGAAATAACAAGTCATCAAGAATACCTTGAATTTTTCTTTAGCCAACCATGCACCATTAAAAGTGGGTCTGCAATCAGGCATCACTCAGTGGATTCTTAAATGCAATGCAGTCATGAACATCTACCAATATCTAGCAGTAGAGTTGAGAATACAAGCGAGCGGGCGGGTGGGCCAGTTGGGTAATGGGTCAAAAAGATCTGATTTGAAACTGGTCACTGTTTCAGTATGAAGGAAACGGGCCAGATCTGATTGGGATGACCCACAAACACTTTCTGGTCCACTTTTAGAGTGTTTAATAAACAATTAATGCTTAAATTATGATTACAAAACAACGTCATTACAATAATATGATAAAGTTTCGAATAACACAATTGAGGAGATGATAATGATACTTAAGGGATGTATACAGAACGTTATTTTTAATTAGTAAAATTTACATTAAAGTATTCATTTTTCATACAGATACAATCTATGTTTAAAAGACATGTAGATTGCAAACACTAAAGACCAGGATCAACGCTAGTCCTGTTTGAACTTAGAAGTTCGATCCATCTAACAGCAAGAGTAAAAGTGTCACTGTTTCTATAATCGAGGTAATGGCAATACCCTCCCAAGGACCCAAAAAATCATAGTATTCAGCCTTGACTTGCCGGAGATAATGGCATGGGAGACCAACACACACGATCTACAAGGTCAAATCCCATTAGCTAAAACAGTGACTCTCGCATATCACCACCTATAAGTACACCGGCTCCAACAACCACAACTATGCTCTAAACTCATTCCTAACACAAACCTCACATTATCCTCAACTGATCCACGTCCTGAACAACCCCATTCACCACCAAACACCACCTACCATGGTTTCAAGTTCCAACCATCATTATAAGGTGACACATAAAACACACAAAACAAAGAAAAATTCCAATTCGAATTAACAAACAATCTAACACAAATCAGGCAAACATGACTACAGTATATCGAACTTCATCTTTAAAAGTGGTTATTTGGTCATAACACAGACATCCTAGGACAACAATTACAATCTTTGCCATTTACCACAGAAAACCAACTACAGCAATTTCAACCACCATTATCACAAGGTAGTGTGCACGCAAACTCGCAAACGCGCATGCACCTAAAACCCTAACAAAAATGTAATACTACCTAGCAAACAATAGTTTACCTTAAGATGAATAAAAGTTATATGTTTAGGTCAGGCATTATATCGAACAGTTAGTGTGCATGTAAGCAATTTTACCATCAAAAGTTGACTTGGGCTAAGTCAATCCGGAAAGTTTAGTTTACATAACTCGTTTTTTATGATTTATGTGACACTAAGTTTATAAGGATAAAATGAATTGTTTATGATGTAAACGGGGTCATGCTCTTTTTCACCCTGAGTTAGAGACAAAGGCATGCCCTAGTGCATATGATTGTGTTTAGGTGAAATCAACTATTTTCAATTTACATTGGACATGCATGTGTGCTAATCATATTTTCTTTCATCCAGTAAAATGTACACCTCTCATATACCAAAGACAATTTAATCAAATGTTTAAGTAATTCACAATGCTTGTTTGTAATATAATATTTTATTTTTTAAGTTTCGAAAGGACTTTTATTTTATTTTTTTAATTTACGACACACTAAGGTGACACATTTTTATGTCTAAAATGATGGTTTTATTAGATATTGTAGGCATTGGGCCTAAACTAACTTACCAAGAGTCCAAGATGACCTTTTTGGTCTACACTTTTTGTAAAGATGAACAAAGAGCTTTGCATATAATACGTACATAATATATTGGTATGTGTATGCGTACTGTTTTTGTTTGACAAGTTTGTTAGCCGAGGTTTGTTAATTATTTTTAGTTAAAGGCAAACTCATATAAATGTATAATCTCATATAAATACAAAACCCCACTTTTGTTTTGACATGACCTGAACCACAACTTACTGGTAACAAACATAATCACATCACAGATGATGCTAATATTGGCCAAAGCCATACATCAATATTCAATAGTTATCTCATGAATCTTATTTTCTAGTTAAATAAAATAAGCCCAAGATTATACAATTGTAAAGAAGTTTCAGACAAGCCCAAAGCTTTCAACAAAAGGGCCCAATATCTCCTCTTAAACTTAGGATATGAAGAATCCAAAATATAGTTCATCATATAACAAGTCTTTATTTAGACTACTATTCAGCAATTTTATTATCTTTTTCTTCTATTACATAGGAAACTAAACACAAATCTGTGGCATCTCCAACTATGTTTATTCCAGTAACTACAAGTATAGAGGAAAAACATAATATTTACTTCAAATTTTACAAACATAAAGTCTGATGCAAATGTTATTCTCGTCATGAATCATATAGATTTGATTTTGCGCGCTACAAATAATAACATCACAATTAAAACTATCTAAACGCTAGAAACAAAGTACAAACAACAATAAGTGTTAACTGATACAAGGATTGACTAAAAAGCAAACTCAACAGGAGTTCTTACCAAAATTTGAAAAGTTGTATAAAATTTAAAAGGTAGCTCATTATCAAGATTGTTGAGAAGAATCCAATCGGAAAACCTATCCATGTTCCTTCCCAAAACATCCTTGATAGATCCTCCTCTTCATTGACACTTCCTTCGGATGATGGAAAATCCCTCGGGCATTCGATTTTAATCTGCATACCGCATAATCCACTATTGTTTTGAAAACCCAACTCATTCATAGTGTCCATTTGCCCACCACTAGGAATTTTACCCGTCAACATGTTGTTACTCACATCAAGAGTCCCGAGTTCATGAAGCTGCACTAGTGATTGAGGGACCGAACCTGAGATTTCATTGTGTGAAACATCCAAGCTTTCTAAGCTCTCTAGATTGCCAAGTGACAATGGAATGTGCCCTGAAATCCTGTTGTGTGAGATGTTAAGCTGTTTTAGGGCTTTGAGATTTCCTAAAGATGTTGGTATTTCACCAGAAATGTTGTTGTCCGACAAGTCCAACAAAACAAAAAAGAGGGAGTTGCCTAGGCGTCGAGAAGATTTTTTCCAATTCACAATCAAGTCTTCAACTCTATCCCCATATTCAGGATGTGATGATGCTGACATATTCTGAGTTCTAATCATTCTTGGAAGGTTTGCCATCTGTTGTGGAATACTTCCTGTTAGGTTGTTCCCGGAGAGATCAAGAATTCGAAGAGAAGTGCACTTGGAAATATTGGTCGGGATATATCCGTTAAGGGAAGTGTTTCTTAGGATAAGTATTTCAAGAGTAGGGAATTGAGGAAGAATATCGTGTAAGTTTCTTGTGATAATGCTGTTATGAAGATCAAGAACTCTAAGGTTGACTAATTTAGTCAAATTAAAAGGGAGACTGCCATAAAACTTATTCCCGCCTAAATAAAGAATTTCGGTTCCTTTTGGAAAATTCATTGGGATCTTACCAGAGAAATCATTGTCGGACAAATCCAGGTAAACAGTTCCCAAAAAAGGTAAACTGTCACCAGAGAATCTATTTCGGGACAAGTCGAGTAACGTTAAGTACTCAATCTTGGAGATGGATTTTGGGATTAGTCCTGAAAAATGATTTTCCGAAACCGCAAGAAAACGGATACTTGTGGCGTCACCTATGTTTTCTGGCAACTCCCCTGAAAAATTGTTCCGGGACAAATCAAGACTCTGTAACCAACTAGACTCTGTAAATAGGCGAGGCGGGATTGGTCCGCTGAGGTTGTTATCTGAAAGAAATATATGTTCGATTTTGTTCATTTCCGCCAGCCAATGTGGGAATCTTCCCTCCAATTTATTCCCGCTCAAATCAAGAAACCACAACTCTTTCTGTGATGAAATCCATTCAGGAATTTGGCCTGAAATTCCACAAGAAGTCATTGATATCTCTTGAAGACTACATCTTGGATCAACCTTAGTTGTGTTATTCCAAATCAAGTTGCTTCCCTTTCCATCGATGAGTAATTCCTTTATAGTTCTGATTTTGAATAACGAAGTCGGGATCTCCCCGGCGAGCATGTTGTCGTCGAGTAGAAGGGACTCTAACTTGCTCAAGTTTTGCATCGATGATGGTATTGGGCCTGTTAACTGGTTACTCCTCAGGACTAACCAAGTCAAGTTGGTTAGTCTTCCTATGGAGGTTGGAATTTCGAATGATAAAGAATTTTGAGACAAATCCAGCAATTCTAATTTCGTGAGGTTTTCAATTGATGATGGGATGGAACCAGTGAAGTAGTTCTTACCCAATTCCAGTGATTCTAATTTCGTGAGGTTTGCAATTGATGATGGGATTCCACCGGAGAAACTATTAATACCCAATGACAGTGATTCAAGATTTCGAAGCTTACCAATTTCAGGGCTTAAAACTCCCCCGAGATTAAAGTCACTAAGATCAAGATCTCGAATCGATTCGAGTTCGAAAAGTTGGCCAGGAATCGGACCCTGGAAACCACTACCACTTAACCTCAATGTAGTTAATTTTCGAAAAGAACCCAGTTCAGGTACTAGTTTTCCCTCGAGAAAATTTCGACTCATGTCCAAGTAACGTAAATTTGTTAACTGGAAAAGTTGGCTGGGGATGGAACCATTGAAGTTGTTCCAACTCATGTCAAGATGAAGAAGTTTGGTGAGATTACCAAACCCATCTCCTGGGATCTCGCCTTCCAAATAATTCGACGAGATATCAAGTAATTCAAGTGACCGGATATGAAAAATCGGACTCAAGATTTCGGAATCTATAAGAGGAATGGCTACCCCAGATAGATGAAGCTCGGTAACACTTCCGGTTCTGGAGCAATTAACACGCTCCCAAGAGCAACAATCAGAAGTCAAATTCCACGAGTCTAGTTCGAATTCTACAAACTTAACGGAATATTTGGAATTGAAGATGGCGGTGAGGGTGGATTTGAAGTAGAGTAGTGCATGCTTTTGATAAATGGGACAAGAGAATGTTGGGATTATAATGGAAGTGAGTATTAACAACATCAATAACATTAACTTTAACATTAGTGTACTTGCCATGGTGGATTTTGGTTGTTCTGTATTTTTTATGCATTGGTATATATTCTGGTGGTCATTATATAGGGAATGAAAATGCAGAGTTTTTTTTTTCAAATTCAAAGAAAATAATGTATTGCTTTATTATATGATGTACAAGTCATAAAGCACGAGGGCGCAGTAGACAAATGATCAGAGTTTATATGTGTACAATTTTTAAGTCAAGTAAACGGAGTGGATTTAAGCTATAAAGTGTAATTTATTTATTTATTCATTTTAATTATTTATTTATCTTATTAACATTCATAGCAAGGTTATTTGGGCACTCGTGTATACCAATCATATAATGATATGACTCTTTTGCTTTTACATGTAAAAGTAGCTACTAGCTAGTAAACTGATAATACTAAACTAAAGGCTTTTGTTAATCATATTTTGAAGGATATGGTTTAATTTAAATACCAACATATTAGTCAAATACTAAAAAGTTGCCGCTAAAGTCGATTAAGTGATAGACAATGAGACATACAAACTTCAGGTTCAAAGTAAAATATACCTTCCCACAGGTGATCTATGCGGTTGACAAAACTCGCCTTCTTAGACGCGGTGGTTAACCAATGTATTCTTCGAAGATACGTAAACATTTTTACCTTTGATTACTTTTAAAAGACAAAACGTGACAATGTTTGGTATAACATCAATTCAAATTGCTATACTTGGTGGAAATAATGTTATTTTAAGTCCTATTTATTCTTACCGAAACAAGAGATCAAGAGTATATTGGTGTGCAACACATTGGTCTATACAAAACCAACCACTACGAAAATATATCATATCTATAGTGTGATACGTACTTAGCAATAACGTATCTTATTTGTAGCTGTTAATTAAAACATTTAAATCTTACTTTTACAAAGTAATATCTTCATTTTAATAAATCAGGGCCATCAAAAATAAAGCAAAGAATGTAGCTAATATCCTTTTGATATATTTTTTAAACGTGAGGCCTAAATAAATCGAACTTAAATGACATCATATTTATTAAAAACTTCTATTTCTAGAGCATCAAGTGGTCCAAGTTAGCTGGACTTCGATAGGAACACTTTTTGCTTGACTTGGTGGAAACTATGGTCGTTTTTAAGTATTCAATCCAGACAACAAACATGAGAGTAAATTAAACGTTCGTCTTTTTGGTTATGAGGAATAGAACAAAAAAGGAGTTATCATACATTATATCTAGTGTATAATACACTGTTAGTCCTCAAGGTTTTGCTAGATTTCACATTTAGTCCAAAATCGGACAAAATTACACCATTGCTCCCCAACGTTGCCAATATTGCTCGTCGCTGGTCCAATTTCCTAAAGAAGTTAAGTTGTTCTCGTTATCTCCAGTCACGTGCCAGGCATATGAGGGTAGTTAGTCATTTTTCTTTTTTTCCTTTTCATCTTCATCTTCTATCATGATATTATTATTATTATTATTATTATTATTATTATTATTATTATTATTATTATTATTATTATTATTATTATTATTATTATTATTATTATTATTATTATTATTATTATTATTATTATTATTATGACTTTTTCCACTCATCCTCTACATCTATTTTTCCATTCATGTTAAGGTGAACCAGTTTGGAGAAATTACCAAACCCTTCTCTAGGAATCTCGCCTTCCAAATAATTCCCCTCGATATCGATTGGATATGGAAAAGGGGAGTGAGGATGTCAGAAGATACTGGAACCCGAGAGAAATATGGAGGAGGGACGACTACCATAAATAGTTGAAGCTTCGTACACTTCCGGTTTCATCATCGTCTAATACTAAAAAGGTCAATTTCATGGTGAAATTACGATTAATAGACTAAGACTCTCAATAAGTTATATTACCGACAACTTACATGCACGTCAACAACACATAACTACTTGCAAAATACATACGCAGACGGTAGCACATTAGTACAAATTTTCTATCATTTCCAAAAACGTTGATGCAATTCTAAAGATAGGTATCAAACTGGGCTATATAAAACATATGTGGACCGATCAAGTTCTATAATCAGCTTACATGTCTAATATAGTTGCTTTTTAAATACTAAGACGGTGTCAGTTTTGTAGAGTACTTGTAGTATTTTTAGCCAAATTAAACTAACCACATCCCTCGAGGTTGTATACTTATAGTATAATAATACTTTTTTTTCTTTTACACCATTTTTGGTTAAACTTGTAGGATAAATATCGAATTTACAGCTTCGGTCGAAAAAGAAAGAGTTAATCACATTTTGTAACTTTCTTTTGTCTTTTTCCCTTTGATAAAACAAATGTGTGCGTAACGCAATGACTATCACCTAGAAACGAATAGCAACAATCAAATTTTGCTCCCATCCGCAAACCCTCATCCAAACACACCCTAAGTTAATATCTGGCTAGATATAGCTATATATGCTATAACCTTTTTTTATAACCAAAACACTCATAGACAGGACCGGAGTTTAGCTCACGAAGTGGGAAAAAAAATTCAAAACTATCTTTTTTTTGTATGTGCAACACCCAAACTTTTTTTTTTTTTTTTTTTTTTTTTTTTTTTTTTTTTTTTACTTTTGTTTCTAATTGTGTAATTTTATTTAGCCCAATATTTTTTTTGTGCAATACCTTTGGCCCATTAACCAAAGTAAAATAGGAGCCGACTTGTTAAATAATAAATATACGATCTAGCAACTTAAAACTCAAAAGCAATTTTGCAAATTTTGTGAAGAGCTAGCATGGTGTCTAAGAAGAACAATACAAGTATTAACAAGATTGATAATATTGAGATTAACACTCTTGTGCTTGCCATGGTGGATTTTGGTTGTGTATTTTTTTATTTATTTGTATGTACTAGTAATTGGTGGTTGTTATATAGGGAATGAGAACGAGGGGCTGAATTTTTTTTCTTTCTTTCTAATAATATATAAATCAATGTACCATTATTTTTGAACGATGTACATGTACGTTAAAAAAAAACATGATCGTGGTAGCCGGAAACGGATTTCTTCAACCCTACTTTTATTCATTACGATTATGATTTTATATATATGCTACTAATCCATAAATCATAATTAATTTTTACGACAACCTTTTTTTATAGTACGTAACCCTACTTTTATTTAATAATACATGACTGTTAGTACAACTTCTAGGGGGAGGGGTCCAGGTTTACTTTGACTCCAGTATTGTCTTGCGAAAATAAGCGAACAAGACTTATATAAGAAACTGGGAGTAATTACAAGTCTTCATGAAAATAATCAAATAAGAAATGAACTTTGAGTACATTGTATTTGTTAAAATTTTCCTGTTTCAATAATATCTAGGTGGTCCAGGTTTACAACGACTTTGATATACATGTTGTGGAAGAATTGGAAAAATATACGACAAAGAGACTTGTGACTTTGTGGAAAATAAGTTCGTGGAATATTAAATGAAACGTTAATCTTTTCAGATGTTAGCCATAAAACAAAAAAGAGATTATCATACATTGTTTTTAGATTTTATTACAAATTTTGTCCCTATGATTTACATCTTTTTTCGACTTCCATTCTTTAACTTTAATAATTACAACACCCATCCCTGTGTGTGTCCATTTTCAACATACCAGTCCTGTAACCAAACGGCTGTTAGTGTCTCTTCGTTAAATCTCTGCATGTAAAGGCATTTCGTCAATTTCTACCTTGTCATCTTCAACCTCAACTTTTTCACTTTTATTTTTATAATTTCAAAAACACAAATAAATGTATATAGGGTTTAAGCTACTAAATAGACACCTACTTTCAAAATTGTCCCGATATGCTAAGTGTACTAATTTTCATTCCAATATGGTACGTATACTTTCGATTTCGTGCTAAAATGGTACATGAGTAACTTTTGACTGGCAAAACATGTTAAATGGTGATTTTTGAGCAAAAATAGTCCATTGTGATTTGTTTCTTTTGCAAAATAAGTCCCTTGCAATTTTTTAAAAATAAGTCTTTGTGCGTTGCGTTTAGTTGGTGAAATTTTTTCATTTAAAAAAAATGAAGATATTTTTCCTTTGTTTGTTTTCATATGTTTTTATACGTTTTTATCATTTTTTATTCGTTTTCATCCGTTTTTTTACGTTTTCATCCGTTTGCATTCGTTTTCATCCGTTTTTATCTGTTTTTATTCGTTTTCATCCGTTTTCATTCGTTTTTATTCATTTTCTTCCATTTTTATATGGATAAAAATGGACGAAAACAAATGAAAACGTATAAGAACAGATGAAAATGAATGAGACCTATTATGCAAAAGAAACAAATCACAAGGGATTATTTTTGAAAAAATCGCAAAGGACCTATTTTGCAAAAGAAACAAATCACAAGGGACCATTTTTGTACAAAAAATCATTAAAATAAAATTGGTAACCGGTTTTACCGGTAGCCGGAAAAACATAGCCATATTAGCACGAAATCGTAAGCACGCGTACTATATTGGAATAAAAATTAGTACACGTACCATATCGGCAATGTAGTTATCTCGGTCAAAAATTAAATATCGTTCAAGGACCGATATTTGAAATAGCGGTTATCGCAGTGATATATCGGTGAGATATCGGTTTTTAAAATTTAATAGGTATTTATATATTTTATATACATATTTACAAACTTTCATTGATTTTATTATTATATTTAATATTTTTAATTATATATTTTATACAAATATTGCAGACTTTATACATTTTAATCATATATTTGAGTAAAGTCCAATATTAATTAAGTATTATTGGGTCAAATTGAATAGTTTTAGTTGGCCCATTGTGTGGCTTACTAACTAAGCCCAAAAAAAAGAACAAAACCCAAATATTTAATACCCTACTAGGGTAAGAACAAATCAGCGGCTTTTACCATTTTCCCTCCTTCAAGAGTTTTCAAGCCGTCTTCATCATTTTCCATCGGAAAACACCTTTACCACGATCCGGAAATCTCACCAAAATCTCGTAAATATCACCGATTTCAATCGGTAAAATATCGGCCAATCTCGCCGAGAATATCGGATCCGAGATTTGAGGCCGAGATTTTGAACCGAGATTATTTCTAGGGCCGAGATCCGAGATATCGAAGAGATCTCGCCGAGATTAACTACATAGCATATCGGGACAGTTTTGAAAGTATGTTTAGTAGCTTAAACCCAATGTATATATCTTCAACCTGGAATCTTTTTTAAAAATCATGTTTCTTTATATAAACTTCAACAACACCTTACACATCAATTCTCAAAATATATAACCTGGATTTTATGTTCGATTTAGATTTAACTATATTTTTTTTCTTCCATTTTTTTTAGTTCTAAGGTAGTTCCCCACTTATTTCTAAGGTAGGTCCCAAATACTTTTATGCATCGCTTTTATATAAATTGTGCGTCTAAGGTGGTTCCCGGGCACCACCTACCATAACCGTAGGTCAGCCTCTGCTGATTCTGGACCTCTGATCAAGTCTATTACAATGATTGTTTTCTGCCATTCTAACATGAAGATGATTGTTCGTTTGGCCTTTAAGAAGTTTTGAAACAAAGCTATAGAGTGCAATAAGCACAGGTGTCACTCTCAACGCGAAACCTTTTGAAACTACGTTTCGATACGTACTGATCAACAGTTCATAGTCAATCCCCACAGTTGGGCTAACTGTGACTGATAGTCAACCCCGATACCAAGACATCCTTTGGGATTCAAAGGGCTGCGACCAGTCCCATTATAACACTAGTAAAGCTTACAAATAATAGACATGCTACTAAAAGGGATACTTAATTAGCTTACTTTTATAAAGCCCCAAACGGGCACACAACAAACCACATCAAACATGAGTCAAGGGCAAGAGTTTATCAAATATAAATCACCTCCTCACGATGAGCTGCATCATGTGGTAGCATTACCTGCGCCAAAAAGTTGTTCAGTGACGGATCCTTTAACCATTCAGTTGCGTCACTAAACATTCTGAGCTCATATAAGAACATATCCCGGACAGCAATATACATCCCATGCGCATTAGACTTTTGAAATCCAACAAATTGGAAAATGTACACACAAAGCTAAAAATATCAGATTACTAATTTCTTTCGAGCAGGCAAGACGGATGAATGATCTCACAAGTCTTGGGTGTTGTAGGGGCCCACTAACATATGACCCATTTTCATCACGGCTTGGTTGATCGTTTGATGAAATCATATGCCGAAAGGCAAGATCTGTAAGAAAAGCCTGCAATATCGTCATTAGTCACTCTATCAACCAAAGATTATACATCCAATCATTTATATTTTTATCTATAAATATAAAAATAGGTCAAATTGAGTTTACATTTGAGTACTAACAAGTCAAGCAGGGTACTAAAAGTATGTATCAGTAAGTTGATCCAAACCTGTTTTGACCCATCTTAGAATCTACCCATTCGGGACACTCTAACCCGTTTTGACGGGTCAGCCAAGCTGCCCGAACCGCCCATTTTTGCCGCTCATAAATAATAAGAAATGATATGTACATTTCTTATCCATACGCTACAAAATTGGTTTCATTTTTACCATAATACCTTGTAGTAAAATTATGTACACCACTATCAAAAAGTGGTTAAGAAGTGGCACATAAAGATTATTTGGTCATCACTAATACCTTCCCCAAAATGCACTCAGCAGCCTGATTTCCAACTCACGCACATTAGAAAATTATGTCTCTATAATGGAGATGCTTTCTGGAATCATCCGTCAAACCTTGAAAACTTACTACCCTTAATACAGAAGTTTGCTCAGCATGTTCCTTGAGCTTCTTACACCTGCATAAAGTTCGCAAAGAAATTACTGATTAAAGCAAATCCAAATAACATTATAAAAAACATAAGAAATAATTAAGCAGTGAATACTTACGTTTTACTGACTCGTACAATATCTCTGGCTCCATTAGTAGATGCCGCTAACAGTATCAATATCAGATTCAGGATGTCGGAGGGTAATCCAGTCATTTCTTTCGTCTTCTGGCTGTAGGATTGGGAATTGCATGATAAAAATTTCAAAAGTAGTCACTTAAGCTGAAAACCCTAATACGTCTCTCTATGGGCGATTTCAGGCCGCCACCCCCCTTTTTGAAGGGGTGGTGTGTCCTATTTTTCTGCTCGATTTGGCCTTAACCCTAACTATTCTCTAAGTCGATCCTGATTATAGGGTATCGTTTTTCTTTAGGGTTTGGTCGTATTTTTTGCTGGTCCTTGGGCGATCAAAATCAAACCTTAACCGACTCTATCTCTTATATCTATTCGTTAGATGTAACTGATCGATTATTAGGGTATGTTGCATGGAACGATTCCCTTCTTTTAGGGTTTCGTATTTTAATGGTTTTGCTCGCTGGTGTTGCTGCTGCGCTTTATTGTCGATATCTTTTATTGTAAGTTGGGCTATTGTCCATTGTTTCATGATTGTCGATCTGGTGATCGTGTTTATCTTCTGTTGATGATGATTATTCGTGGATGTGGGTTAAGAGAGTGAGGGTGATGATGTCGGTGTGAGTTAGGGTTTTTTCATAAACCGTAATTTTATGCTTGTTAGGGTTCTTTACCCTGGTGTAGTGCTTATCCGTGATACTGCTGCTATGTATGATCTTTGTTGTAGCTGCTGTTGATCGGTAATGCTGGAAGTATGGGTTCTTCTTGACGTGGAATCTATTTTGGTGATTGGATCGTAGGGGTGTGATGGTATTGGTCACACTTTATGGCTGATTGGATGTCGTGCTCTTGCTGGGGTTCTTTTACTACCATGGACTGCATCGTGGTAAAGTAAGTGTCCTATGGGATTGAGGTGAGGGATTTCACCCTCATTCTACGTACTTCAACGTTTCGTGCTGCTGGGTGGTTGTGGGATGTTCGCATCTCAAGTTTTATTGTTATTATTCCTAGTTTGATGCTTTGTATTTAGCTAGGTTTGGTTTGTGTTTATGGCCTGTCATAAACACTTGTTTATCAAGCGCCTGTGCTTGAGGTTAATGTGGTACTTCAGCCACATTCCATTGTACTTAAACGTTTTTTTGGATAATATATTTACCGGGTCGTTGACCTTTTACCCAAAAAAAAATTTTCAAAAGTAGATCAATTACAAATAAACTTAAATAGATGATGAAAGAAGCTATCTTTACGAGAGTAATAATCATACTTAAGATTCCAGTTATCAATAAATCAGTAAAAGGGGCGAAAATGTTAAGATTCGAAGTAGCATTTTCCTCTAAAAGCAAAATTACTTATAATTTCTCTAATAAAGTCCAGATTTTTCAAAGATTTTTAGATACCACAAATTACAGAAAAAAGTGCAAGAACTAATAACATATATTTTTTGGGTAAAAGGTCAAAAGACCCGGTAAATAAAACTAATAACATATAAACATTTAATTACGATTCAAGCATCAGATTATACACCATGGTAAAGCTTACTGACAAATCCAAAGATAATCTAAGAATTATGCATCTAGTTAAGGAAAAAATCATACACAAAGAAACTGATTCGAAGCATTTTTAGATGTAAGAAACTTGGACCATAAATTACCTAAAGAAACTTAGATTTTTCAAGGAGGCACGGTGAGATGCCAAAAAAACGATGATGCCAATGTAGATAACCCCCCTTTTAGACGATATAAGTAGGATTGGATATTGTATTTAGCATAAATGGGCTCGGCCCTATTGTATAGATGGGCCGTGGCCATTAAGGTTAGCTTAACTTAATAAGTTGATCAAAACTTTCCGCTTTGTCAATAATTAAATGACTAAGTTTTCCTTCACTTACTAGTCTTTGTTGAACTTATTTTGTTGTTGATTGATCAAGTAACTCATATCGACTCATCCAGGGTCATGCTTCTTTCTAATTAAGGTTCTAGTTCCATAGTCTATACAAGGTAAGGGCTTTATTTAAAGTTCACTTGCACTACAAGCGTTTCCATCACGCACCCTAGAATCATTCGGCAGTTCACAACAAGAAAATTTCAGTTTATTTCAGAGCTTTTACATCTATGAAACATGGAAGATGAATGTAAAACATCCAAAAAAATAGGATTTTTTAGACCAAAACATACTAATGAACTTACATCTTTTTGCTTCCTCTGTTTGTGGGAACAGGCACCCCATGCTTGCTTCACATTAACTTATCTTGAAAACCTACAAACACGTGTTGTGTTTGAAATTCTAAAACAGTCAACTTTTGTATTCAGCTATGAAGAATATTAAGTCGAAAAGATGAATGAAAGAAAGAAAAGCAATATGAAGGAACGCAAAACAGGTTAAGAAATGATAGCTTTGCATAATCCCTTTTCTTTAACAATCTCTGATGGGAAGATATTTCAACCCTCTCTGCACTTTATATAAGATAAATCCAGAAATTTGAATTTTTTGTCTGAGCTTTATCTGACTTTGTGCTTCTGAATTCTGATTTCAACCAAAAGCTTTGAATTTCTTACCTTAAATTGGTCATTTTCAATACACATGAACTCAAACCATGCCACTAACCTCTTAATCAACTGTTCAATTAATGTAATACATAACATTTCCTTTGGTAGGTATTACCTTTGAAATATATTATGGGTGTTACAATTCTGGGATCTAACACATTTTCTAACAAATCTAAATATCATAAAATAATCATACCGAGGCAAATCATACGTAGAAATATCAATTTCAAGATAAATAAGAAAATGGAGTTCTTAAGGTCTCTGAAGAACTTGATATTGATTAGAGTAATGCCAATAAATGTAATCAACCATTATTCGAATTTAACAAATTACTTGATCATTATTTTAAGTTGTACCCAACAGACAAGTGTTGCCAATATACTAATCAGATGCCAATATGTTCTTAAAAAGAAACATAACATACTCAAACTAGTAAAAGCTTCTAAATAACAACACAAATACAAGTTACTAATGAAAGACTTTTATTTATACATTTTAGTTGAAGTCCCGAAACTCGAAAACAAGAGCCTTAGGGGGGAGTTGATCAAATAAAACGATCACATTGCCTCGATTACTCGCATTATCAGAACACATATTGTCAATAGCCTTAATAATACCTATCGAAAGATCCTTATTAAATCTAACATAGCGGACCACATAGCTGATCAATTTGTAATGCATATTTATAATATCTTCATAGCTTCCATAAAGGATAAAAGATCTCACAAGTTTATGTGAATATAGAAGTCCAGAAGTTGATTTATAGTCACGGATGACCCGTGTATCCCCTGGCATGTCCCCGAACCAATCTTCATCATATAGGAGAGCCTAAAAAAGTCATTATATAACAAACATGTCAAACATCTAAAAATGAGAAGTTTTAGCTACGAAAGTGTTTGATATTGCTAGAAATAAGCATATAGAGTAGTAGATAAGTAGGTACCATTCAAAGTTCCAAACACTCCAACTTGTTGTCTAAGTTGAGAAATGCAATAAGCAGATAAACCAGTTAAATAAGCACTCTCAAAAATCCTAAGTTGATTTGTTAAACCATTGGAACATGATTCATACTTTGAGAATAGCTTTGTACAACAACAACAACATACCCAATCCCGCTGGTGCAGGGTATGGGTGATAATAGCTTTGTAATCATTGAAATTATTACTGGTTTATAAGATTCTGAAAAATGAGGGAAAAAAAGGAGTCAAGCAGACCCGTTTTACCCGGCACAAAACTGTACACATCTGACCCAAACCCTTTACAACCCGCATATATTGCCAATAAAATTTGCCCATTTTATAAAAGATTGATAGCTTTTGTAATTACAAGTTCAGGATTCTCATTTATGAAGTTCCAAGAAAGAATAACAAATGTTGATGCTTCACCCCAATCCGATCCATCCAGCTTTGACCAGCCCTTAAATTCTACCCATTTAACCCAAACGCCCATGTCATACCACATGACATATACATCATAAAGTAAACCGGGGTATATCAGAAACTACCAAGATTTATCCTAGTGAAATGTAATTAATCACGAAACTGTCCCTGCAGAGACGGATTTGGATAGATAAAGAACAATATGAGCTTAAGAATGGATACCTTTCCCAGAATAAGTTCAGCAATCGGATTTTGAGCTAGGGCTCATTGTAAAATGAGATCATCCCGACCATGATACTTTGTGTAGTCAAAGTTGGAGGTCAAACGATGTAAATTGACCACGCTTAAGACATGAGGTCGTTCAATCAAGATCTTGAAATACTTGCATCTGCACAAAGTTTGTAACAAAATTACAGATTAAAGCAATTGAAGTAGCATCATCAAAAAGAACATTAGAAAGAGAAATTATGAATCTAGCCTTTCTTGATTTTTCCCTATTAGTTTCCGAAAGAACCAAAAAATTGATTTTTCCCAAAACTTTTGAGTTATTTCGCAAGAAGAGAAGCCAAATAATTCGCAGAAAATCCGACGGATTCCGCAAAAATAATGTTTTAACTTTTAAGTGATTTTTGCTGGTTTAATAATGGGTTATTTTGTTATATAACAGACTCAAAAACGGTCAGATTAGTAATTTTCCCGTATAAGAAATAAGTAAGCAGAGAATACTTACGTTAAACATAACCTTACGAGATCTCCAGCACCATCAGATGAGTTCGCTAACATTAATATGATCATAGTCAGAATGTCAACTGGTAATTCTGTGATATGAGGTGTTGTCTTCTGCTTTTGGATTGGCAATCACATAACAAAAATGACATAACATTAACAGCTAGAAACAATAATTCTAATCTCATACAGAAGATAAAAGACACAACATATTAAAAATCATACATTGAATTTCCAACTACTAAATTCTTTCATAAATTTGCAATTTACAAAGACTTTAGGACATCAGCATATATTATTTTAAGGGCCACGTCAGCAAAATATATTATTTTATAAAATTAACCCTTCAAAATTTTGATCGGCTAAACCGGTCACATTATATTACTAAATTAGCCCGTCAAATGCAAGTAGAAATACCAAAACAGGACCCCAAAAAAATGCATAATTACCAAAACGGACCATTGCAAAAAATAGGTTGCTATATTTTGACATGAGCCCTAGATTTACGCAGATTGGAACCACATATTTTTTTTGGGTAAAGGGTTTATACCCGGTGAAAAATTGGAACCACATATTTACCTGAGGAGATAGTAAATTTAAAAGGAGACGGATAACACGCAAAAACAACTCCAATATGTTTCTGAATATGCTAACAGAAACCATCTTACTCTAAATGAAACCAAAAACACACAACCAGTTTTATATTTTTTAGAAATTGTGAAATCACATACATATGTCTAGTCCTTTTATATGCCTAACAAACTGATATGAACACATTTAAATGGATATATATAATTAATGGTAACATAACCAACTCTTTAATACTACTAATTCCACGAAAGAAGACAACTATAATATTTACTCAAGTCAACATAACAAACTTGCTTACGTTTCTATGAGTTATCCATTTGGGATTGGTGACGGTAATTTTTTTTGGTGAGTCAGTGCATCTATTCAATTCCATGAAGACAAATAATCAGCTTTTCAAGTTTATCTATAGTGTACAGAATTTCCAAAAGAAAAGTATCTACAAGCACACAAGGCTAGCTAGGGAGGTACTCCGTCCAGTTTACTTAAAATTGCTATTTAAAAACTTGGAGTAACACAGACCAAACCGAGCCTTCAAAACAACTAATGCCACCAAAGAAGATATCTACAATAGTTAATTCATACAAGGAAAAAAGACCTCACATACGTCAAACATCAATAAACTCACATTAAGCATTAACTGTTAACAAAGGTATGGTATACGTCACTATGATTACTCATTTCAACTATTACATTGGTATTAAATGATTCAATGCTTCATATATTTTATATTCATCCACAACAATGACTAATTGACTATCCTTTTCAAATAAGTTAAAGAGGGTGGGAGATGAAATCTGATATCTTCGGACCAACTATGGTACGATTGATCCTTCCACACTCTTTTGTTCAGATTTTTTTGACCTTTTATAAGCAACTAGCGTAAATAAAGCCTATTATGTAATATAAAAAATAACTAAAACCATCTGAATACATTTCTGTGACTTTTGACCACTTTAACCCGTTAGCTAAAAAATATACCCAGAATCAACCCGTTAGCCTTAATGTGACCTTTTCAATAGTTATCCTACGCATATATAAGAAAGAATATAAGAAGTAAGCAGTGAATTCTTACACAGCAGACGAAGCTAAAAAAACGTGGCACTCTTTGATTACCACAAGAACTCAGAAATGCCACCCTTTAGCTCTCCAATATTTCCGTGCATTTTCATCACGACGGCTTTTCTTAACCTTCAAAAACAGTATATAAGCCATCTCGACTTTATTTGCAGCCAACGGTTTGTTATTCAACTTGGCGCAAATAAGCCTACTCGGACAAAACCCTTTCTCCAAACACTCCTCCATAACAATCACGCCTCTTTCAAGCTGACCATTATTGCAAAGCCTGTTAATAATATGCTCATAAACTTCAACGTCAGAAACATAACCATCTTCTTCCATCTCATCCCATACATTAAAAAGCATACCACATTTACCAAAATGCGGCAATCGCATAAGCAATGTTTTGTAAGCAGTTACTGATATAGTACACTTTGCGTGTTTTGCTTTTTTGTAAATCATAATAGCAGCGTGTGGTGGGCCGAAACTACATAAAGTATCGATAATTGACGTTACTACCCCTGTCGTAACCGTAACCCCCCCGACCTAGCATTTCGTCAAACATTTCTATAGCATCGGCTACCCTTTTAGCTTTAAGAAACGCAAAAATTATATGCACATAAGTATCCATATTCGGTTCACAATCATTACTCAACATATCGTTATAGTATTTCAAATATTCGTCAATATCACCAACCGAAATGTAATTTAAAATCATCGCATTATAAACAACAACACTCACCTCACATGTTCTCGTTTCTTTCAAATTTTCAAATATCTTAACCACGTCGTTTATCCGACCACCTCTACCTAAACCTTCGATCACGTAACTAAAACTCAAACTATCGGGATCAAATCCATCTTCCACCATTTCATTCAACAACCTCTCGATCTCACTAACCCGACCCAACTTACACCACCCACGGATAACAATCCCATACGTCTCACCGTCAAACTCAACTTTCCCTTTGCCTTTCCCTCTCGTCTTACTCAACAACTTATCCGCACTCGTTACACGCACACACGTCGACACAAACACCTAAGCACAACTTTGAAACACTCCAAATCCCACTCATCCATCCCGAACTCCTCCAAATTCTTAAGAATCTCCACACCTTTCGTTACTCGCTTCGCCTTAACGTAACTATCCACAAAAATCTCCAACGTCTCGTAATCACCTCTCACTCCCTTCCCTCTCATCTCACCTAACAAAAACTTCATTTTATCGAAAAACCTCTGTCTACCTAACGCCTTAAACACGACGTTATAACTCTCAACACCTCCACTCATTTTTCCGCTCTCCACCGCCCACTCGAAAACCGTAACTATCGCCTCACTATCTAAACCACCTCTATTCAAAACCTTACTAACTACCGAACTATCCGAAACGATATCGGACGCAGCCGCGGTTAACGCTTGTTTAACCGCGGATGTTCCAATAAGTTTCTGGACAAATACACCTCTTAACCAATCCTCAGGTGATAGTAATGCTAATAAGCTCGTTGACTTTTGCGTTGACTTTTGGGTTGACTTTGGGTTGACTCAGGGTTAGTGTTAATGGAGTGAACTGGTGACGGACAGGTAATAGGAGAGAGAGGTGGTTTAAGATGATGTGTTCGTTAGGGTTAGGGTTTTGTGTGTGTTTTTGAGTGTGTGTTTTGAAATTGGGGAAAGTGAGAGTGAAGGATTGAGGAGATGATTAATTTGGTGACGAACATGATGATCGGAAGTTAGTTATGTAACGGTCAACGGTGGTTATAACGGTCAACGGTTGGGTGTGGTTGTTGATGATGGTGGTGTTCAGGTTAACGGGATGAAAGTTGAGGTTTACAATTTACATTTTGCACCCTGAGTTTCTCTATGTTAACAATATCTATACTACTTATAAAATTATAAAGCATATTGCACCTTCTCTCACATTTAATTTTTAAGATTTTCGTATTTAGATTTTATGTAAAATCTATCTATCTATAATCTCACTAAATCAAGATAATTTTCTTAGTACGTGTCACAATTCTAGCCAAATAACATACCCAAACAATGCACGTGTTCAGATGGGAGTAAATTTCGGTGAATTTCTATTTGTCCCTACCACTTCATCCACAAAATAACGGATGTTTTATGTAACCAACTTAGTAACCGTCAATCCTTAAAATGCTTTCAAGAGAAGATTAGCCGGTTGAAAATCAATATCTGATTCAGGATCAACCCTAAATCGAATCATCAAATGTGTTTCTTAAAGATTCCTTTGGGTAAGTTTTAGGGTTTTAATTTTTCACTTTTTTTTTGTTAGTTGTCATATCCTTTTTAATTCTATTTATTTTGATTTGTTGAAAAGAAATTCAGTCGATTTGTCTATTCAAGCGAGTGTTTGATTGAATGTTTAATAATTGAAAAAAAAAGTTGGAAGTTTATGATTTTTGTTCAAAACAAGTGTGATTTAGTTTATTAGTATCAATTTTCTTTAACAGTATGTTCACAGTGTTGTATGCTGATTGTCAGGAAACAATGTTGCCTTCGTTACCTCTTTTTCTCAAAGTGTGAATCAAGAATTGAAAGTCACTGAGGCATTCATGATAGCAGGAGGTAAATATACTATTCTTCCCATGTAGTTGAATAAAACTCTATTCCTTTTAAATATACAGGAATTTTGATCCATGAATTTATGAATGGGTCAAACTCTCGGTTATCTTTACTCTATAATGGGTTGAGTTGGCAAAGTGTTATAATGCTTAAAAAATCCTAAATCAGTTTCATAGATAAAAACTTTTATTATTGACAATGTTTTTTTTAACCATACTTGAAGCACTCATGATTTGTAAAATATAAAAGAGACAAATGTTTTAGTTCGTCCCATTACGATATGCACATAAAAGGACCAGTTTTGATCTAAGCAGGTGTCAACTCATTCCGGAACTCGCCCAACTCATGCTTTTTGCATTATCTACTTTTGAAGGTCGAGTGTTGTATCGAGTGTGGTAGGGACATTACTTGGAGCCTTTGAAGAAACCATATTTAAGTCCGAACTCAAAATGCCTACTCCTAACCTTTGTTGACTTTCTTTCTTGGAGTTGGACCCGGGCTAGAAAATAAACTCAAATTTGTGGATCATGTTTGCACAGGGGTGACGTTTATTAACCTGAATAATACTATAGGGACCCAATTGTTTAATAAATTACAATCTTATATGGAAATGGTGACATTTTGTTTCTCAGGTTTTATCCAAAACTTCTAATCTCCATGTTTCATGTTATTATGGTGTTACTGGGGCTTTTAATTGCTTGGAAGATGAAATCATAACTGTAGTTGATGTTAGTAAACTTTGTGAGGGGTCACTGAATTCTGCAATCAGAGTTGGGTTTTACTAGCACCTGGTGGAGAATTTGCATTTGTTTCATTTTGTGAAGTTATCAATCACATGAGTTCAGAGTTGGCTTTTTTCCTTCAGGGTATAATGACTCCCTGGTTATCTTCTTTATTGTTTCTTGTGCTGAACTAAGCATGATTAGATTTTCTATTTTTCCAGGAACTTTGAAAACATTTGGAAATCAAGGTTCTAATACCCACCTCTAAAGATGTATCAGGTGCTCATTGGCTCTCTTCTTGCATGCTCTTTCTCTTGTCTATTTCCAAACAATAGGGTGCCAACTGTCTCAGTGATCAGTGTGTTGGTACTGTTGGCATGGGTTATAGTGCTCTATGGCTCGACATCAAGTATCGTTGTGATTTCTTCTTATTATTTTTATTTTTATTTTTCTTCTCATTTAATCGTAACTGGGAGACTATGCTTTCTTTAGTGGTTTCAAAACTAATTGTTCAAAGGAGAAAGGTGATGATTTTGCTTGACTGTCATCATTCTCTGTTTGCAATGAATGTGGTTTATTGTTTGCAATGAATGTGGTACAGAATTACTTGGACGCCATGGCGATTTGCGAGTACTATGGGTACCCCGATTTGTTTATAACATTCACTTTCAACACAAAGTGGCCAGAAATCAACAGATTTATAGCTGAAAGAAATCTAAAATCAGGAGATAGGCCATAGGTTGTATCGAGGGTTTTCAAACATAAACGGGCTTTCTAATTGATTTCTTGACATAAATGTTTACTAAACATGTTGTTTAAACATAGTCATATCCTATTCCTTACCAAAAGAGAACCAACCACATTTCATCATAACTGAATCACATATGCAACATGTTTTTCGATGTTGTTCCTATTAATGGAATTAAGTTATCTAACTTTACTTTTTTTGTTGGTATTTAGTTGTTAGTGAATAGCATGATGCTAGATACACAAGTCTTAGATGTTCATTTGTTTTTATTACTTCGTGGACGTTAACAATCGAGTCTAAACGGTAAATTGGGTTAAATTCGACAAAGATATGCTAAAACACGTAATCGAAACATCACGTTGTTCTTTTATGACTCCTTGAATATTATCCACCGCAAAGCGTGTGCATTATGCTATAATTAGTGTATATTCAATCTTAAACATAGTTTACAATTTTAATCAGGTATTGAGAAAACCGGCCATCGGGCCGGGTAGAGACCTTGTACAAATGATAAAACAAATAGAACAAGTATTTAAAGCATAATATTTTAAGATCAACACTTACACATGTATAATTAATACACCCCATCATATATTAATACAAGTCATAAAACACAAAACACAATAATTTAAAGCACAAGTATGTACATGTACAAAATTCTGTCAAGCAAAGTTAAACTTTATTTTATTTTTTTATTTTTTTATAATTATTTATGCACCATCAACTCTTATATACTTGTTTTTATTTTGTTAAATTTTTAATCCCATTCGTTATACCCAATAACAAAGCGTTATTATTAAAACTAACTTGTTGAAACATGTTTTTGATTCACACCGAGTCACACAAGGTGTGAATCGGTGTGACTCATCTCCTTACCTACGGATCTACACTAAACCACTAGGACGGCGCGTGAGTGGTGGCGGTAGTGGTTACATAGCTTGTATGGAGGGGTTTGAAGGTGTTGAAGTAAAATCCCGTTTTACCTTCGACAAGCGAGATGATCCCTCCGGACTCTGAATGGTCCTTCGGGTTCAGGGTATCTTTCGATGGATGTAGGTTCCTTCGGATATCTGCAAGACATATATGACCGTTAGTCTCGTCCCAGGAGTGTTTCCCAGGACCAACCTCCGGTGTGAGAGTAAGTATGCGTTCTAGAGAGAGAAAGTGTATGAGTAAATAATGTATAGAAAACAAGAGAGATAACGATGATTACCCTTGATGATTTCTTCTCTATTTATAGACTAAAATTGACTAAGTACGAGATCGACTGGTACTTATCTCTTAGTGGTTACTTGTTTATACTTTCCAAGTAAGTACCTGTGTACTTGTTTGTACTTTGATTTACTTTAGCTTTATAGGTAATTGTTCGTCCGGAGCGTGCACCCCTTCGGACATATAAGGTCCTTCGGATATAATCTTACGTTGGCTTTATCGTATCACTCCCTTTCGGTCGTCTTTCGGTTTGCGCCTTCCTGATTTAATCCGGAAGGTGTATATGCCAACATGTCTCTTTGGGCCTTCCGGTATTATCCGGAAGGTGTATATGCCAACATGTCTCTTTGGGCCTTCCGGTATTATCCGGAAGGTACATACGCCAACATGTCCCCCCCAGTATCATAGTATTGGTTTTGCCAATGGTGTGATACTAAGAGATTTGTAGTTTGCCGGGGGGTATGATGTTTTTTGCTACGTTGTCATCGTGTACAAAGTGCCAAAGGTAATTAATGTGTCGTTTTAAGGAGCGCCGTCGTTTTTACTGAGCCCTTGAGATTAGGACACGTATGGGCGTGTTTGTATCCTTTGGCTGGAATTGTGACACGTATGCCCTACGTGTGAGGTACCGTTTCGCGCCTATTCTTTTGCCCTATAAATAGCTCACTTTTCTCGTTTTTTACCACTATAATTTTTCACACACTTCTTTGTCTTTCCGAGCGATCTGTATCCGAACGTCTTATTTCCGTGCGTATTTTTGCCGTTGCGTTTACAAGAGGTACGTGTTCATATCTACTACTTTTATTTGGCTATACCTTCCCTCGGTTCGTCTTATAGTATGTCAGAATCTTCTATGTCCGTGGATCCGGAAGATGTGGTTGGTACGGATAGCCTTCCCGTTAAGCAAGACATCCAACGGCGATTTTCCAAGACACGTGCATCAGATGTAGTATGTAGTATATCTGGCGAACGCTTTTGGAATACCATTGGATCTTCATCCGAGGATTCCTCCGAACGGTATGACCATGGACTGTCTTCCGGCCGATGCTATTGGTCTTTATGTTGAGTACTTTTTTGAGGGGGGTTTGAATATTCCTTTTTCTACTTTTCTTCTGGGCGTTATTCAGTATTTCAGGGTTCATATCTCCCAGTTGGTTCCTCTTGGCTTGCATCGTGTGACCCTTTTTGAGGTATATTGCCGAAGTATGCATATTCCTCCTACCACTTCATTATTCCGGGTATTTTACAAGCTGAGCAAGCAAGGCTGTTGGTTTTCATTCGAGAAACGGACGGGTAATAACAGGAAGGTTTGCTTTGGTGACTTTCCGTCCAGTTTGAAGGGTTGGAAGGAAGAGTTCTTTCTAATTGATAGACGCGCGATTCCGTTTGCCATGCCTTGGAGGCATCATGATTTGGATGTATCGGACCCATTCCCGAAGGGTGAGTTTAATCCGGTTCATGCCAACAAGCTGGCTGAATGTATCATCGAGCCTTTCCAAGTGCCTCATGACTTTTTATATATGTTGGGGATGTCCTCTTATTGGAAGCATCCCGGTTATCGTGCTACTTTGAGAGATGAGGAGGGAAGGGGTATAGCCCTTCATCTTGTTATGTTTATCATTATTGTCTATATAACCGTTCGTTTACTTATCATTGGGTTTATTTGTACGCAGGTGTTACTATGGCGGAATATTTGAAGAAGCCTCCTATCCGAAGAAACGTGAACGTGGTGAAGGGAGATAGACTTCGTGAAGGTCAGAACATTGAGCTTCATTTGACCCAGCCTCTGGCTGCCGGTGCTCCCCTGCCTGAGAAGACTGATGATCTCTTGAGAGTTGAAGTTCCTGACGACAGGGTCCTTGCTGCCAAGGACAAGAAGAAAGAACAAATGGCTCGGATGGGGTCCAAGAAGCCACCAAGTGGAGCTGTTAGCAAGCCCTCCGGAGCATCAAAGAGATCTGGGGATGATGTTTCTTCACGCCTTCTGAAGAGGACTCGCACTTCTGATCATTCTCCTGTGATTGATCTAGATTCTTCTGAAGCTATCCCCAATCCTTCTCCGATTCGATCCATTCCCCCTTTGAAACGTCCTTCTGTGGACGGAGAGGGGGGTAGTGACCAGAGGACTGATGTTGGTGGTAAGTTTGAGACCTTTCTTTATTACTGTTTCTTATGTATATATTCGTAGAAGATTGAGCATCTGTTTTTTATTTTTTATTATTTTTTTTTTTTTTATTTCTGGTAAGTCGAAGGGTTCTGCAGCTGGGAAAGGTAAGGAGACGGAGGGTGTTGAATCCGATGTGGACATTGAGGGAGATTCTTGTGATGAGGCGTTCATTCCGGAGTGGTCGGTGAGAAGAGGGACCCGGATGAATACTTCCGCTGTTTGTCGTGATATGATGATTCATCTGGCTACTCCTGGAGAGGAGAAGTATATAGATGCTCATGATGATGATGAAGCTGTTAACCGCGCTTGGCTGTTGTTGGCTAAAAGCGCGACCGCCCAAGCGGATCTTTTGTATCGTTTTGAGAATGCTGCGGCAGAACGTGGAAAAGCCGTTGAGGCTCACAAAGATTGTGACCGCAAGGCTAAAGATGGTCTTAAAAAATTTCAGTTGGTCAAGGGTGAGTGGGAGAAGCTGAGGGCTGAGCATGCTAAGTGTGCTTCGGGTGAGACGGAGGAGCTGAGGAGACTAAGGTCCGAACATTTTGGGCGTTTATCCAAGGAGCAGGGTTTGTCTGGAAGGGTTGCGGATTTAGAGAAAGAAAAGGAAGAATGGAGAAAAGTTTCCGGTGGCCAGGCTGATCAGATCAAAATCTTGGAAGCTGAGTTGGCTAAGACTAGGCTGCTGCTGAGTGATGAGGAAATGACTAGTCAGGAGCTTCGAAAAGAACTTGAGGGATTGGCAGTTTCTTCCGGCAATGTGGAGATTGACCGTAACAGGGTAGTGAACGAATTTCTTCCCGAATTCGTTCGTCGCTTCTTGGATAGTCATGAATTTAAGTCAGCATTGGCTAGGCCTTTTAATCTGTTCTATCAGGCAGGTCTTATTGACGGGGCTAATATGTGTTTGAAGCCGGAGGAGGCTGCTAAGGTTTTGGAGGAGGAAGTAGAAGATTTGGATATGGAGGCTGAGGAAAAGTATCGGGCTTTGTTTGATCAGGCCCTTACTCAAGAATATCCGTATATGCAAAAGATCCGGAAGACGATTGATAGATCCTTCAATGAACTCATTAATATGTTTCCGGATCCTGCTCCTTCTTCTTCCGGTGTGTTGGATGAAAATGCTTCGAGCTCTGCTGCAGATGCTGGAAAGAAACCTTCTCCTGAAAATACGGAGCATCGAGAAGATGATACCTCTGCTCTTCCTTGAAGATGTTTGTCTTAGAGTTTAAGTGTCTCCATTTTGACCATGGGCTAAGGCACTTTATGTGAAGCTTTTAATTAATCCTTTATTCAGTACGTTGGGGCTTGCATACCTCCATTTTGACTATGGAGTCTGGTATTACGGGTTCCCTGTGAAGCTTTTTTAATCATTTTTCTATGTTGACGCTCTTTGGAGTGGTGATGTGTCGTGTCCGGAGGTTAGGAGATGTCCGGATGGTGTAGATGTATTTTTTATTTTAGCTAGATGGTCCAGATTTTTGCTTTGTAGGATCGCGTAGGTCCTTTCTGGAATGCTTATTATGTAACGGCCTTCGCGCCTCCCTCGGATTATATGAATATTTCTTACTTCTATTTTAATCGTGCTTATTTATCTTGTTATATCTTGATATCATTATTAGCTTCTTTATCATGTTGTGACGTAGCAATTTGGCTGTTTGAATTTATTAAATCGACAGGTATCTGCCTTTATAGGTTTTATGGCTTTCGACCGTTATGGGCCATTTATGATGCAAAGAACATGTCTTTAAAAAATTCTCTTTTATATGTGTGGGGAGGCATTTGCCTTCATGAAAAATGTTGGCTCTTGGCCGTTAGGGGCAATTTTATGCCGGGAGGCATTGGTCTTAATAAAGTTTGGCTCTTGGCCGTTAGGGGCAACCTGTGCCGGAAGGCACTGGCCTTAACAAAATTTGGCACTTGGCCTTTAGGGGCAGCCTGTGCCGGAAGGCATTTAGCCTTAGTGAAATTTGGCTCTTGGCCGTTAGGGGCAACATGTGCCGGAAGGCTTTGGCCTTAATAAAATTTGGCTCTTGGCCTTTAGGGACAGCCTGTGCCGGAAGGCATTTAGCCTTAGTGAAATTTGGCTCTTGGCCGTTAGGGGCAACATGTGCCGGAAGGCTTTGGCCTTAATAAAATTTGGCTCTTGGCCTTTAGGGGCAGCCTATGCCGGAAGGCATTTAGCCTTAGTGAAATTTGGCTCTTGGCCATTAGGGGCAACCTGTGCCGGAAGACGTTAGCCTTAATAAAATTTGGCTCCTTGCCGTTAGGGGCAACATGTGCCGGAAGGCATTTCCTTGGTGAAATATTTCGGTGCATCTGAACAATAATATCACTTGAATGATCGCTAGTGCGTTTTTATTTGAAGAAAGGAGCGTGTATTTGACATGAATCACACTTCCGGATCCATTCCCTAGTGTCACGATGCATGGTTGGCCAATAGTAACCTTGCCGCATGAGCATGGCCACAATGGATCGTTGGCCGGAGTGCATTCCGCATGCTCCTTCATGTAATTCTCTTATGATGTAGTTGGCCTGAAGAGGTCCCACACATCGTAACATTGGGCCTAAGTATGATTTCCGGAAGAGCACATCATCCAGTATGGTATAGTGGCTTATTTTCATTCGGAGGGCTCTAGCCTCGTTCTGGTCTTCCGGCCAGATTCCTTCTTTTAAGCACCGGAGGATAGGTGACATCCAATTTTCCTCTTCTTCTTCCACTATTGCGTTCACTGGCTTTCCTTCCGTAGATGGTTTTTCTAGTACTTCTACTAGGATTTCCTTTGTCAGGTGATCGAATGCTACGGATGCCAGTTTGCTCAGTATATCAGCCTTTTGATTCTGAGCCCTTGGGATGTTTTTTATGTTAAAGCGTTCGAAGCAGGTGATGTATTCCTTAGCCTTGGCTAGATATTTCATCATACTCTCCGTATACGCCGTAAAGTCTCCATTGATTTGGCTTGCCACTAAATTTGAATCTACCCGTACATCCAACGCTTTTATGTGCATGCTTCTCGCAATTCTTAATCCGACCAATAATTCTTCGTACTCTGCGCCGTTGTTGGTGGCTTTGAAATTTAGCCGGAGGGCATAGGTGTATTCCTCCTTATCCGGGCTGATTAGGACCAAACCCGCTCCGGCGCCTTTTTTGCTGGACGCACCGTCCGTGTAGAGTATCCATTCTTCAATTTGGGAAACGTCACATATCTCCTTTCCCCCTCTTCTTGGATCTTCTTTTGAGACTCCTACGGGAATCTCGTTGATGAAATCCGCTAGAACCTGTCCTTTGACTGCGTTTCTTGGTACGTATGTGATGTTATAGGCTCCGAGTTCTACTGTGTACTTAGCGAGACGTCCGGATGCTTCTGCCTTGTTTAATACTTGTTTGATAGGTTGGTCTGTAATGACCTTGATCGGGTGAGCTTCGAAGTATCGTCTCAATCTTCTGGACAAGTGTAGTAGGGCTAGGGCCAGCTTTTCTACCGGAGCATATCTCTTTTCGGCCTCATGTAACGTCCGGCTTACGTAATGCACTGGAATTTGTCGTCCTTCCCTTTCCACTAACATGACCCCCCTAATTGCCTCTTCGGCAGCCGATATGTATAAATACATGTCTTCCTTCGGCTTTGGCGTAGTGAGGCAGGGGAGTTCCAAAATCATTTTCTTCATTCTCTGAAAAGCTTCTTCGGCGGCCTCCGTCCATTGATATTGGTCTTTATTATCTTTGGTGATGTTTTTGAGGGTTTCGAAGAATGGTAACGACCTTTCGGCTGATTTGGACAAGAAACAATTTAGTGCCGCGAGCTTGCCGCTCAGGCTTTGCATTTCTTTGAGAGATTTGGGTGATCTCAGGTATCCGAGGAATTTTCCTTCCTCAACTCCGAAGGAGCATTTTTTGGGGTTTAGTTTCATGTTTATCTTACGGAGATTATCAAACGTTTCGGCAATATCGGCTAGCAGCTCCTTTTCGGTTTGGCTCTTAATTACCATATCATCAACATACGCTTCTAAGTTTCGTCCGATCTGTGGTCGGAAGACTGTATCTACCAATTTCTGATAGGTTGCTCCGGCGTTCTTTAGTACGAAGGGCATCTTGGTATAACAATATGTTCCGTGATCGGTGTAGAAAGCGGTTTTTTCTTCGTCTTCTTTTGCCATTTGCACTTGGTGATATCCTTTATAAGCATCAAAGAAGCATTTGTAACGGAATCCCGTTACGGATTCAATTTTCCAATCGATTTCTGGTAGTGGGTAATAGTCCTTTCGACAGGAGGAATTGAGATTCTTGAAATCTATGCACATTCTCCAACTACCGTCCGGTTTTTTTACCAACACTGGATTTGATATCCATGTTGGATACCGGACGGGTCTAATGATTCCGGCTTTCAGCCATTCTTCCACATCTTTGTTTATAGCTTGGTTCTTTTCTTCTGAGAAGAATCTTTTCTTCTGCGCCACGGGTTTATCCTGTGTGTTTGCATTGAGCTTGTGTTCTGCGACCCATCGGGGAACACCCTTCATATCGGATGGTTCCCATGCAAAAACATCCCGACTGTTTTTAAGTAAGGTAATCAAGTTTCTTCGTCCTTCTCTTGAAAAATTTTTGCCTATTGTTACTAGCTGTTCTGGATATGCCGGATGGATCAAAATTTCTTCCGTTCCATTGTCTTCATTATTGATTGCTGTTTCTGAACGGGATTTTGCTTCGGCTTCTTTTTCCGACAAGAATTTTTCCTCTAATCTTCTGCACTCCGAAATGATGACGGAACGGGTAACCAGGGTGGCAATTCCCCTTGGGGTTGGGAATTTCATCATGGAATGTATTGTTGATGGGATGGCCCTTAATTGCTTAATTCCGGTACGTCCTAGTATTATGTTGTAAGGAGAAGGAGATCTTATTACTGCAAATTTCATAGTTGTACGATGATATAACCCTTCGCTTCCGAAGCATACTTCCAGCTCAATTTTTCCCAATGGGCTAATGGCTTCTCCGGCGAATCCTACCAAAGGCGTGTTTGTCTTAGTGAGTCTAGACCGGATGGCAGAGTCCAAGTTTAAGAAACAGTGTTCATACATGACTTCAACCGAAGCTCCTTGATCAACGTATACTCTTCGGACAGTATATCCTTCTACTTCTGCTTCGACTATGAGAGGTTCCTCCGAGGCATCCGCGGGTAAAATTGGAGGAAAACTGATCGGAGTATTCATCCATTCTTCTTCTTGATCCCTGCTTTTACGTTTTGATCTTTTCTCTTGGTATTGAACCATATTTATGACCCTAGCCGGGTTGGCTTGATGATTGTTTCTCTGAGGTATTTGATTCCTTTGTCGGACATCCCTGATCAGATGGTCCAGCTTGCCTGTTTCCAAGGCTTTTTTGAGCTGCTCTTTCAGGTTACGGCAGTTGTTTGTGAGATGTCCCTTTTCTCTGTGGTAGTCACAATACTTGTCCATGTTCTCTCTCGAAGGTCTTCCCTTCAACGGAGGGGGTGCTGGTAGTCGAAGGTGATGTTCGGTAGCCAGAATTTCCTTGGGAGCCTTAGTAAGTGTGTTCAGATCTAGGGGCCTGGTGTCTCTTCTATTTGTGTCGTAACGACGATATTCCTCCCTGTAATTCGTTCTGTTATCGTTCCTTGCCGGACCATAGGGTACGTAATGGTTGTTTTGACGAGGCTTAAAGTCATCGCGGCGATTCTCTTGTCGACGATTTCCTCGGAAGGAAGATCGTCACATGTTTGGGTTCGTCTTGCTATAAGGGCTGTGTTGATGGTCCCTTCGGTAATTATCCGTCCTTTCTCCTCTTGGTACTTCGGCTGACTGATACGCTTTTTCGGAACGGATGAAGTCATCGACTCTTATCATCATTTCCGTAACCGTTCGAGGAACTTTCTCAGAGAACCTTTTGGCTAGTTCCGGACACTTGCAACCATCGACGAAGGAAGATATTTGCATTACTTCCGGTACCCCAGAGATGCGACTAGCTTCATCTGTCCACCTTTCCTTGAATTCTGGTAGTCCTTCATTGGCTTGTCGGACGATTTTGGTGATTTCCATTGGGTCTCTAACGCATCTTCTTCGAAGGGCGAACCTTTGCACAAATTGTTCGGACAAAGTTTCCCATTCGTCTATGCTGCCCCGAGGCAGGCTATCAAACCATCCCCGGGCGGCATCATCCAAGGTTTGTTGGAACATCATGCACCATATGGGCATGGGCCAGGCTCCTTGGTTGGCGGCCCCTTCGAATCTTGTGATATGATCGTCCGGATCCGTGGATCCATCGTATAGTTTTATGTGTGAAGGCATTAAATACTTTGCGTCTTTGGGTCCGGAGAAGTTGATGATCCTCCGGGTAAACGGGCTTTTTGATGCCGCCTTAAAGGGTTTAGAAAGATCGTTCGTGCTTTCTTCTTCCGTTTTCTGAGTTCCGGTGTTTTGAGCCCCTTCGTCCTCGAAGTCAAGTTTGATAGGCTTGATCGGTGTTTCTCCTGTGGCGTTGTGTTGCTGGATTAGGACCTGCAGTGCGGAGAGGTGACTTAGGATCTGTTCTCTGCTGATGGGATTGACCTCTGGGTCTTTCCCACTTCCTTCGGGTGTAGTGGGGGCGGGACCTGTCATTACTTAGTTCGGGTAGAGTGAATGACGAGTCCCACGGATGGCGCTAATTTGTTAAAGTAAAATCCCGTTTTACCTTCGACAAGCGAGATGATCCCTCCGGTATCTTTCGATGGATGTAGGTTCCTTCGGATATCTGCAAGACAGATATGACCGTTAGTCTCGTCCCGGGAGTGTTTCCCAGGACCAACCTCCGGTGTGAGAGTAAGTATGCGTTCTAGAGAGAGAAAGTGTATGAGTAAATAATGTATAGAAAACAAGAGAGATAACGATGATTACCCTTGATGATTTCTTCTCTATTTATAGACTAAAATTGACTAAGTACGAGATCGACTGGTACTTATCTCTTAGTGGTTACTTGTTTATACTTTCCAAGTAAGTACCTGTGTACTTGTTTGTACTTTGATTTACTTTAGCTTTATAGGTAATTGTTCGTCCGGAGCGTGCACCCCTTTGGACATATAAGGTCCTTCGGATATAATCTTACGTTGGCTTTATCGTATCACTCCCTTTCGGTCGTCTTTCGGTTTGCGCCTTCCTGATTTAATCCGGAAGGTGTATATGCCAACATGTCTCTTTGGGCCTTCCGGTATTATCCGGAAGGTGTATATGCCAACATGTCTCTTTGGGCCTTCCGGTATTATCTGGAAGGTACATACGCCAACAGAAGGCGCGTTCATCACGAATTTAATTCAAATACCAAAACAAGACACAAAAAAAAAATTGAAGAACCTACCCATAGGTTTAATGATTCGAACAGAAATATTTAAGGTTGTTTTCGTGTTCGGTTTGGATGAAAGAAGGAAAAAAACACTGAGTTGTGAGATGAGTTTGGATTTGACTTATGAATAACAAATGTGTGTTTTAGGGTTTGAGTGAAATGAATCATATTTGACATATGAATAAGTGGGTTATATCAATTGTAAGTGTTGGATTGGATCCAGACTGGGCCCGTTTTGGTTTTTGATATTCTTATTGGACCGGGTTCTAAGCAAGAGTGGATTGGGATTGATATATAAATCTTTAGATTAATTAGCTTAAATAATATATCAAATAAATTTTAGATTTGGCTCATAATTTTTGGTCAGAATATACTCAAGTGTTGGGCTGAAAAATTTGATATCCAATGTATTTATATACTTTTTCAATGTTCGAACCCATCAGCGATCTTAAATGGTTCGAATAAAAAATGTAATACAAGACATTTTACACCTACTCGAGATCATAGACATTTTGGTTGTTTCATTTAAGAGGAGATGGAATTATATTACTAGCATAACTAAAGTTACTGTTAATTGCAAATTAATTGTTAAAAAAAGTATGGCCGCATAACATCACATTGATAGAAAATATAGTCACAGGGTACCCACCGCCGCATCGCGCGGGTACCCTGCTAGTCAACAATAAAACTCGGTCACTGACGAAATCAAAGGTGGTCTCAGGGATCTTGAAATACTCATGAATTTTTGTGTTGTATTGTTAATTTTGTTAAGAACACTTCGATTTTATTAAGATGCGCCTGGTTGTTGAAATTGTGTTTGTGGTATTCTTTAGTTTATTTTAAGTGTACTTGGTAACGTCGTGTTCCGGTTCCGTCCCTGAAGTCAAGCCCACTAAACAGATCTATCATACCTCTACCTAGGGCTGAGCTTTATAGACCGCGGATCAGACCGAAATGAGAAACCGGACAGACTAGACCAGAGCGAATCGAACGTATTTCGGTCCAATTCTCGGTCCACCATTTTTCTCATTTTCGGTCCTCAGTCAGGTCCGCTCTGGTTCGGTCTTACGTACAACCGACCACTATATTTTGTCGGACTAAATCAGACCGACCATACTGAACAGAAGCAAACATACTTCACCAAGTTTGTCAATTTTAACAATGAGGATGTCTACCCGCTTGTTGTGACACATTCTAAACATATATTGTTTGACAATGATATATGTTTGCATTCCAGTGAGTTTGATTTTATGTATTCTTTTTGTTAATAAAGAATAAGTGTTGGCACATATCTTCTACGTTAATTGCTTACATTTACACGTTGTTTAGTCGAATACAAATCTCATCTCGTAGCATACTAAAGTTTAGTCACTTAACTGGAGTATTTGAAGTTAAGGTTAAATTATTTGAGGAAAGTTATTTTACATACTAAACTTTTTTAATATAAAGGGATCAATCTCTACCTTGCATCTCCATCTGATCTAGTGGATGAAATGTAATCAACGTTTTAAAAAACTCACTTTCATTTTTTTTATATAATTTAAATATCTAATGAACCGTTAATCATTAGTCAAAACAAATTATACAGTCACGACCAGCATTTAATTATCCTTCTATAGATGGGCACTTTGATATACGTTCGACAAACTTTTTTTTCTCATTTCTTTTCATGTTTTTTGGTCTTTTTTCTTCGTTTGTGAAACATGATGAAAAATCACATGTGATAAACCCCTAATTTGAATATCACATGTGATGATATTAGTATTAAATCACATACGATATCTAATAAAATCATATGTGATTTAACACTAATATCACATGTGTTTTTACTAGTATATTCAGATTAGTGCTTAATCACATATGATTTCTTCATACAAGCTTCAACAATGTAAAAAACGAACAAGAAAAAAAAAGTGAAAAAAGGGGGAAAAAATTGTTTGTCGGAAGAATATTAAAGTGTTTATCAATATAAGGATAATTAAATGCTCGTCGTGATTATATATTTTTTTCACTTAACGATTAATAGTTTAAAATATATTAATATTTAAAAAAAAATGAAAGTGATTTTTTTTTTTAAAATGTTAAGTTTAATCTCATCTATTAGATCAAATGGAGATAAAAGGTGGGACTTGGTCCCTTAATATGTGAAAAAAGTTTGGTATGTAAATGATCTTAAATCAAATTATTTTTACTTGTAAAACTAATTAACTTCAGTTAAAATCATTTTATCGAGTCTCGTCGAATACACAAATAATCTATTAAAAAAAGTCATTAACATCTTAAACTATGACTTTAAACATCCATCGTAACATTATAATCTCCAAGTTAAACAACTTTAATTTAACTCAAAAGAACAGTAATAAGATTGAAAAATAACAAGTTTTATAGGTACAAACATACAATTAATTTGATAAACAATGACTATAATTATAAGGATATTTTGAAAATTCAGAGGCTTATTTTGTATGATTTAAAAGCTGGAACTAAGAAAAGAAGAATAAAAAAAGGGGGGGGGGGGGGGGGGCCTCAAAGTGCACAGCGAGTTTCGAACTTAAGTCTATGGAGATGTCTTTCTTTTAGTTGTACGTTACCCGCTAGAGCACATTGAGTTTCTAGTATGTGTTTCTTTGTCTAATAGTTAACGAGTAAGGATCCAGTGAGAAGAAAACTTAAAATGAGAAGGATGAGAAAGAACTATAATTACACATTTGAGATGCATTGACTTAATTTAGATGCATCCCAATTCATTTCGAAAGTGATTTTGAAGTGAAAACAATACAAAGTAGTACTAACAACAAATTTGACCTGCAAAGGACGAAAAATACGTATGATTCGTCTAACTTGATGAAATGCATCTAATATAAGTATATACATCTAATTTTTTGCTAGAGTATATATTATAGTGCATCTAAAAGATTAGGGATGCATCTAATTCTAGTCGATGCATCTCTAATGTGTGGTTATTCTTATTTCTTATTCATCTCATTTTAAAATTTCTTCTCATTTGATTCTAACTCAATAGTTAACTACATATTATTTTGTATTATTTAATCATTCAATTACAGCTCATTTACGGTAAATAACTGTAAATTTATATAGATTGGAGACTGGCCTGAACCGAGAAACTGGACCGACCATATTTCTGTCCGGTCCTCAGTCCCCCCTTTTTTATCTTTGGTTTTCTATTGAGTTCGATCTTACACACAATTAACGGACCGGCGAACCAGACTAACCCGAACATGGACCGAGAATTTAGGTCAGGTCCGGTTTTTGAACTGTGCTCGGCCCTAGTTGACGTCAACAACAACAAAACGCACTCCCGCCATAGTGTTCATGCGGGAGGTGTAATTTAAACAAGTCATATCTCTATCTTAGTGCAAACAAATGTTTAGAAATTTTCTCCGGAAAAATTTGTTTATGTTAACAGAATAGTAATATATAGTATGTTTGGCAAAATTAGAGTCGGAGCTATATGTTTTACTTTAAAATATGTTTGACATATATTTGGAGCTCGAGCTTATTATTGTGATATTAAAAATGAACTATGATTTTACAAATCACATGCGATTTTTCGGAGCGAAAATTTCAACACTCAAAAAAAAAAAAAAAAAAAAAAAAAAAAAAGAAAAAAAGAAAAGAAACCTCGAAAAAGGTGGATGTGTATCGAAGTGTCCGTTTATTGAAAGATAAAAGAAATTCGTTACCGCAATGGTGTATTTTTTTTGTCGCTTGCCGATTTACCGCTTGCAATATATTATATTTAAAAAAAATAATGGAAAGTTGGTTTTTTTAATGGAAAAATGAACGATTATAATCTTTAGAGAAATTATGATCTACGTTGCACCTCTTAAACTACATGGGTATCTATGTAATTTTTTTTTTTTTTTTTTTTTTTTTTTTTTGGTGAGCGTAAACCATTTTAAAAACTACTTCCAGAGAGCTTCTATCATCAGCTCAAGCTTCTTCTGTAAGATAGTAGAAGCTTATGTGTTAAAACGAATCTTATTTAAAAAGCTTAAACTCCCATATGCCTCTATAAGTCTCTTCAAACACAGCCACAACGTTGGCCAAAGTTATCGAGGGACAATGCTGGGTTGTGTGTGTGTTCTTTAGAGGTTTGAGTTCAGTGATGCACAAACATCATTCATGGCTCGAAATAGAGATACAAAAATAGGCAAAAGACCTGGGTCAGTGGCCTGATTAGCTTCATTACATAAGCAAGACCAGTTTAGGCTAAACCACAAAATAATCGATGTTTCTCTAACACCTAGTCTAAGGTCTGAAATGTTACAAGAGAATTCGAGAGGTGCATATCTAATTTGAAATGATATTAGAACTTAAAAAGGTAAAATGAATCATAGGGTACAACAAAAGTAAATGTCAATAAGTAAATCTAAGCTACAACTGAAGTAGAGAATTTCAAATCTACATGCCAACATAGGTTAACTTTTTACAAACATTTGTATCTAAAACAACACTCCAATTTAATTCATAACTCAATAACTGTATCTATTATTTTGTCGATGTATCTGAGCTTTTTACGAATTTTGATTGTGTAGCATATCAAAGCTATAGTCTAATGTTTTGGCTAATCATCAATTTTATAAATTGTCAGACAATGTTATATCACTAGAACGGTACCCGCGCAATGTGGCGGCGGGTATCCTGTGACTACATTTTGCGGTCGGTTACACGTTTAATTGTCTTCATGCTTTATAAGTAGATATTTTTTGCTTTTCTGCTTTTACTTTTTTGTTTTTTGTTTTTTGTTTTCTATTTTTTTGGGTTTTCAGGATTTCAAGTTTTCATTTTTTCAGTTTTTCCGTTTTCAGTTTTCCTGTTTTTCTAGTTTTCAGTTTTTGAGTTTTTCAGTTCTCCTGGTAGTTTTCCAGTTTTCAGTCTTCAATTTGCCAGTTTTCATTTTTTCAGGTTTTCTATTTTTCAGTTTTTAGTTTTCTGCAATTAATATTGGAATCCTTCTTCAATCAATATTTGCAATCTTTCCATAATAAGAAATAAAAAGTCTGAATTTAAGCAATTCTAATTATATAATAGTACAAAATGCATTATAATATAGTATAGATTGATTATAAATACTGTTTACTAAATTACATTCAGATACAATGAATTGCCGGAAAGAATCCTATCAGATTAGCGTGCCATTATTCTTTGTTCATTAATTGATACTTATAAAAAATTCAGGTTCGCTACAACGTGTTTGAGGAAATGCATAAAAGAATTTTGAGGTTCTTGACAAGGTGTTTGATGGAATGCCAAATAAGAATGTTAATCCAACAAGGGCACTATATGTCGAAGCATCAAATGGTCGGTTTTGTGAGTAAAAAGGGCTTCAACAGATTAGAAGGCGATTTTGAAAGATGTATTGCATACCCATCACCCATATACTATGTTCCATCAGAAAACACCTGTCACGGCGCGCAAGTTGTATCCACTCCCTCTTTTTCTGACCGAATCTAACACTGTGTTGTATACTGTGGCTATCAGGCTGTCCTGGAATGATATATTGTAGCCTGGATCTTTTGTAGATACACCAAACTCGCTGAGAACCACCAGCATCCCAAGGTATTTCTCAGCATCATCAATGTGTGATTGCATCCATGACTTAATGAATGCAACATGAGAATCAGATATCGATTGTGAAATCCGTTATAAGAGCATTAGATGTGTAAGCATAGCATGTGCTTTATCATGCGCATGCACATGTTATCTAATAAGGTTTTGAGTTACAGAAGAGTCGGCATAAATATGAAACTGAAGCAAAATCAGCACCACGAATCTGATGGTTTCTGATGAAATCAGTTCCAACTTGTTGGGAATATGTATTGGGATTGTATTGAACCTTGTTTAGTGTTGAAACACCATAAAATCCTTCGAGGCCAATCTCCACTAGATGCTTTGGATCGATGGTTTTAACATAAACAACCATTTCTTTGATCCATTCCTATAAAAGCACATTACTCGTTACTTATTGGTGCAGACCAAATGGTGTACAAGTTGGTTTTCATCAATGAGGAATATATACATACCTGCAGTGTATCTCCCGAAGGGTCTCATGGACATCTTGAGATCTTTAATCGCTATGTTCATCAAATAAAAGATATATGTAAGAATCATCCTCTTATAGATGCTTATGAAGTTATGATCATGGTCTTCTAAACGTATGGATCATCAGGTATTGTGATTGAACTAATCATCACGCTTATTTACCTTAACTAATCGATATCACAAATCACGTACGGTTAAGGGTTAATTATTATATTTTAATTTACTTTAACGCTTTTTTGTATGATTGAAGAGGAGTTGGCGTTTTAGAAATCGGCGTTGTAACAAGCGCATGAGTTTTGTTCTTTTGGGACACAAGTTCAGGTTAAGTATGGTGAGGAGAGTTGGTGGTATGGGCCAAGGGGGTAAGGAGTTCAGGTGTGTTGAGGTTTTTGTTACCGCGTCTGAGGGTGCTTATGTTATTCATTTGGTGAGTTTTGGTTTTCATGATGATATTTGGTGTTTTCTTATTTTAAATTTGGGTTTGTTGAATGTGATGTGATTTTGTTTATTGTTCAGCTTTTGGAGGAATTGAGCATGGATAAATGGCCTGTTGCGCCGGGAATCGAGCTTTAAGGTGTATTGGAGTGGTGTTGAGTGTTGCTGCGAGTTTGCTTGGTACTTGTTTACCTGGTGCTGGTGTTAATTGGGGGGTCCTTGCACATAAGGCCCTCGTACGTAAGCCTTTGCAACTTTTTAGTTTGTCATTCTGTTAGTAAATGCTGATTGGCCGGATTAAAATAGTTTAACATAGTCACTTATCAGGTTTGGTTAATATAGAAAATAAAAAACATAATTATAAAGTCCGAGTTTATAAAATAAAAAATCGGATCAAGCTAATGCAATGTTTTAACTATATTATATGTTTGGTTTCTGTATGCAGTTGCTACTTTTTCTTCTTTCTACATCTACTGCAACAGTTATATGTTTGGTTTGGTCTCTTATTGTTCAGCGGAAATGGTGGAGGTTTATTGATTTGAGTAAGGTAATCCCAACCTTCTTTTCTTTAGCCCTTTTAGTGACCATGTTATGAGTCAAATTCTGGTCTAATTGGTTGGTAAATATTAATCTTGACCCTTGAAGTTCATGGATTAACATGAAATCAATCAAAGGTTCAAGGCTCATGAGTCATGACATACATGTTACGCCATTACGAAAATGATAAACAGGTTGTGATGATTGGCGGTGGTTCACATTATGTGTGTGCCATTTTAATGTAAACGTAGTTTGCTTATAGAAAGAACAAACTTCTCATTTGTAGGGTGTATGTTGGACTTATTGTGAAATCTATGTTTGAAAAGCATTAGTTTTGACCTGATTTTTTTAAATCGCAGGTTTCGTCCATCTAAATAGGTTCCAAGAATGTCGACATGCTTGATAAGATGCCTGATGAGGCTCTTTGCGGACCGTGGCTCTACAAGTATTGCAAGATGGAACCCGTTTATTACTTTATCTGATTTTTGTTTTGATAGGTTGTGGGTTTTTAAAACAGTAACTAAATATCTCATAATATGTACACCACAATTTTATCTCACATTAATTAAACAAGACATCCTTTTTGTATTTTTAATAAATAACATGCTACCGATACGCCAATGTTTAAAATTTTCAAATTTGTTTCAAAGTGCTTGAATACTGAGGTTAATTGCTAAGATTTCATATTTTATTCCAATAAGTAAAACCATTTAAGACAAACTAAGTTGTTTGTCTACTAATTGATAACAATACGTAATTAATAATTTTAGAAAAAACCACGTGCGTGCACGGGTGTTATAACTAGTAATAAAGGATATGCTATTTTAAAGAAATAAAAAATCAAATCCGATATCATATCCTCTTTGATATATAGAACAATGCGCTGCACGTTTTGAGGATCTGATTTCGACCCATCACACACATATTTAATCATAAAATTTTGTATGCATCTTTTGTTTTTTGTTGCCTAGAAACTTTTGTTAGGATTAACTATCTTCAAAGAAGGGGTTTGGAAATAAGTTACTTAATCAAAACATGGAAAGTGATCCAATAGAAAAAAAACTAAAATGAAAAGAATAAAAAGAATTTCTAGTCACACATTTCAAATTAGAGTGATATTTTTAAAGGAAGATGAATATATATTTGTAGGTGCATCTGAAATGTATGATTGCGGTTTTTTCTTATTCTTCTCAATTTATTTTTTCTTCTTATTTGATCTTAACTCATCAAAACATATCAACTTTTAATTAACGGCCATCAAAACATATGTTATTGACTTGGGCTAAGTGAATTCGGAAAGTTTAGTATATGTACTAAAAAAATGCATGAAATAAAAGTTTTTGATGATCGAAACCTTTCAGATATATTAACATCTTTTTCCTAATAAAATAAAACCCCTAGTGGGGACTTTTTCATTTTAAATAAATCAAATCATACCGTATTTGGTAATGATTTTTTTAATTTGAATTTTATATTTAGATGCGTAAAAATAACAAAAGCTAAATATTTCCTGAATTGGCCTAAATTTTAAAAATTTCGTATTTTTACTCCTGTGCAAAAAGAAACCGTAAATAACACATGTACTTCATTGTCTATAACTAATAGTTTTGTACCAAATTGTAAATATAAAAAGAAAAACGCTTTGCATCATCCATCACATTATTCATCCACGTTTAAGAAAAAAAAAAACGTACTCTGCTTCATTGCCTGTGTATATCCAACCTAAAACGATTCTCCATCACCAGCCACCTATTCATCATCACCGGCCGCCTTACGATCAAAGTATATAGCATCATCGATCTAAATTACCATACCTTCGAAGATATCATCTAGGTCAAGATCATCGTCTCTCTTTATTCTAAACTTTTGTGAGTACTGTGTGTTAATTTTGATGTCAAACTAGAAGAGATTATTGATTTCATCACATTGATTTTAAGATTAAATACCAGATTTAAGAATAATTAGCAATGGCACCAATTATAGTACCACAACTAAGTTTCATCATCTAATTTGTTGTTGTCACATGTTAATGTCTAACGGTTAATAATGTGTAACAAAATAGGATATTTGTCTAACGGTTAATAATGTGTTTCAGTCGCATCCGATTAACCTGCAAACATCTATTATTTTATGAATTATGATTTTGTTGGAATTTAGAAACTGATAGCCTATAATGAGTACTTAGTCGATTCAATGCGAAGTGTGAGAAAGATTATAATATAAATGAGGAGTTGGTCGATTGAACCTAGAAGATACATATAGTTAAATGAGGAGTGGAATGAGGGAGAAAGAAAAAAAAAAAAAAAAAGATTGTTGTTGTTGTTAATGGGATTAACAGAAGCTATAACACATTGGCTATGATTTTAGTTATGTGGCACATTTTCATGACATGTTTAAAAGTGATTATGTGTTATTTGTCAACTTAATATAACGAACTCTTATAAAGTGCTTGAACTATTTTTAGTATAACAAGTATCATAAAATAGGGTTTCAATGTATAATTGTTAATTTGGTTGCAACTTTTGACCTTAAGTACTGTTTGAACAATGATTCTACAAGCTTGGTGTAAACATACGAGTGTATTTTATGGTCATGTTTCAAACTTTTGGAGAATATGTTAGGCTCAAGAAAAAAACATTAAGAACTTGAATCATGAATTTATGGATCCCAACTCATAGTAACAGTTGTAAGGGATAAAGAGTGCTTTGAGATATATATGGTATCACTGCCGAGACACAAAATAGATTTTGGAAGAAAAGGTCAAACATATTATTATCTGTGATAGTTGTGGACAGCCATGGAGTTCAACTGAAACTCAACAATCATCCATTAAAAAAACACTTGAAAAATGCTATGTTGTTGAAGCTCATTCAGAACTCAAAATTGCTATTTTTATATCATTGTTTGAATTTGAAAAGGCCACTTAGACATGATATTACATAGCAGGGTACCCGCGCGTTGCGGCGGCGGGTACCCTGTAAATAATATATTTAGCGAGTAACGTTTTTTCGATCATACATTTTTCGTGAAAATAGCTTTAGTGATGACAATCATTTTATGCTAGAATAACTTTAGACATTAACAAAATTATTTCATTACATTTTATAATGTGTAAACATTTGCACCAAGTAATCGCTAATATGATATTTTACATTCCGAAACAACATCACTTTTTACTCTCAACATTCGAGGAAAAGTGATATTTACGATTATATTCATTTATGTTCCTTTAATTGGTTAAAATATAAAGGTAGATTAGTTTCTAATTGGAACGATTGACTTTGTAACCCTTTCTATCTTTGTTTCGTCCAAAGAAAGAATGAAAGATCCAAGTTTGTTATTTGATTTTGTAGCATAAATTAACCAACGAAAGAATGAAAGTGGATCTGGGGTTCGTTTGTTGATTCAAAAGAATGAAAGGGGTTGGTTTATTTTTTGTGGCTAATCCAATATCCACTCACACGTACCACAGCAACAACCTAATACCCACGAACCACTTCTCGGCAACACCTTTCGAACTATGAGAGGAAAAGATAGCAGCAAATATGTGTGTTTGTGTTGTGTCGTATGAATGGGAGAGGAGAAAGAAACCGTAAAAGATATAGGTCAAAAAGGGGGGAGGAGCGTGGGTAGCAAATATGGAAGGTAGTAATTGCGTTATCAATAGGCTTGATTGGTTGTAAATTGGTGTCTGTTATGTGCGGAAATTATGGGTTGTTCGAGAATCCCATTTATAACATAAAATCAATAGAATGTTTATCACGTATTGAAGCTCCATTTATTTTCGTACCTCTGCAAAGGTGATTTGCATTAAATTTGATTGTTGTTACTAAAATTAAGTTTGCAATCAAGTTTATAACATGATGAAAAGCAACGATAAGTATTAATAACCATAGGTATGTAAAGTATTATAATTTTGTAATTTGGGGATTTAAATGTTTACAGTTATATATCTTAGTGAGTGTTTTTGTAGAAAACCATGATCCTTTAACCCTTGAAACAATAACCACTCTTACATTGTTAACTCATACAAAGTGCTTCTAGATTTTAAGATATCCTTTTTGAACACAACTTTTTTTTTAGATAACTAAACCATTTGCAAATGGCAATGCTTCTAAAGAAATCGTAAGTAGACATACAAAATAAATTCAAAACATGAATATTATTTCTTTTAAAATACTCCACATTGTTACCTGACAATACTAAAAGCTACAGGCGAGTAGGTTGTGCACTTGGTCGAAATTGACACATATATTCACTATATAAAAGTTGATGTATACATGGAATTGACAAAACAACATCAAGGAGATCACGGAAGAAAGTTAATAGTTGAAACCTAATTAGTACCAACCATTTAGCTATGAAAACTTAGATACAATCCATGCATCGCACGGGTTATACATAGCCTCGTTCTACTAATAACATTATACACGTGTGACGCATCGAGCCAATGCATTTTTATTAGAAAAACAAATTTTTAATTATTTTAACATTTTTACTTCAACAAACACATATATCAGTTACGATAATGGATCATTTGCATGCATATATCAGTTACGATAATGTATCATTTGCATGCATGGCCATTGTTCAAACCCAATATAAAGTAACAAAAATAGTACGAAATACGGAAAATACAAAAAAGTAAAAACCACTATACAAACTTATACTACTTGTTTTCTTTATTTTCTTTGAACTAATACTTGTTCAACATTTTTGAACTTTTAATGGCCCCATAAGCCACCTATACTTGTTTTCTTATTAACATATCACAAACACTCTAACCTTAAAAATATTTATCTTTTCTCAGCCACCATGCATCTTCCTTCTTCAAAACTAACACAATCTCATCTACACTAATCTTTAACATCGAAAATCTTAGCCCTAAAATCAATGCATTCTTTAATCCAAAGAACAAACACAAACTCATCTCTTGTGATTCTTGTTTCTTGTCTTCAAATCCGAATACAAACACAATAAGCACTGCACCCTTGTATTTCTTATCTTTAACCCATGAAAATAAAGAAGAACAACAACTTCTTGGAATCTTGTTTGTGAGTCGCGAACCAGGTAGCTGGTTTAGAGTTTTGTTTCTTGTCTTCAAATCCGAATACAAACACAATAAGCACTGCACCCTTGTATTTCTTATCTTTAACCCATGAAAATAAAGAAGAACAACAACTTCTTGGAATCTTGTTTGTGAGTCGCGAACCAGGTAGCTGGTTTAGAGTTTTGTTTTTTCCAAGATCAATGAAGGTTTTGTTGGATCTTTAAGGATCGTTGAGTGTTTCGAAACCAAAACTAAGATCTTATCATGGGTTTTTTTTTTGGTTTAATTTTTTTGATAAAGATGGGGGTTTGATGTGGTTTTGTTGTTGGTTAAAGTTGCAAACTTGAGGTTGGACCAGGACAATTGTTGTGTCGTTTTTCTTTACTACCTTGTACGATTTTTTTTCGGTTTTGAATTAATACAGATTCGTAGATGGTTGTGTTTTGTTTAGTGTGTGGGATGGGGATTTATACCCTTAGGTTTGTGGTATTACAAGGGCTGTTACAAATTAATAAATAGGCTGTTACAAAATATTTATTTTTTATAAATGTGCTGTTACAATATTTAGTTTTTAGGAATGAGTTACAAGATTTTTAATAAAAGGCAATTATTTCTATAACAAGTAAGTGTTGAATCTGAATTTTTAAGCCTTCTTTTTTTAGCATGTCCCAAATGCTTTATAAAGTAGTATAGATAACTTGATGTATAGAGATTAGTGGAACATGTCATAATTTAGATGTGGTCAATAGGGTCGATTATAGTTCATGGTTTATTTTTAATGAGTCAAACGGGCAAAAAACAAAGTTTGTTAAAGGGGAAATTCCTTATTATCATTTGGTATTGATTATCAAGTCAACCACTTTAAAGGGGTTGATTCATGTTTTTGGAAATTCACAGCAAATCATTGGGTTATTTTGACAATTCGCCGCCAAGGTATTGATTCAATGATCCACTTTAATTTACGTTATTTGATATTATGTTTTATTCCTATGGTTTGTGTTCTTATTTCTTTCAAAAAGATGTGATAAAATTTATGTTTTTTATCTTAATTTTGTTGATCTATAATTTATAGAATTTGTTTATAATATTAGGGTTGTTAATTATTTTAGGGTGTTTGTATTTAACATAGTGTTTGGATATATGTGAAAGTTTGAAACTGAAATATATAAGATCAATGTTGCATGTGTATGGATCGTAGTTTTTTGTGATTCAAAACCAGTTTCATAAGTGTACAATATAGGAAAGATAACTTACGGGGTGCTTCAATTATGTGAAAATTGCGTGGGTTCCATAAGTGTTATTACATGATATAACGCTGCCAAAACTTACATGATATAACGCTGTTAGAAATAGTATTTTCGATGCGCTTCTACTGCTTGAAGTTGTAATAATCATTTACTAAGATCATCAATTGTTAAACAAGTTCCGACGGTTTTGTTTCAGCTATGTCAAAATGAGATACAATGGTGCATATGGTCAAGTCATTTCATGAAAGAGATGCTGATAGTTGTGTAGTTTGTGCTGGTGCTGTGTGAGAGTGTGTAATACCCCGTAATTTACCGGGTCATTTATTAATGCTAAATACGAAGTAACTTATTTTGACGGCTTAATTTAACCGTTTTCACGTCAAATTATTTTTTAAAACTAACACAACTACGAAATATGTTCACCAATTAAGTATGTGACATATCTCTTCAAACGGGCTCACACGCGTACCAACACCACCTTAGTTATGGTTCAAGTCCAATAATTATTTTTCGCAAACAATAATCTTGTTTTTATATTACTTTTATAAAAGTGTTCCCAAAAGTTTATTTTTCACGTTTACACCGAACCGAGGTACCACGATTACATTTTAGCTCTACGGGACACACAATACACGACGTAAAATCAAAAATCACTTCCCTGTCTTGATTTCATTGATGCCGCCCCTCACCAAATGTCCAAACGGTTTTGGTTTGACCAAGTCAACCTATTTCATGTGTAAAGATTTTATAATCCTTCCTAGTTCTCTACAACACCCTCTTTTGTGACAAACTTATCCATATGCTATCTTGTGACTAGCGAAGTTGAATTTGGTCTCTTCCTTGGACTCAAAACACACGCCACCTACACACACCAACTTGGGATGTTCAAACAAAATCTTTCTTCTTGTTTTCCCTACACATGTTTAAACTAGTCCATAAGAAGTCTTGTGACTTTGTGGAATATCAAGAAAGCCTTCTTTCTTGTCTTGGGCTCATGAAACACGACAACCTCATAGAAACAAGACCACATCATCTCATTTTTGATTTACTTATCTCAATCTAACACAAAAGGAGATTTAGAGGTTTCCTAAATTATTTCTATAAAAACTAGCATACAAACCTTGCGAACGCGACCTTACCTCTTTTCCTGGTCTTTAGCCGAACCACCAAGCCCCAAGGTGACACTCCTTTTGTTTGTTTTCCCTTAATGGTTATACATATACATGTGAAGCATACCTTGACCATTCAACCTACTCAAAGTTCACTTGTGAACCACCCTTGGGTTGATAATATACGGCACAACAAAGCTCAAGACAAGCTTTGCACCATTTTTGATCATCTTTACACTATTAGTTCCAAAAACACTTTCAAACCTTGCCATAAGTGCACTTATATAAGAGACATGTACCTGACCACTCTTATCACAAAGCAACCAACACACAAATCATTTTCTTTTTCTCTTAAGGTCACGGCAGAAGTAACACAGAAAAAGGGGTAGAAATATTTTAGTCCTTTGCTTATTCAAGAGCTTACAAAGTGCTTATTAGACCAAGGATTAATATGAAGGGTCATCCTTGGGTGTTAGCTAGAATACTTGGGTTCTTGTGTTCACCTCCTTGCATTCACTTCATCACCTCTTGTAAGCATTCACTCTACCTATTTTCTTTATACATTTCATGTACATATTTCATCATCCATATGTTAATTTTAGCTAATATATATTGAACTCGACTGAATACAAAATAACAAAGTTTCTGTATGTTGAAGAAACAAAATAACAAAAAGAATCTGATATATACAAACGATACTTTATTGATAATTGTATTGAATATGTTTACAGAAACTGATCCTATATATACTATGTGAATCGGTGCCTTCAAAGAGACATGTCGATTCCTAAAGACACGACCTATTCTAAACGTTACAACCCTATATACTAAACGGTATAAACTATATAACCGTTGTATCCCTAAAACGACCCATTTATTGACCCAGCCCATATAACTTGGGTTTACAGGTTTTATACATAAAACATAATATAAACTAACTACCCTTATCTTTGCTTCTATAACATTAATAGTCCAACATTCACCCCCCTAATGTTATAGACGGCAAAGTCTTCAATTCTTCAAAAGTTCCCTTTATAGCAATGGTTCATCATCTTCGTACTGAATCAGGTTTGCTTCCAACTTTGGACATTCGCCTTTGTAGTGTCCAAATTCTTTGCACTTGTAACATCTTATCTGACTCAGGTCTTGATCACCACCTTTTTTCTTCCATGGTTTCCAATTCTTGTCTTGCCCACGTCCTGGTCTTCCTTGACTTGAATTCTCATGACCGCAACGTTCACACTTGTGTTCCTTAGTCTTCTCCTTTTCATCTACTTTGCTGAAAAGTAGGTTACTGGATCCATCTTCTTCTTTGACTGCCTTCATCATCCGTTCCTCGAAAGCTTTTAATCTTCCAATGGCTTCTTGGAATGGCATCGTATTAAGATCTGCAAACTGCTCTATTGCTGCAACAATTTGCATAAACTTCTCTGGTACAGAACTTAAAAGTTTCCTAACCAGCCTTTTATCATCCATCGTATGCCCTAAACTGCTTGCTTGTGTTGCAATCTCACTTATCTTCTCGGCATATACATCTAACGATTCATTATGTTTCATCTTTAATTGTTCAAACTCTGACTCTAGTATTTGAACACGCGCCTCCTTGACTCTATCAACTCCAACATGTCGAATTTTCAACGCATCCCAAATCTCCTTTGCCGATTTAAGGTTAGCAACTTGCAATACCATACTTTCTGGAATTGCTTGATATAGCATTGCAATTGCCGAGTTATCTTTCTTTTGATCGACTTCATCTCCTTGCGTTGGTTCAATCACTTCCCAAATTCCATGGACATTAAATATCGCCCTGATCTTTACAGCCCAAATTGTATAGTTTGTAGAGTTTAACATAGGATACTGGAAATTCATTGTTAATCCTCCTTCCTTCGCTACATTTTCATTCTTCTTTGAAGAATCCCCAGTCATATTTCTTTTCTTCTTTCTACCAATCTTAACAATCTAAACCAAACGTCCCTAATACCTACAGTGCCCTGGTTAACCAAAGGTTTACCTACTGTATCTTCCAAGAATAGTACCCTAGTTTCCTATTAACCGACTATCCTTAATCCTCCTGGTTTCACCACAAAACCAAAACAACTTCCTGGTTTCACCACAAAACCAACACAACTTCCTGGTTTCACCACAAAACCAACACAACTTCCTGGTTTCACCACAAAACCAACACAACTATTCTAATACCAAATTTACTATTCTAATCTTTTCCTACTTGTAATAATTCTAAATTCCTACACTAAATAAACAATTCGAAATTGGAAAAAAAACTTATCTGACTGTTCGGTTCCGCAATTCACTATATGGTTTTCTTCTGTCTCCTTTTTCGAACAGCAGTAACAAGTCTTCTTCCTTCCTTCCCTTATTCTTCGTACAACACCAACCAAAAAAAAACGAACCCTCTTCTGCAAATCTTTTCAAAACGAAATTCTGGGATTTCGTTTTTTCTTTTCAATCGTTAACAGCAATAAATTTCGAGTTCGTTCTTCGTGGTATCTTCAATCCCGTAATGACGATCCAAAACACCCAAGTCCACTGCCTCCCTCGAATCTATTCAACCCTAGGCTCTGATGCCAATTATTGAACTCGACTGAATACAAAATAACAAAGTTTCTGTATGTTGAAGAAACAAAATAACAAAAAGAATCTGATATATACAAACGATACTTTATTGATAATTGTATTGAATATGTTTACAGAAACTGATCCTATATATACTATGTGAATCGGTGCCTTCAAAGAGACATGTCGATTCCTAAAGACACGACCTATTCTAAACGTTACAACCCTATATACTAAACGGTATAAACTATATAACCGTTGTATCCCTAAAACGACCCATTTATTGACCCAGCCCATATAACTTGGGTTTACAGGTTTTATACATAAAACATAATATAAACTAACTACCCTTATCTTTGCTTCTATAACATTAATAGTCCAACAATATACACTTGTGGTGTTGAAACTTTGCCTTAAAAACCTTGAATCAAACATATACCTTGCTGTCCCAAATTTACACCGCAAAGATGGACACAAATAATATAGCTATGCAATTTTTCGCACAAATCTGGTTTAGGTACACTTATACATATGTGCTAGGATGTCTCACAAAAATTTTTGTAATTTTATAAAACAATTTGCTATTTTAATAAGTGATACGAGTTAGTGACCTGCTATTGCACTTGTTCTCTGAGTACTGAATTCATTTAATAAAAACAACCCACTTCGAGACCTTTTGAGCTAAAATGGTAAACTAGAAATTGTTAAAGGACACATTGAAATTGACTCTGAGAGTTGGATGGACACGTGACGATAAATAACGAGTAAAATACGGCCAAAAGAAGTTGAGTAACCTTTCAGTTTTTCTGTCAGCTTTGAAATTCGAGTATAAAATGATTTATTCAGAAAGATTGGTACATGAGAAAAATATTTGGCTTAGATATTTGAAAACTAGATTTAATTTAGATAATTTTAGACTCTAAAAATGCATAATTTCAGCAAGAAATGAATAACTTAAGGTCCGTTAAATTTGACTTTTATTATCCCACGGGCTGTTTTAACGTGTGATGTTTTTGGCCTCGACAACTTGACCAAACCGACCCTTTTTACAACGTAACTATTTATTTTAGGTAGAATTCATATAGGAGTGAGTTTTGGAGCAGAAAACTCTTGAAATTTCCTAATAGTGGATCTAATACGAATTCTTGAAACCCGTTAAAAGCTGTCGTGACCTTCTGGAACAGCAGCCCGTATACTTGACCAAATGACCTCGATAACCATGTCTAAAATATTTTTAGCCTTGGTTTGGTGAGAATAAACATTAGTAGCTAAATGTGGAGACTTGAACGAACCACAACGGAGTTAAAACGAAGTAAATATGATGTTCTAAATTTACGACAAATTAGCTAACTAGTACTTCAACTAAATGTTATTGTTTTCAACGTCACATATTCGTTTTTTATCTTTCATGCACTCCAAGGCAACATAATAAGAAACTTTTGAACAATCTTATTGTCTCACGGCATACTACACATAGGAACTTAAATTCCGTAAAACCATCGAGAATTGAAATCATTATAACGTCCCAAAACTTTATAAAAACAACTATATAGAATTACTAATAATTGGTTATCTTTCGTCGAAACTTTTGTTTTATCGTAAAACCTCATTGCAAGTGTATAAGAGCTATTTCATATTTTAGAACTCATACGCATATATTTCGTACCATAATTCCTAAGTCGACTCATATTCCTAGGTCGCGGTTAGGATTTCATTTTCAGAATACCTTGCCATACTATTCCAGATATTTGATTACTGAGGTGAGTCATAGCCCCTCTTTTATCTATTTTGAACTATTTGGGGGAGATACATGCTCAAACACTTTTACTTACAAGCTTTACTCGTTTATCTTAAACATTTTACTCGATTTATGAAACACTCTATTTGTTTATTGCAACGTATTAAATGCTACGAACCTGAACACAAGTGTTTTTCTGTATGCTATCCTGATTCATATTGCCTAAGTTACCGTTTCTGCCAAAAGTCCCTCATATCATGACCCATTAATCACTTGCGAGTGAACGCGAATATAGTGAATAGATCTATTGGAGGTTGACAGCCCATTCGTGCTAGCCGGATAGATAGCCTTCGTGCTAGCCGGATTGATAGTCGAATGCACTTTATTTGAGAACTACTAGGAAACTGGCAAACTCCTATTACTCGAGGGCCCTATCACCTGCATCATATTATTATGTGTAGGCTTCTATCCCATAAGATCTTTATATATTTCTTATGGCAGCATAACGACGTTAAGGTTTGCGTGTCATGAGGCTTAGAGCAATAAGGCGGTACTGTAGTCATGATACAGTATTGCAACTACAAAATTTATGGGCGTATAACGACGTAGCCCACTGTTTATCAAACTTGAGACTTGTGTTCCACTGATTTTGTACAAACACTATTGATTCACTCAACTATTGACCCGGTTAGGGCAAACATCAAATAAACTATGGGTGTATAACTACGTAGCCCACGATTCTTTTTGTTGCAATTATCAAACAAATGCGAAACTCTTTAAATCAACTGTTTTACTTATAAACTCTATGAACTCACCAACCTTTGTGTTGACACTTTTTAGCATGTATTTCAGGTTTCCTGAGGTGATAACTTACTCTTGGAGGCGCTTGGCAAACGGCATGGCATGGTCATAGACGACTCTGATAAACAATTGGGACCGCTTTATTTATTTTAGGGACCTTTCTTCCGCACTACTTTTACATAATGTAAACTTAATGTTTTTGACAATAAATTTTATTCTAAATGTTTGAGGTAAAAACCATTCTTTATACTTTGTGTTATGATATCAATCGAGTAGCACCCCAGTAACATACGCTTCCGCTGGACCCGATTTTGGGGGTGTTACAGAGTGGTTAGGAATCTCAAACACCCCTAAATCTATTATTTGCGTGTTTTCCTGTTATTATATAAAGATTTCATGTTTGTGTTTCTCACAGTCATTGTTCCAGATTGATAACATGAACTCATCGATATCGCACTTTACTAATGCATTCCTACGGGTGTTCGCAATTGCTTATAAAACTACTGATAAAGAGCCATTTTGCGGATAGCTTATTAAAATTATTGCTTATATCGGTTGTTTGGGAATGATTAATGGAACTACTTATCAAGGATAACTGACTGTTAGTGATTGGTTATCAAAAATTCTTTTAAAACCTTGCTAATAGATAAAACAAGGATACCAATTAAATGAGAAACTTAATTAGCAGAATATAAGTAACATGTATTAAACAGATAGACATGGACATGGTGATCGCGTATACTATGAAACAAGGGACTTAAATACGTGATTAGGTGAAGAAACATGCATAACTGATTATCAAGCTAGAGTAGCAAAACTAATCTACTCCTGCAATTCCATGCTTGGGTATGTACAAATCAGATACCCAACAGAAGCCGAAAATAAATATGTTACTTAAACATGTTTTATAGAAAAAGTTCAGCTAGCAGTACCTTCTTGCTTAATATTTTAGGTCAAAAACTTTTATGCGTGTAGTGTTACACCTTTTGAGTTTTATATTCCTATTATGTTGTTGCAGGGATCCACTTTTGAGCATCAATGGCAACTTGATTCCAATTTTCAGAACGACCAGGTGATTGATAATTTTTTCTTTTGGTGATTAACGCTGCAAGTATTGAAACTCTTTCCAAATCCAATAAGCTGCCCAAGCTGCCCTACAGTGAAAGAAACCGTTTTAAATAATCAGTTTAAGTTGTTGGAGGTGGACTTATAAAAAAACACTACCATATGTTTGATTTATATAAAATCAGTGTTAAGTTTTGGCTATATTTGTGGATGTTATGTGAAAAAAATCCATAATCTGTATCGTCTCCCAAAAGGGACTTTGCGGAAAATTTATGCACAAAGTTAGCAAGTGTTTATTGGTGTTAATGCTATTTATGAAAAAAAAAATTGATTACTAAGGATTCCAAAATCATAAGTCTTAACTATCAGTTACAACTCATATTCACTTAGTAAGTGGTAGATTTTGGTTTTGTTTCAACTCTAAAGTCAAAACTAATCTTATAACTTGGTGATTTTAGTAATAGTTCTAAATACACTTTACTTTTTTCTGGTTTGTTGCTAATATGATTTTGATCGCAGGAAGAAGGTGAATGTGAAGATGAAAACGAGAGCCACACCATTATTACACTCAGGCTCATTTTATGATGCATGGCAGCTTCCATCATGTGCTTGAAAGGCCATTAACCAGTTGTGCTACTGAAGGTAGTATGGACATATGGATGGATTTAAGATCTAGGATCATGAAATCTTATAGGTATCACTTTGCACTTATGTAACCTCTTGAAGAAGTTTGTGATCTACATAAGCAACAACATACTTCGCCAAACTTAAATCGTGCACCAAGTCATGCATCTATACTTTTTGGGTATATGTACTAGAAACTTGAAACGAGTTGTAATTTATTGGCTATATGTCTTGGGTTCTTGATTTTTATAACAACTAAATGGTAATTCCTTGACTTTTTAATGTTGTAATATGGATTGCGGAATTTGTCCCCTGCAAATTTTTATTTGTTCGAGTATGCAAATAAATTGCGAATACGATCCAAGTAATAAACGCCCAAGTTTCCTTTGGATCCCAACTCCAATATGATCCCCACGCTTCATTAGCCCATACTGTTCCTGAAAGAATACCTATGGTTAAAAAGATGAATCCTAGGCTAATCACACGATAACTCCAATAATCTAATTGTTGAATCAATACGAATATGATAGGGAAACTACCTGAATGATCTTCTATTCCCATGTCATAAATTTACAAATCTTACATGGGATATTACGAGTAATGTTGTAACTATGAACGAGACAAATTTGTAATACTCTTTCAATAGTTATAAAAAAAACTTTGTTAAGGTAATTACAAATTACTGTGTAATCTAATTTAGTTCAAGAACTCAATAAGATTGAGTGACCAACAAACTATAGAAATTAAAGTGTCTTCTTCAAAGGTAATTCAATTTCACAAATTATAAGTTTGTACAGTTTCACAAAATTATGTGTGTACCTTTGTATAACAAGGCGACTCCTATTTAGTACTATTAAATAGAAAAAAAGGATGAAGTTTCATTGAGACATTGAATAGAAGAAAAAGGATGAAGCTCGCAACAAAGCATGGATAGATAAATACACATTGAGGTTGGAACGGTGTTCTAAAACGCCCCATTATTAAAGAGTAACTAGCTCAAAGTTTGGCTAGAATGGTATTAAAAGATGTCTAATAGATATCAATCCTCAACTCAGGGTAATTATCTGTTAATTATTATTTACTTTTTAATTATCATGTACACTACTTTTATACGTTTTATATCTAACCGACTAACATTGCATTTAGAACATGACTACAATGCATTTAGAATGTGACTGCCAAGAGTATGTTTTAAGTTAAAAGAAGTACATTGGGTGAAAATCGTTAAACCAAGTTAAAAATCAATAATTAAAATTAAAAAAACAATAATTATCCTTTTTGTCAGCAATTTTTTTATCATCATCATGCAATACATTTTCAACTTATACGTTCGAAACATTATGGCTGTGTTGCTATTTGTTATGAACAAACTTAAGATGAGAGAGGTTCAGGTCATGAACTAAAGTAGCAAAGCTGATGGATATCGAGAAAGGTAAAATCTACATGACAACAATACAACGTATCTTAATGACCCATTATAGTAAATAAGCTTTAAACATGACCCACATTAAACGCTTTATGTGGGAATTTAAATTACAACTGGTAAAAATACATTATTCAAAAAATTAGAAAAAACCCCGCGCATGAGCAGGTATTATAACTAGTAATAATACTATGATATAAGATCATTTGAGGATCAAACCTTTTTTACGGACTAATCTCCACCCTCCATCTTCTCTCCATCTTTATTTGATCTGATGCCCAACAATTTAAAAAACTCACTTTCATCTTTTTTTTTATCAAATATTATTATCTTTTAAACCGTTAATCGTTAAGCGAAAAAAATATACCGTTACGACAAGCATTTAATTATATTTTTATAGATAGGCTATTTGATATATTTTCGACAACTTTTTTTCGTTTTTTTCACGTTTTTTTTTCGTGGCCGAAAAAAATCATATATGATATTACATATCATATATGATTTTTTCGGCCACGAAAAAAAAGTGAAAAAAACGGAAAAAAAAAATTGTCGAAAATATATTAAATAGCCTATCTATAGAAAGATAATTAAATGCTCGTCGCGATGTCGCGATGGTGTAATTATTTTCGTTTAACGATTAACGGTTTAAGATATATTTAAATTATAAAAAATGAGTGAAATATCAAAATACTTTTAATCTCAACCATTGATTTATTTTTAGATGAATGGTGGGGATACGTCCCTTTTTATATGTAAGAATAGTTTGTTATTTAATATAACTCTCCTCTAATACTATTCGGTGAAGATACAAAATAATTCGACTTTGTGTAAAGCATGTGATACAAATACCAAAGACAAATCTCTTACCGGAGAACAAAACTATTTAGTAATTCTAGGTATTTTTGTTACATCAAACGGAAGTCATGTATATTGGATGAAGTACCAATGGGCTTGTGGTCCACTGGGCATGTCTTATTCAGTTAAGCGTGCCTAGTGGAGAGTAGTACCGGTTTGGGTGACCAAACCGGGAAGTCCTCCCTTGTGGACCACTGCCCTGTCGGTACGATTTCAAAGTCCTTCAATGAAGGTTTCAACCCACAAGGGTTCGAATCTGGAGAAGGCAGGGTTTACTTCAATTTAAGTGTCGTGCCTTCGGGCGGCTTAAGTTGAAGGTTTTCCCCCCATCGGGTTTCAAATTGGACTTGGATTTCCCTAATGAAAGTCAATTTTCAAAAAAAAAAAAAATAAAATAAAAATGTATATTGGATGAAGTGATTTGCACCGCACATTTTGTTTTTTTGATTTATATGTTCAAACAGTCAAAACAATAATTAAAGAACATAAAGAATATAGATATATGTAGTTTTACTAGATCAATGTGACACCGCCAACATTTTTAACAATTTTATCTAAGAAAAATATTTAATTTACATGCTCGTTTTTATGATTTATGTGACACGGTTTGATAAAATGAATTGTTTATGATGTAAATGGGGTAATGCCCTTTTTCACCGTGAGTTAGAGATAAAGGCATGTCCTAGTGCATATGATTGTCTTTAGATGCCATCAACTATTTTCAATTTAAATTAGACATGCATGTGTGCCAATCATATCATAGCATTCATGTTTCATATTCACTTATCTACCATTCACATTTTCTTTCATCCTGTAAAACACCTCTTGGTAAAACACCTCTCATATATCAAAGACAATTTAACCAAATGTTTAAGCAAGTCATAATACTTGTTTGTAACATAATAACTTATTTTTTTAAGAAAGGAATCTTTTTTATTTTATTTTATCATAATATGACCGCGATCTATGATGTATGTTTACCTAATTACGCGATCGATACACAAGATTTGATTAATGTTTAAACTAAATTTACGACACATTAAGGTGACACTTTTTTATGTCTACAATGACCGTTTTATTAGATATCGTAGGCATTGGGCTAAAACTAACTTACCAACCCTTTTGGTCTACATTTTTCGTAAAGATGAACAAAGAGCCTAAAGCTTTCAACAAAGCGGCCCAATGATTTATTATTATTTTTTTATTATTTTATATATATATTTTTTTAAATCTTAAACTTAGGATATGAAGAATCCAAAATATAGTTCATCATATAACAACTCTTTATTTAGACTAGTATTCAACAATTCTATCATCTTTTTCTTTTATCACATAGGAAAATAACACAAATCTGTGGCATCTCCAACTTTGTTTATTCCAGTAACTACAAATATAGAGGAGAAAACATATTTACGTACTTCATATTTTACAAACATAAAGTCTGATGCAAATGTTTTTTCTTTTCATCGTAGTAAACACATTTGAAAGAAGCTAATAGGTGTTATTCTCATCATTAATCATATGGATAATCATATGGATTTTATTTTGCACACCACAAATAATAATATTACAATTACAACTATCGAAACGCTAGAAACAAAGTACAAACAACAATAAAAATCTTAACTAATACAAGGATTGACAATTCTTACCAAATTTTGAAAAGCTGTATAAAATTAAAAAGGTAGCCCATTATCAAGATTGTTGAGAAGAATCCAATCGGAAAACCAATCCATGTTCCTTCCCAAAAGATCCTTGATAGATCCTCCTCTTCCTCGTCTCTTTCTTCTGATGGTGGTATATCCTCAGGACATGTGATATTAATTTGCATACCGCATAATCCACTATTGTTTTGAAAATACCTCAACTCATTCATAGTGTCCATTTGCCCACCACGAGGAATTTTACCAGTCAACATGTTGTTGCTCACATCTAGAGTTCCGAGTTCGTGAAGCTGCACTAGTGATTGAGGGATCAAACCTGAGATTTCATTGTGTGAAACATCCAAGCTTTCTAGGCTCTCTAGATTTCCCAACGACAATGGCATGTGTCCTGAAATCCTGTTGTGTGATATGTTGAGTTGTTTTAGGGATTTGAGATTTCCTAAAGATGCTGGTATTTCACCAGAAATGTTGTTGTCCGACAAGTCCAACAAAACAAAAAAACGGGAGTTGCCTAGGCGTTGAGAAGATTTTTTCCAATTAACAATCAAGTCTTGAAGCAAGTCTCCATCCCCATTTTTTTTTTTTTTGAACAACGATAATATAACTCCATCCCAATTTAACACGATATCTAAAATGGAATAGGATTCACGATGTGATGATGCTGACATATTCAGAGTTCTAATCATCCTTGGAAGGTTTGCCATCTGTTGTGGAATACTTCCAGTTAGATTGTTCCCGGAGAGATCAAGAATTCGAAGAGAACTGCACATGTAAATATTGTTCGGGATAAATCCATTGAGGGAAGTGTTTCTTAGGACAAGTATTTCAAGAGAAGTAGGGAACTGAGGGAGAATATCTTGTAAATTGCCTGTAATAATGCTATTACGAAGATCAAGAACTCTAAGGTTGACTAATTTAGTCAAACCAAAAGGCACACTGCCAGAAAACTTATTGCCGCCTAAATAAAGAATTTCGGTTTCTTCAGGAAAATTCATCGGGATCTTACCAGAGAAATCATTGTCAGACAAATCAAGTTCAAAAGAACCTTTCCCCATAACAGGTAAACTGCCACCGAAGAATTTGTTTTTGGACAAGTCCAGAAACGCTAGATTATCAAGTTTGGAGATGGATATCGGAATTCGCCCTGAAAGATTATTTTCGGACAAAAAAAGCCAACTGAGCCTTTTGGCGTTGCCTATATTTTTGGGCAGCTCCCCAGAAAATTTGTTCCGAGACAAATCTAGTATTAGTAAACTGGAAGATTCAAATAGGCGAGTTGGGATTGACCCGCTGAGGTTGTTATATGAAAGAATTAGCAATTCGATGCTGTTCATCTCCGCCAGCCAATGTGGGAATCTTCCCTCCAATTTATTCCCGCTCAAATCAAGTACAGCCAAATCTTTCTGTGATGAAATCCATTCAGGAATTTGGCCTGAAATTCCACAAGAAGGCATTGAGATCCATTGAAGACTACATCTTGGATCAACCTTAGTTGTGTTATTCCAAATCAACTTGCTTCCCTTTCCACCGATGTATAATTGCTCTAGAGTTCTGAATTTTAATAACGAAGTTGGGATCTCCCCGGCGAGCATGTTGTCTTGGAGTTGAAGGGCTCTTAACTTGCTCATGTTTTGCATCGATGATGGTATCGGGCCTGTTAACTGGTTACTGCTCAGGGACAGAGTAGTCAAGTTGGTTAGTCTTCCTATAAAGGTTGGAATTTCCAATGATAAAGAATTTTGAGACAAATCCAGTGATTCAAATTTCGTGAGGTTTGCAATTGACGATGGTATCGGGCCTGTAAAGAGATTATCATGCAAATCCAGTGATTCTAATTTCGTGAGGTTTGCAATTGACGATGGTATCGGGCCTGTAAAGAGGTTATAATGCAAATCCAGTGATTCTAATTTCTTGAGGGTTGCAATTGATGATGGGATTCCACCGGAGAAACTATTATCTGCCAATGAAAAATACCTTAACTTTGTTAAATTTCCAATCTCTTCTGGGATTTTTCCACCGGCCGAGAAACTAATATTATCCAATGACAGTGATTCGAGATTTCGAAGCTTACCAATTTCAGGGCTTAAAACTTCCCCGAGATTAATGTCACTAAGATCAAGATCTCGAATCGATTCGAGTTCGAAAAGTTGGCCAGGAATCGGACCCTGGAAACCATTACCCTCTAACCTCAATGTAGTCAATTTTCGAAAAGAACCCAGTTCAGGTCCTAGTTTGCCCTCGAGATTACTATAACTTATGTCCAAGTAACGTAAATTTGTTAACCGGAAAAGTTTGCTGGGGATGGAACCATTAATGAAGTTGTTGAAGCTCATGTCCAAGTAACGTAAATTTGTTAACTGGAAAAGTTGTCTGGGGATGGAACCATTGAAGTTGTTATCCCTCATGTCAAGATGAAGCAGTTTGGTGAGATTGCCAAACCCATCTCCTGGGATCTCGCCTTCAAAACTATTATACGAGATATCAAGAATTCAAGTGACCGGATACGAAAAATCGGACTCAAGATTTCAGAAGATATCGAAACTAGAACAAAATCTGGAGGAGGGTTGGTTACCTCAGATAGGTGAAGCTCCGTAACACTTCCAGTTCTGGAGCAATTAACACGCTCCCAATAAGAGCAACAATCAGAAGCAGGATCCCATGAGTCTAGTTCTACATATTGAGTGTTATTGAAGATGGCGGTGAGGGTGGATTTGAAGTGAAGTAGTGCATGCTTTTGATGAATGGGACAAGAGAATGATGGGATTATAATGGAAGTGGGTATTAACAAGATGGATAACATTAGCTTTAATAATGTTGTGTTTGCCATGGTGGATTTTGGTTGTTCTATATTTTTTATTCATTGGTTCTGGTAGTCATTATATAGGGAATGAAAATGCAGAGATTTTTTTCTTTCTTTCATTCATTTATAAATTCATAGAAAATAATGTACTACTTTATTATATGATTGTACAAGTTATGAACCACGAGTGGCGCAGTAGAAAAATGATATGAGTTTGTATGTGTACCCGTATCAATAGTGAGTGAGCAAAAGTGAGTGTGTAACTCACTCGTGAGCCCCACTACACGCATGCATACTCACGGTGCACACATGCAAAAAAACAACTCACAAAGGTCAGTGACTTTTTGGTTTACGTGAAAATATGGGGCCTCAATTGTAAATTAATATTATTTGTATAGTTTGTGAGTGTGTATAATGTATTTAGTGAGGTATATTTTAATAAAGTGAGTATTTAATTGAAAGGTGGTGGTGGTGAGATTGATAAGGGTGAATGGTGAGTGAGAGTAGGGGTGTTATTCGGGTTAACTCGGGTCAAGCCTCTAAAAAAATACCTGGACCCGACCTTGTTTAGAACTCGGATCACTCAGGTCGGGTCAATTCGGGTCGGGTCAACTCCATTTTATTTCACTATATTTAGTATTAATTGACTTGGGTTAGTCGGGTTCGGGTCAATTCAGGTCGGGTCAATCCGGGTCAAGGCTAAAATAAACATACTCGAACCCGACCTAAAATCACCAACAACTTTTACAAAGTAATGTCTTCATTTTAATAAATCAGGGCCCGTAAAAAACAAAGCTAAGAATGATAGCTAATATCCTTTTGATATATTTCTTAAATGTGAGGCCTAAATAAATTGAACTTAAATGACATCATATCTATTGGAAACTTCTATTTCTAAAGCATCAGGTGGTCCAGGTTACATGGACTTCGATAGGAACACTTGTGTTTGCTTGATGGTGGAAAATAAGGTCCTTTTTAAGTATTCGATCCGGTCAACCAACGTGAGAGTAAATTAGACGTTCGTGTTTTTGGATATGAGGCATAGGATATAAATAGAGTTATCATACATTAATAAACATGCCGTAAGAAAAGGGAAACAATTGACACCAAAGACTTATTTTGTACACGAAAACACTACAATCGTTGAACTAATCAAGAATATTGAACTTTTTAGTTCAGTGATACTAATCAAGCATGTAACAGTTAGGCTGTTTGTTAATTTCGACTTTGTTTGAACGTTTCATATTTTAGTGCAAGTCTTTATATTACAGCACGAGTATATATTTGCTATTTTTAATTTCCAGTGTAAATTTATATATACTGTCTTAGAAAGATCCATAACACTAACTTTAGCATTGGTATTTGGTTTTTCATGTTGCCGGTGGAGGTTTTATGTGACGTATATCTGATGTGCATATGGTCAAGTTCATGGTGCAAATGTAACTGATAGACGACCAACTAAAATTCTCATTAGTTACATCACTTATATATATATATATATATATAACAACACATATATGGAACACTATCATACACATATCAGTACCAAATACTGATGCGGAATGCTGAAAATATAAATATAACTGGGCTATGTATAATAGACTAATAGAGGATGCGTAAACATAGCAGCTCGTATAAACATGTACGGATTATATTTTAAACATAAATATCTATACACTGAAATTATTTACAACTTAGGAGCTAATACACAAGGTGCACTATGAACTGCAACATACGAGATCGATTAACAATTATTAAATGACAATTTCTTAATTTTAATTCATGATTTGAGCAGTTGTTTTGTTTGAACATAGTTGAGATGGCTAGAGCCTAGAAGACCAATACACACATAATTTCATTTAATTTGAACTATGGGCTGACATTTGTGTTTAGCTAATGGGCCAGCTGGTCAATTAACCAAAGTAAAATAGGAGCCGACATATTAAACAATAAATACACGATCTAGCACAACTTAAAACTCAAAAGCGATTAACACTGTTGTGCTTGCCATGGTGGATTTTGGTTGTGTATTTTTTATTCATTTGTACTAGTAATTGTTGGTTGTTATATAGGGAATGAAAACGGGGTCCTAAGGGTGTGTTTCTTTTTCCTTATACGAAAATGATTGAACCCACTTACCATTTTAATATTATTTCATTTTTAAGTGGGGTCTATATTTTCCGTTATTCGATCTCTGTGAATATGAGTGATGAAATTGGTATCCTCCACAACAAGAGTCATATAGACATGGGACTCACATGGACCTATTTGTCTCTTAATCTAGAAGAAGAATAAGAAGAAAAAAAAAAAGGCCTAAGTTTCCTTTCTTTCTCTCTAATTTATAAACCAAAATGTACCATTTTTGAACGATGTACATGTACGTTACAAAAAAACATGATCGTGGTAGTCGAAAACGGATTTCTACAAACCTACTTTTATTCATTACAATTATGATTTTATATTTATGCTACTAATCCATAAATCATAATTAATTTTTACGATAATATTTTTTATAATACGTAAGCCTACTTTTATATAATAATATATGATTATTAGTACAACTTCTGGGTGGTCTAGATTTATTTTGACTCTAATATTATCTTGCGAAAATAATCGAACAAGACTTATAGTATACGATACCGAGAGTAATTACAAGTCTTCATGAAAACGATCCAATAAGAAATGGACTTTGAGTAAGTTGTATTTGTTAAAATTTTCCTATTTCAATAACATCTAAGTGGTCCATGTTTACACCGACTATACAAATATTGTGGAAGAATTGGAAAAATATTCGACAAAGACTTATGACATTGTGGAAAATAGGGTCGTAGAAAATTCGTCTATCAAAATGAAAGTAACTTAAACGTTAGACTTTTCGAATATTAGCATAGAACAAAAAAGAGTTTATTAGATAAATTATTTTTAGAGTTAATTACAAATTTTGTCCCTGTTGTTTACATCTTTTTCACCTTTCGTTCTTTGACTTTAATGATTACACCGCCCGTCCATGTGATTGTCCATTTTTAACAGACCAGTCCTTTGGCCAAACAACCGTTAGCGTCTCTTCGTTAAATCTTTGCATATAAGTCCATTTTCGTCAATTTTCTACCGTACATAAAATATTTTTAAAAAAAATTCATGTTTTTTTATGTAAACTTCAACAACGCATCTCATTATAATGAAGTACAAACAAATTATTTGTAGAATTACTATAAACACAATATTTCTATCCGTATGCTCAAATAAAAGTTAACTTTTTTACAAACATTTGTATCTAAAACAACACTCCAATTAAGTGTCCACAATAGAATCTTGAAATGTCCCAAATTAGATGTCCATATTCTATTGCCACCAATGAGATGAAACTTTAGTGGGTAAAAATTTTATTTGATTGGTGGAAAGTGTAGTTAGTGGAATTTTTTAAAACTTTGTGCATGATGTAAGTGGACACTTAATGTGGGACGGAGGAAGTAATTCATAACTCAATAACTGTATCTACCCCTATTTTGTCGATGTGTCCGAGCTTTTCACGGATTTTGATTGTGTACCATATCAAAGCTATAGTCTAACGTTTTGGCTAATCATCAATTTTATAAATCGTCAGACAATGTTATATCATTGATTATAAATTCTGTTTACTAAATTAGTGTGCCATTGTTCTTTGTTTATTAACTGAGACTTAGGTGGTATTTGTTTGTTAAGAGGGTCTGAATCTGAATCTGAACCGCACATCTGAATCTGAATCTAATGCGTAAATGTCTGAATCTGACCGCATCTGAATGGGAAAAAAAACTCATGTTTGAACCACACATTTGCTTGCTCGTACTATTTTTTTTTTTTTTGTTTTTATTTGTGTCAGCAAGAGGCAACAAGACACATTCAGACACCCCTCTCAAGTCTAAACCATTAAGATCTTACTGCATCTGAACGCGTCTGAACGGAAAAAAAAAAAAAAACAAACAAACGGTCTGAACGACCAAATGTCTGACCGATTCAGACATTTTGGCCATTCAGAGCCTGTTAAGAGGCAAAAAAAAAAAAAAAAAATCAAACACAGCCTTAAGAAAAAATTCAGGTTGGCTACAAGGTGTTTGAGGAAATGCTTAAAAAGAAACTTGAGGTTCTTGACAAGGTGTTTGATGGAATGCCGAATAAGAATGTTAATCCAACAAGGGCACTATATGTCGAAGCATCAAACGGTCGATTTCGAAAGATGTATTGCATACCCATCATCCATATACTCTGTTCCATAAGAAAACGTTGGGTTATAATGACAATAACTTATATTATATTTAAAATAATAAAAAAAGGTTTTAGTCATTAAGCAGCAAGGAATTTTTTCAAATATACCGATTTTGTACGTGAATTTTAAAAAAGTTGTGTAAATGAAACGAACTTTCACAAAGTGTTCAATCTGCACATTTTGATAATGTTTCATAGTTGAAAGTCTGACACGTGACACCATTTATAATGTGACACGTCATCAAAATGTGCAAATTGGAACACTTTATGAAAGTTTGTTACGCTTACACAACTTTTTTAAATTTCACGTATCAAAACGAGACAATGAAGAAAGTTCGTTGCTATTCTCTGACCAAAACTCTTTAAAAAAAATTATTATCTTTATATTTAATTCTAACTATTACAAGCAAGGTTGTAAAAATCGCTAGGCGCTAGTGAGGCGGTCGGGTAGGGCCTAGCGATTAATTGGTTAGGCGGGGATTAATCGGATTGATTTTTTATGCACAAAATTGTAATTTTAGATATTATACTATATTATATGTATGAGATAAGCATAATGTATCAAAGTTCAAATATTTCAAGTGTTCAAATATAAACATAATACATAATTCTACAAAGTTTAAAGTCAAACATAGATATTACTCGGTTTGTTGACTATTTTTAAGTGATCTTTGACTGATTTTGTCGGATTAATCGGTTTGTTGACCAATTTTTAAGCGATTTTGACTTATTTTTACGCGATTTTGTTGACTTATTTTTCGGTGATTTTGTTCGATTAATCCGATTAGACCGATTTTGTCCGATTAATCGATTTGTTGACCAATTTTTAAGCAATCTTTGACCAAAGCGATTAAATAAGCCGATTATGATAAATCAAGGCGCTTAGTGAGCGATCAGCGATTATGCGGGGATTAATTGGCCGCCTGGACCGATTTTTACAGCAGAGATTACAAGTAGAGGTGAGCAAATGTACCGAGAACCAAACCCGAACCGACCTAACCTGAACCAAATTTTAGACCTGCGGTTCGGTTCTCGGTTCTTCAATATTGCAAATTTCGGTTTTCGGTTCGGTTCGGTTCGGAACCGAAAGTATCGGTTCCGGAACCGAAGAACCGACCGATCAATTATAAAATGTGTTACCCTGTTTGCTATGAGATCCGACATTCATTTCATATATATTTTACAATTTTCGGTACTTATTTTTACTTTCCGTATAACCTTTTCTTTGTGTTGAATATGTACATTTACATTTCATGTGCTATGCACCATACAATTAGTTTTGGTATATAAGTACGTAGCTTTTAATGAGTTTGCATATTATTTCATTTCATCCTCTAGAATATGCAACTAATTTTTAAACATACATTCTAGTTATGCCCCGATCAGTTGTTTATATTTATTAAGAATGAAAATAATTTGGGCTTGCTCGATCAGTTTTTATGCCTAGACTGACTTGGATTTTTTAAGCATGAGAAATTGAGAATAAATTATGACCTAAACTTTACTTCGTATATACAACTAGTTTATATGTTAAAGTGAAACATTTTAGGCTTACTCGATCAATTATGTTCTAAGCCATATATTTATTAAACATGAAAATAAGTTTCATGAAAATAAATTTAGGCTTGCTCGATCAGTTCTTAATGAAAAAAATCTAAAACGGTAGATAGCTTTGACCAACTTGCACTAAAAGAAACATCAAATATCTAGGCTTAAGAAAAAACTCGGTTCCAATCGGTTAGACCCGCAAGAAACCGAACCGGAACCGAGACATGTTACTCGGTCCGATTCTCGGTTCCTTGGCCATTCATTTTTCGGTTTTCGGTTCTTACGATTCCATGTTCCATGCGGCGGAACCGCGCTCACCCCTAATTACAAGTATCTTTCTTTTTCAATTTTCATACATCACAATAGTACACTATATTTTATTTTGATTTCTATATAAAAGACTCTTAACCAGTTAAACAAAACTGATGGGATATGTTATAAAACTAAAAATAGCTTTTTGTTTCCAAATTAAATTTATTTTGACTTTGATTACGTTAAATTTGTTACACTTTTAATTTCGTGTTTCAATAACATCTAGGTGGTTTAGGTTTACATTGACTTTGATACACGTGTTGTGGAATAATTGGAAAAATATTCGACAAAAGGACGTGTTTGCTTGATTTTGTGAAAAATAAGGTCGTTTTAAGTATTCGTCTACCTAAATGAAAGTAAATGAAACGTTAGTCTTTTTTGAATGTTAGCCATAGAAAAAAAAAAGAGTTATCATACATTATTTCTATACAATTTCCTTTCCAAAAATCTAAGGCACCTAATTGGTCTGGATTAACATATGGAAATATGGAAAGGAAACAATAAACAAGCCGTGGAAAAAGGGAAATTAATCGTCACCACTCACCAAGACTACTTGAAAACAATAATATCTTTGTGACTTTGTCTAAATAACAACTAGATCCATCCATACATGATACATGTGTAAGTCACGTCCGCTGGACCATGAGTAATAGCATTATCGCAAATGCTCATGGTCCAAATGTCAAGTAATACTATTCGATGCTCATTGCTGAAGTATGCGTGAGTGCAACAAATATGACCAAAACATGCATGCATCAAACTGAGAATAGCGCCTGCTTTGTTTACAAAAGTTCAGAAGGTACATAACAATTAACAACATGCATGATAGTTTAAAGGCTCATATATGGTGCACATATGAGTGAAGGAAGAGTGAAAAGATCATCTTCAGTTAAAACCAAGCGAGTCAATGGCCATATTTGAAGAACTATGGTATAAAACTACTTTTTTCTTATGCACCATCTAATATTTAAACTCGTAGGGTAAGGTTGAAATTGTTGTAATATCGAATTTACAGCTTCGGTCTAATATTTTATTTGGGCAGTTCCATGGATATAATCGTGACGGCTAGAAAACTAATACACATATAATCTCATTTCATTTGAACTATGAGATAGACATTTGCGTTCGGTTGAAACAGGAGCCCAAACATTGAACATTATTGTGGAAAACTAGAAGGGGGGTTGAATAGTTTACCGCTTTTTCGATTCTTATTTAGCTTAAATAACCTTTGAGAACTTGACGTTTGGTTAGAGATATAAACACAACTTAATATGTTTGATTCTTTGAAAAGACTTTTCATGTGAATAACAATTCTAACTTAACTTGTTTCATACTTTGAAAAGCTTTACTTGTAATGATCCTAACTTTGCTTGTTTAGTTCTTTGAAAAGCTTTACTTATGTTTAAAGATATAAGAACAACTTTACTTGTTTTGGTTCTTTGAAAAGCTTTATATGTGATCAACAATTCTAACTAAACAACAACATATAATAAGCAAAGATAGAGAAAGAAACAATCAAACCACAACACGATAGTTTATCGTGGTTCGGCTACAAGGACTCTTTTTCCTTGCCCTACATCCACGCCCCGAGTTTCCAACTCGAGAGTTATAAACACTAATCAACAAGCTCCTTTCACCGGCGGAGAAAACCTTACACGTCGCTTATACTTTTACCGACACAAAGCTAGATCTCGAGTTCTTTTACAAGGGTACAACCACTCCCATTCGTCGCTTACACTTTTACTGACACAAAGCTAGATGTCGAGTTCTTTACCAAGGGTACAACCACTCCCGTTAGTTCTTTTACTAGGGTACAACAACTTCCAACACACTACGTATTTTGAGACCTAAAATACTAACCTATAACTTCTACATACATGACACACATGAAGTATAAACTACCAAAGCTTATACATGACCAAGCTACCAAGACTTGCAACTTTAGAGTTGAAGCTTGCAACTTCTTGAATGATCTTGTGGAGTTCCTTGCTACATAAGAGAATCACACAAGTCAAGGGTTACTGAGTTAGTTGAGAGAATATGTGAGAATAAGTCCTAAAGGGTTACACAAAACAAACAAATGGTTTGGTATTTATAGCAAACTATTTTGCATGTCTGGCGGATCAGGCGGAACCCTCAGATGGGTTCCGCCCGTGTACCCCCAGGATACCGTCAGGGCTGCAGTTGGTTTTTGCAATAAATCTCCCAAACCAAACAAGGTCACATCACATTAAACCTAGTCAAACACAAGACTTGTAAGCAAGCATAAGGTTAGTCAAACACTCTTTCTTACCATAAATATATATGCACAAAGCTTGCCCTAAATGTGATGTGACATTACTATTTTAAGAAATAAATGTGATGTGACAAGACACTTTCTAATTTAAGAAATAAAAACAATGTTTTGTTTAAAAGGAAATGTAAACCTTAGTTAAACAAGACTTAAACACTTAAAGTGATGATTTACTTATAGCTAAACTTCATACTTTGTCATTAACAAAATTTAGCAAAGATCGTAAAATATAAATAACGTTTTTAGGCGATATTTGTATTAACAATCTCCCCTTTTTTGTTGATGACAAAACATAAACTTTATTTATAAGTAAGTCACTAGTTTTAGTGTTAAGTCTTATAAAGTTAGTATAAAAACTTGTTTTTGCAAAGATGAGGTGATAAGCACAAGTTTATATAAATTCTCCCCCTTTTTGTCGAAACAAAAAGAAGAGTAGCGAAGCGGAAGTATGCACTTGCTCCCCCTTGGACGATACTCCCCCTAAATGGAGTGCCAAGAGAGGAGACATGGATTTTGAACCTAAAAGAAAAAGGTTAGTTGCCGCACAAGACAAGTCATGAAAGCATTTCATGTCTAAAACACAACTAAGAGTTGTGAAGCGGAATAATGCAATACTCATGCTCCCCCTTGAATATTACTCCCCTAAATGGAGTATCAAGGAAAGAAAACATGGAAAATGATCCTACAAAAAGAAAGTTAGTTTCTAAAACACAAGATATACAAGTTACCATAACAAGGTATAGTGCAATCACAATACTTTAAATGGTCAACAAACATAGCATATCTCATAGTAGGATAAAATTAATTTCATGTAAAATTTGAGTTTTAGGAAGTCGAAGACGAGAAATGATGTGAATAACATCCTACTTCTAAAAATAAAAGACCAAATAAAAAGAAACTAAGAATATAAAAATCCTACATCTATAAAAAGGAAACCATCACTTTCCTTAATGAGAAACATTCTTCCAAAATAAGGGTAAGGTTGTTTGAGAATAAAAGTAGGTGGTGGAGGATGTAGCGGGTTTCATTTTGAATGTTGTGGGGGTGACACGGTTTTGGTTTGTTTGTTTAAATAGTGAAACATTTTCCAAAAGAAACGGTTTTGTTTCATTTTGGAGACTCTAAACTTGAGGTGGTGTTGGTGCTCTAAACTTGGTTTGTTGGTTTTAATGAGCAACATTTTCCAAAAGAAACGGTTTCGTTTCATTTTAGAGACTCTAAACTTGAGATGTTCCACAATGTGGTTTAGGATAAACCTCATTTCATTGTTTAGAGGATCATTGATGTCTTAGTAGATAAGGTGAGACAACAATGGTTTTGGGTGGTGATATTTTTGTTGTGGTGTTTGGTTGTGGTCAAAAGACTCATTTTGGTCAAGCAATGACCGTGGTTTTTCATTTGTGAAAGGTGGTGGTTTTGTTGGTCTTGATGGAAGATTATTGAGATGCTTCTTTTTTCTTGTACGAAGAAAATAGAGATTCAAAATGTTGGGAAGGTTCATGTGGTGGTGGTAGTTGAACAAAGTGACAAAGGCTTGGTTTTCCGGATGGATTACCATGAAGGTTTTTGTAAATGGGGTGAAACACAAATGATTGTAGGTGTGTATGACATTGATCATTTGGAAAAATTTAGGGTCTAGCATAACGGTAAGCTAAACTCTCAAGCAATGACGGTGGATGAGGTGCATCATCCAATGACTCATTTGGTTGAAATATTGGTTGTTGTTGGGTTTCCGTTTTGGCAATGGTGTCAAAGAGTGACAATGATGGAGGGCTTGATGGTTTAGGTGATAGGTTTTCAAAAGTTTCCAATAGTGGATGTGGTGATGTTGGTGGTGTATGGAAAAGTTCCATTGGTATAAGTGTTGAAGTAGCAAGATTAAGCAAATCTTGAATAGTGATCACATTGGTATTGAAATGTGTTGAGGATGGTGTTGAGGTAGTGAGGTTAATGAAATCTTGGATAGGTGAAAAAATGTTAAGCGAAGCATCACTTGAAGATGATGAGCTTGACTTGACGGTTTTGTTGAAGCAACAAGGTTTGACACTAATTCTAGTGGTTTTTGAGAAGGATTTTGATGGTTATGGTGTGATTTGAATTGTTGCAAAACTTTCAAATTTATAAGGTTGAAAAGGTGTTTGAAATGGGTGTTTGGATTTGATGTTCTACCATTCAAAGAATGAGGTTTCAAATGATTTTCATGACCATGTCACATCATTTGATGTTAATTCAATGGAATAGGGTAGAGTGAAAGATCAACATATGTACTCAATGCTTTGGGATCATGGGATGTGATTTGGTTGAAAATGTTTCAATGGTTTGAAGGATCCTTTAAAAGGGTTCCTTGGGTTAGTTATGTTTGAATTTGAATTTTTGGAGGGAAATGGCTTCCTAATTGTTTTAGTGAGTGAGAGTTGTTCTAATATGGCTATTGGAGTTGATGGAATATGTTTCTCACTTAGGATAATGGTTTGACATTTTACAAGTTTTGAACTTAAGAAAAATGGAAGAATTTTCTGCAGGTGTCTGGCGGAACCCTCAGAAGACACTGGCGGAACCAATTTGAGGGTACCGCCTGGTCCGTTGGGCCATTTCTGGAATTCCCAGAGAATACACTAGCGGACCCCAATTTTGGGTACCGCCAGATCCGCCAGGGGTAAAAAATTAGGCAGTCCGCGTTTTTGACCCGCGAGACGATTTTCAAAATTTTCGAACACTCCTAAAATCAAAGAGATAAGGTATTTCTGGTTAGGTAATGCAAAAATTAGACATGTAAACATACATATCATGGGACTTTGACCTTGAGGTCGAGGATTTTACTATACTTAGTAAGAATTGCCATAAGGATAGAAAAAATGACAAACACCTTAAACATTGTCATTATGCATAAAAGTTCATACAAACATAATCCAACAAACATAATAAACCATGAAAGTGAAAAACATATAATTCACGTAGTTTTAACCCAAAGACGATTCTAAAGCATTCTTAAGCAAAACACTCCTTAATCATCTAATAACCGGTCTATCCTCTTATTGAGCTTGCTTAGGTACCTTCCAAAGCACTTGAAAATTCCTTTGGTTTGCTTGAACTCTTCGGATACATTTTCAATGACGGGGAGTTCTAGAAGGTAGTCTAAAGGAGGTAACTTAGAGTTAGGAAGTTTATCATCCTTTCTCATGTCAGATGATGATGATGATGATGGTGTAGGTGAGCGAGTACGTTTGCCCTTACCTTTGAAAACTTGTTTATCACTTAGAGGAACGAAGATGTGAGGAATGAAAGAATAGTCAAGGCACATTTTATTATCGTTAGGAGGAATGGGTGAGATTGTTCTAAAGAGGCGGGTGAGAAGCATTCCATAATGAAGAGCGGTTGTTCCTACCAAAGGTATGTCGGCCATTCGTTTGGCGAGGTAATAGGCTAAGTTAAAAGGTTGACCGGTGGAAATGCTATAGAGCATGTAGCTAAGACAAACATTGATGTGATCCCGGTTTCCTATGGTGCTAATTTCATTGGTTCTAAGGAGTTCTTCCCATTCCTTTAATTGGGGCTTGAGTTCATTGAATTCCATACCATATGGGTCCTAGATGACCTCATTTCCGGTTCTAGTTCTCCTAGTGTTGGTGGTCCTAATGAAGAGGTGGTCACGTAGTTCATTTTTGTACACAAGAGGGGTATCATAGGGATAGATGCGGTCAAAGAGCGTGTCAAGAGTTGAGAGGGAGTGCAAGTAGGAGTAGATGCAAGTACCATGGTTTGAGACACCTAGGATTTGAGCAGACTCCTTGAGAGTGAAGGAGTATTAATGACTACTAGCCCTAAAGTTAATAGATATACGACCATACTCATCCTTGGAGAGGGCGACGGATGCATATAATTCTAAAATGAACCTAGAACAAATAGGCTCGTCGATTTCTAAGAGATACTCAAAGTTGATTGTGGCAAATTCCGTGTATAGGTTTGTACCTTCTAAGAAGGATGGATCAATGGTTCTACCCTTAGGGACATATTGTTTTTCTAAGGCTTTGAAGACAACGATTTGAGTTTGAGTGAGACCTTTGGTTTTGTGGTGTTTGGGTAGGTACTTGATGGTGTCCTTGTGGTAGTAGTGAGTTAGAGGATGCATGATGATTCCTAGAAAATCAAAATTTCACATTTAAGTAAATGACTATTGTAATGTGTATATTCTAGTGTGTGCCTATATGAAAACAATGTGGAGGTGCGGTTGACTTGACTCATTTTGATGCTTAAAAATGTTTTGTAATGCAAGTGATGTTTCAATGACGTTTTTCATTTGTTTTAACAATGTGGTGAACGGTGGTAAAGTATGGGTGACGACCGAGAGTGGATATGTGAAATGAGGTGGTGATTGTTTGACAACACTTAAAGCTTAGATATCTTCTTTGTGTTCTTCACTTGCTAGAAAGTGGAAGAGACGCATTTCATAATGAAATTCACTTGACTTTTGACGACAAAGACAAATATGTTAATGAGAGTATGGATATGACAATTGCCCTTTGTTTCAAAGAGCGACACAAAGGTGAACATAGGTTTATGTATCATGAAAGGTGGTTTAATCTTAATAGGTTAGGTTATAGTGGGGATGACACACTTGTTTGGTTACATTGTGGAATCTTCTTGTGAAGATGACTATGTGGAGTTATTGGTGAAGATGATATTGACTCTTTGTAACACCCCAACCCGACAAGGGTAGAAGTGCCACAAGGATGGTGACATATCAAAGCATACATACATAATATCATACACAGCGGAAGTCTTAAACATAAAACAATAAGAAAGACCAAGCCAACACAGCTTAAGTCAAAGTACATAAGTTCAATGATGAAGAAATAATCCAAAGGAAATAAGAACATAATCCAAATCCAAAGTCATAACATAGGGTGGTCATCTAAGGTAAAAGCTCCAACACAAGCTCTAACTCTCATCCCATAGCAAAAGCCCAGCTCCTAGCTTAGATACCTGCCGCAGGAAAAGGAAATGCGGCTGAGCTTAAAAAGCCCAGTGAACAGATACATAAACAAAGCAACGATAATGAAAATAGAACTGAAATATAGTGCATTGGGGAATATCATAAGGAATAAACAAATGAATAATAGAATGAAAAATAGGATAGTCATCTACCACGAGCCCAAAACTCAAAGTCATATCCCAAAGTCATAAGCCTTCAATTCATAATCTCACAATCAGAGGGGATACCTCTCAGGCAACCAGATAATATGAGGGGTGTCCTCATGTATCATAAGGGTGGAGTGATCAGCTCCCAGGGGTTGTGAAGGGCATGTATAGCACACAGTACCAATCACCTCAAAGTCAACTCAAAGTCATAGTTAAATCCACTAAGCATACATGTCTAGGATTGCAACCCATACGCCCCTTACTCAAAGTCAATCTCAAAGTCATATACTCAAAGTCAGAATGGTCATAATAATAATCATAAAAAGGGACGGCGTGAGAAATCACTCACCCACACATGAGTCATGCCAGTGGTGCATCACAGACATGCCTATGGTACCTCCATAGGTAGGAGAAACATAAATGGCTCGGGTATCAAACTAAGAGTCAGGTCTCAAAGTCATGCAAAAGGTCATATAGCAAAGGTTTATCTCAAAGTCATCTCAAAATCATATCAGGGTTCAATCAAAAGGGAACATAGCAGTGGCTTGGGGAATCTTAACTGAAATCATAACTCAACATCAATGTATAGGAACCTTTTACTGAAAAAGGCAGAGTATCCGTACCTTATTGCAAAGCACAAATGAAATAAACACAGAAAACAGATGTGGCTCAGGACCTCTCCTTCTTCACACCTAGAGGAGAAAGGGGAAATCATAATTCATTCTTTAAATTCATATCTTTCCATTTTAAGTAACTTTCCACTTTTAGCAGGTTTCCATAAATAGTAAGTTTCCACTTTTAGAAAGTTTCCATATTTAGAAAGTTTCCACTTTTAGAAAGTTGAATCATTATTAATGGAAATAAAGTATCTTTTAACCTTTTTACTCATTTGGTCCTTAGGGTTTCATAACTTTGCATTTTATACCCTTTACTTTCCAAAATTACACTTTAACCCTTTTTGTATTCAAAGTTACACATTAAACCCTTAACTTATCCATTTTACATAATGAGCACTTATTTTAAGATGTTATACGAATGGATACTCAAACTTTTATAATTTACACTTTAAGTCCCTCAAGTTATTAAAGTTACATATTTAACCCTTTAATTTACAATTTCAATCTTTAATTATTAATAGTTACATATTATGCCATTAAATTATCAAAATGACACATAACTCCCTGAATATATTAAATTACTCAAAACAGCTCCAAGTTTCTGAAAATTACATGTTTAGTCCCTCTCTTTTAATTATTTTCAAAACAAACCCTAATTAGGTTTAAAATACATTTTAATCCATTTAAATGCAAAAATTATACATAGCACCCACAAGTTATATTTTATTCGAACTATATATGATCCAATTTAAGTTCTAAAAATAACCCTTAAGTTTTAAAAGTTACAAAACTCACCCAAAACCTTTTAGCTAAATCGTATAAACATAAAATTAAGAATTACAAACCCTAATCCATCTTATTCACTTTCCAATCATTAGATCATCATTAACATCATTAAATGTCACCTTTTTCCAGCCCTAAACACAAACCCTAGATCCCACGATTTTATTTTCTTTTTCTCTTTATACGATTTAATCAAAACAAAATAATTACGAAACACAATGTTCTAGGCCATGACAATTCTTCCAACATTTTTCCAGATCACATTACATTATAACAAGTGTAAATAAATTGTATTTGGAATTCTTATGGATTGCATGGTGTAATTTACGATTTACACATGTTTTTAGGGTTTAATTCACGAATATGATATAGAGCATGCATGGATCGAACCAACCATTTTATTTGACGTTTATAGGATGTAAGGGACCTGAGAAAAATACCAAACCAAGAATTGAACGTGTGGAGAGGGCTGTACGATTTATAACCTACGCGTATAGGCCAAATGATCCAAAAATCACCACGACTTCACCAATGACCTTCCAACCTTGAAACCAATTTTTGTGGGTCTTATATGATGTAAGTATCACAGGAAAAATGAGAAATAATTTTTATAGAGGTCGAATGAATCAAAAACGAATTACCTTGTTTATAGGGCTCGATAAAAAGGAAAAATGTGCCACAATCGAACCAAGCTTCAACAATTCAAAAGGGTATTTTTCTTGGCTTCTTAGGATGATGATAGATCACAGAAAATTGCTTAGGAATTATGGGGTTGTCGAATGGAGGCTGTGAGAATTTCTTTGTGTGTTATGAAAATCGGTTTTAGGGTTTTTAAGAGAAAAGATATGGTTTTTGGTTTTAAAAAGGATATGCCGTGTGATATAAGGGGGGGGGGGGAGACCAGAATTTTCGAAATTTAGGTTGGGAGAATAATTGTGATGATTATCTTCCTTATTTACCAAATTTAAATCATTTTAAATCTCTTTTAAATTCATTTTATTTCATTCGGCCCTATGAGGGGTATTTTGGTAATTTTGTAACTTTTATAAATGTTAAATGAAGTTGTTAAAATTACTTTGGATCATAACTTGTTCATTGTTAGAAGTTTGGAATTTATTTGGAGACTTTATAAGCTTTTAAATAATTTTTAAACTTGTAAGGGCAATTTGGTCATTTCACATGCTTTCAGATTTTAGGTGTTACACTCTTGGTTTCTTTGAGGGCGTGGAAATTGTGGATGACTCGATATTGATATGACAAAGGATAACGCGATTTCTCATTTCACATTGGTTGTTTGAGGTTCGAGTGATGAAAGGTTATGAGGAATATGCTTGAAGTTTTGCTCATTTTGTGAATCTTATGGGCTGATGGTAAGTTGGAGTTGTGAGTAAAGAGGTGTTTGGTTTTGAAATTAAAAATAAAATATCCTGTAGATTTGGCGGACCAGGCGGAACCAAAAAGTGGGTTCCGCCCGTATGGTCTGAGGGTGCCGTGGGATCTGCAGGGAAACCTCAAAAGGAATTGTCTTGATTATTGTGGTTTTATCCTAATGTTCAAAACTAAGATTTTAGGTCTTATGAGTCCTTGACTAAGCCTAGGGATGATGAATGCTTCTCATTCAAGAGGTTTTGTGAAAACGTTGATAGAATGGTTAACGTATAAGACTTTCTTAGTTAAGATGTTCCTCAATGAACATTTTTACCAAGACGATGATGATGGATCACAATATGTCAATTAAGAACATAATGGATTGAATTGTCGCTGAAGTCGATGCTTACTTTGTTGAAGGTATAACAATGTTGATAAGATGAATTCCGTTGTTGATGCGAGTTTGCTTGTTCAAGCGGAGCTTGTTGATGTGCTTCTCCATCCGATACTAATTTGAGAATCATACGCGTTTTGGAGAATCATTGGGTAAGTAAGTATAAAAGTGCAAGTACCACTTGTGCTTTTCTTATCAACTTATTACCGACATAATTCCATTTGTCAAACACTATGGTTTCTATTCCCGTTCTTTTGGGAGACCATAATCCTAGTTGTGTAGTACCTTATGATGTATCCAAATAGGCTCAACTAAAGAGTTGTTTTAGGATCTTCTTTAACACGAGCACATAGACAAAAGCTAAACATAATGTTGAATCTAAGTGTTATGAGAACAAGTAGTCTTCCAAACATTTCTCTACATTTAGTTTTACCTACGGATTTACTAATCTCATTCTTGATAAGTCATCAATAACTTAACCATTGAGAACAAGAGAGCAACTAGGAATGTCTTTAAGTTAAAATCCCTTGCTTTTGTGGCTTGCTTTTATTATCAAAAGGTCTTTCAAATATTGACACTATACTCACTTAATTACTTTGAAATATCAATTTCGTTTCACTAGTTGTTTTATTCTAAATTCCAAAAATTGTTTTTTGTTGAATTTGTTTAGACACAACTATGACCTATAAATCAAGTTTTATAACTTATGTCAATTTTGCTTGATTCAATGTTTGTCTCATGGTGAGGAGATGTTATTTTATACTTTTATTCTTAATGTTTTACACAACATACTTGTCTTGCCATCATTGGACTTTCGACTAAGTTATCATCTACCAAAGATGATATCATAGAAGGAGGAGATCACTCGTTAAATGTCATATTCAACGACTCCTCGACTCTTTGGGTTTTCTTACTTAAGACACTATGAACTCTATTTATTTTGAAAAAGTCCAAGAGGTACAACATCATGAGACTATGTGTCACATTTGATGTGTAAATCCAAGATGTTGAAAACTCATTTTCTTTCACACATCCTAATATATGCTACTACCTCCGTCCCATATTAAATGTCCACTTTGAATTTTCAAAGTCTTGTCTTATTATCTTTGACCATAAATATTTTTATATATGATATATAATACATTATGCGAAATATATGAATGAATTGGGTTTTAAATGTACTTTTCATTGACATAATTTTTATCAAGTATCATATAATACAAATAAAAATATTTAAGGTCAAAGTTAAAGAAAAATGACTCAAATAGTCAAAACTGGACATTTAATAAGGGATGGAGGGAGTAATGTGATTTATTTCACCTTGTGTGTTTTATGTGAGATTATCATAAAGGAGTGATTGAAGAAAAACACAATTAAAGACTCAAAGTATGGTGTTTGAGAAAATTGTTTAACAAAGGTTTGTTTTGCAAGCATCACAAAAGTGTTAGACATTTTAACACTTAGGAAATTCTTAGTTAGCTCACTTGTAAGCAAGAGTTGAGTGAGACATACTCAAGAGTTTTTCGTGTTTATCTCTTGATGGTTAAAGAACCAAAACACCTTATATCTCCTACTAGTACTAAAGACTAAATTCCTTGTTGCATAGAATCTAATCTTACTTATTTACAAATAGCAGGTAGACACTCTAGAGTATTACAAATAACACATATTCGAACACATAATGCTAGAAACAAGATACAATCAAAGTCAAGTTGAAGTAATGCGTACCTTTTAAATTGCATAGAGATGCTATCAAGCGGATAAGCATTACGCGTAAAAACTTGGTTTAACGACACGCTTTGAAACTCAATAACTCATGTATCCAAGAAGGTTAGATAATCATATAAAGGCATAGAGAATGATAGTCTTAATCCTTTAATCATGAGTTTCTATTAGAGATTGAATTATCTCTAAATTTCTCTTCTAGGTTTAACAAATTTTACACGCTTTGTTTTATTAGTTGATGATGCTTATGAGTTAAATCCTAATCCGGTTTTATCTTTAAACAACCTTTGACTCCTCAACAATCTTTCAAAAGATTTTGAGCTTTCATCAAATTTAACTAATGATTTTTCCTTTCTCATTTTGCATTTTAATCTCATGTTTGTAATCTAGACATAATTTACATTCTAGATTAATTTCAACATTACTCTCAATTCTAAACATTTTATCTTCTAATAAGATTTCCTTTTCAAAGATATTCTTAAGAGATTTTGAAGACTCATTCTTGAAGATAGTTTTTAGGTCCATGTTGCATAAACGTTTAGACTCATTTTCTAGTTTAGAAAACTCTAGTATAAATTAATCAAAGCGAAAGAGTTTGGTTTCAAAGTGTACCTTGCTTGATGTTTTATCTAGTTTAGAATCACAAACCGGATGATTGACTTCATCTTCATCCGAGTTATTCCATGAATCGCAAGCAAGACTACTACGAGCTTGACACGAGTAATCACCATTACTTACACCTTGCTTGTTGTTTCAATAAATTGACAATTAACTACCGGATCATTGTCTTCGTCAACATCCATTACATTCTAAGATACGCAAGCAGGTTCATCAAAACACACGTACTCATCTTTCACTTGTACCTTCATTTAAAACATTTAAACTAGTAGCACATGTATTAACTTCTACTAAGTGTCTATCAATTAGTTTTTCTAAAACTTCTAATTCATATGTAAGATCAAATTGATCATCTTTGACTTGACATATTCCTTGATGAAAGTTTACCATATTTTTCCAAACATCATTAGCCTTTTGACAAAAATACATTCTTTCATATTTGGTACTAAAGCTTTGTAAAGCATTGTTTTAGCTTTAGTATTTTTATCAAATTTAAGATAGTTATCTTGGTTTTCAAAAACTTGTTTTCTTTGGTTTGAAATTATCAAAAGAAATAATATGCCAAAGATCTTGATCAATTGATTTCACATAGTTTTCAAAATTACATTTCCATTCAAGTAAGTTTTCTTTTTCAAATAGCGGTTGGTTTTGAATAGGTTGCCCTTCTTTGAGATTTTCAAAATCCATGGATCGATCCAAGTTTTAAAATACATTCTATTTTAAAGATCTTGAGTAACGTAGCTCCTGATGCCAATTGTGGAAAACTAGAAGGGGGGTTGAATAGTTTACCGCTTTTTCGATTCTTATTTAGCTTAAATAACCTTTGAGAACTTGACGTTTGGTTAGTGATATAAACACAACTTAATATGTTTGATTCTTTGAAAAGACTTTTCATGTGAATAACAATTCTAACTTAACTTGTTTCATACTTTGAAAAGCTTTACTTGTAATGATCCTAACTTTGCTTGTTTAGTTCTTTGAAAAGCTTTACTTATGTTTAAAGATATAAGAACAACTTTACTTGTTTTGGTTCTTTGAAAAGCTTTATATGTGATCAACAATTCTAACTAAACAACAACATATAATAAGCAAAGATAGAGAAAGAAACAATCAAACCACAACACGATAGTTTATCGTGGTTCGGCTACAAGGACTCTTTTTCCTTGCCCTACATCCACGCCCCGAGTTTCCAACTCGAGAGTTATAAACACTAATCAACAAGCTCCTTTCACCGGCGGAGAAAACCTTACACGTCGCTTATACTTTTACCGACACAAAGCTAGATCTCGAGTTCTTTTACAAGGGTACAACCACTCCCATTCGTCGCTTACACTTTTACCGACACAAAGCTAGATGTCGAGTTCTTTACCAAGGGTACAACCACTCCCGTTAGTTCTTTTACTAGGGTACAACAACTTCCAACACACTACGTATTTTGAGACCTAAAATACTAACCTATAACTTCTACATACATGACACACATGAAGTATAAACTACCAAAGCTTATACATGACCAAGCTACCAAGACTTGCAACTTTAGAGTTGAAGCTTGCAACTTCTTGAATGATCTTGTGGAGTTCCTTGCTACATAAGAGAATCACACAAGTCAAGGGTTACTGAGTTAGTTGAGAGAATATGTGAGAATAAGTCCTAAAGGGTTACACAAAACAAACAAATGGTTTGGTATTTATAGCAAACTATTTTGCATGTCTGGCGGATCAGGCGGAACCCTCAGATGGGTTCCGCCCGTGTACCCCCAGGATACCGTCAGGGCTGCAGTTGGTTTTTGCAATAAATCTCCCAAACCAAACAAGGTCACATCACATTAAACCTAGTCAAACACAAGACTTGTAAGCAAGCATAAGGTTAGTCAAACACTCTTTCTTACCATAAATATATATGCACAAAGCTTGCCCTAAATGTGATGTGACATTACTATTTTAAGAAATAAATGTGATGTGACAAGACACTTTCTAATTTAAGAAATAAAAACAATGTTTTGTTTAAAAGGAAATGTAAACCTTAGTTAAACAAGACTTAAACACTTAAAGTGATGATTTACTTATAGCTAAACTTCATACTTTGTCATTAACAAAATTTAGCAAAGATCGTAAAATATAAATAACGTTTTTAGGCGATATTTGTATTAACAATCTCCCCTTTTTTGTTGATGACAAAACATAAACTTTATTTATAAGTAAGTCACTAGTTTTAGTGTTAAGTCTTATAAAGTTAGTATAAAAACTTGTTTTTGCAAAGATGAGGTGATAAGCACAAGTTTATATAAATTCTCCCCCTTTTTGTCGAAACAAAAAGAAGAGTAGCGAAGCGGAAGTATGCACTTGCTCCCCCTTGGACGATACTCCCCCTAAATGGAGTGCCAAGAGAGGAGACATGGATTTTGAACCTAAAAGAAAAAGGTTAGTTGCCGCACAAGACAAGTCATGAAAGCATTTCATGTCTAAAACACAACTAAGAGTTGTGAAGCGGAATAATGCAATACTCATGCTCCCCCTTGAATATTACTCCCCTAAATGGAGTATCAAGGAAAGAAAACATGGAAAATGATCCTACAAAAAGAAAGTTAGTTTCTAAAACACAAGATATACAAGTTACCATAACAAGGTATAGTGCAATCACAATACTTTAAATGGTCAACAAACATAGCATATCTCATAGTAGGATAAAATTAATTTCATGTAATATCGAATTTACAGCTTCGGTCTAATATTTTATTTGGGCAGTTCCATGGATATAATCGTGACGGCTAGAAAACTAATACACATATAATCTCATTTCATTTGAACTATGAGATAGACATTTGCGTTCGGTTGAAACAGGAGCCCAAACATTGAACATTATTGTGGAAAACTAGAAGGGGGGTTGAATAGTTTACCGCTTTTTCGATTCTTATTTAGCTTAAATAACCTTTGAGAACTTGACGTTTGGTTAGAGATATAAACACAACTTAATATGTTTGATTCTTTGAAAAGACTTTTCATGTGAATAACAATTCTAACTTAACTTGTTTCATACTTTGAAAAGCTTTACTTGTAATGATCCTAACTTTGCTTGTTTAGTTCTTTGAAAAGCTTTACTTATGTTTAAAGATATAAGAACAACTTTACTTGTTTTGGTTCTTTGAAAAGCTTTATATGTGATCAACAATTCTAACTAAACAACAACATATAATAAGCAAAGATAGAGAAAGAAACAATCAAACCACAACACGATAGTTTATCGTGGTTCGGCTACAAGGACTCTTTTTCCTTGCCCTACATCCACGCCCCGAGTTTCCAACTCGAGAGTTATAAACACTAATCAACAAGCTCCTTTCACCGGCGGAGAAAACCTTACACGTCGCTTATACTTTTACCGACATAAAGTTAGATGTCGAGTTCTTTTACAAGGGTACAACCACTCCCATTCGTCGCTTACACTTTTACCGACACAAAGCTAGATGTCGAGTTCTTTACCAAGGGTACAACCACTCCCGTTAGTTCTTTTACTAGGGTACAACAACTCCCAACACACTACGTATTTTGAGGCCTAAAATACTAACCTATAACTTCTACATACATGACACACATGAAGTATAAAATACCAAAGCTTATACATGACCAAGCTACCAAGACTTGCAACTTTAGAGTTGAAGCTTGCAACTTCTTGAATGATCTTGTGGAGTTCCTTGCTACATAGAATCACACAAATCAAGGGTTACTGAGTTAGTTGAGAGAATATGTGAGAATAAGTCCTAAAGGGTTACACAAAACAAACAAATGGTTTGGTATTTATAGCAAACTATTTTGCATGTCTGGCGGATCAGGCGGAACCCTCAGATGGGTTCCGCCCGTGTACCCCCAGGGTACCGTCAGGGCTGCAGTTGGTTTTTGCAATAAATCTCCCAAACCAAACAAGGTCACATCACATTAAACCTAGTCAAACACAAGACTTGTAAGCAAGCATAAGGTTAGTCAAACACTCTTTCTTACCATAAATATATATGGACAAAGCTTGCCCTAAATGAAATGTGACATTACTATTTTAAGACATAAATGTGATGTGATAAGGCACTTTCTAATTTAAGAAATAAAAACAATGTTTTGTTTAAAAGGAAATGTAAATCTTAGTTAAACAAGACTTAAACACTTAAAGTGATGATTTACTTATAGCTAAACTTCATACTTTGTCATTAACAAAATTTAGCAAAGATCGTAAAATATAAATAACGTTTTTAGGCGATATTTGTATTAACAATTATTACATTAAATAGACATTTGAGCCGCAACTGTTACAAACGATCAGTAGATTTTGTGTGGTACAATCAACAATAATTTGCATCCTTGGTCTTGGCCGTCCTTTCCAACGAAGAAATCCTTTAGATGATCCATTTGGCAATCCCTGGCGATACCCAAGAACTATAAGTACGTGAAGGTTATGATGATGGCCAAGCAGTGGCGTACCCAGGATCTTAGACGACGGGGGCAAATTTTTTTTTTTTTTTTTTTTTTTTATTTTTTTTTATAAATTCGTGATGCACGTTGATAAAAATGTCATAAAAACTCATATTTTTTAAGATTAAGATACAGATCTAAGGTTTTTACATTGTTTTGACTTTAATGTGAGAGATCTATGGTTTCACTTTTGGTTTTTACCGCAAGTTTTGGAGTTTATTAGAAGATGATGTCGTTGATGTTGTGTGCTATTTTTTTAACAACGGATTCTGCCTCAAAGGTATTAACTCGTCTTTCATTGCTTTGATTCCAAAATCTCAAGGTGCTAATATGGTGAAAGACTTTAGACCTATAAGTCTTATTGGTAGTATTTATAAAATAATTGCCAAAATTCTTGCTAATCGCTTAGTGACTGTTTTTGACGGCCTTGTGAATGAAGTTCAATCTGCTTTTACTGCTAATCTCCATATTTTAGATGGTCCATTTATTCTAAATGAATTAGTAAGAAACAACCTATGATCTTCAAAGTCGACTTTGAGAAGGCATTTGATTCCGTTCGTTGGGATTTTTTGGATGACATCTTAAAGAATTTTGGCTTTGGGCTTCGTTGGCGTGATTGGATTCAAAGTTGTTTAAAATCTTCAAGAGGTTCGATTCTTGTCAATGGAAGTCCAACATCTGAGTTTCAATTTTCCAAAGGCCTTAAACAGCGAGATCCTTTATCTCCTCTCTTATTCATTCTAGTCATGGAAAGCCTTCATTTAATCTTCCAAAATGTTGTTAACGCGGGTTTATTCAAGGGAGTTACTCTAAATAATTCCTTACAGATATCTCATCTCTTCTATGCCGAGGATGTGGTCTTTATAGGGCAATGGAGCGACTCGAATTTGTCTACCATTATGCGTGTTCTTGACTGCTTTTTCCGTGCTTCAGGGCTAAGAATTAACCTTCAAAAATGTGGTCTCATGGGCATTGCTGTTGAAACCAACAAGGTTGATACTGGTGCTAATAACCTTGGCTGTAGGATTTTGAAATCCCCATTTTCTTACCTGGGTGTAAACATTGGTGGGCATATGTCTCGAATTACTTCTTGGGATGTCGTCATTAATAAAATTCTCAATCGGCTCTCTAAGTGGAAGATGAAGGTTTTATCCATTGGGGGTAGATTAACTCTTTTGAAATCAGTTTTGGGGTCGACACCTATCTACTATATGTCGATGTTCAAAGCTCCCATTCAGGTGATTAATAAGCTTGAGTCTATTCGAAGTCATTTTTTTAATGTTGTGGATTATAATGATCGGAAAATGTCATTTCTGAATTGGAAAAATGTTGTTGCATCTAAGGAGAAGGGTGGTCTAGGGGTTTCTAGCTTTTATGCGCTTAACCATGCTTTAATCTTTAAGTGGGTGTGGAGATTTCGCTCTAATCCTAACTCGCTGTGGTCTAAGGCTATTATGGCTATTCACGGGCATGACGGTAAACTTGGTAATCCTATCAAATACAGTTTTTCCTCAAATTGGATCGATATAATTCGTGCTATACATCTGCTAAAAAATAAGGGCATCGATTTGCATAGTTTTGCTAACAAAAAGATTGGAAATGGAGTTCATACTCATTTCTGGGAAGAGTCTTGGAGAGGTGGCGCAGCCTTTATGGATTTATTTCCTAGAATTTATGCTCTCGAGTTGGTTAAAGATATTTCCGTGGCGGAGAAAATGGCGCATCCTTCTATTTCTTTTTCCTTCAGGCGTGTTCCAAGATTGGGTTCAGAGCTTACGCAAATGGCATTGCTACAATCTCATTTGGAAGGTGTTGTTCTTTCAAATATGCTTGATAGATGGATATGGACGCTTTCAGGAGATGGAGAGTTTTCTGTTTCATCGGTTAGGAGCCTCATTGATGATAAAACTCTTGGAACGGTTGGATCCAAAACTCAATGGTGTAAGTTTGTTCCAATAAAGGTTAATATTCTTTCTTGGAGAGTTAAACTTAACAACTTGCCAATGCGTCTAAATCTTTCTCGAAGAGGTATGGAGTTGCATTCGATTTTTTGTCCTTCGTGTAATATTGCGGTAGAATCGTCGAATCATCTTTTCTTTACGTGTCCCATGATGAAGAATTTGTATAAGGCTATTACCAGATGGTGGGATGTTAAAATGTTGGAGGTTTCTAATTATGAAGAATGGTGGTCGTGGCTTAATAGTCTTCGGCTTTTGCCCAAGATTAAGATGGTTTTGCAAGGCGTTTTTTACATTACTTGGTGGTTAGTTTGGAAGTTTCGGAATCAAATCATCTTCGGTCCTAATAACATGCCAAAAGGGCGATTATTTGATGATATTATTGCATTTTCGTTTTCATGGTGTAGATCTAGAAGTAAGTCTTGTTTTAGCCGGATAGATTGGTTAAAAAACCCTTCGCTTATTTCCTTGTAATTTTTTCTTCCTAGCGCCTTGCTAGTTTTTTAATGAATTGGCTGTTCAAAAAAAAAAAAAAAAGTGAGAGCAATTTGATTTTGTAGTGGGGTGCGCACTTTAATAAAATGGTCCTAAAAATATTTTTTTACACTAAAATTTGATATTTTTTGACGAAGCATGGAGGGCACCGCCACCCCCTAACCTCTATCTAGTTCCGCCCTTGTGGCCAAGCTCGTTTGATCATTTTGGATTATTCATATTGTACTCAAACTCATTATTCAGTGATAAGAATTTCATAAATTTACAATATCAAGTTGTTTAAGTGACCGGATACTGAAATCCGGAGTCAGGATTTTCGAAAACACCATAACTAGAGTGAATAAAGGGACGATATAATTTAAGTGAAGTCCAGTAACATTTCTAGTTCTAGTTGTAGCTCAGCTACAATTTACACGGTCCCATGAACAACAATCGGTATCTGGGCTCCATGAGTCTCGCTCTACAAACTGGTTAAAATTCGAGTTCACGATGGGAAAGAGTGTGGATTTGAAGTGAAGAAGCGCTTATTTTTTTTTTATGTATTAATGGGACAACAGAATGATGGGATCATTGGAATGAAATTTAGTATAGACAAGATAAATAAAAACTTTAGCTTTAAGATAGGTGGTGTAATGGTGGTGACCATGGTGATTTAAGGCGGTTTTAGGCTTGGTTTATTTGTACTAATGGTGGTGGTGATTATAAAAGGGGACGATGCATGTTATTAGAACTGATCAAAAAAGGAGTTGACTAATGTATGATTGTGAAGTCAATGGAAGTAATAGACCGGCCGTTACATGTTTGAAATCTTGAATATTGAGGATGAGAAATTTCCTAGACAAGTAGTACTAGTTTGAACTTTGAATGTTAAACAAACCCACACGACTCAGTCTCTCGAAATTATAAGGAACGTGTGGGGTTCAAACTAAGGAATCTCGTATTCAATAATTGCATGTAGCAGTAAACTAAATTTATTGCTAAATTTTTTGCTAAATACATAGTGTGGTGTTCAAGTTAAGTACAAAACAAACCCATTCATTGATCATCCAATTATCTAAACATATATGTGACAAAGATTAAAATGAGGAACCTGAAGAAATGGACTCCTCAAATTTATGGTGAAAACATTTCAGTTTTCACTTTTACCCCTCAATTTCTCAGACCATGCCCTTAGAAAAACTAGCGATCTTTATATTAGTGGTGGTAACAACTAACAACAACATCTGCATCACGACCAGGAACAACAGATGACGCTGAAAAAATGGCCAAAGATGAAGTAGAAAGAATGGCTAAAATGTTAGTGGTCGAGGACAACAACGCCTCCACCAGATATTGTAGCTCCATCGCCAGGAGGTCCAATTTCGTGCATGGCCGCTTGCATGGATATTTGCATGGTGTTAGAACCTCCTAGTGATCATGTATGTGAATTTGGATGTGCACAAGTACGTGGTAGAGGAAAAATTAAGCATCTTCCTCATACACATAAACATAACCATGTGGACCATCATCGTGATCATTAAATTTTTTTTTATTCATTTAGAGTATATGATATAGCATTCGTGAATCATTCTTTTTTGTTTGTTAACTAGTTTCGTCTAAGTAGATTTTGTAAGACCAATGCTAATGGGCGTTGGTTTCACCAAGCAACTTCAAAAGCAACACGCCACTTCCCCTAGCACACCCCAATCCAACGCCTCGCTCTCTAACTTTTATTCAAAACTCGGCTGCATCACCAACCGAAAAAATTGACAAAGCAACTCCATATTTTTATTATCTTTTCTCCTCTATAAAACCCAACTTCATCTCCTCCATTTTTACAACCTCATCTCCTTCATTGAAGCTAAAGAAACGCATGTCACATAAATGTAAGTTTAATTTTATGGAGGAAATCGAATAAAGAATAACTGATGAAAAGAAAGATGGTGTTTGATGATGAAAAGAAAGATATTGTAACTATGAATGGTGATATTTGATGAAGTACGTCATCACCCTCTTTTGTTTTCTTCTCGTCCACACAAAACAATCCCAAAGGCCCATGGCCTTTTTCTTTGCTCGTTACCAACTTCAGCCCAAAATAATGAAGGAGATATGTTTGGATGAAATTTAAATTTTAAAAAAAAAATGTTATGGGGTTGCTTTTGTAGTAACCACTAGCTAATTGTGGTTGGGGTGGAGTTGCGGAGAGAGAAAACTGGGGTGACGTTGACGTGACGAGGTTGCTTGGATGAGAAAGTGGTCACCACTAGCATTAGTCTAATAGAGTATATTCATGTATAATCTTAAGATGCCACTATATATCGCCCTCCTAGAGCCATAAGCTGACTATTCATATAAAACCCATATAACACATATATAAATGTCCTTAAAGTCTAGTGATCAAGATGAAATTCATGGTATAGCTAATCGAACGATAAACAATCACACAACACATTGTTACTGGCCTTGATCATGTTATATAACTAAAAGTTTTTTGTTTATGACTATCCTTTTCAATTGATCTTAATTTTTATGCTTTAATTATAAAAAAAAAAAAAAAAAAAAAAAAAAAAAAAAAAAAAAAAAAAAAAAACTTAATATTCAATTAGCTAATAAATTATATTAAATTACTTCGATAATTAACTAAATAAATAGATTACTAAATATATAAATAAAAAGTCAACCATAATATTCCACAAGATTTTCATAATAATCCTTATGGACAAAAAGAACAACATGAAACCATAACCAATCCAAACTGTTCCTCCTAATGACAGATAGATTAACCAACCTGTGACTAATATTATTCCATAAACCAAATATTTAAAAAAAAAAAAAAAAAATCTCACATAGCCAAAGTGGTATTCAACACCATATTAATCGCATCAACAGCCAGCGTATCAGCTGATATATGGCAATCTATAGCAAGTTCAACAGAACGAATATCTGGTGAAGAGTTACTAGATCTGGTGATATGTTTTCCACTTCAAGAACTAGCTCGTTTCATGATATGTGTATGGAATTTTCTATGTCTTCAATTCCTTGGTCACCTCATGCTGAGTCTTATTATTCTTCTTATAGTTATGATTATGATGATGAATATTTGAGCTCGATCGGAGGGTGTTAGTTTTTCGGGTTATGATACGTATTCTGATGATCATTCGGATTGATTCATGTCGTGTATAGGACTCTTAAAAGGTTTTGAATATTTCTTATGTTTGGAACTTTCTTTGTTTAATGAAATGTTAATTGTGTATAGTTGTTGCATTCGATTTATTTGTGTTAAATTTACTGTATTTCTTTGTTATTGATACTAGATTAACATGTTATTGATTCATTGACGGTCGAACTGGCCATTCATGATGATCGTTTCGTTAGTTTGATGTATTTGTTAGAAGTACAATTTGATCTTGTAGAGCATGGAAATAGCATAAGATGCACAACTTACAAACAAATCATGTTCTTGTGTTACTAAAAAGTAAAAATAATTACCATAATAAGGTCCCATCTTACTTAATTAGCACTTAGAGTCCATAATAATAAAACAAATTAGTATGGCATGGCATATACAACTGATGCTGAAAAGTTAAAGTAAATCTAGTAATGATACGAAAGGGAACCGACTCACCGGATGCCCTAGACAAGTGTCACGACCAACATGAAAAGATAAATCATGTAACACTATGATTTAAAAGAAAACGAGAACATGATTTGCATATCCTCGACCATTGAGCTGCCATCGCGATGATTAATAATCATTAATATTGCATTTTTTTAGTTAAGAAAAATAGCAACTAACAATGTAAATTGACATAGAATCATAGATTATGACATTATGTCCTATTATTTTAGTAACCAACACCAACAATATAAAGATCATGTTCTAAAGTCCAGAAAGCAGCCCAATCCCATGAAACTTTAGCCCAAAACAAATCAGGACGAAATTGGCCCATTTGCAACCTTTTATATGAAAAGTTGACTAGGGGGTGTGTTTGGCTGTTGATTTAAAACCATAGCTGCCAAGAAAGACAAACAGGAGCTATTGTCTGGTTTTGCTATATACATGCATGTGTTCTAACTACTAGGGACCAATCACAAATCAATACATGTTATTACTTTATTAGTCATTAATGAATGTTGCTAGTTTGATTTGCTTAGCTTCATATTTGTTCAATTATTAAAATGATTGTGGAACTCAATAAATCGTTAAAAGCTTGTTACTCGCCATATAAAGTGAGGATGTATGAGTTTCGCTTATTTGTACAACGAGGTTTCAACACCCGCACTGCGGGGTGTTTGCGTACGCGAGTATATTATGCACTGTCAATGTACATGTTGTTAAAACGTTTCATGTTCAAGACGATTTATGTTCAAGCTGTATGTTGATTTTCCATATGTAGGCCATCAATTTTTATACGTAGCAATTTGCGTGCATCAGATGCAAACATACACAATGTATTATGCTTGGTTAAAAATAGATTCATCCATAATGTATTTTTGAATACAGAATATCATATTAGAAAAGAAAATGAGATATGCTTCATTGTTGCTGAAACCCCTCTGAAGCAGTTCTGAACTTCAAGCGTAACTGTGCAAACATATGATAAGGCGTGAGTGATCACCTTTTTGTTTTCATTTTCAGGTTAAGATTCACCGTCTTCTTCGATGCCATTCTGTGTGTCAGAAATATAATTACAAATCGGAAGTTATTTGCGATCAATCAACCTCACCCAATTTTATCTGCTTTACCCAAGTAAGTAAATCAAAACCTCAACAACCAATACAAAAATCTTTCATCTTTTATGCTTCATATAAATTTTCTTATTAATCAAAATTTAACTGTCTTAATCCTTACAACTACTCATGATCCGTTGTGATTTTCTTTAGATACTAAGATAGTGTGGTCATGTGACCTCTTTCTATAAGCTTAAAGCGAACTTATTCTAGCTGCTAATTTCTCATTCACTGATGTTTAATATTTACTGGCAGGGATCAGGTGATATATTACCAAAATAAACTCTTATTAGGAGATTAAAACCACTTAAATCTGCTGCTGCTAATGCTAATTCTCATGTTCAAGCCATACAGTTGAAGTATTGATATTGGCTAGGTTCCTTCCTTCTTCACTTTGACAGTTTATACAACTGTTTGTGTGTAAAACCAGGTGGTTATAAAATTTCAAGCTTGCCCAGACTCTGTTTCTAATATGTCAATCATGGAATTTACAGTAAATTACAAGGTGTATGCTGTTTTGATTGTTTGACAACGTAGTGTATGGACAGTCTCAAAAGGTCACAAATTGATGCCTTTCATTAGGCATCAGTCGTTTTGTTGCAGGCGCACTTGCATATTAAACTTTTTAGCTAGCAAGCTTTTGGTGACTCTTTGTATCTAAAGTTTTTTGGATTATCAGGTAGCACCATTTTTGTAACCTATACATGTTGCACAAATGATCTTTTTGGCCGTGGCTGTGTAATGTTGTCTGCTTTTCAATCTTCATGTATAGTATTTTAAATGTAGCAAAATGGACGGGTGAGTAATGGGTCAATATGGGTTAAGTTAATCCATCAATTCTTTTTTACCGCTTTTTTTTTTTTTAAATTTACAGGTTGAGATTTATAGCTAGATTCAGTGTTCTGAAATAAAGCTTAACTATTTTTTAACAGGAGTTACTACCACAAGCACAGGCTGCACAGTGATGAAACATGTCGAGAGGGCTTCACATGATCTAAAATCAGTGATCACAACACAACATACGAAGGAAAACACAACCATGATGGCCCAGTTTATGCAGCAGCTGTTTCAACTTTTGGTGAATCCCGCTCTTTTGTCAACAACCCATCCATGATTACTTCAACTCTTTTGTCAAGCTATGCAGTTCTATCATCAAATATTTTGTAACACAGTGTTTAATGTTCTGTACAAGAAATGTAGTTAACCAGTAAACTGACTTCTTAATGTTCTGTACTAGAATGATAACCCCAAGTTTTTAATTATGTATGTGTTTAGGCTAAAATTGTATCTAAGCATTCTGCATTAACATGACACGATGCCCCCGGAGCAACGCGCGGGCATCAAAGTTCTTGTAAGAATAAGATGGGGAAAAAACATTATTGTGGATGAGACTCCACGTTGTGTTTCTGTGCTATTTGTCAGTTCTAATCACTAAATTTTTTCATTGGATTCTATTGCAAAGCATACTCATGCAATTTTGACTTTTTTACATTGATTTTTTACTTTGACCAATTATAGATATCATATATGACCGTTACAGTTATTATAAACTCTCATGAGCCAAACAATATGAAAGGATCCTAACTAGTACTTTAAACACTATATTCGCTATGCTCCTCAAAGTATGGGCGTGTGCAAAACCATAAATGAAACTAAAAACATCAAACTTTGCCGCTTCGTATAGCATCTCTATGTTACAAAACCTAATGGCATGAGTTGATGGTTTACTGGCTCATGTTTGGTTCACATATGTGTGAGCCGTGATAAGATCATCCATTGTCCATTCTAATGAAACGAGAAAGTCAATTCCATGATGCAGGTGTGATCGGATTCATAGACTTGACAAACTAATTAAGAGTTTCATAGACTACAAGCTACTGTAAGAGCATTTCACTTTTGCAACAGATTAAGGCAAAAATATATTAATATTAATATTTTCATCTAACCCAGTTGTTTAGGTCTGTATAAATTAAAAACGTTTTTTGTTTCTTTACACCATCATTGGTTTTAATTCATAAGGTATTAGATCCTATAATATCCACATTACATTTATTAATTTTTGGCAATAATATATCTAGGATAAGTTACAAGACATAATGAAAAAACATTAAACAAAGAATATATCACATTACAAAAGGTCACCAAAATTTGAAGAGTTGTAAAAAGTTCAGGTAGTAGCCCATGATCAAGATCGCTGAAAAGAACCCAACTGGAAAACCGACCCAAGTTCCCTCCCAAAAAATCCATGAATGTTGCTCATCTTCCTCATTTCTTCCTTCTGGTGGCGGTATATCCTCCGGACATATGATCTTTATTTGCATACGGCATAACCCACTATTGTTTTGAAAATAATTCAACACATTCATGGTGTCCATTTGCCCACCACGGGGAATCTTACCCCTCAACCTGTTGTTGCTAACATCTAGAACTTCGAGTTCGACTAGTTTCACTAGTGATTGAGGAATTGAACCTGAGATTTCATTGTGTGACAAGTCCAAGCTTTCCATGCTCCCTAGATTTCCGAAAGACCCCGGAATGTGCCCAGAAATCATGTTGTGTGAAATGTTGAGCACCTTTAGGCCTTTGAGATTTCCTAACGATGTAGGAATTTCACCTGAAATTTTGTTGTCCGACAAGTCCAACAAAGTGTAGATATGTAGGTTGTGTCTTGCTAGGCTTTGAAAAGACTTTTTCCAGTTTACAATCAAGTGCATAAAGTCATTGGAAGAGGTAGGAAAGCTATCACGGGCTTCATCGTAATCAGTAAAGGACACGTGCAAAAATTTTGCCATTCCTTTAAGATTTGATATGTCTAGTGGAATTCTACCCATTAAGTTGTTCCTAGAGAGATCAAGAATACGGAGTGAAGTAAAGTTGGAGATTTCTTTTGGGATAAATCCTTCGAGGGAAGTGTTTCGTAGGATAAGAATTTCAAGAGTCGGGATTTGAGGAAGAATATCTTGTAAGTTTCCTGTAATATAATTGTTATGAAGATCGAGGATTCGAAGGTTGACCATTCTTGTCAAATTCCAGAGAAGGTTGCCAGAGAACTTATTCCCGCCCAAATAAAGATACCTAATTGATGTAGGCAATGTTTTCGGAATCACACCAGAGAAATTGTTGTAGGATATATCTATGAAATCAAGAGAAGTATTATCTCCAAAGTTAGGCAAAGTGTGACCAGACAATCCGTTGATGGACAAGTCTAGCAACATTAGCTGGTTAATCTTGGAGATGGACATTGGGATTTGTCCAGAAATATTATTTCTCGACAACAAAAGAATATTTAGCCCTTTGGCATCACCTATATTCTCTGGCAACTTACCGGAAAACTTGTTTCGGGATAAATCAACAATCATTAAACTCTTAGATTTAAATAGGCGAGGAGGAATTGACCCGGTAAGATTGTTATCTGAAAGGACTATGAGAGAAAGGTCTCTCTCGGCAAGCCAATCTGGAAGGCTTCCCTCCAACTGATTCCCACTTAAATCAAGAAATTCCAATTCTTTCTGTGATGAAATCCATTTAGGAATTGGACCGAATATACCACAGAAAGGCATTGATAGTTCTTGTAGACTACATTCTGGAACAATCTTCGCTTTGTGATTCCAGACCAAGCGGTCACCTTTTCCACCGACGTGCAAACTCGATAAGAATGCGATATTGAACATCGATGATGGGATTTCTCCTGAGAGTATGTTGTTTTTTAGCCATATGGTTTGTAAACTGCTCATGTTTCCAATAGATGATGGAATGGGGCCAGTGAACCTGTTATCGCTGAGGTAAAGTTCATACAGGTTTGTTAGCCTTCCTATGTCCTCTGGAATATTCATCATGAAAGAATTTTCAGAAAAATCTAGAGATTCGAGATTTGTTAGATTTACAATTACAGATGGGATGCCGCCAGAGAACTGATTCTTTCTAATTGAAAAATCAGATAACTTGGTTAAATTTGCAATCTCATCCGGGATGTTTCCCGAAAGATTATTATCATCTAGCCACAAGACTAGAAGATGTCGAAGCTTACCAACTGCAGGGCTTAAAACGCCATTTAGAGTATTGTTACTTAGCTCAAGAAGTCGAAGATACGTGAGGCCAAAAAGTTGAGGAGGAATCAGACCGTGGAAAAGGTTGCCACTCAACCTTAGTATACTCAAATTTTGCAACATACCTAGCTCCGGTCCTAGTTTCCCCTCGAGCAAATTGCTCCTCATGTCCAGTTCACGTAAATATGCCAACGAAAGAAATTGGCGAGGGATTGAGCCATTGAACCTGTTGTCATTCATCAGAAGGTGAATCAGGTCAGTTAGATTCCCAAACCCATCTCCAGGGATCTCACCGTGCAAATAGTTGCTCGAGATATCAAGTCGTATCAGTGACCGAATATGGAAAATGGGAGTCAAAATGTCCGAGAACACAAGACCTCGATCAAGAATCTGAGGGACAACGTTACGTAGGTGGAGCCTGGTAACAGTTCTATTTTTGTCTACACTACAACCGACACGATCCCACGAGCAACAATCAGAACTAAGATTCCATGAATCCAGTGCTACAAATGGAATAAAACTATCAGAGCTGGGATCCGAATTCAAATCATAGATGGTGGTGAGAGTGGATTTGAAATGGAGAAGTGATTGTTTTTGATAAATTGGACATGAAATTGATGAGATTGCAGTAGAACTTATTATCAATACGATTGAAAATATTAAGTTTAAGAGTGGTGGTGTTTTGGTGGTTATCATTGTGGTTTATATATGGTGTTTCTAAATTTGATTTTCTTTGACAAATGGTGGTGATTAAGATGTAACTGAAATGTGGACATATATAGTGAAAAAAGTGTACATGAAGTCAATGGATAGTGAAAAAAGTAACTGAAATGTGGACATATATAGTGAAAAAAGTGTACATGAAGTCAATGGATAGTGGAATTTGTGAGTAACTCTTAGAAGGGTGGCAGTGGGGGCGGCATGCCTCACCGGCAAGCCCATGCCGGCGGCAAACACCGCCGCCACCCCACCGGCATGGCTATCGGCAAAGGTTGAGCGGCAATTTTTGCCTCCGAAGCATGGCAATTCCAATGCAAATGTTACCGTTAATGCTTTAAATGAAATAGACGTTGGGAGGGTTGGAGCATGTATTGGGCCGAACAAAAAAAAAAATAAAAAAATTTCCCCTATATATATTCAACAAACACATACATTTTTATCACAAATAATCCAATTCACATATACAAAATTCACATATTCTTACAATGTCTTCTTCTTCGTCCGAATCATTAGTGAGTCCCCCCGGCGAATTGTCCGAACTAGTGCCATCCGGTAGCACCCTAGAAACCTTATTAGCCGCGTACGATGCAATTGACGACACGGCAAGCTCTACCGAAAGTCGGGAGTATGTAACTCGTTTTCGTGAACAAGCTTTACGAACCCTTATGAATGATTATTTCGTTGAACGTCCAAAGTTTAACGACGAACGTTTTCGTGAACGGTTTCGTATGAATAAAAGCTTGTTTTTAAGAGTTGTTGGTGATGTTGAAGCGAATTTCGAATGGTTTCAAGAGGGCTTAGATGCGAGGGGGAAAAAAGTTTCACGGCATTACAAAAAGGCACATCGGCCATTAGGCAACTTGCAACGGGTGAACCTCCAGATAGATTTGATGACTATTTAAACATGGCGCGCCGAACGTCAGGTGAAATATTTTTTAAACTTATTGTTATTAATTTTTTTTATAAGTTAGCGTTATGTATATTTTTTTTATGTTATTGTTATTAATTTTTTTTATAAAGTTAGCGTTATATATATATTTTTTATGTTATTGTTATTTATTTTTTTATAAAGTTAGCGTTATATATATTTTTTTATAGGAGAATGCCTTGATCATTTTTGCCAAGCGATTATTCAATTATATGGTCGAGAGTTCTTACGTAGGCCTACATCTCATGACATTGCACGCTTATACGAGTTCCATGAAGATCAACATCACATTCCTGGAATGCTTGGTAGCGTTGATTGTACTCATTTCCATTGGCGTAATTGTCCTAGACATTTGAAAGGTCGATATAAGCGAGGTGATCATCAATACCCAACTATTATGCTTGAAGCCGTCGCTTCTTACGATTTGTGAATTTGGCATTCGTTTTTTGGTCCTTCCGGTGCAAACAACGATATCAATTTTTGAATCAGTCACCATTGTATCTTACAGAGCGAAACGGAACGGCGGCAAACAGTTCATTTCATGTAAATGGACGGTTTTACAAATGTGGTTATTATCTTACCGATGGAATCTATCCTACATGGTCAACGTTTGTTAAAGCATACAAGCATCCGGTTGAATTGAATGAAAAGAGATTTAAAAGGCTACAAGAGTCTGCAAGAAAAGATATCGAGCGAGCTTTTGGTCGTCTTAAAAATAAGTGGATGATTCTTGCTCGTCCTCTCCGGGCAATGTCGGTTGAAAAGATTCGACAAATCGTTTATACGTGTATCATATTTCACAATATGATTTTAAAAGACGATGGGATGGCAATATCACCGGTTCATATAATGGATCCGCCAGTCGCGCCAGTTTATGACGATACTGTATTACCGGAGTTAATCGACGAACAAATGCATTACCGACTCCTATATGATCTTACGGACCACGTAGATGCTCAAAACTTAACATATCTCGATGATTAGTTATTTCATTTTTTTTTAATAATGTAATTTTCTTTTAGTTATGTTTTTTTTAAGTATTATGTAATTTTATTTTAGTTATTAATGAAATATTTATGTTTTAATTAAATTGTTTAATTTAATTAATTAAAAAAAAAAGTTGGGAGGTATGAAAAAGGCATGATTGGCACTAAAATGGGGTTGGGAGGTATGGAAAAAGTATGAATGAGGTGAAATGAGGTAGAATGATATTATTGGTGGATTTCAGAGGTATGGATGTTTTCGGAAACATGACTGCCAGTGTCCTTACGGATTTGAAAATTGTGGTTGAGTGACTTCCTAGAAATTTCGAACTCGGAAGTATTTATCAACCTTGCATAATTAATACTACTACCTTATTTACGCCTCATATTTGCCAAACTATTAACTATTAAAAGTTTATAACTACTACATTAGATCAAATGAACAATTACGTCTCATATTTGCCAATGTAATCTCTTCTTTAATAAGTTAACAAATTAAAATTAAGGTGGTCAATTTGATAAAAGGGTTTGTGCCTAACATTATCAAATGGGAAGTCAGAAGTTCAAACCGTGCTTGGTACAAACAAACATGAAGTGGCATGCAAACATCCTAAAAGGAGAGCCCAATTTATATGTCGTGACAGTAGGTTTAAACGTCCTCGATTATCAATCAAAAGATCGAAACCAGAGCTAGTTACCGAAAGGGAAAAAGAATTGTAAAACTGAAAAGTTTTATCTTCCCATCTACGCATTTTTTGTCTTCGTTCGTGATCATGTTGGGCGAAAGGTAATCAAAACCTATTATTATATACATTTTGATTAAATGTAACTTATTATACATTATGTTTTAGGAAATTAATTGATGCGGATCAAACTGAGTTTTAGATAGATATTGCATTAGTTTTCAGTTGGTTGGGTTTACTTTGACTATTACAAACACATTTTGTCAACATACGGAAATAGATGGCAGTAATGAGTGGCGGGGAAACAACGTTGCACATGCTATATTTTAAAGCTTTGTTTCCTTTCAAATAATTCAATATATCAAGAGTAAACTGCAAAATAAATTCATGTGGTTTGCCCAATTTGACATCATACATCCCTCTCGAAAAAGTTAGGACAATTACATCCCTCTGTTAGTAAAAGTCAAACAATATACATCTAAAAGGACAAACAATGCAAATATTGTATCGTTAATTTGGACACGTGGCAGTTAAGTAAGGGTTAGTAAGAGTATATCAGTCATCAACTCCAACTCTAAATCTAAACACCACACAACACAACATAACTCAACTCTAAATCCAAATCTCAACACCACACAAATCTAAACACCACACAACATCAACTCTAAATCCAAATCTAAACACCACAAATCTAAACAACACACAACATCAACTCTAAATCCAAATCTCAACACCACACAACATCAACTCCAAATCCAAGCTACAAATCTAAATCCAAACGCAACATAAACAACATCCAAATCCAAACCCGAGTACCAGATAAACAACATCCAAATGAAACCTCACCTATCTAATCCTAGTCCACAAACAACAATAAGAACATCATTAACACCCTCACCACCACAAGAGTCTCGGTGGTGGGGTGTGGTGACTGCCGAGCACCAACGAGCCCAAACGGACCCTCAAACAACCTCAAACATCAAACAATATGTATCCCTCGTCATCACAAACTCAAAACAACAACAATAATAACAAACATTTAGCATAATGATTTTTAGAAAAGATTTATCAATAAATCGGTTTTATTAAAAGATTTAGAGATTAGGGTTTTGAATAAAAATCAAAATAACGAACGGGGGTGGCTTATGGCTGGTTTACCGTCGATAACAAGGTGAAAGGAGGTGGTGGTGACTCTCGTTGGTGGTGGTGGTGGTGGTTCACAGTGGTGGCCCGTGGAGTGAGTTAGGGGGCGTGTCGAGAGCTCAAAAGCTCCAGATAGGTTGTGGAGATGTCGATCTATCGATTGGGAAAAGAAAAAGAGTTGCCGAAAAATTTTCCGGTGGCCGGCACCGGTTTCTGCTGGTGTTCCGGCGAGTGGGTGGCCGGTTATTCAAGAGAGAGAGAGAGAGAGAGAGTTATTGAGGTGTGAGTTTCTGAAAGTATCGCCTTTCCGGGGTGTGAAGCATTTTGGGATTAAGGGCAAGCTTAGTCCTCGATATATTGGACCTTTTGAAATTCTTGAGCGTATTGGAGAAGTTTCTTATCGTCTAGCTCTACCCCCGCAGTTATCGCATGTTCATAATGTTTTCCATGTATCTCTTCTAAGGGGATACAACTATCATCCTTTGCATGTGGCTTCTTATCCGTTTGATCAGATTCGGCCAGATATGTCGCTTCCGGAGGAACCCGAAGCTATCTTAGATCGTCAAGAGCGTGTCATGAGAAACAAGGTTATTCCGTTTGTGAAGATTCTTTGGAAGAATCACCCAGAGCGTGAAGCTACCTGGGAGACCGAGGAATCTATGCGTGCTAGTTACCCGCATTTATTTTCGTAGTCTGGTATGTCTCCACTTCGTTTTCTTTGCAATTTCGCGGACGAAATTTTCTTTTTAGAGGGGAAGAGTTGTAAAACCTTAAAATTCGATAAATATGAAATGACTAAAATGCCCCTCTAATTTAAAAATCTTAAGAATACAAAAGAAACAAGTAAATATTATTTAAAATCCTAACTAAAGATTATAATATAAATAAAACTTAGGTTATAATATATACAACCTAAAACTAAATTAAATAAAACCAAATATTATTATGTTTGGGCTCCAAGTTTTCGGCCAAGAAATGGTACAAGAGGATAAGTACATGTTTATCACAAAAGATCACAACAAAATATTAATTGATTTGTGTCTTAATAACCGAATATATACTTGCCTATTTACACAACACATTTTCTTTTTATCCTCTCCAAATCATACGGTTTCCTCCTCATTCATTCACACACAAAACGTATTACCTTCTTTCTCTCCCAAAAACATATGCGCTCCTTCTTAAACCCTAAACCTAGAATCCATTTTTTTTTTAAGTTTCGGCCCATCTTCCTGGTTTCTTTTGCTTCAGATTCGAACAACAACAACACAAGAGGGGTACAAAAGCCAGTCGCGGTGTTTTCTTGTCTGTTGGATCGTTACTGTGTACGAGAGATAGGTTCAAGAAGGGTTGGTACTGGTTGTGATTTCGTTTTGTTGTTGGTCTTTGTTCCTTGTTCTTTTAAGTTCCATTCGATCCATTGTAAGTACTCATAACCTTGTTCTAATCTCTCCTTGATGTGATCATCTTTATCAGCTTTTAATTATGTTTGAATCGGTTATAAATAAGAACAGGTTATGCTAATAAAATAAAATAAAAAAAAAACTGCACATGAAATCATAGAGATGTACACATAAAATAACGAATGGAAACTCTACATATTCGACCTACATGACCTGTTGTTTTGGATCTGTCTTGACTCACTACTATACTACATAAACCTGTTTAAAAAAAAAATAAACTGAACTTTATGAGCTAATTAAGAAAAGAAGAAAGCATGCAGAACACATATTATTTTATCACATGGAATCATATTAAAAGACCCCATTTGAGTCGATATTTAACCTGTAAAGTCGAATCTGTTTGGTCATTTGGTCCTCGTTCTTTTCATTCGATCATGCGACAAGAGTAACCGTATCACACCTTGCTTGTTTCTTTTCGTTTTGATGCTGTTAAAATCTTTCTGTTTTGATCTATACATATATACGTACAACATAGCCTTGAAATAATATATATCGACTGGTGTCGGCATGCATGTTATACGCTTGAACCTCACATGAAATCATGAAATCCTATCACATAAAATAACGACTAAAAACTTATAAAGTCAATCTTTAATACTTGCACCATAACGTGTGTTATATGAGGATTTAAGCTAATGTTTTTTCTACCTAAAAACCTGTTCTGATCATATATTAACGAGCTGAAATAAGAGGAAGTGTATACATGATTTTTTCCGTTTCGAATCGAAGCTCAGTAAACAAAACATGTTCTGTTGTATGTATATATGTTGCATGTGTCACCTGCATTTGAGTAGCTTGATACTAGATTACCATTATTGAAAACAAATAACAATATGGATATGTTAAATGAATTTCGTGATCTACGTATTGGGTGTCTAGTTGCATGTTAACATGTGAATGTCTAAGGTGTGAGTCGTGTATGTATATTTTGGCGCATGTCGATGTGTATATATTAATAGAGTATGAGTCGCGTGTGTGTGCGTGTGAGTGTTTATATTTCATTTTGGGTTGTCGCGAGATAAATATTAATATCGCGGGTACGCTAATAAAATTTTATAAAAACGACGGGGTCAAAAATTATTATCTTAATATAAATTTATTAAATAAACTTTAAAATGATTTTATTTGACATTTAATATTTAATTTTGACAATTCACATTTTGGCCTAAACGTTACTAAATTGACATTTAACCCTAAACTATTATATTGATCATTTTAACCTCAAATATTTTAATGGTTCATTTTAACCTTAAGTGATTAAATTATTATTTCGGAAAACTTACTAAATATCGAAAATTGCTAATTCGGGAACCTGCCTAAAATAGAAAGTTATATAAAAAAATGGAAAGCATATTAAAAGAAGTAACCTAATTCATATGAACTTAAAGTAATACTTGGTATTTAATTCGTATAGGTTCCGTGAAGCGGGAGTGATCCTGTGTCTTGTGATCCATCTATCTTTGTTTGCTTTTGCTGTTGAATAAGGTACAGATATTCTGACCTTATCTCTTAAGGTTTCTCAAGATTCGTTCTCATCTTTGATATTGGCTTAATTATGATATCTTTAATCTGAGCCTTCTTAGTATGGCTTTCCTTGACTTATGCTCTATTTGAACCTTTGCTATGCACCCTTAGATTTGTGAACCTTTGGCATTTGAACCTTTGATATGAACCTTTGGTATTTGGACTTTGATTATGACCCTTTGTTGACTTAGATATATGACTTTGACATGATATGCCATTTGAACCCTTCTGTTTGATACCCGAGCCAAGTTCATTTCCTAGCCATGAAGGTAACATGGCCGTGTCATTGATGCACCAGTGGCATGACTCACGTGTGGGTGAGTGATTTCTCACACTGTCCCCATTTATATGATATGCGCGCTTTATGATTATTATGACTATTATGATTTGTTCGGGGGGCGTATGGATTGCAATCCTAGGTTCGTTTTGTATTCGAGGGATTTGACATGATTATGATTATGATTATGATTTTGATTATTATATGTTCGGTGAATGTGCATGGGTGCAATCCGTGTCTTCACACTTTAGGAGGTCTCCCCTCCATTATGGTTGCCATGATATGTGATATGATTTGTTAGGGCTCGGGATTTGATAATTGACTTTCCTTACACTTTGATTGATTACTGATTTACCTTATACTTTGATTTGATATCAGATTATCTCATACTTTGTCATCCTTGATTATACCTTATGCTTTCACCATTGCACCTTACATTATATCCTTGTTCGTTCATTATCATTTACTTCTGTTTATATATATTTGTTCACTGGGCTTTTTAAGCTCAGCCGCACTTTTTTTTTCCTGCGGCAGGTATCTAAGCTAGGAGCGGGGGTTTAGCTTTGGGGATTGAGAGCGATGTGTGGACTTACCCTTAGACTTCTTAGCTTGGACATTTGATACTTATCATTTGATTTTGGATTATTTATGTACTCTTGTTGGTTACTTTCATTTGGGAACTTTTGTATTGATAAGTCATGTTGACTTATTTCTTTTGGTTATGTATGTAAGACTTCCGTTGCTTTGGTTATTGAATATTTCTGATATGACACCATTTATTGTGATACTTTTACCTTTATCGGGTTGGGGTGTTACATATACCCTTACTTATTCTTACTTAACTGCCACGTGTCCAAGTTAACGACACAACATTTGCATCCTTCGTCCTTTTGGATGTATATTGTTTGACCTTTACTAACGGAGGGATGTAATTGTCCCAAATTTTTCGAGAGGGATGTATGGTGTCAAATTGGGCAAACCACAGGGATGTATTTTGCAGTTTACTCCTATATCAAAATGAGAATACGCCACTTTATAACTCTTGGATTATACGGTAAGACTATTGTTCTATATTAGAATGAGAAGATGCCACTTATCTTTATCTTTAGGCATAATTTCAAAAATGCCACAGTTGCCCAAGGTGTGAGATTATCAAGGTGTGAGATTATCTAGACAAAATCTTTTGTGTTTGCTTTTCTAAACCAGTTACCTTGGCAACTTGAATTTAGCCAACTACGTGCCGCCACCTGTCCAACGCGAAGGCAGCCAGTTGCCTAAAAAAGTACATCAGTTGCCCAAAAGTACACAAGTTGCCCAAAAAGTACTGGTTGCCCTGGTCTAGAAAAACAAACACAAAATATTTCGTCTAGATAGTCTCACGCTTTGAGCAACCTGGGCATTTTTTGAATATCCCTTATCTTTATTACTTATAACCTGAAGATATTTGTTTAAAAATTTTCAAAATGAAAACTATGAAAATACTAATATGCCCATACATCCTATTTTTTTCATATAAATTACTCTCTTCATTTTAAAATTATTGTCCAAGAAACACACAATTTATAAAAAGTGAGACTATTACACTCTTCAATCAATCAAAATTATCCTCACCCAGTAAATCTTTTTTGATTGGTTGACACAAGAAAAGGATTATTATTTTGGAATATCCCAAAATAGAAATTGAAACTATAATTTTAGGACGGAAGAAGTAGAAAATAAGAAATGTTATTTTACCAAAAACTCATATTTATAAAAGGCAATGTTATGTATTAAAAATTAACATTTTTTTTTTCATTTATCAACCTAGTCAAGTCACCGGGTCACTGGGTCACCTGTTCGACTGCCGGGTCAACCTATATTTTCATTTATGTATATTGCAATATTTCGGCCACTAGAAGCTTATAAAACATTTAATATTTAATATCAAACATACATAAAACCTAAAAAATTCAATACCAATCATGTAATCGGTTTATAAAACATAGATTATACAATATCAAACACATACAATTCAACGAGAAGACAAGTTTATCACCACAATCAATCCAAACTTATCATATATATTTTGTGACATCAAATTAAAAGAAAAATATCAAATATGGCTAACTTTGGTGAACCGTGTTGACTTTGGTCATATAAAACTCGGCGGGTAAACTCGGTTTCCAAGCCTCGAAGATACGGTTCATTTTGACTCGTTTTTCGGCCAAACTGGCCGGGTCAAACCCGGTTTACACACTTATTACAATACAAATTTTCTTCAATCTATACATACAAATTGATGTATACACAGCCGTTGCTATGCTCAGTTAATCGTCTAGCATTTTTATATGTTAAGACATGTCTTAATTTTGACATCCCCATTGTCCATTCTCGTGCTTTTGTGAAATCATATAAGAATACCAATCTTTCAAAGCAGATATCACACCCCATAAAATATCTCAGCAGAATGATAATCGGGGTATGACTTCATAACACAAAACACAAGGTATAATATAATAGATAAGTCACTATATAAAATTCACGCAACCAAAGCCATAAGTGATACAAATCCACAACTTTATTCACCGGGTATAATCCTTTTACCCAAAAAAATAATAAAAAAATCCACAACTTGTCAAGCAAATCAACATACAACATAAAACATCGAACTCAGAATAAAGCACTAATGCAAATCTCCACGAAAACAACTCAAGAGGATCCTAGCTTAAGTCTCTCTAGATAAGGTAGGAGCTCTATCCTCCCTAAGCATGATTATTGTAATCACCTGAAAATAGATACTCGAAAACGTCAAAAGAAAGTTGGTGAGCTCGTAAGTTTAGAGTATAAACCTCGTTTGTTGTGCATATAGGAGTTGTGGGAAAATAGTGAGTAAGATATGAAACTATAAGCACTTAACGAAATCACAAGCTAGCAACAACTGAACCTCGTAACTGCATACACACATAACTTGATCTAGATGAAATTCACCCTCTGTCTAATTGTAACACCCCCAAAATTTGGTACAGCGGAAGACTCAACAAGCTTTCGGGGTGTTACGGGGATTGGTATCCAACACAAGTCATAATAGAACGAGATAAAGTAAACAGAATTAAAACACAACCAAAACGGAGTTTTAAAGTTTACATTCATCCCAAATTTATCCAAAGTAAGGCCCAAGAGAAATAAACGTAGGTCCACAAATACATATCAGAGTTTTAGAAAAATAGATCCCTAACCGCGTTGCCAAACCAAGCCTCCAATCCAAACATCCAAGGTCATTACTTAATTACCTAAGAAAACGTGCTAAAAGTCAGCTTTCGCTGGTGAGATCATAGGTTTAAATTCATAATTCAATCAAGTGGACATATACGCAAAACTCTTGCTAGCTAGACTGGGCCTCAAAGCTCAATAACCATCCCTATAGGTGCACACTATAGTCCAATAACCAAATCAAATCAAATCAAATCAATCTGTATGCGTAAGGATACGACATACCCAATATTCGTAAGGATACAACATGTTCAACTTACCTAGTTCTAGACTAGGCCTCGTCTTATAGCTTAACTAGTTCTTAACTAGGCCTCGCTCCATAGCTTACCTAGTTCTCGACTAGGCCTCGCTCTCTATCCTACCTAGTTCTATAAGCATAGCAAGTTTTGAAATCAAAAGCGATAATAGTCCACATAAAACAATTTGCACGTTTCTCACCCCAAGTATTGAAAACAAAGTTCAAAAGTAAAAGTGGGGCTATGACTCACCTCAAGTCCAGAAATCAGCAGAAAGAAATCGGTAGAAGTAAGATGTATCACAACTCAAAAGACAACAACTACGGACTCGGCACTTCCTAACAATATAAACTCTTTTCAGGATCATTTACTCAAAATCGAATATTCCCGATCCCGAACGTATTCCTTTTTACTTTACAACAATCCATTTCTCATATTATTCTCGTATTAGTTTGAAATTTGGCATTTGGTATCCATGCGGGTGGAGGGTCGACATACTCATACTCAAGAAATCACAACCAAAAGAAATATTAACAACCTACGGGTCTAATATTAGTCCAATGTATCATTTAAATAAAACATCGAAGTTTACCAAATCCGTCGACTTGGTATTCCCCCATACTTCATTTACTTAATATATTATTCCAAGCTTATACCCAAAACTTAAATCACATAGCACGTAGAATGCAATATGGTATATTTCTAAATTTAATAAGTTCCCTAAATGCATCGTCAAACTTACCAAATTCGTCAATTTGATAAACCTCACGTAATATTTAGTAACTCATAAATTTCGTACATATACCACAACCTATGGGCGTCGTAGGATACAATACCCATTAATATACTCATTTTATATAAATAAATAGGTCATATTTAATCCGTCGATCAAATAAGTTACGTAGTTATAGAAAATTGATGTATTAACGTCACATATCCGTGACAAGCACAAAAGTCACTCAATGAATAATATAGCTCACTTGGACTCAAGTGACCACGATCCCGTATAACTCGTAAGTTTCCCTTTTTACTTTTCCAAGAAAAAGTATTTTATTTTATATAATTATCCAATGTTATCATTATATTGGCGTTTATAATTGTTTAATCATAATGACATTCCCGACATTTATTACACTATTTTTATAGTATAATATACATCGTCATGTTATTATAATATTACTCATGATCGTTTTATTATTTTTAATATACGCACTTCTATAAATATATATACGTTTTCACGTATATATACTTATATAAACGTTTATATTATTAATAATATTATTACGAGTTTTTATTATAAATTTTGATTGTAATTAATGTCGAGTTATATAAGATGGTCACATGTCCGAGTCATCACCCTCGGCTCATTGTCCTAGTCCAAGTGTTACGGCGTTTTGCCGAAATCAACCGTTGACTAGAAAGTCAACGTGACTTCGATACGCACAACCAAAGTCCAAGTAATAATAACCAATCATAACCAAGTAATCCATCTCCGTCAATCAAGTCCCATATCACGTGCTACAACAATAGGGTCCGACTACGGCACCCGACTAACCTATCTCCGTCATACTAATTAACCGTCTCATAACCGGTTCCAAATACACTTCGTCAACACAACTCCAAAAACAATACCACAAGTCCAAAATAATTCCCACGTCAAGCTCAAAATATATAAATGAAACAATAATAATAAAACCAACAACAATATAACTCAACAAATATGACAACAACCAAATCGAATACCACTCATACGGGTCAACCTACCAAGTCAAACCCGGGTCAATATTTCACCACAAGATGTGTGAGTCCCACCCGAGACTTCCAAAGTCTTGGCTAGCTCAATGGAGCTCGAACCAACAACCAAATCCGACCCTTGGGTAGTCGGCCAATATCCAAACAACAAAAATATAGGTTTCAATCTCCCATGAATCATCCAAACCTCAAAATAATAAACCAAACAATCTCAAATCAAGAACCAATGACCAAGAATCATTAAGAATCAAAATAAACACGAAAATGGCACAAGCCGAGAGCATGAGCTCTCGGGTATGCCTCGACCTATCAAGAAAATAGACACCCGGATACCAAACGAATTTGTATATCAAAAATATTCTTTTCCCATCACTTTTAGTCAAGTTTTCATCAAAACCCATTAAATAAAATCGTGTACCCACGACTTGGGTAACACATCGAGACACACTAGTTGAAACTCGTGGTCACTCACTTTCAAAACGACTCCAAGAATATATTTCTTCAAAAACCCAACAAGAAAAAGATGAAAAAGATGGTGTTTAGGTGGCGGTGGTGGTGAGAACGTGGTGTTAGGGGAGGTTGTGGGGCGCGTGGTATATACCAAAAGGTAGATCTCAATGAGATGGTTAAGATAGTGGTGATGGTCTAGTTGTAGAGGCGGCGGTGTGGTGATGGTCGCCAGAAAAATGGTGCGGCGGCTAGGTATCAAAGAGAGAGAGAGATGAGAGTGAAAGTGAGGGTGGTGTTTGTGTGTTGTGTTTTTGTAAACCGGGAGGGCCACAAGGACGATTTTGTAATGTACTCAAGTAAAAAAAATATAATAGTAATGATAATAATAGTAATAATATTAGTAGTATGGGTAAGGTGGCTAGGTGTAAAACACACGGACTAAAACCCGTAACTTTTCAAAATATTTCGACATTCTCAAACCAAGCTCGTTAGTTCATTAAATATACCAACCCGCACATTCAAAATATTAAAAATTTGTTAGGTTATCCTAGTACTGGAGTCAACGTAGTGCCACGAATATTTAGATCGATAAATCTCAACGTAAATTCATAATAAATCGATAATTCAAATTCGATTCCATAAAAACTTAAATATTGTCAACCACAATATACATTTTTTTTACAAGTTCGCTATAAATAAAATTTCAAACATATAATTATACGAACTTTAACGTAATGCGGGTTTTCAAAAATGGCTCCCTAATTTGCCAGTTGTCACATCCTCCCAGCCTCAGAAGAAACCCGTCCCGGGTTTCTCTCGGAACAATCCAACTATGAAGTGAAAAGCTTCGGATATCTCTTTCGAAATTCATCCTCACATTCCCACGTAAATTCTGGTCCATGACGGGAATTCCAACGAACCTTGCTGAGTGGAATGCGACTTCGCTTGAGTCGCTTAATCTCTCGATCCAAAATCTCAATCGGTTCTTCCACAAAGTTCAAATTTTCATCAACTTGAATATCTTTCATAGGTATCACCGGTTTTTCATCAGAAAGGCATTTATTCAAATTACTCACATGAAATACATCGTGAACCTTACTCAATTCCTGTGGTAGCTCCAACCGATAAGCCACGGGCCCAATTCTTTCCAAAATTAGAAATGGTCCAATGTAGCGGGGGTTGAGTTTCCCACGTTTCCCGAAACGTATCACTCCTTTCCAAGGTGAGACTTTCTGCATCACTTTGTCTCCAACCTGGAACTCTAGTGGTTTACGTCTCTGATCGGCGTAACTTTGCTGCCTATCTCTAGCTGCTTGTAACCGATCACGAATTTGAGTCACTTTCTCAATAGTCTCGAATATAAGTTCAGGGCCTGTGAGTTGGCTATCTCCAACTTCAGCCCAACCAATCGGCGAACAGCATTTACGACCATATAAAGCTTCGAATGGTACAGCTTTAAGACTTGTGTGGTAGCTGTTGTTATAGGAGAATTCCGCAAGTGGTAGATACTTCTCCTATCCTTTACCAAAGTCTATTATACATGCACGAAGCATATCCTATAAAGTCTGAATAGTTCTCTCACTCTGACCATCAGTTTGGGGATGATATGCAGTACTCATATCAAGTCTCGTCCCCAAGGCGGTTTGAAGTGATCGCAAAAAAGCTGACGTGAAACGGCTGTCGCGATCCGAAATAATCGATATTGGAACACCATAACCTCGCAAGTTTGTCGATACCATCATCTTCACTAATCGCCAGGAAATGAGCAGACTTAGTCAGTCAATCCACAATTACCCAGATAGCATCACAACCGCTAGATGTCTTCGGTAATTTGGTAATAAAATCCATCGTAATCCGCTCCCACTTCCAAACCCAGAGTTCTGGCTGCGTCAATAATCCTGACGGTCTTTGGTGTTCTGCCTTAACCTTCGAACATGTCAAACACTTACTAATGTACAACGCTATATCTGCCTTCATGTTTGGCCACCAATATAATTTCTTCAGATCCTGGTACATCTTGTCAGACCCTTGATGAATAGAATACCTTGACTTATGCGACTCGTGCATAATCAACTCACGAATTCCTCCATACAATGGTTCCTAACTTCGGTCTCCAAAACATAATATCCCATCGGAACGCTTAACAAATCCCTTCTCATTTTCTGCCATCCCAAATATATTTTCAGCAGGTCGGTTTTCTGCTTTCAACGCCTCCATTTGAGCTTCTAATATCTGAAACGGTAATGGCGATACGATAGTCATTCCTAATGACCTGACTCGTAACGGTGGTATTCTCTCCTTTCGACTATGAGCATCAGCAACGACGTTTGCTTTACCAGGATGATAGCGAATCTCGCAATCGTAATCGCTTAGCAGTTCGATCCAAAGTCGTTGTCTCATGTTGAGCTCTTTTTGGTTCAAGATGTGTTGTAGACTCTTGTGGTCAGTGTATACAACACACTTGGTACCATACAAATAATGTCTCCATATCCTTAAGGCAAAAACCACAGCACCTAACTCTAAATCATGGGTGGTGTAGTTCTTCTCGTGCTTCTTGAGCTGTCGGGGAGCATAAGCTGTCACTTTCTCCCGTTGCATTAACACGGCTCCTAAACCTTTATGAGAAGCGTCACAGTAGACAACAAAGTCTTCGCTACCTTCAGGCAATGCCAAGATAGGAGCACTACACAACATCTCCTTAAGTAATTGAAATGCTTCCTCTTCCTTATCTCCCCATTCGTATTTAACATTCTTTTGAGTCAATTTGGTCAACGGCTTTGCTATCTTCAAAAATCCATCAATGAACCTTCAATAGTAACCAGCTAAACCCATAAATTGACGAACTTCCGTTGGGGTTGTCGGTGCAGCCCAATCTTTAATAGCTTCAATCTTAGTGGGATCTACATGAACTCCTTGACTATCAATCACATGTCCGAACAATTGTACCGTCGGAATCCAAAATTCACATTTGGAGAACTTGGCATACAACTTCTCCTGCCTGAGCAATTCTAAGATGAGTCTTAGATGCTCCTCATGCTCTTTATCACTCTTTGAGTAGATTAGAATATCGTCGATGAACACGATTACAAACTTGTCTAAGTAAGGCTTACACACCCGATTCATGAGATCCATGAATACCGCCGGTGCGTTAGTCAACCCAAATGGCATCACTTGGAACTCGTAATGCCCGTAACGGGTTCTGAAAGCCGTTTTCGGAATATCTTCCTCGCAAACTCTAAGTTGATGATATCCCGATCGCAAATCGATTTTTGAATATACACTCGATCCTTGAAGCTGATCGAACAAGTCGTCGATCCTCGGTAACGGGTATCTATTCTTCACCGTTAACTTGTTCAGCTCTCGGAAATCAATCCACATACGAAATGATCCATCCTTCTTCTTCACGAATAAAATTGGGGCTCCCCAAGGTGAAGAACTTGGTCGTATAAATCTCTTTTCTGCTAACTCTTCCAATTGTTTCGACAACTCTTCCAATTCAGTAGGTGCAAGTCGATAAGGTGCCCGTGCCACGGGTGCGGCACCTGGTATCAACTCAATCTGGAACTCCACTTGTCTAGTAGGCGGGATTCCTGGAAACTCATCGGGAAATACATCCGGAAAGTCACGAACTATAGGCACATCTCCATTGCATCTTTCTTTCTTCTCCTTCCCTCCTTTCTCAGATATTTGAGCTAAGAAAAAGCAACATCCTTTTTCCATTAGCTACGGTAGCTTAGTGCAAGAAATGACCGCGAATCTGGATGGGCTCCTCGAACCTTTTCGATCTCCTTGTATATTTAAAATCTCCTTGCCATAAGGCACACGTACGATTTTCTCATCGCAAAGTATGTGAGCACGATACTTCAACAACCAATCCATACCAATGATGATGTCGAAACTTCCTAACGTGACGGGTAGAAGATCTATGTTGAAAGGGTGATTCAAGAAATTCAACGTGCAACCGCGAATGATAGTTTTAATCCTTTCTATGTTTCCGTTAGCTAACTCTACATCATATCCAATTCCTAAGGCCATCGGGGGGTTTTTCTAGTAAAGGTGCAAATGTAGTGGACACAAAACTTCTATCGGCACCAGTATCAAATAGTATGGAAGCATAACGATTATTGAGAAGGAACGTACCAGTAACGACGTTCGGGTCTTCTCTCTCGTTTTCAAGTGCATACACTCTCCCATGAGCAGCTCCTGCTTCCACATGTTGGTCCTCATTGTCATGACGTCCACGGTTTCCTACAGCTCCACGATTTCCATGATTGTACCCATTACCACCCGATCCTTGATTTCCTTGGCTCCATGATTCCCTACACTCATTCCTATAGTGTCCCTTCTTTCCACACCCAAAACAAGTAACATTCGCCTTACTCCTAGCTTCGGGAGTAGCTTGTACCGTAGCAAGGGGTCGAGCTCTACAATCCTTAGCTACATGTCCTCTCCTTGAGCAATTCTGGCACATCACAGTACATTGTCCAGAATGATTCTTGTAGCAACAACCACACTTGGGTGCATCACCATTATGGTTCCTCTTATCTCCATCCCTTATAGCATAAGCCTTGGCAACGGTTTGTCGCTTGTTTCGACGATCATTACTCTTAGAGTGATGGTCTCTCTTTCTCTTTCCATTCTTTTCCTTCTCACCTCCTTCTAATTCCAATGAATCCATTAATTGTTGAGCGATCATGATAGCCTCATGAATTTTGCAGACCTAGCAGTAATCACATCGTTCCTTGTAGCTACAGGCAACCCATCGGTATACCGCTCAATCTTTTGAGTCTCAGTCTTAACCATATATGGGAAAAGCAAGGCTAACTCCTGGTAACGATGATTGTAATTCGCCATATTGGTACCCTTCACTTTGTGATTCCAGAACTCAATGTCCAATTTCTTAACCTCATTCCTTGGGCAGTAAGTCTGAATCAGCAAGGACTTAAATTGCTCCTAAGTCATGGCATAGGCCACCTCACTCCCAACCAAATTTCGGTAATTGTTCCACCAAGTTAATGCTTCATCCATGAAAGTAAAAGAAGCAAACTTTACCTTTGCATTCTTCGCACAGTTGCTGACATTAAACACTGACTCAGTTTTCTCTATCCACCTGACCAAGTAGACCACTCCTTCAGTTCCACCAAACTCAATGGGTCCACAGATTCGGACCTCCTTGTAGTTACATCCATTAGTACGAACAGGTGGAAAAGTTCCAGCAGAGTTGTTGGAATGACTCGACTCAGCTAGTAGCTCAGCAACTCGTTGCTCCACAAGTTGATTGATCATAGCTTGATCCACAGTAGGTGCGTTTGGTGGGACATGCTCACTGTCTCCCTGAACATAAACATTTTGATTCCTGTTGTTGTGGTTGGTGGTGTCCAGGTTGTCAGGAGTAGGGGTTTCAACATTTTGAGTAGGACGGCGTCCTTGGCGACCAGGGGTAGTCGCTACAGTACCAGTTCGGGTAGCTCTGACAGGGTTTCGTCATATGAACATTAATCTGAAACATAATACAAGGTTCATAAGTCTCCAATAGTACTTATCATACGCTCAACAAGAATCGGATAATGGAGTCAAGACATCGGAAGCATATCAACAATACACCACAAGACATCAATAAGATGAATAGGAACTCAATTTCTATAACATCCAAAAACCACATAACATCATATAATAATAACCATCATCCATAAAAAAAATAGCGATCAAGACATCGTTCCAACTACAAAAGACATAAGAGATACTAATCATTCCCAAACGAGACGAACAACCAGTGGGAATACATCAAAATAAGATAACTAGCTTTTCTAACCGAACACTCCTCGGTTTAGAAAGCAACATGACAACATAATCCAAATATCTAGCCACTATGCTGGCGTAGGCTCCTCAACTCCTGCCTCGAACAATCCAGCTCTCTCCACAATGATCCCAACTCCACACTATGAGTATCGCTATCTCTCTTGAGGTCTGCTACCTCCTTCTCTAACTATGTGTTTCTCTACCACAGCTTGCGATCTGCCTCGCGAGCCATGATGAAACCTCTCTGCAAGCTCTCAATCTGCTCGTGAATCTCCATCATACCTCTCCTAATCTCCGTAATCCTCCTCTCAGCAGTAACTAAATCAATCCTCAACTCTCCAATAAACTCAACAGTCATTCTATCAATCCGATCAGACATATGCGTGATCCTCTCACCTAGAGCAGTAAGTCGAGTCCAAATCCTACCAGTCTCACCCAACTCTGCAGGCTCAGCAGATAATTCAGATGGCGCGTCCGACGCCACGGGACTACCAGGTGGTGAATCAAACAAGAATGGGTGATCAGGTGAAACCGGCTCTAACGGATGTATCGGAGAATCGGGCTCCTCAGCATGAGCTGGCTGTGCTGGCAAACCATCATCATCAGGCATCTCCTCCTCCTGAGGATCATCCTCCTCCTCACCCTCCTGTGGGTCATCATCCCCCTGCTTAGCCTCCTGTGGATCATCAGCCTGCTCCTCACCCTCGTACTCCTCATCCTCCTCATCTGAGGAGTACACCATTAATCGTCATCTCCGAACAGGTGAAGCGTGTGGTGATGGGGTAGGTGATCTAGGACGACGACGCAATCATGCAAGTGGTGCATCTGACAGAAGAACATGAGCATCAAAATGCATGGGTGGTGATGAAGGACGCACAAACATACGTGCCGTAGCTCGGTGGGCAAAACATGGAGCCACATGAACCAAAGCCTGATGAAGAGTAAGCTGTCTCAAAGTACCAGGGAACCCTAGAGAAGATGAGGGTCCCTGAGAAGTAGATGCAGCAGGTGGTGCAGAAGTTGAAGCTGTCGGTGATGAAGTAGCTGAATGCATGGCAATCCTGTAGGGATCATCAAGAGCCATGGTGATCTGTGCTGGGCGGAAAGTGACAGCAAGAATATCCTCAATAAGATCGAACGTACGGGAGGCCATAGTCTGTGACAACGGCGTAGGATAGGTGTAAGTGTTTCAAAACAACTAAACCGCGAACTCAAAATATCGTATCAAAATCGTCATAAAAATCCCAATCATATAATTCCAAGAAAGATTTCAAATACCGCATTACTAAAACATTTATAAAACAATTAAGCCATATAATTCCTCAAAACGCCATCATATCACATAATCAATATATACCGTATTCTCAAATCATCTCAAAAATCTCATATCTAATCAATATCTCATAATACCTCAATATAATCGAAGATGCTCCGGCTTGGCAGGCTGGCGGGCATTGGTCAAGGATCATTTTCTATAAAAGTCGGTTATTGATGAGGCGAAAAATGAACCACTTTTAGGGGGTCATTTAAGCCCGGAATTGAATTTATTTGATCAAATATTACCCTAAATCGTTCCTTTTGTGATTTTAGGTACTTTGGGAGTGAAATCTGGAAAAGGAAGCAATTCGGACGTTTTTGGAGCATAAAAGTGAAGAAAACGCCAAAGACTTAATTTTCCATGCTGAGAACAGTGTATGACGGCATCAAGAAGGAAATCCTGACGTCGTCAAGAGTAAATCCATGACGACCCAGTACATACCTGAAGGCGTCACAAAAAGGGTGTCAAGAGTTAATTTGGTGACGGCCTGCATAAGGTGTATACATGACGGCGTCAGACCTAGATCTAGGCAGTCCGAGGAACTATTTGGCGGCGAGATGACGGTGTCACACATTTGTTCTTGACGTCGTCACCTTCTAAAATCTATATATAGTTTTCTAATTTTCATTCATGAAGAGGAACTTGTGTGGAGAAACCCTAGGGCCGAACTTTATACGTATTTTACAGTATATTCAAGGGTTTTAACCCCTTGAATCCTTTTATTTGCTATTGAGATAAGTCTTCTCTTAATTCAATCAATATGTCTATGTGTTGGTTGTCTATATCTTGTGCTTGTCTTGATTTCAACATGTTAGGCTAGATCTATCTTGTGTTTGCTTAGATCTAATGAAACCTAGATGTTAATTATGTGTTGATTACTTGTTTATGGTTGTATTGGATGAATGATTTCAATGTTAGGCTTAAGAAAACTGGCAGATCTCCATTTGGTAACATGCTTGAACGTCTTAGGAAACATGAACCGATGTGTACTAGGTTTTATTGGTTGTATTTAATGCATGAGTAAATTCTAATGATCCCATGTTAGGAGCTTCTTAGCCGGCTTGACATAGGAGTGAAGTAGGCACTCATAGGATTGGGGAAGTAAGTACACCACCCCATGAATGGTATTAAGGAATACAATCCGTCATCCACGCAACTATAACAAGTAATTAACGTGTAAAAGATATCTAGGGAGTAGTGAAATCTAAGTAAACACATTGCTCCCATATATTGCTCACAACCTTACTTTAATTTGGTTTATTTTCATTTCTAGTATTTTATTTTGATTGCATTTTAGTATTGGGTTAGTTGACTAGCAACTAATTCTGCCCATATCCTTCAAACCTAAGATTTTTACTTGCTTTCTAAAAAATATAAAAAATACAAAAAGAATCATCCCTCATCTCAAGACCTGGTCTTTAGGTTTTCTAATCCTAGCGACATTATTCCTAGCTGAACGATCAATCCCCCGGTACTTGTCATTATACTATACTACACCGATCAGGTACACTGCCTGGTGGGGGTTGTAAGCTTCTCGAGATCCCTCGAGAGGTAAAGCCTGGTGCAATCCCTACGCATCAAGTTTTTGGCGCCGCAGCCCGGGGAATAGTTATTGTCTAGGTTAGAATCTCTTTTTATTAGGTCTACTTGCTAGATTCCTTACTAGTAAGATTTTATTTTTATTTTTAGGTTCTCTTTAGTCTATCTTTTTCTTCATGTTTTTGTTCGTAACCATTACCATCAGCCATCATGAAAAATGCGAATCCGCAAAATTTTTCAACCAATCGACCAAATCCATTACATAATCTACCCCTTCCACTCCAAAATGACATCTTTATGTTCCGTCGAGATAATGGTGAATCTTTTTCCGATGCATGGACTCGTTTCAAATACTTACAAAAAAAGGTCCTTCATCATGGTCTTGACTTATTGTTTCCACTTCAAATCTTTTACACTCGTATCGACTGCCAAACCCAGAAGCAGATTGAAGATATGGAAGATGTCAAAATGTGGGACTATGATGATGAAGAGGTATGGGAAATCTTTGAGATTCTCGCCCATAAAAGAAGTGGAACATGGCACCCAAAAATGGTAAGCTTAGACCTATTTGGTATTTGGATGGATCAATCGGAAGGTTTGTTTAGAAATGAGGTGGGTAGAGTTGAAGTACCTAAGTGCATGTCATGGTTAGGCACTACCATAATAAAAGATGAACACTTAGGTGATCTTGATAAGATGGACGATAGAGTAGAAAATCTAAGCCCACCAATTACCCCACAAGTCCTACCATCATTTGAGGCATACACACCACCCGTGACTTATCCGGAAGAAGTAGATGAGACAATAGGAACCCCAATAGAGGTAGATCCCTTGGACCAAGCACAACTAGAAGAAGTAGATCTGAATACTTGTAGTCAAAACCGTTCTTCTAGTTCTATGGAAGTTCCTAGTTTTGATAAACCGGAGCCTCAACCAAAATCGTTACCTAATCTTCCATCCTTGGATGAGAATTTAGGAATTGAAATAGGTCCCGATCCACCCATCAAACCATATAGTCCGGGTAGTTTCACGTTGAAGGTAGTGGAATCTAAGCCTTGTAGAAAGGAAACCAATATAGGAGTGAACCATGACCTTACATACTTACATCACCCATTCATGATTGATCACAAGAAATATTATGGGTTTAAACCAGGTTTATTGGGTAAAGATGGATTCCCAACTAGGAGTCTCTTGAAAACGATCCCTTTCTAGGAAAAAATCTTAATCCACCTATTAACCCGATTGAATTAGGGAAGGTTATGATGATAGGAGCACACCCCTTTGAGCATATAATTCATCCACCACTCTTTCCTCACGAGGCATATTTACACCCTAAGGGTGTGTATCGCTACTTCCACCCGCACTTAATCCAAAGTGTAGGGAAAACCTCCCCTATGTTTTGTGAGGCAACCCATGTTTTGTGTGTTTTTAATTTTGTTTGTTTGTTATTTGCTTCCGTATGCATGCTTTATTTTTATTGTTGGTAGATCATGTTTCTAAACTAAATAGTGAAAATACTTTATTTTGTTGTTTGGCCTAGTCTTAACTTCACCCAAAGGTATTTTTGCAAAAGATAAGTGTAAGGGGAAACCCCAAATATGTTTTTAAGAAAAAACCGATCGTGATTCTCCACAATATTAAATGAACATGTATATTCGTATTTGTTAGAGTCAAATGCTTGTATCGAGTCATAATGAAGTTTTGCAGGATTTTCCAGGAAGTAGAACCAAGTTTGTCCAGAAATCATTCGGAAACTTAACATAAGAATTTCTGCAGGTCACTTCTGACGGCGTCATGAGTTTACTCTTGACGGTGTCACGTGTAAAAATCTGGAAATTTTACCAGTTTTGTTTTTCTAACGGAGTCTTAAAGTTTTTGTTGAATTATTCAGTTTTATAATCTCCAGGAAATCTGCAAACTTCATTCCACAAGCATTATATCTTACTTTATTTTCTAGGATTTAGTAACATATGTAGATTGCCGCCGATTTTATGCGAGGTTGCCTTGTCTATTTTCTTAGGATTTACAGGTTATGTATAACAAGAAGATGATTTATTTTTCTGGAAGGGAAGCTTTGATTGTTCATTTTCTTGGAGGAAGATCTAGCCTGGCCACCTTATTATCCATACCGAGCGAATCAGGGGAGTATTTGATTTCATTCGTTTTACTTATTTCACTTTTACATTCTTTACTTGAACATTGGGGACAATGTTCATCCTAAGTGTAAGGGGAGGGTAAAATGATGATACCTTACAGATACACTTTCGCTTGAGTTTGTTTGTTTGATGGTAGATGTGTAATAAAACTATGAGAAATACTTGTTAGTGCAATTTTAGCGCCAAATTTAATTTTTTTTACAACATTTAGGAGTGAAACTTTAGCCATAGCAAGCGTCTCATGGATAGGAGATTGTATGACTAGCACATAACCGTATCATTCAGAAAAATTTTCCACCCAAATATGTGAGGTTCGCCTTTAGATTTGATAGGAAAAGCATTTACTATTAGTGCTTATGAGTGTACCGGTAGCATTTAGATTCTAGAACTTGCGTTAGTGATGCATCCCGAGACCGCTAGTGAGACTGCATTCGTGTAGTAGGATTTACTACATGATAAGAGGCATTAGGATCACCCTTGTGTTAAACCCGTATCATAATTACTTGACCATTTAAGTCATATAACTTGGCTAGTTAAGTCAACTAATTTTTCCAACACCATTAGCGTTGTACTCATTTTTAGTACACGAAACCCCTAGTACACCCCTCCGAGCCTATATTTTCGTTTCTAACTTTAAGCAACTTACTTAAAGGAAGAATTTGTTACACCCCACTTAAATGTACACTCAAATCGCCTTAGCCTTCCGTGTATGCACTCATTTTTAGTGCATTATTGTTATTTATTAAACCCTAAGTTAATTATCTAGTTGATTACATGGTTGCTAAGTCGAGTCATATCCTTGCACATATTGTTTTGGGACGATTGGGACTCATGGGTAAAGTACTTATTTTATGGAGTAATGGGGAAGAACATCATTTATTACCCCCATATGAGCGTTAATCTTAAAAGTACTCAAAGTGTCTTGATTTTCTTAATTCGAGTCATTAGTTTAGTTTATTGTAAAGTATGTAAAAATTCAAGTGTAAGGGGAATGTACATTCCCTATGATGTATTATTTTGGATGGTAGGGCAAGAGTGTATGTAAAAATATATATATATATATATATATATATATATATATATATATATATATATAGAAAAAATCAAGAAAAAAGAAAAAAAAAAATAGCAAAAAAAGAGAGAAAAAACATGCAGACTACCATCCCTTTTTATTCTATGTTCATTTTATGTTTTTGTTATTTTTCATTTATTAGCTTAAGTCGAGTCGAGTTTTGGCTTAGCAACGCCATATTGTACATATAATTAACCAAGATTGTTAACTCGCCACCAGTAAAGACTGCCTATATCCAACAAAACCGTGTATTTCATATCCCTACACCTAACGTTACAACCCTTTAAAAGACCTCTTTGATAGTTTATCCTAGGTGCTTACGCCATGTGGTGAAGGTTTGATCCTTTCCCAAGCCTATGGTAATCTATTTTGCTATGACAGGTAGTGAGAGATATCTTCCGTTTCCATATTGTAATTTATACTTTATTACACCCGAGAGATGTGAGTATCTAAACACTATTTGTAAGGTGCTAGTATATGACCTCCGTGCTTGTCTATTGGTCTTTAGTGGAACGATTATTTGTTGTAATTACTTTTATATTCGTGTTAAATGACCCCTAACTTGTATTTTGACTAGAATAAAAGCACATTTGCTTGATGACAAGGAAATCTCAAGTGTAAGGGTATATGATGAGGTGAAAAATGAACCACTTTTAGGGGGTCATTTAAGCTCGGAATTGATTTTATTTGATCAAATATTACCCTAAATCGTTCCTTTTGTGATTTTAGGTACTTTGAGAGTGAAATCTGGAAAAGGAAGCAATTCGGACGTTTTTGGAGCATAAAAGTGAAGAAAACGCCAAAGACTTAATTTTCCATGCTGAGAACAGTGTATGACGGCGTCAAGAAGGAAATCCTGACGGCGTCAAGAGTAAAATCCATGACGACCCAGTACAAACCTGAAGGCGTCACAAAAAGGGCGTCAATAGTCAATTTGGTGACAGCCTGCATAAGGTGTATACATGACGGCGTCAGACCCAGATCTAGGCAGTCCGAGGAACTATTTGGCGGCGAGATGACGGCGTCACACATTTGTTCTTGACGCTGTCACCTTCTAAAATCTATATATAGTTTTCTAATTTTCATTCATGAAGAGGAACTTGTGTGGAGAAACCCTAGGGCCGAACTTTGTACGTATTTTACAGTATATTCAAGGGTTTTAACCCCTTGAATCCTTTCATGTGCTATTGAGATAAGTCTTCTCTTAATTCAATCAATATGTCTATGTGTTGTTTGTCTATATCTTGTGCTTGTCTTGATTTCAACATGTTAGGCTAGATCTATCTTGTGTTTGCTTAGATCTAATGAAACCTAGATCTTAATTATGTGTTGATTACTTGTTTATGGTTGTATTGGATGAATGATTTCAATGTTAGGCTTAAGAAAACTGGCAGATCTCCATTTGGTAACATGCTTGAACGTCTTAGGAAACATGAACCGATGTGTACTAGGTTTTATTGGTTGTATTTAATGCATGAGTAAATTCTAATGATCCCATGTTAGGAGCTTCTTAGCCGGCTCGACATAGGAGTGAAGTAGGCACTCATAGGATTGGGGAAGTAAGTACGCCACCCCATGAATGGTATTAAGGAATACAATCCGTCATCCACGCAACTATAACAAGTAATTAACGTGTAAAAGATATCTAGGGAGTAGTGAAATCTAAGTAAACACATTTCTCCCATATATTGCTCACAACCTTTGTTTAATTTGGTTTACTTTCATTTCTAGTATTTTATTTTGATTGCATTTTAGTATTGGGTTAGTTGACTAGCAACTAATTCCGCCCATATCCTTCAAACCCGAGATTTTTACTTGCTTTCAAAAAAATATAAAAAATACAAAAAGAATCATCCCTCATCTCTAGACCTAGTCTTTAGGTTTTCTAATCCTAGCGACACTATTCCTAGCTGAACGATCAATCCCCCGGTACTTGTCATTATACTATACTACATCGATCAGGTACACTGCCTGGTGGGGTTGTAAGCTTCTCGAGATCCCTCAAGAGGTAAAGCCTGGTGCAATCCCTACGCATCAGTTATAGTTTAGGTGTTTATTACCTAGTTATCTATAACCTTGGCTCTGATACCAATCTGTAACACCACCAAAATTTGGTACAGCGGAAGACTCAACAAGCTTTCGGGGTGTTACGGGGATTGGTATCCAACACAAGTCATAATAGAACGAGATAAAGTAAACAGAATTAAAACACAACCAAAACAGAGTTTTAAAGTTTACATTCATCCCATATTTATCCAAAGTAAGGCCCAAGAGAAATAAACGTAGGTCCACAAATACATATCAGAGTTTTAGAAAAATAGATCCATAACCGCGTTTCCAAACCAAGCCTCCAATCCAAGCATCCAAGGTCATTACTTAATTACCTGAGAAAACATGCTAAAAGTCAGCTTTCGCTGGTGAGATCATAGGTTTAAATTCATAATTCAATCAAGTGGACATATACGCAAAACTCTTGCTAGCTAGACTAGGCCTCAAAGCTCAATAACCATCCCTATAGGTGCACTCTATAGTCCAATAACCAAATCAAATCAAATCAATCTGTATGTGTAAGGATACGACATACCCAACATTCGGAAGGATACGACATGTTCATCTTACCTAGTTCTAGACTAGTCCTCGTTGTATAGCTTAGCTAGTTCTTGACTAGGCCTCGCTCCATAGCTTACCAAGTTCTCGACTAGGCCTCGCTCTCTATCCTACCTAGTTCTATAAGCATAGCAAGTTTTAAAATCAAAAGCGATAATAGTCCACATAAAACAATTTGCACGTTTCTCACCCCAAGTATTGAAAACAAAGTTCAAAAGTAAAAGTGGGGCTATGACTCACCTCAAGTCCAGAAATCAGCAGAAAGAAATCGGTAGAAGTAAGATGTATCACAACTCAAAAGACAGCAACTACGGACTCGGCACTTCCTAACAATATAAACTCTTTTCAAGATCATTTACTCAAAATCAAATATTCCCAATCCCGAACGTATTCCTGATGAGGCGAAAAATGAACCACTTTTAGGGGGTCATTTAAGCCCGGAATTGAATTTATTTGATCAAATATTGCCCTAAATCGTTCCTTTTATGATTTTAGGTACTTTGGGAGTGAAATCTGAAAAAGGAAGCAATTCGGACATTTTTGGAGCATAAAAGTGAAGAAAACGCCAAAGACTTAATTTTCCAAGCTGGGAACAGTGTGTGACGGCGTCAAGAGTAAGAAGTTGACGGCGTCAAGAGTAAATATCATGACGACCCAGTACAGAAATGAAGGTGTCACAAGGAAGAGCGTCAAGAGTTAAATACGTGACGGCCTGGAAAAGTGTATAACATGACGGCGTCAAATGTAGATCAAGGCAGTCCGAGGATTCTTTTCGCGGCGAGATGAAGGCGTCACAAGATTGTTCTTGACGCCGTCAGCCTCAATTATCTATATATAGTTTTCTAATTTTCATTCATTAAAAAAAGAACAAGTTTGGAGAAACCCTAAGGTCAAACCATATACGAATTTTACAGGTTTTTCAAGGGTTTTCAGCCCTTGGACCCTTACATGTGTAATTGAGATAAGTATTCTTTTAATTCAATCAATATGTCTATGTGTTAGTTGTCTATATCTTGTGCTTGTCTTGATTCCACCATGCTAGGCTAGATTTATCTTGTGTTTGCTTAGATCTAATGAAACCTAGATGTTGATTATGTGTTGATTACTTGTTTATGGTTGTATTGGATGAATGATTTCAATGTTAGGCTTAAGAAAACTGGCAGATCTCCAAATGGTAACATGCTTGAATGTCTTAGGAAACATGAACCGATCTGTACTAGGTTTTATTGGTTGTATTTAATGCATGAGTAAATTCTAATGATCTCATGTTAGGAGCTTCTTAGCCGGCTCGACATAGGAGTGAAGTAGGCACTCATAGGATTGGGGAGTTAAGTACGCCACCCCATGAATGGTATTAAGGAATACAATCCATCATCCACGCAACTATAACAAGTAATTAACGTGTAAAAGATATCTAGGGAGTAGTGAAATCTAAGTAAACACATTTCTCCACTTATTGCTCACAACCTTAGTTTAATATAGTTTATTTTCATTTCTAGTATTTTATTTTGATTGCATCTTAGTATTGGGTTAGTTGACTAGCAACTAATTCCGCCCAAATCCTTCAAACCCGAGATATTTACTTGCTTTCTAAAAAAAATATAAAAATACAAAAAGAATCATCTCTCACCTCTAGAACTAGTAATTAGGTTTTTCTAATCCTAGCGACACTATTCCTAGCTGAACGATCAATCCCCCCAGTACTTGTCACTATACTATACTACAACGATCAGGTACACTGCCTGGTGGGGGTTGTAAGCTTCTCGAGATCCCTCGAGAGGTAAATCCTGGTGCAATCCCTACGCATCAAGTTTTTGGCGCCGCAGCCCGGGGAATAGTTATTGTCTAGGTTAGAATCTCTTTTTATTAGGTCTACTTGCTAGATTCCTTTCTAGTAAGATTTTATTTTTATTTTTAGGTTTTCTTTAGTCTATCTTATTTCTTTGTGTTTTTGTTCGTAACTCTTCACCACCCGACATCATAGACGATGGGAACATCTTTGAACCCGTCATCCCACCACAACAAGACCTACCACTAGAACCTCTTAGGCCCCGAACCTTAGGAGAGTATTCCCGACCTAGCCACCAAGGCTACCGAAATACCATTGAGCTCACCGGAGCCAATGTGACCCCCTTGCGATCCGACACCATCCGGTTGGTGCAAAGCGGATGTGCATTTCATGGACTTCGTTCCGAAGATCCAAACCAACATCTTAAGGATTTCCTAAAAATTGTAGACTCCATAGACCTAGATGTTGAAACTAGAGAGACAACCTGATTATGCCTATTCCAATTCTCTCTACGGGATCAAGCTAGTCAATGGCTTGAGCATTTACCCGCGGGATCCATCACCACATGGGATGATCTCACCAATCGCTTCCTTACTCAATTCTTTCCACCGGGGAAGACTTCAATGCTTAGAAATGACATTTTGATGTTTGGACAACATCAGGGTGAAACCTTCTACGAAGCATGGGCTCGTTTTAAGGATCTCCTCCATAAGGTCCCTCATCATGGTATAAACCTTTGGTTATTAGTTCAGATTTTCTACGACCATGTTGACTATCACACTAAATGTACAATCGATAGGGTCGCGGGAGGTAAACTGCGTGATAAGAACGCCGAGGAGTCTTAGGCAATTATTGAGGAGCTCGCCACCGATAATCAAGAGATGTGGGAGTTTAATCATACGATAAAAGCGGCCATCAATGCAGTCTCAACATCTGGAGGGACCACCAAAATCCCTGGTGAACTCTTATGCAAACTCGAGGCAAAAGTTGACTATTTTGAGGAAAGGCAAAGGAGACCTTTAAGTCCTAGACGGGCTACTATCAATTCTGTCTCAAAACCGACTTCGACACCATTATCAGAGTCACCCTCTATAGAAAATATCGAGACTTTACAAAACTATGCCCCACCTTATTCCCCTCCCGAGGAGCTTAGCTCAGAGTTTGAAGCTAGGATGAGAGAATATATGGCAACTCATTCAGATCGGCTTGCTAGATTCGAGGAAGCAGTTTATAAGCAAAAAGAGGAGATGCAAGAGAAAATGAATGAGATGATGAGTCTATTGGAGGAGTGTGCCAACCAGAGAACCCCCGAAAGAATGCTACTAAGGAAAGAAAGCGTCACCCCCACTACCCAATTTGTTAATTCCATCACAATTGTCCTCAAGGATGACGAGAAGGTAGAAGCCTCTACTAAACAGACCTTAGATAAGCCACCAAAATCCCAACCCTTGAGTCACTACCTGAAACATGATAGAAACGAAAACACCATAACAAATTGGATTAAGGGTGACGGGCGTAACCAACCTTCCAAACAGGGTTCTGAGAATGAAGAAAAGGGAAAAGATGAGTATGATACGTTACCTGGGGGGCCAATATTCGAGAGGCTATTGGTACAAAAAGTGGCTACTAAGCAGATAGCGTGTGGGAACTTTGAGATACCAACTAGCATCGGGGATTTGAAATATCTTAGTGCTTTCGCCGACTAAGGATCGGAAGTAAATCTTATGCCCCTAACTATTTACATCCAACTAAGGTCAAAAATGCCAGCCCCTACTCGTGTTAGGTTGTCCCTCGCTAGACACTCGTACGTATACCCCCTAGGAATCGCAGAAGATGTATTAGTTAATGTCGCAGGATTCATGTACCCCGTTGATTTTATGATCATCGATGATAAGGGAGATGGATGCATGCCGATAATCCTTGGGGCACCATTCCTCGCCACCGCTAGGGCTGTCATTAAGTATGAAGGCAGGAAAATTGAGCTTAAATCTGGGGAAAGAAAGATTAGCTTCCCCATGACCCCGCTAAATGGGCATGAGAATGTGAGTTGGAGAAAGCTCAAAAACAACATTGACACGACACCCATTCGTGTTCAGAATAAAATTCTTGCATGGGAGGCAAGAATCAAAAGCTACAAGGAGGCTAAATATGAAAGAAGCAAAGGCAATAAGGTTCATGTCGAATTCGAACATAATCGACCAGCAGAAAGTTATGTACCATTCGAGGAAGGGAACTTGGTACTCTTAAGACACTTGGAAACAATAATACCACCCGATAAACCAAGTCCTTGGTGGTATGGGCCTTTCACAATTGAGAGCATGAACCAAGATGGGATGGCTAACCTGAGAAGTAAAGTAGGTGGAGAGGTGATTGCAAGTATCGACAGGTTGAGGCACTACCACCAAAATAGTAATGATCACAACTACATGGGGTACATCATCTCAAGGGATGAGGTCACGTAGTAACCCATGACCTTGAGTCTAGCTACAAGACTCATAAATAAAGAAAAGCGCTTCTTGGGAGGCAACCCATGATTTTGTGTGATTTTATTTTGTTTCTTTGTTATTTGCTTCCGTATGCATGCTTTATTTTTATTATTGGTAGATCATGCTTCTAAACTAAAAAGTGGAAATACTTTACTTTGTTGTTTTGGCCTAGTCTTAACTCCACCTAAAGGTATTTTTGCAAAAGATAAGTGTAAGGGGAAACCCCAAATATGTTTTTAAGAAACAAACTGATCATGATTCTCCACAATATTAAGTGAACATGTATATTCGTATTTGTTAGAGTCAAATGCTTGTATTGAGTCATAATGAAGTTTTGCAGGATTTTCCAGGAAGTAGGACCAAGTTTTTCGAGAAATTTTCCGGAAACTTAACATAAGAATTTCTGCAGGTCACTTCTGACGGTGTCATGAGCTTGCTCTTGATGGCGTCGCGTGTAAAAATCTGGAAATTTTACCAGTTTTGTTTTTCTAACGGAGTTTTAAAGTTTTTGTTGAAATTATTAAGTTTTATAGTCTCCAGGAAATCTGCAAACTTCATTCCACAAGCATTATATCTTATTTCGTTTTCTAGGATTTTGTAACTTATGTAGATTGCCGCCGATTTTATGCGAGGTTGCTTTGTTTGTTTTCTCAGGATTTACAGGTTATGTATGACAAGAAGATGATTATTATTCTGGAAGGGAAGCTTTGATTGTTCATTTTCTTGGAGGAAGATCTAACCTGGCTACCCTATTATCCATACCGAGCGAATCAGGGGAGTATTTGATTTCATTTGTTTTACTTATTTCACTTTTACATTCTTTACTTGAACATTGGGGACAATGTTCATCTTAAGTGTAAGGGGACGGTAAAATGATGATACTTTACAAATACACTTTCGCTTGAGTTTGTTTGTTTGATAGTAGAGGTGTAATAAAACTATGAGAAATACTTGTTAGTGCAATTTTAGCGCCAAATTTAAAATTTTTTACAACATTTAGGAGTGAAACTTTAGCCATAGCAAGCGTCTCATGGATAGGAGATTGTATGACTAGCACATAACCGTACTTTCAGAAAAATTTTCCACCCAAATATGTGAGGTTCGCCTTTAGATTTGAAAGGAAAAGCATTTACTATTAGTGCTTATGAGTGTACCGGTAGCATTTAGATTCTAGAACTTGCGTTAGTGATGCATCCCGAAACCGCTAGTGAGACTACAGTCGTGTGGTAGGATTTACTACATGATAAGAGGCATTAGGATCACCCTTGTGTTAAACCCGTTCCATAATTATTTGACCATTTAAGTCATATTACTTGGCTAGTTAAGTCAATTAATTTTTCATACACCTTAGCGTTGTACTCATTTTTAGTACACTAAACCCCTAGTACACCCCTCCGAGCCTATCTTTTCGTTTCTAACTTTAAGCATTTTACTTAAAGGAAGAATTTGTTACACCCCACTTAAATGTACAACCAAATCACCTTAGCCTTCCGTGTATGCACTCATTTTTAGTGCATTATTGTTATTTGTTAAACCCTAAGTTAATTATCTAATTGATTACATGATTGCTAAGTCGAGTCATATCCTTGTACATATTGTTTTGGGACGATTGGGACTCATGGGTAAAGTACTTACTTTATGGAGTAATGGGGAAGAACATCATATATTACCCCCATATGTGCGTTAATCTTAAAAGTACTCCAAGTGTTTTGATTATCTTAATTCGAGTCATCAGATTAGTTTATTGTAAAGTATGTAAAAATTCAAGTGTAAGGGGAATTTACATCTCCAATGATGTATTATTTTGGATGGTAGGGTAAGAGTGTATGGAAAAAAAAAATCGAAAAAAGAAGAAAAAGAAAATAAAAAAAATAGAAAAAGAAAAGATAAAAAAACATACGGACTACCATCCCTTTTTATTCTATGTTCATTTTATGTTTTTGTTATTTTTCATTTATTAGCTTAAGTCGAGTCTAGTCTTGGCTTAGCAACGCCACATTGTACATGTAATTAATCAAGATTGTTAACTCACCACCAGTAAAGACTGCCTATATCCAACAAAACCGTGTATTTCATATCCCTACACCTAATATTACAACCCTTTAAAAGACCTCTTTGATAATTTATCCTAGGTGCTTACGCCATGTGGTGGAGGTTTGATCCTTTCCCAAGCCTATGGTAATCTATTTTGCTATGACAGGTAGAGAAAGATATCATTTACTCAAAATCGAATATTCCCAATCCCGAACGTATTCCTGATGAGGCGAAAAATGAACCACTTTTAGGGGGTCATTTAAGCCCGGAATTGAATTTATTTGATCAAATATTGCCCTAAATCGTTCCTTTTTTGATTTTAGGTACTTTGGGAGTGAAATCTGGAAAAGGAAGCAATTCGGACGTTTTTGAAGCATAAAAGTGAAGAAAACGCCAAAGACTTAATTTTCCAAGCTGGGAACAGTGTGTGACGGCGTCAAGAGTAAGAAGTTGACGGCGTCAAGAGTAAATATCATGACGACCCAGTACAGAAATGAAGGCGTCACAAGGAAGAGCGTCAAGAGTTAAATACGTGACGGCCTGGAAAAGTGTATAACATGACGGCGTCAAATGTAGATCAAGGCAGTCCGAGAATTCTTTTGGCGGCGAGATGACGGCGTCACAAGATTGTTCTTGACGCCGTCAGCCTCAATTATCTATATATAGTTTTCTAATTTTCATTCATTAAAAAAAGAACAAGTTTGGAGAAACCCTAAGGCCGAACCATATACGAATTTTACAGGTTTTTCAAGGGTTTTCAGCCCTTGAACCCTTACATGTGTAATTGAGATAAGTATTCTTTTAATTCAATCAATATCTCTATGTGTTGGTTGTCTATATCTTGTGCTTGTCTTGATTCCACCATGCTAGGCTAGATTTATCTTGTGTTTGCTTAGATCTAATGAAACCTAGATGTTGATTACTTGTTTATGGTTGTATTGGATGAATGATTTCAATGTTAGGCTTAAGCAAACTGGCAGATCTCCAAATGGTAACATGCTTGAACGTCTTAGGAAACATGAACCGATGTGTACTAGGTTTTATTGGTTGTATTTAATGCATTAGTAAATTCTAATGATCCCATGTTAGGAGCTTCTTAGCCGGCTCGACATATGAGTGAAGTAGGCACTCATAGGATTGGGGAGTTAAGTACGCCACCCCATGAATGGTATTAAGGAATACAATCCGTCATCCACGCAACTATAACAAGTAATTAACGTGTAAAAGATATCTTGGGAGTAGTGAAATCTAAGTAAACACATTTCTTCACTTATTGCTCACAACCTTAGTTTAATATAGTTTATTTTCATTTCTAGTATTTTATTTTGATTGCATCTTAGTATTGGGTTAGTTGACTAGCAACTAATTCCGCCCAAATCCTTCAAACCCGAGATATTTACTTACTTTCTAAAAAAAATATAAAAATACAAAAAGAATCATCTCTCACCTCTAGAACTAGTAATTAGGTTTTTCTAATCCTAGCGACACTATTCCTAGCTGAACGATAAATCCCCCGGTACTTGTCACTATACTATACTACAACGATCAGGTACACTGCCTGGTGGGGGTTGTAAGCTTCTCGAGATCCCTCGAGAGGTAAAGCCTGGTGCAATCCCTACGCATCAATTCCTTTTTACTTTCCAAAAATCCATTTCTCGTATTAGTTTGAAGTTTGGCGTTTGGTATCCATGCGGGTGGAGGGTCGACACACTCAAAATCAAGAAAGCACAACCAAAAGAAGTGTTAACAACCTACGGGTCTAATATTAGTCCAATATATCATTTAAATAAAACATCGAAGTTTACCAAATCTGTCGACTTGGTATTCCCCCATGCTTCATTTACTTAATATATTATTCCAAGCTTATACCTAAAACTTAAATCACATAGCACGTAGAATGCTATATCGTATATTTCTAAATTTAATAAGTTCCCTAAATGCATCGTCAAACTTACCAAATTCGTCAATTTGATAAACCTCACGTAATATTTAGTAACTCATAAATTCCGTACATATACCACAACCTATGGGCGTCGTAGGATACAATACCCATTAATATACTCATTTTATATAACTAAATAGGTCATATTTAATTCGTCGATCAAATAAGTTACGTAGTTATAGAAAATGGATGTATTAACATCACATATCCGAGACAAGCATTAAAGTCACTCAATGAATAATATAGCTCACTTGGACTCAAGTGACCACGATCCCGTATAACTCGTAAGTTTCCCGTTTTACTTTTCCAAGAAAAAGTTTTTTATTTTCTATAATCATCCAATGTTATAATTATATCGGCGTTTATAATTGTTTAATCATAATGATGTTCCCGACATTTATTACACTATTTTTATAGTATAATATACATCGTCACGTTATTATAATATTACTCTTGATCGTTTTATTATTTTTAATATACGCACTTGTATAAATATATATACGTTTTCACGTACATATATTTATATAAATGTTTATATTATTAATAATATTATTACGAGTTTTTATTATAAATTTTGATTGTAATTAATATCGAGTTATATAAGATGGTCACGTGTTCGAGTCATCACTCTCGGCTCATTGTCCAAGTCCAAGTGTTACGGCGTTTTGCCGAAATCAACCGTTGACTAGAAAGTCAACGTGACTTCGACACGCACAACCAAAGTCCAAGTAATAATAACCAATCATAACCAAGTAATCCATCTCTGTCAATCAAGTCACATATCACGTGCTACAACAATAGGGTCCGACTACGGCACCCGACTAACCTGTCTCCGTCATACTAATTAACCGTCTCATAACCGGTTCCAAATACCCTTCATCAACACAACTCCAAAAACAATACCACAAGTCCGAAATAATTCCCACGTCAAGCTCAAAATATATAAATGAAACAATAATAATAAAACCAACAACAATATAACTCAACAAATATAACAACAACCAAATCGAATACCACTCATACGGGTCGACCTACCAAGTCAAACCCGGGTCAATATTTCACCACAAGATGTGTGGGTCCCACCCGAGACTTCCAAAGTCTTGGCTATCTCAATGGAGCTCGAACCAACAACCAAATCCGACCCTTGGGTCGTCGGCCAATATCCAAACAACAAAAATACAGGTTTCAATATCCCAAGAATCATCCAAACCTCAAAATAATAAACCAAACAATCTCAAATCAAGAACCAATGACCAAGAATCATTAAGAATCAAAATAAACCCGAAAATGGCACAAGCCGAGAGCATGAGCTCTTGGGTATGCCTCGACCCATCAAGAAAATAGACACCCGGATACCAAACGAATTTGTATATCAAAAATATTGTTTCCCCATCACTTTTAGTCAGGTTTTCTTCAAAACCCATTAAAGAAAATCGTGTACCCACGACTTGGGTAACACATCGAGACACACGAGTTGAAACTTGTGGTCACTCACCTTCAAAACGACTCCAAGAATATATTTCTTCAAAAACCCAACAAGAAAAAGATGAAAAAGATGGTGTTTAGGTGGCGGTGGTGGTGAGAACGTGGTGTTAGGGGAGGTTGTGGGGCGCGTGGTATATACCAAAAGGTAGATTTCGATGAGATAGTTAAGATGGTGGTGACGGTTTAGTTGTGGAGGCGGCGGTGTGGTGATGGTCGCCAGAAAAAGGGTGCGGCGGCTAGGTATCAAAGAGAGAGAGAGAGAGATGAGAGTGAACATGAGGGTGGTGTTTGTGTGTTGTGTTTTTGTGAACTAGGAGGGCCACAAGGACAATTTTGTAATGTACTCAAATAAAAAAATATATATATAATAGTAATGATAATAATAATAATAATATTAGTAGTATGGGTAGGGTAGCTAGGTGTAAAACACACGGACTAAAACCCGTAACTTTTCAAAATGTTTTGACATTCTCAAACCAAGCTCGTTCCCAATTATTTTAAAATTTCACAATTCGTTCATTAAATATACCAACCCGTACATTCAAAATATTTAAAATTTGTTAGGTTATCCTAGTGCCGGAGTCAACGTAGTGCCACGAATATATAGATCGATAAATCTCAACGTAAATTCATAACAAATCGATAATTCAAATTCGATTCCATAAAAACTTAAATACTGTCAACCACAATATAAATTTTTTTACAAGTTCGCTACAAATAAAATTTCAAACATATAATTATAACGAACTTTAACGTAATGCGGGTTTTCAAAAATGGCTCCCTAATTTGTCAGTTGTCACACTAATTCACAATATGTAAGGGTGGGGGTGTCAACTCAAATAGTACTATCAATTCATCATTCAGCTCGAAACTGGAGTTAAATAGTTGTGCACGTTCAATCACCAATTATATAAGTACAATAAGGCACATTTTGTCCAAAAATACAAAAATGTAACACATTGTAAAAGCACCTAAAATATCATTTGAGTATCTTTTTTCCTCAAGGAAAATACGAGTAAAAAGGACTACAAAAACTGACCTTAATCAAAGAGTACAATCGGGAAAGTAAGCAAGGTTCAACGTGCAACGAATCCTACCCACGACCTAAGTAATTAAGTCGTTTTAGAAGCGATGCGTCATGTACTATATGCAATTGAGGTTTATGAAGTTTTATCACCCTTGTATACTTGTGGTGAGGTTTTACAAAGTTACGTAAGTCGGTCGTTTAAAAATAATATTCAGAAAGGAATGGGCCCATTTGGAACCCTTTAGATGAAAAGTTGACTAGGGGTGTTCGGCTGTTGATATAGCTGCCAAGAAAGACAAATAGGAGTTGTTGTCTAGTTTTGTCAAGAGCTATTATAAACTAAAATTACCAATATACCCTCTATCCATATATAAAAATCAGGTAGGATTCATCTTTCCCAAAAATCCTAATTTTCTCTCTTATTCCACAAGAGTTAGTCACACAGGTACACTTTCATTTTTTTCATATTCATAATACACTAGCTTCGCTTCGCTTGTAACACCCCCAAAATTTGGTACAGCGGAAGACTCAACAAGTTTTCGGGGTGCTACGGGGATTGGTATCCAAGACAAGACATAAAAGAACGAGATAAAGTAAACATAAGAAAACACAACCAAAACGGGATTTTAAAGTTTACATTTATCCCAAATTCATCCAAAGTCAGGCCCAAAAGAAATAAACGTAGGTCCACAATTAAATATCAGAGTTTTAGAAAATAGATCCATAAACCAGGTGCCATAGCCAAGCCTTCCAATCCAAGCATCCAAATCATCACTTAATTACCTGAGAAAACGTGCTAAAAGTCAGCTTTCGCTGGTGAGATCATAGGTTTAAATTCATAATTCAATCTAGTGGACATATACGCAAAACGCTTGCTAGCTAGACTAGGGATTCACTAAAAACCTGCGGATACCCTCCGCTCCATCATAAATACACGGATACCTTCCGTAAATAACCTGCGGATACCCTCCGCCACAACATAGATACACGAGTACCCCCCGTAATATCATAAATACTCGGATAACCTCCGAAGTATCAATATCCTATAGGTGCACACTATAGTATCTAAATAAGCCAACCATAAATAGTTCACACGAAACTATGTGACTAAAGTTGACAATTCATCATAGTCCATACGCATAGCAAGTTTTGAAAAATAAAAGCGATAATAGTCCACATAAAATAATTTGCACGTTTCTCACCCCATATATTGAAAACAAAGTTCAAGAGTAAAAGTGGGGCTATGACTCACCTCAAGTCCAGAAATCAGCAAGAAGAAATCGGTAGAAGTAAGATGTATAGTAACTCAAAAGACGGCAACTACGGACTCGGCACTTCCTAACAATATCAACTCGTTCAGAAATCATTTCCTCAAAATCAAATATTCCCAAACCCGAACATATTCCATTTTACTTTTCCGAAAATCCATTTCTCGTATTAATCTCGTATTAGTTTGGAGTTTGGCGTTTGGCATCCATACGGGTGGTGGGTCGACACAACTCAAACCAAGAAGTCACAACAAAAAGGATAATAAAACAATCTATAGGTCTAATATTAGCCAATATACTATTTAAATAAATCATCGAAGTTTATCAAGTCCGTCGGTTTGGTAGTCTCCCATATTTATTTACTTAATATACCATTCTAAGATTATACCCAAATCCTAAGTCATATTGCACATAACGTACTATATGGTATGTATCAAGGTTTAATAAATTCTCTAATTATGCCGTCAAGCTTACCAAATTCGTCAATTTGGCAACTTCACGGGATATTTAGTAATTCATCATTCTTGTACACATACCACAACCTATGGTCGTCGTAGGATACGATGCCCATTAATATACTCAATTTAAATAAGTTACATAGTTATCGAAAGTGAATGTATTAATCGTCATATATCCGTGACAACACGAACGCCACAAAATAATATAATCCACTTGGACTCAAGTGGCCACGACCTCGTATAACTCGATAGTTTTCCTCATTTATTTAAAAATATTTTTTATTTAATAATTATTCAACGTTAAAGATTTCGTCGTTATTTATAGTCGTTTAATTATAATAACGCTCCTGACATTATTACACTACTTTCATAGTATAATATTTATCGTCACGTTATTGTTATAATATTACTCGTGATCGTTTTATTTTTAATATACGCATTTATATATTTATATATACGTTTTTCACGTCTATATACTTATATAAACGTTTATATTACCAATAATATTATTACGAGTTTTATTATTAACGTTTGATTATAAATCTTTATCGAGTCATACGAAATGGTCACATGTCTGAGTCATCACTCTCGGCTCATTGTCCAAGTCCAAAATAAAAATAACCAAGTCACAATCAATTAATCCAACTCCGTCCAACAATACCCATAACACGTGCTACAACAATAAGGTCCGACTACGGTACCCGACTAACCTATCTCCGTCATCTAATTTTGACCGTCTCACAATCGGTCCCCAATACCACTTTTCGTCAACACAACTCCAAAATAAACCATGAGTTCATAATAACTCGTCATCAACTTCAAAATAATATTAGTAACCATAATAACAATAACCAACCATATATACAAATAACCACAAAATAGCCGAAATATATATATTTCGCCATCTCAACAGATTTTCAAAATAACCATATTCGGGTTAAGTTACCAAGTCAAACCCGAGTCAAAAATTATTTACCAAACGTTACGTGGGTCCCACCCGAGACCACTAGGGCCACGGCTAGCTCAAAGGAGCTCGAACCAATAACAAATCCGACTCCATGGAGTCGTCGGCTCCAAAACAACCCAACCAAACTCAAATCTTGAAATCAAGAATCCATCCAAACACCAAATACTAGAACCAAATAAGATCAAAATCAAAAACCCGGATAATATATATCATCAACATCAAACCAAACCCGGAATAACACAAGTCAAGGGTGAAACCCTCGGCTTAGGGGTCGACCACGCAAGAACTGACAACCAAACACCAAAACCCGGATACCAAACTAAGTTTTAAACATGTTTTAACAAAAACCCATTAAAGAAAAATCGTGTATCCACGAATTGGATAACACATCGAGACCCACGAGTTGAAACTCGTGGTCACTCACCTTCAAAACGACTCCAAGAATGTATTTCTTCAAGAACCCAACAAGAAAAAGATGAAAAAGTGATGTTATAGTGGCGGTAGTAATTATTTCGTGGTGTTAGAGGAGGTTTTAGAGCGCGTGATGTATACTAAAAGATGGATCGGGATGAGGTGGTTAAGATGGTGGTGTTATTTTGTGAGTAGGAGTGGCGGTGGTTGCTGTGGTGGCCGTTGTAGGCGGCGGTGGTGATAGGGTTTCAAAGAGAGAGAGAGAGAGTGAAATAAAGGTGATGAGTGTTTGTGTTGGTTTGGTGTGAGAACCAGGCCCAAGGACGATTTTTGTAGCATTACTCTATCTTTATTTTTATTTCTTTTTCTTTCTTTTACTCAAACAATAATAATAATAGTAATAATTTTGATAATAATAATAATAATAATAATAATAATAATAAGAGTATTATTACATTTAAGGTTAAGGTGGCTAGGTGTAAAATACACGGACCAAAACCCGAAACTCGTTTCAAATCATTTAGTATCTCACGAGACGTTCCATAAATAAATATATATAGTCGAATCCGTAAACTCAAGACATAAAATTTTTGTTAGGTTATCTAGTGCAGGAGTCAACGTAGTGCCAAATGGGAATTTCAAAATAAATCACCATGTATATATTCATATCGAATCATTAAAGAAAATCTCAAATTTCATAAAGATTTTAAATATAGTCAACCATAATATAGGTCTTACAAGTTCGTTACGAATGAAATTTCAAATATAAATTTATAAACGAACTTTAACGTAATGCGGGTTTTTAAAATGACTCCCTAATTTGCCAGTTGTCACATCGCTACATAAGAAGTTGTGTTATATATATACATGCATGTGTTCTAACTACTAGGGACCAATCTGAAGGTTTGAAGCTGCACAACTGGTCAACTAGACACTTACAAATATGTGTTGGCTGTGAATGAACAATGGGTAAAGGAAAATATGAAAGAAGGGATACATTCATTCATAGATAAGTAGATATATATATATATATATATATATATATATATATATATATATATATATATATATATATATATATATATATATATATATAACACCCCCAAAATCAGGTCGCGGCGGAAGAATATGTCACTAGGGTGCTACTAAATTGGTATCACAACACAAGGAACAAAGAACGGTTTTAATTCAACCGTTAAGAATAAATTTCATAGTCGAAACATTTAGTTTACATCATTTGGAAATAGTGCGGAAAATATAGACCCATAAAAGAGTTTAAGCGGTCCCAATTATATCAGAGTCATTTATGACCATGCCATGCCTTGCCAAAAGCCTTCAACAGTTTGCTAACGCCTTAAACCTGAAAATACATGATAAAATGTGCCAACACAAGGTTGGTGAGTTCATAGGTTTGTATAAATAGCAATTTAGTATAAAAGAAATGTGAGTTCGATAAAAGTTTTGTGACCATTGTGTCGCTTACAATGTCATGAAAATATAGTTTACTTTCAAGTAAATGTAGTAATGTGGACCACAAGGTTTTCGAGTGTGAATAAATATTCACATACAAATCAAGTTCAGTTTTAGTGAGTACTGCTTTACTCACAGCGTCATGAAAAATATCAGTAAAATAGACCATAAGTATTAAGCATAAAGTTGGACCATAGGCAAAGTATGTGATCATTACAACGAATATAATGTCACATAAAAGTAAAAGTCTATTACGCTAGCACTAAGTTCATGCAACCGAAGCTACGAATGTTCAGCATGCGTGAAAGCATGCAATAGTTATGTGCCCTTAGCAAGTGTTTATCCCGTTACACTTGAATTCCGACATGGTATATGTCCGTAAATCCAAAACTGGTCTAGTTGGCGCTACCAACCCGGACGGAGGAGTCACCCTCAATAGATCTATTTATAAAATTTGCGCTTCCCAGCAGGAATTAACGGTTCATGAGTTCGGGCAAGGTGGGATACGAGGGCTTAGGCTCTCCACGTGATAGTTTTTAGAATAGTGTTGGTCCATAAAAGTGTTTTGCATGTTTTCTCACCCCAAGGTTTGTAAAACAAGTATAAGAAAAGTGGGGCTATAAACTAACATATATGATTTAAACACTTGTGTCCATAGTAAGGTGATCCAGTATGCAACAAGTAAATAAGTCATGTTTCAAGTAAGAGCAAGTAACGAGTTTAAGTATAAACAAGCATTGAGTTTAGTTAAAAACGAGCATGTATTCTCCCCCAAAACAGTTATAAAAACAAGTAAAAGTAGGGGGTATGAACTCACCTCAGAACAGCAGTCTGAATAGAGTAAAGTATCAAGTAGTGATAGTGCGTGACACCGACACGCGACCTAGATTAGTATGTCAAGTTTAGTTTACAGTTTCAGGCTTAAGACTCGATGAAGTTTAAAATAAGTTTAAAAGTCTTAAAGTGTTTGTGTTGTTGTTGCTTGTGTGGCAGCATTTAAGTTGAAATAGTTTTGTAAATGTTGGCTAGCATTGGCTTTCAGAAGTGCTTAAGTATACATGAAAAAGTATCACAAACGAATAAATCGTAGGTTCGTAAGAAACCAAAGGGCGATGTACGGGAAGTAATCACAAGTAAATGATGGACAAAGTCGGATTAAAAATGTCATTTAAGGGTATATATGTTTATATATAAGCAAATGTTAGTTAATAAAAGTATGTGCAAATTATACTTTAAATAATGGCTTTATTAAAAGAGGATATATTAAAAATACTCTTATAAGTTATAGGTGTAGGACTTTAGAAAATCGGGCATGACCCGTTTATGGTTTTAGTGACTAAGTGTTGCAATAATTAATAACCCGTTGTTACATTATTTTTAGAATTAAAGTAGATAAATATATTGTTATATAAGATATTGTCTAATGCTTAAGTTTCGAAACCTGTTTAATAAATTAGAGTATGTCGTGAAGTAGTGTTAGAAGTAGACAAGTCGAAACCTGTTTAAAATGACAATCCGAGTGTACGTTACACAATTTCTTATACACCTATGTTATTAGATCACAAAAGATTTTGCATACAGTTGTTTTGTTCAAACTCAAACGCACTCTATGTTATTTTTATATCACAAAAATCTGTTTATGTCACAAAGTTTGCAAATATGTTCTGTTTTGTTTGCGCCCAACGCACCCCACTGTTTTATTTCTCAAAGATTTATAATTGTTGCGCACCTTTCTTGTGGTCTGTTGGCTCACCATTTGGCTGTGAACGAGACCGGCCCAACAGTCTCAACCCACACAAAATAATTCGTAAACTTTTGCAGTTAAGACTTAACCATTTTGTTGCCAAGATGTTAGCTGTCATTTTTAGTAAAGAAAAACCAAACACTATACTTGTTTGAGTACTAAGACTGTAAGAACGAGAATTCAAACGCACAACTCTTGACTCGCAACCAAACCAAATACAACTTCTTTTGTTTGAGTGTTTCGACCACAGAAGCGAGAAAACCAAACGCAAATTGACATCTATTTTCTAACCCACAACAGCTAATCCATCTATTAACTTTTGAAAGTCAGCAAATTTTGAGAACAAAAGAACAAGACCAAAGTTAGACTATTTCTTTAGTTATATATCAAGCGATAGCTTTTGACCAAATAACAACTAAACCATCCCACAGTTTGGGTTGTTCTCGACAGCAGACAGAAAAAGAAACCAGCTTCACCTTATCAAAACCAACCAATAATTATATACCACTGTTGAGACAGTTGGGGGCTCGACCACAACCCCAAAACAAAGAATTTGGCAGGTAAGAGCAAATTTGGGAGGAAGGAGCAAGACCAAAAATGTAGCCACTGTTGGAACAATGGGTCAACAAAACAAGTCAATTTTATTTCCAAACAAACCAACTTAGTATATATACCAAGGTCAAACTTGAGCCAATATCAACCCGATTTTAGTTAGCCAGCTTTCAAGAGTGCAAATTGAAGCAAAAATGGACAAGACCATTTACACCCTCGCTATTGGGTTCGACCTACTGATTGACGCAAGTTAATAAACACAAGAGCAGAAACAAAATTTATCACTTTCATTAATCCATTCAGCCAATACTTTAATCCTTTTGGACATAGTTTTCTTTGATTCATTTTGTTTTCATCCTTGTGTTTTTGTTATGAACTTTAGTGCCACACACAGCAACAACAACTATAAATCATCTACAGATTTATGAACAAACCGATCGGTACCAAATCTCATCACAACTTGTAAAAATGTACCAAATCACAATTTTAATAACAATAATATAATAAAATATATGGAGTGAAGGAAATTAAAATTCTTACATATTATTGATCGATCGACAAAGGGAAACCAAAGAGATTGAATACAAGCGAGCCCAAACCGATCCAAGCAAGAAACCACCACAGCTTACTCTTTGATTTTCGGCTAAATCTTGGTGGTATGGTTGCCTGGGATTCGGATGGTGGAATAAAAAGAAGAAAAAAATGAAACTCTTGACTATGCTTTCCTTGCATCGATTTAGATGATAGCCATAAAGAGCTATTATCACATCCATTTGTTACTTCTTAAGACATCTCGTGATATGCCATGGAATAAAGAGAAAGATGAGTGTGATGGATCTTTGGTTTGTGTTTTGCTTTTTGACTTTGAAACTGTATAACCTTGTGGATGTGTGTAAAACAGGTGATGATAACAAGGAGAGAAAAGAGGATTAATAACAATAGATGACAGCGGGCGATTACTAATAGATAAGTTTATTAATTTTGATGCCCCGTGTAGTTCGTGTCCCATTGAGCTAGAGTGTAATGTCTCGGTTTGGCAAAAATACGAGAAGTATAATTCTGGAAGCGTTTTTATAAAAATATTATAAAAACCAAGTTATCGACTCCAAAAAATTATTATGAAATTTAAACCATTGCTAATGTGGTGTCGGTACGCGTGCGGTATCATTATTGGAGATAACCTCTCATTTTTGAGTTTTAATTATCACTAAATGTCAGAAGATTAATAGTTCACAATTTCTAATAAAAATAAATAAATTGTCTGCAAATGTTAATGTGTGTCACAGTACGTGGGATAGCTTTCCGCTATTTAGTCAAGTGAGCTCGTATATGCTCTGCTAATTAGATAAGTAATAATAAATGAAAATTTATTATTAAAATAATGTTATGAAAAATTACGGGTGGTTACAATATATATATATATATATATATATATATATATATACACACACACACACACACTAGACTATAGACTCGCGGGTTTCGCGGGTGGTAAAAGAAAATTTACTTTACATGAAAGGTACACAAAGTAAGTTACATATCAAAGATTAATATTACAATTTACAAAAGAGAATACCTAGAAGCTGAAATACTCATAATCAGACCATGTTAAAGCATGTAATGCGCTTACTGATAGCACAATTACATATAAACATTGTAGAATTTTTTGGGCAGCTAGTCAACGAAAATGCAGCATTTTAAAGGTCTACATCAAATTAAGGATGAATAATTACGCTTACTCATAGCCTTAGTTGGATGCCTTAGCTTTGTACAAGATCCCCCATATGCACCAAAGATGTTACCTACTGATTTCCTTATATTCATGTTGATTCTGGGAAACTGGCGACTCTCTGAACTTCACACTGGCCAATATCTGATGCTCATCCTAAATAACTATGTTGTACCCATAATTATCCCCAAATAGCATAAAGTTTTGTGCATCTTATTAGTAAAGTGTAAAGATTTGTACCTTCACGAATACTATAGCAGTATAGCATGTAGATCAATACACAAAGAAGCTAGAACCATTGTATTTCTGTATCTATATAATGACACAATTTAGATACAACCATAAGCTGACATAAGAGATTATATTTTAAATCAAAATAAACCATTTAAGCCTTTAAAATGAATTCTTGTTACTAGTATCAAAAAATCATACATGCTAGTTAACATGATTTCTTGTTGAAATATGCGAACAAAAAATACAGTACTAAGCATTGCAAGAATATTACTTACCAAGTTGCCAGGATGGTTTCAAGTTTGCAAGGTATGTATAACCAATAACATAAGGTACCAACCAACAGAGGTTTCTTTCATCCAAGCATTCTAACCACATAAGAGGCAAACAACAACAAAAAAAATCAAAATGTAATATAAATTTTTGGAGTCCAATTCTCTGTAGACGAATATTAAGAACTATCTAGCAAATAATTACTCAAAAAGATATAATCACGAAAACTTTACTACCCATATAGTCAAGGATTTGATTAAGCAAACTGTTTACACATGTTCTTAACAAATGCTAAAGAAACCGGGTAGGTGTAAGAAAGACTTGCAGCGATACAAAGTAGTTACAGGCTCAAAACTAACTTTTAAGTATCTTTTGTCGAAGCCAAATAACATAATAAATCAAATTTAACTATACTTGCAAGAAAATATATCTCAAAGTAGCAATTTAAGGTTCAGGAAACTCTAACAACTGTAGGTTCTATTTTAGATAGACAAACCAAAAGGACAGGGCTTTTAAGTTTCTAGAAATACGACCTCTAATAAACATAATCGAACCCAAACACACAAGTCTCAACAAAAGAAACCTAGGATCGAGAAAAGCCTAAATAAGTAAAATCATAAATTTTAAAGATTTGTCATTTTATAGCAATCCCTAAATAGTTTGCATAACCATTTTATAGCAATTCCTAAGGGTAGTCATTGCAGGCTATTGTGTTTCCAAATAAGAAATTTTTTAAAAAGTATGAAGATTAAAATGTCGCATTCACTGGGTGATTCTATCAAACACTTTGTGTTCCTCTAGTATCAAGTCTTATTAAGATACACACAACAAACTAAAAGGTTAGCCACATTCAATCCCTTAATTCGATGCCATTCAATAAAGGTTGATGCCATTCAATAAAAGCTGAGGATCGAACATTCCTAATCATGTAAATTGAACAGACCTAATTCACCAGCTGCATTCCAATGGAACATAGAAAGATACATCTTCTTACTCCACACTAAGAATCCGATCTACAAAATCAAAGAAAGTTTTTCAAAAAAGTGAGTAATGAATAGCAATTCATCAATCTCATAACACCCCAACACAAACAATAGAAGGTCGGGTTTAGAACATGATTAATATAGTAATTAATAGTTATTTCAAAATTAAACATAATTGATTTGCAATGAATATCAATTTAAAATCATGTTCTAATTAAGAAAAATCATAATTCATTCAATTCAAAACTGCTATCAAACAAAAAACTGAATACAAATAAAATTAGTCTTCAAAATGTTTAGCAAATAAAAACCCCAATACAAATAATATTAGGGTTTACAACAACAAATTAATACAGTAAAATCAATAATAAACATACCTGATTATGTCACATTTACAATTAATCTCATTTTGTTATTTGCCAAAATAACGCTGAGATGATGTTGAAAGTTTTTTGGAAATAGTATAAAAGCGTATCTAAAAAAAGGCTAGCAAAAAAGACGGGAAGAAGGCTAGAAAAATGACGCGTGTATATATGACGTGATTTATGACGTCAGAAAAGGGATTGGTGACATTCAAAAAACTTTTCTGTTATTATATATATATATATATATAGGGTGGAGTTATTCTAAAAAAGGCCTTATAATAAAAAGTGTAGGAAGGATTGTGGGAGTGACATGTGTCACCCCCATGCCATATCATATGACACGTGTCACCCCACCCCCTCCCCCCCCCCCCCCCCCCCCGACAAAAATTTTTTTCCCGTCAAAAAGTTTTATTGCATCACTGTTATAAATTTACTGCATCACGGTTATAAAGTTACTGCATCACGTTTACTGCATCACAATTATGATTTTAATGCATTACGGTTACTGCATTCATGGTTTTAATGTTACTGCATTATGGTTATAAAGTTACTGCATCATGGTTATAAAGAAACTGCATTATCTTAAGTTTTCTGCATCATATATGTATGTAACTGCATTACAATTAAAATGCGATTCTTTTTTAAGTTTTGGTGCATCTTTATTATAAGTTACTGCTCATAGTTAATAGTTTAGTGCATCAACTATGTTGCAGTAACTTATAACCTTAATGCACTAAAATTTAAAACTGTGATGCAGTAACTTTTATAATTGTGATGCAGTAACTTTATAACTGTGATGCACTAAAAAATTTGGCGGAAAAAAAAAAATTGCCCAAAATTTTTTTTTTTTTGCGGGATTTTTTTTTTTTTTTTTTTTTTCGGGGGGGTGGCACTTTTTATTATAAGGACCTTTTTATTTTAACCCATACCAATATATATATATATATATATATATATATATATATATATATATATATATATATATATATATATATATATATATATATATATATATATATATATATATATCCCTGTTAAGTGCGAGAACTGCGAGAACTCCAATTTTGCATTAGAAAACATGCATGTTTATATAATGTTAAAACGATTATATATTGAGTTATTTAGTTGGTTCTTAATCATGTTAAAATGATTATAATGTCATTGTTTTAACACCAATCTAATGTTTTTTATTTTAAAAATGTGGATCTATCCTTGATATATAAGGACCTGCAGATGTAATAGTTTTTTTGTGTGGGTGTTTTTCGTATTGAACTACTTATCGCCTTAAATATGGATTTGGTGTTTGATTTCAGTTTTTTATGTGAGTTCCATTCCAAGTTATGTCATAAAGTAGTTATTGTAGTGTGTTTAGATAAGTTTATTTGAGGAGCTTAGTAACTTTGATTGTGTAAAAAAAAGCTATCTAACTTTTTGAAGATGTTAGGTAAGCTTATTGTGAAGAACTTATGAGCTTTTTATCTTTTGAAGGTGTAATAAGCTGATAAGGGTGTGTTTGGATAAGATTCTAGACAAGTTTAGAAAACTAATATGCACGTTTTTAGGCAATGTGTGGATAAGCTCATTGTATTTTGATAACGTAATAAGCCAATGAAAAATGCTGAAATAATCATAGCCAAACACCCCCTAATATACTATTTTTCCGAGCCAAGATTATTACATCTAGATACTACTTATTTCATAATCTCTTGAGACTTGATATTTGTACCCTCATTAGCTGTTTAAGGAAAAAGAAATTGATACGGATTCGTATAAAAAAAAATGGACAAGATATCCTAGGCTAAACCTAGCGGCGATGACGTTTGGCCAACCAAGTCGTCAATCGACGGTCGAACTCCGGCCAACCGGAATGTTCTGTTAAACACAAAAACCTGGTTTAACGATGAAAGAGATTTCTTTATTTCAATTAACAACCCAACCTTTGATTACAATAAGTTTAAATAAGCAAACAACTTGTAAAGAAAGAAACGACCAAATAGGAAAATATCCCACAAAAGAAGGAAACAAATAATCTTCAAGAAACATGAAATAACTTAATCAAAATAGGTTGGATTGGATCTTGTAAAATTGGTGTCGACTTAGCCACTTTCAACCAGCCCTTCAGGGCTTGACGAGCTTCCCGGAGGTTCTTCTATTGGGCTTGAATCCGTATCATCCTCCCCCTCTAAAAGACGACTCGCCTCCGAGGCATACCCAATGTCTTCGTCTTCAAAGTAAGGAGTGAGGTCAGCGACATTAAAAGTGGCAGAAACATTATAATGGCCCGGCAAATCTAGCTTGTACGCGTTGTCATTTATCTTTTTCAAAACACGAAATGGTCCATCAGCACGGGGACGCAGCTTTCCAAACCGACCAGGAGGAAATCGGTCACGCCGCAAATAAACCCAAACGAGATCACCTTCGTTAAAAACGACACGACGCCTGTGTTTGTTTACCCTGGATTGATATTGCAAGTTATGTTTAATAATCTGGTCACGTACCTCAGCATGTAGTTTCTTTATTTGATCAGCCCGGGCATCTCCTTCTGCACTAAAACCGTCAGTCCCCGGGAGTGGAGCAAGATCCAGGGGTGTAAATGGGTTTCGCCCATATACAACAAAGAACGGACTCCGCCCTGTAGAAGAATGATTAGACCGATTATAAGCAAATTCGGCTTGCGGTAAAGCTAAATCCCACTGTTTTGGGTGATCACCCACAAGACTCCGAAGCAGATTTCCCAGACTACGATTCGTAACTTCAGTCTGGCCATCCGTTTGAGGGTGATGCGAACTGCTAAACTGTAATAGACTTAGGCACACCATGTAAACGAACGATCTCCTCAAAATACAAGCGAGCAACCTGAGACGCATCAAAAGTTTTCGCACACGCAAGAAAATGAGCCATTTTGGAGAATCTATCGACCACGACCATAATCGAATCTTTCTTGCGTTGTGTCATAGGTAACCCCAAAACAAAATCAAGACTAACGTCTTCCCAAGGACTATGAGGCGCTGGTAAGGGAGTATAGAGCCCCTGATTTGTATTATGCGTTTTGGCCACATGACACACCCGACAATGTTGTAATACCTTGACCACATCCTTCACCAAGTGAGGCCAATAAAATCTTTCGCGTACCAACACCGCTGTTTTTTCACGCCCGAAATGACCCGCAAGAGCCCCCTGATGACATTCCAAAATAATTGCCTCACGGAAAGACGAGAGAGGAACACATAAACGTTGTCCCTTGTAAAGAAACCCATCACGCTGGAAATAATCTTTCACCGTCCCCTGCTTAGTCGCTTGCCAGAAAACACGAAAATCTGGATCATCTTCATATAAACGAGTAAACGAGCTGAAAGTATCAACCCTGAAAAAGGACGACGTCACCAACGCGGGACGCCTGCTCAATGCATCAGCGGCGGAATTTGCGGTACCTGCTTTATGCCTGATTACGAAAGTAAAGTCTTGTAAAGTTTCGACCCACTTTGCATGCCTTGGATTTAACTTTGCTTGCCCTTGTATAAACTTCAACGCCTGATGATCAGAATATAAAATAAACTCTGCGGGTAAAAGATAGTGCCTCCAATATTCGAGACTCCGGATAATTGCATAGAACTCCTTGTCATACGTACTGTACCGCCTGCGAGTTTCATTGAGTTTCTCACTAAAATATGCTATAGGACGATTAAGCTGACTCAATACGCCACCTACACCGAACCCTGAGGCATCACACTCAACCTGGAATACATGCTCAAAGTTGGGAAGAGCAAGCACAGGTGCCTCGGTGACAGCGACCTTAAGTTGTTCAAACGAAACCTGAGCTGTTTTGGACCAAATAAACTTACTACTTTTCAAACATTCTGTTAAAGGTGCAACGATGGTACTAAAATTGCGAATGAACCTGCGATAAAAGGAGGCCAAGCCATGAAAACTCCGAACATCGTGTAGTGATTTGGGTTGTGGCCAAGAGGTGATGGCCGATATTTTGTTAGTGTCCATTTGAATACCCACCCCAGAGATGAGATACCCCAAAAAAATGACCTCAGTTGTGAGAAAATGACACTTCTTTTCATTAGCGAACAACTTTTGAGCACGTAACACAGCAAAGATATCGCGAAGATGAGTGAGGTGTTGTTCTTCTGTTTGGCTAAAAATCAATATATCGTCGAAATAAACGACGACACACTTGCCAATAAACGGTTTGAATATGTGATTCATAAGCCGCATAAACGTACTCGGCGCATTAGATAAACCAAACGGCATGACCATCCATTCATAAAGTCCATCCCTTGTCTTAAAAGCAGTCTTCCATTCGTCGCCCGGTCGTAGGCGAATTTGGTGGTACCCACTTCGTAAGTCAATTTTAGAAAAAATCTGCGCACCATGCAAATGATCAAGTAGGTCATCAAACCTTGGAATAGGAAAGCGGTACTTGATTGTAATTTTATTAACAGCTCGGCTGTCAATGCACATACGAAAAGTGCCGTTGGGCTTTGGTACAAGAAGAGCGGGAACTGCACACGGGCTCATACTTTCTCGAATCAACCCTTTGTCCAAAAGCTCAGTGACCTGTTTGTGAAGCTCGGCAAAGTCTTTTGGATTCATACGGTAGGCGGGTTTATTCGGTATACTAGCTCCAGGTACAAAGTCTATGCAATGTTGTATTTCTCGTATCATAGGTAAACCAGCTGGGATGTCTTCCGGAAAGACGTCCGCAAACTCGGACAGTAGGGGCAGCAACGAAACTGGTGTGGAATGAACTGGTGGATTTTCTTCAGCCAAAAACAGCCCAAAGATGACTGGTCTTGGAATCGTTCGGGTGAGACCCAAAAATTCAGCCCGGGAGACAAGTAATGAGTCCTGTGGCTCGTCTTTGGGGTTGAGTGGTGCTAGTGTAATGTTCAACCCATCTTTCTTGAAAGTATAAGTGTTGCGATATCCATCATGCTTAACTCGCCTATCGTACAACCAAGGTCGTCCCAATAGTACATGACACGCGTCCATGGGAATAACCTCACACCATAATTCGTCTCAATATTTGTTCCCAATAGAAAACTGAACGAGACACTTGTGATTCACTTTGACTAAATTACTTTTTTTTAACCATGTAAGCTGATACGGCTCCGGATGATCATGCAACGGAAGGCCTAACTTTTCAACCATTGAGGTAGCAACCATATTCTCGCAGCTACCGCCGTCAATAATGATGGTACAAACTTTCCCCTTCGATGTGCATTGTGTGCGAAAAATATTATTTCGGAGCCACTTTGTGTCATCACCTGTATCGGTCATAGACGTGTTGAGAACACGTCGTGTAACAAGAAGCTCTCCCTTATCTGGATAAAGAATTTCAGTCTCTTCTTCTCCATCGTCTACATCATACATAGCATCAGTCTCTTCAACAATGGCCACCATGTGTCTATTTGGGCAATCACGTTTTATGTGACCAATTCCTTGACACTTAAAGCACCGTAACGAACTCGAGCTGGGTCCGGATGGAACTGTTGTTGGAGTCGAGGACTCGGCTTTGATTGGGCCGGTCCTGGTGGGAGTGGAAGTTGGCTGTGAGATACGGCTAGAAGAGCCAAAACGTGTAGTTGTTTTTTGCTTTGCCAATAATTGTTTTTCCACTCGTAGTGCTAGTCTGCAAACATCAGAGAAAGAATAATACTGTTGCAAATACACTATATCAGAAATATCAGATCGAAGACAACCCAAAAAACGTGCTATAGTCTGTTCTTCGTCTTCGTCAATCCCGCAACGCACGCGAACACGTTCAAACTCAGCAATAAACTCTTCAACTGTTAAGGTTTGCTGTCGGAGATTATGAAATTCTAAAAAGGAATCTTGTTTGTGAGTAACTGGTAAAAACTTTTTTTCCATTAGGCGCTTCATCTTAGCCCATGACTCAACCCGATGTTTACCCTCCCGGTACCGCTTATTCTGCAAATGATCCCACCACAAGGAAGCAGACTTTTTTAATCTAATAGCAACTAGTTTTACCTTGATATGCTCGGGCGTCTCACGAAGATCAAATATACGGTCCACCGTACGTAACCAATCAAGAAAATCATCCGGGCACAAACGTCCTTCAAACTCTGGGATCTCGGTTCGAATACCCAACGATCGGACAGGATCTACAGTTGGTGGGGCTGGTGTATGATGACGGCGTTGTGATGGTGAAGGCCGACGATGTCGTGCACGAGGGGTCGGTCGGCGTTGTGGACGCTGGTGAAAAAAATTTTCAAATTCCTCACCTTCGTTTTCATCTTCTTCCACGGTTGAATCGCTTGATGTGTCTTCAAACTGTCTCTCGTACCTATTAAAAGGATTGATTTCGAGTTCACAAACCCGTTGACGAAGTCTTTCAATCTCGATATCGCGAGGATCACGTTCGTCATGTTCGTTGCCTCCGGCGGCGAATCTACGATCTTGGCGACGATGATCTCCGTTCTCCGACATCTTGAGATTTCCTGAGCTCTGATACCACTTGATACGGATTCGTATAAAAAAAAATGGACAAGATATCCTAGGCTAAACCTAGCGGCGATGACGTTTGGCCAACCAAGTCGTCAATCGACGGTCGAACTCCGGCCAACCGGAATGTTCTGTTAAACACAAAAACCTGGTTTAACGATGAAAGAGATTTCTTTATTTCAATTAACAACCCAACCTTTGATTACAATAAGTTTAAATAAGCAAACAACTTGTAAAGAAAGAAACGACCAAATAGGAAAATATCCCACAAAAGAAGGAAACAAATAATCTTCAAGAAACATGAAATAACTTAATCAAAATAGGTTGGATTGGATCTTGTAAAATTGGTGTCGACTTAGCCACTTTCAACCAGCCCTTCAGGGCTTGACGAGCTTCCCGGAGGTTCTTCTATTGGGCTTGAATCCGTATCAGAAATAGCAGAGTTGGAGTGATGGAGGCTTTCGTGTTTTTGAAGAAAACATAATGCTAAGGTACTTTTCATTATATGAGCCTTTTATATAAGCTTTCTTTCTTGCATGACCATGTTGATAGTATGAAAAAATTAAAAATACATACATGGATATGGGAATGTTGTTTCATCATCATCATATATATTGTATATCAATCTATGATGTGGATATAGATATTTTAGCTGTTTGGCCTTAAAAATCAAACCTTTTATGTTTTTAAAGATTTTAACAGTGACATGAATGGGCCTATTTTTATTTTGTTATACTACGTATCTCAAATGGATAACATATCTATGTATTCTAATAAAATGGAGTTCTGTTCAAGTCGTCTGAAGCATCCTGCATTAAAAAATCTGATGTGTCTTGCACCATATTTCACCGTATTTTTGGAAGGTACTACATCTCTTTAGCATTATCATTTGAGGCTTCTTCTATACGACTCAACTATAATTAAAGCAAAATCGGCAGTTTCAACTCTACCATTATTTCTCCAAGATTTTCAAATCACATACACATCACATTTATACCAAACCATATCACCTTCAATTCAAATCCTTTCCCTAATTCTTCTATGCCATACCGATTCAACCACAAACAAGAAAACGTTTTGGTTACATCCGTGTGCAAGTGATTTGTATGCAATTTGTATGAAGATTTGGTAATCACCGATTCATAGTAAAATCTATTTTTTAGGGTTTCGACTTTAATCTAATTTTTTTTCCATCCTATTTATAATATATTTGATAATTTGTCTGATGTATATTTTTTTTCTATGGTTTTAAGTTGATGGTTTTCATAAGATTTGGACTAATTGATACAAGGGTGTTGGCAACAATTATCTAAATCTATTAAAGTTGGATTATGAACAAATATTATTGATGTTAGTATCATAATTTTTCCATTAAATCATGATTCAAGAATTATAATTTTTCTTTTAATCTTGTAGGTTTAATTCGCTGATCTTTCTACACATATATTACTTTTATTCAACTATTCAAAAAATCACCCAATGATTTCATCGATTCAAAAAAGAAAACACAAACTGGTTCGATTCTTTCCATAGATTCAACATCCCAAGAAGTAGATCTATGCAATTGGGTTTTTTGGTGTCCAACCCTTAAAATCGGTAAGTATTGTTTAAATTTAAATTCAATTTAGGGATTGTATTTGAATCACATATCATAGCAATTTGGATGTGCGTTTTTTACTTTGATAAGTATGATTTGTTTGTTTTAAGTAGAAAGTAGAAGTTATGGTAGTGTTTTTAATACGTGGATGAGAATATACAATTGTGATGTTTGAATGTTGTTTTTTCATCCATTCAAATTCATATGTTCAAAAGAGGAGCGTCACTTGAATTATCATTTAATGAAATCGTATTCCTAAAAACCTCTAAAAATAAGTTATGGCCTTTGATATATTTCGATTTATGTGTTGCAAATTACAATTATTTTTGCGATTAATTAATTGATGCGTTATTTTTAATATTTGTATTTAATCAGAACCCTATTTTTGTTTTTTGGGAAATCATCTTGATATATTTCGATTGATTATGTTATAATTTATTTTTGTAGGTAGAATGTGATTGGGGAAGATTAACCAGGTTTGACAACTTTTATCTCTTTTCATTCTTCAATTTAATTGTTAGTAGATGATATGGATGATGAAAAAGATTATTTGTAGTTTATGTTCTATGTGTGTTTTTATGCCTAAACGTATTTAGTCGCTGAAAGCTTGTAGGCGCTTGATGCATATGAGTTGGTTGTTCGGCAAAAGTACGGGGATTCTCTATTTTGATAATTGTAAGTCATTGTTAACTGCTTATTCATAAAGTACTAAAATTTATTTTCTTACCAAGCATTTTGAGGGAACATGTTACAATACTCATTTCATTAGCTAAAGTTTGTGATTATGTTAGCATTCATCAAGTTCAAGAGCTTGACACCCAGCTGAATTCTTGCAGATGAAATATTTGAAAAGAAAGTAACCATAGACGGAATGACTATCAGAGCAAGCAGGCAATGATTGAATCGGAACCATGAGTTTTATATCTTACAGCATGTCTTAGTTTTTGTTTACCATTTCAGAGATGCTGGTACAAGATCTTATGCTGATCACCATAAGTTCATTTAACACAAGTCTTGGTTTGGAACAGTAGCTTAATCTATGTATATGTATGCCATTTTGTTGTAGTTCACAACCTATAGTTCTGATGATACCCAATTGATTATGCTTCACTCTGTGATTTGTTTAGATGCTGCTTTATATTGATGGATTCTTGACTTATAAACAGATAATTCCGTGTATGATCAGTTGGGATATTTTGTTTTTATAAGCAACAAATTATAGCTCTTGATCATGCTTATCAACTCTTTCATGAAACTGAACCCATATGAAACTGATATAGTTCGAACGCAAGAACAAAAGGAAAAAAAAAGATAACTGTTAATTGTATTGTATGTTTTCCGTTGCAGTTAAAGATGTTATCTTGTAGCTAAACAAGCTCCTTTTTCTAAGCACCCGGTCCCAAAAACCTGTATTTAGATTTGATATCAGATGGGGTCAAGTAATGCATAGTAGCATATTTCTTTGAATGTTTAAAGTGTCTAAGTTTTGTCCATACACTTGTCTCAACATACTGAGTGTTTCTATTTCTATTCTAACTGTTACATTAGTGAAGTCTGGATAAATGCTTCGTTGCTAAATATGTTGGTTCATTGCAGAAAATTCCATTACAATATGACGAGAAGCACGATTCATGGATTCTTCAGAGAGTTTTACTGGTAATTATCTCATAAAAAAAAGTAATATCGTCACTTCCCAAACCATCATGAGAGTATCTATTAAGTTTGTTATATTGTTTAGATAAGTTGTACGTTGTTAATTAGATAAATAGATTCTAATTAGAGGATAATACAAACATGTTTATCCCATGTTTTAACAGATAATGTAACCCCTCTTAGTGGATTACCATATGATGTTAGCAAACTAAATAGTAGTATATTTTATTAGTAGATAGTGTTTATCCCATGTTGTTGTTAGCAAACTAAAGGTTCCAGGTCTAAAATGGGTAATACTAAAGCTTATAGTTAATTCATTATTTATAAATGAAATGTTAATGTTCTTAGGAGTTTGGTGCCTCCCTGACGTGTGCCTCCCTAACTTAAAATGGATTTAATTATAAACCTCGAATACCATGTCCATTATATTTCAGTTATATCCTATAATATTATCTAAATCATGTTTTGCAGACTTTAATAGAGAGTTTCGCTAAAATCACCATTAGAAAACCTATATGCAGACTTCCACATAACACTACGGTTACTATGCTATGCAAAGTGAGTTTCAGAATCGGCCAAGGTGACAATGTCTTTGTTTACTTACTTAAGTCGGGAATTATGTAACTCGAATGTTGGTTATTGTACACTTTTGTTGTTGTTTCTTTGTTCGCAGGTCTTGGGACTAAATATTGTTCATCAGTGCGATGAAGTTTCTTAAATGGACTTGAGGATACCATGAGTCTATGACATGGTAGGACCTCCTCTATGTTAGCAAGGTTTTCAAAATATGTGGTTTTATATAGTAGAAGTACCATCTCAAATGAGATCATAAGTATATGGCTTTGCATATACAAATGTACTACTGGCCATTATTTAATGTTAACTAGCAATTATATATTGTTTACCTAATAAATTTAGTTTTTGAAAATGGCTTAATTGGAAGATATTATGGTTCAATGTATTCTTTATTTGGTCTTGAATGTAACAAGTGTTAAAGTAAGCCTAATTAGCCCTGTAGGATTAGTATATATAGTCTCTCTTACATTAAACTTTGCTTAGTTTGAAGTTTGTGGCAGACTCAGAGGGTAGAGTTGTGCATTCAAAAACTTCAAAGATGAAAAGGGAGATTCTTAAAGTGGCGATTTGGACCCATTGTGAATGTGTCTATTTGGGTTATTTCTTTTCAAATGGGTCATCAAAATAAACGGCTAAAAGTCGCACAAAGTGTATCTATAACCAAGAAGAGGACCATTTCTTTTTATGTGGAAAAGAAACAACTCAGACTCTTATCTCTAACATGTCTTTGCTGCTTAAATTGCAGGTAATGCAGATGATTCATGTTTATAAAAAAATTTGCATATGAAGAAGCTGCAATACCTGTAATATCAGGTTGAAAATCAACGGTAACTTATAGAATTGAAGTTTTGATGGGTGATCGTAAGGCCATGGAGGCTGGAACCAATCACAATCTAGGACAAAAGTTTCACTTTTAGTACACATATTTCTTTCTAATTCAATCCATGTCTGTTGCTTTAATAGTGAGATATTTTGGAAATACAAAATATTGATGTTAATATGAAGGTAAAAGTGAAGTTCTGCTGGTAGCTATTTACTCCACAATGAATTGTTTTTAGCTTCAACTTGCTGTATTTTATTTACTATAAAACTGTTACAATTATATAGCTGAGAGGTTGATGATTCTAATAACCATAAAGCTTCGCCATCATAGCTTAAACTTTGTGGTAATGATAAGCTTTTGGTTACTATGAGGTGTTTGGCATTGTGTTTTGAAGATGATTGTTTGATTAGTGTGTTTTAAATTAGTAGAAAAACAATTTATAGTGTTTGTTTATAATTAAATAATATGTTTATAGTGTGTCTTATATAAGAAAATCTTATTAACTATATGCTAATATTGATTGCATAGCGTGTGTTTTAGGAAAATCGTATTGCCAAATAATGCTTTTGTTATTATTGTGTGTTCAAAATCATGGTTTTATTGATCTAAGTTACTTATTTGTATTTTTGTTGTGTAATATACCCGGCCCTCAGTTACATTTAATGAATGTCAATTTCGGTTTCTGTTTCTTTAGTTTCGACAAGTTCAATGTTTGTGATCTCTTTACAATCAGATCCCTTCACTTTGGCGACAATTTCACCATCACTAATAGTTATTTCTCCAACAGGCTCGATATTATTTGTTTGCAGAGGTGGTTCTGGCTTGATACTAGAAGTTTCTCTATTGTTAAGTAGACTTCGAGGATTATTAGTAGTGACATCATATGATATAGGTGCAGGAGGAGGTCTATGAGTGTCGGGTCTAGATGTTTCAAGATTAGTATCGACTAAAAGCCCTGTTCAGAGTGCAGAAGCTACACCATTGTTTGATGATAAGGGTTGGCGCTCCTTATGTGATACTGCATAGCGAATTGGATTTTAATTCGAATTTAAAAAGGTAATGTAACTACAAGTAATACTGGAGACATCATAAAGTCTAAAATAGTGTATCTCCATCTCACAAGACTTGAAACATTTCATTCTACATGCAAAATAAAATGTTGAAATGGTTGCTGGACATCCTGATATTGTATATTATTTAGCATTATATTATAAAGCATCTCAGATTTTCGTATTATAAGGAAATATCTAAGAGTTGTGAAAAATGTTAAATTTCGTTCGATAATAACATAGATAATGTTACAGTTATCGGGAATTTACCTTTGTTTAATCTAAGAGGGTTAGATATCTACTAAATAAATATGCATTAGGTACTTTATCTTAATTATTTTAATCTTGGAAGCTTAGTGCTATAATGCCTAGCACCACATGAGATCCCTTTAGTGATAACCAAGCAACTGTATGTGGATGAACAATGTGATTCAAGACTTGGGGACCAACGATTCTATTCAAAACTGAGAGGTACCAATGTGATGAGCATTAGGTCGGACCGCAAGTAGAAGAGAAAATAATTGTAACAGAATTGTCAAAGAAGGTAGGATTGTCGCGCAATTGAAGACACCCTTGAATTAATAAATGTTGTTTTGTCCAAATACTCAAATTTAAAATGGAGCATCAAGTATGATTTCAAAATTTATATCTTTGCATTCATAATATTTTACTATAGGCAATATATAGGTTAGAAAAATTGAGTGTTATGGATGAACCTCACACCACATAGCACGTTTGCATTCATGTTGAATCCAATGTGTCGCTCCATGTAGCATCTAATCGACCCATATAATTATAGTTTTTTCTATCATTGTTATTTGTAGGTGTACTCAATTATATTGACAACTTATCCTATTATTGTGAATATATATTCAAGAATGTTTTACACTTACATGTTTGCCTGTACATTGTAGGTTTCTTCGTGTAAGTCATCGTTGTTTAAAGTTTAGCAATTAAGTAATTCGAAGAAAACAAATCTTGCGACTTTCAACTTATGTGTTTCAGATACAACAATATACATATGACATCATTTATGCCATTTCTTAAATTTACATGTATTATAAATGACAAACTCCTTTTATTTACATTTTTAATATTTTTTAAAACTTATTAGATGCTCATGGAATGGACATTCGTTTATCACTTCATTAGCGCTCACTACATACATTTGCTTGTGAAGAACATCAAATTTAGAGACGACGATGCATGGACGTTTATTATAGTAATAGTTACAAACACGATCGTTGACTTATTACTTATTATTCCTTTGTTGTTTATTACTTTATCCACACACGCAACTTTTTAATGAATAATTTCTTTAAAAACCTATAAATCCAATCAAGCTATTTGGTGGTAACTTTCATGGTCCAACTATCCGAAAAATTATTCTGTGTTTCATAAAGTTAGGCTAGGAAGCTCTTGGACCTTAATCATTAATGTTTCAGAACTTATAATATGGGCATTTATGAATTAAGCATGATTTCCAGTAAAGTGAGATGATGCATGCGAATTTGTGATTTTATTTTTTTCTCTTGATTATTGTTAGATACAGTCTTTAAAGAGAGGCATAGGGATGATAAGTATGCAATAAAGTTTAGCCAAGATGAGAAGACAAATCAAATCCACTGGAGGACGAGAGCTTGCAGACATGTGGAAGGAATGATCTATATTTGCAGCCAACTTGATCTTTCTACTCTTTATGAGCTTTTATAACATATGTTATATGGTCGATATTCCTAATGACCATACACCAATGTTTGTTACACAAACAAGAAAATAAAAACTGTTTTCCATGATACAACTTTTAGGATGATGAACCTAGAGCAATGATGCATTTGAATATGTTTCTTTTTGATGTTATTACAAGTGAAGTTAACAACAGTTTCATGATAAATCTATTTCAATGTTTTTGTTTGTAACCGAGTTTAGGAATACGACTTTTCTCTCAGAGAGCATTTCAAGTGGTATTATTTTATATTCATTCATGTTTACAATGGCTTTTAATAAACTCTTGATTATAAATAGTTATCATTGGAAATAAAGTTAGGTGACATAGAAATTGAGGGTTTGCATATTGGAAGTAGGAGACGGTGAACTTGGATAAGCAAACGACATAGATGATCCGCCATACTTCCAATAAAAGGCCATCCTCTCTCCAAAGATATTCTAATAGATGAAGTTGATGGTAATCTATCAAAACACTGCTACAACCGTAGTTTACAAAGAAGCTCTTCAAGGTCTTTGACCAAGTTTCAAGAGGTACGTACCAAAACATAAGATATCTTTTATGCCATATTTTTATTTACATGTATTATCAATCACAAATACCTTTTACTTACACTTTTTTTTTACACTTATTAGGTGCTCAACAAATGTTCATTTGCTTATCACTTAATTCGCTCTCAATACATACATTTGCTTTCCAAGACCATGAAGATTGTAGGCCACGTGCATGAATGTTTATTAGATTAATAGTTACATTCATATTTTTTTATTGTATCATTGACTTTATATATTATTCCATTAAAAAAAATTAATATTTACTTTCGTTGTTTTTCTTACTTTACCCACACACTTAATTTCTTGATACATTCATTCTTCTAAAACCCCGTCAATTTGACGGGTCTATAAGCTAGTTAGAAATATAGAAAAGAAATAGCTCCAAAGTGTACTTTTGATTCATTCAACTTTCTAATACTTCTATTATAACAAATTGAATTATTGTTGTAATGATATACCGTATATATTTATTTTTTTTTTCTAGGCATATTTTACATGCTGGATTAGAAAAGTAAACGCGGAGACATAGAGCGACATAACAGAATGCTGCAAAACCAAGTTGATATGCCGATGAATATGGTTCAAGAACATGTTCATATGAATTATCAACGACAAGGAAGGCTCACAAATTAAGTCTGTCAAAAAAATGAAAAAGTAAAAAATAAATAAAATAAATTATTTGTTTTTTAATAAATAAAAATACACTATTAAATTAGAAAAAACCTAGCGCATGCGCGGGCATTATGACTAGTTAAACAATAAATACACGATCTAGCAACTTAAAACTCAAAACTGATTAGTATATTTTGTGAGGAGCCGGTTGTTTAAGGAGAACAATACAATCAACAATTTGCATTCAGGTTTGATTTTCTTTTCACAATAATTTGTTAAACCTGGTATTATTTATGATTGTTATTTTTTAAACATGTTAGGCTAATTTATTTATTGACGATCAGTTTAGACTTTAGATTAGACTAACCTTAGTTATGTACATTTATCTTTTATGCTAAGTAACTTTTTTTTATAATTAATACACTATATTTGCATAATGGTTTGGTTGCTAGTAATTTTATGGTGAACTATCTTCAATTAAATGCCATATAAACAACTCATATGCCGCATAAGTTGTTTAGTTGCACTCGTTTATCTTGTTTGATTAGTTAGTGTGGCTTGACTTCACAACCCTAAACTTGGATATTATTTACTAGCTAACTAGTAACAAGGTACATTGTAACTAGTTTATGCACAACTGCGGGCTAACTAGTTACATTGACGTTTGAAGGTCACACATAAGTCTCACATATTAGTAGTGCCTAGCTTCTGTGTCCGGCCTGTTGATTAGTCTAAAATACACGTAGTAAATCCCAAATTATTGTTGATCTATGCTTTCGTAGTTAATCTTGGTAAATTCACTTTACGTTTTAAATTTAGATCTGTTTGTATTATTTGAATTTGAATGCCTTGCCGTTCAAAAAAAAAGAAAAAAGAAAAAATAAATAAACATTTGTATGCCTTCCAATTTGTACCAATTCATGCAGCCATCTATATTCTTCATTGAAAATACAACTAATTTAGCACTAATTTAAATAATCATAGCAGCAAAAATTAATGTTATTTGCACAATCTTTTAGAGAGAGCGTAAAAAATTCAATTTCTTCGCATTTATAAATATATACAAGTTTGTCAAATTTATAAGTATAAATAATTTTTAACAAATCATATATTTTTTACAGTTATACTTGTCTAAAAAAAGTTTGTGCATTTAAGAGTGTGGAAAAATATAAAAAATTCACACTTAAAAATGTAAAACTCATCTTGTTCGCGGGAAAAAATTGTGTGTCGCATAATTGAAACTACACTTTCAAGTATGTAATCTTTTTATCTGGATGCACGCATATAAATGAGACAAAATTACTTTAAGATTCTATGTACAAAGTGTGAAAAAGGGTTTAAGAATTACTTTAAAGAAATTTGAAGAACATAGTATAAGCAAATGAATCATTTGTTGTAGTGAGACTAAACAATGTTTGAGAACTTGGTGTATTTTAGATACCCGTGATTGTAACTTTTTGTTGATCCTTGCCATAGTATTTGAGCTTTTGCGGTAAATCTCATCCCTTTACAGTTGTAATTTGTTTTCATTTTTTTATTAATTTTTTTAGCAGCTTAGAAACACATCTTAGTATGGTGAATCGGTGATATTACTAGTTTTCTGAGGAAAGCGTTCGCAGATGCATTGTGTAATGATGATGGTGGTCTTCTTGATCACAAGCTCTTTGTGATAGCGGTCTGTGCGGTTTTATTAGAATTTGGCTTTGTGGAGATCGATCCTAAGCTAAATATATTTAAGTGCGACAACTTCAATGCTCAATGGAATTATTACTACAGTCTTCCTAACATAATTAGTGGCAGTAAAATTGAATATATTAAGATCGTATTTCAGAACCTAGGTAAGTTTCGTAAGGTTTATGGGTCTTTAAATAATGGAACAGGGATACACTCGGTGTTGTGTCACAGGTTTTATGCCAACGTTTCTAGATCTCATAATATGATTGTAGTTCACCATGTTTTGTGTCTGTGTTTGAATGAAATTTGTATGCACAATAAGCAAGGTAAAGAACAACAATGTTACTGCAATATATGGACTTTTATTAATATTGAAAGAGTTGATATGTTTTCTGAAAGAAAACATATATATACATTCTGAATAGACACAACCTTTCCTAAACGACACAACTATCTAAATGGCAGTTATTTCCAATCATTGCAACCTTTGGCAAATAGCTGTCATATAACTAATTTAACTACAATAAATTTCAACTACTTATATGGGTTGTTTGGGTGTCTATTTGACCCATACAAACAACAAGAATTCGACCCATACATTATACAAATGATGAGGCAAAAAATGAACCACTTTTAGGGGGTCATTTAAGCCCGGAATTGAATTTATTTGATCAAATATTGCCCTAAATCGTTCCTTTTGTGATTTTAGGTACTTTGGGAGTGGATTCTAGAAAACGAAGCAATTTGGACGTTTTTGGAGCATAAAAGTGAAGAAAACGCCAAAGACTTAATTTTCCATGTTGAGAACAGTACCTGACGGCATCAAGAGGAATATCCTGACGGCGTCAAGAGTAAAAGTGGTGACGACCCAGTGCAAACCTGACGGCGTCACAACAAGGGTGTCAAGAGTTAAATTGGTGACGGCCTGCATAAAGGTGTACACATGACGGCGTCAGACCCAGATCTAGGCAGTCCGAGGAACTATTTGGCGGCGAGATGACGGCGTCAGACATTTGTTCTTGACGCCGTCACCTTCTAAACTCTATATATAGTTTTTTATTTTTCATTCATTAGAGAGGAACTTGTGTGGAGAAAACTATGGCCGAACTTTATAAATCCTATGTCATATTTTACAGTACTTTCAAGGGTTTTCACCCCTTGAATTCCTTCATGTTCTATTGAGATAAGTCTTCTCTTAATTAAATCAATATGTCTATGTGTTGGTTGATTATATCTTTTATTTGTCTTGATTTTAACATGCTAGGCTAGATCTATCTTGTGTTTGCTTAGATCTAATGAAACCTAGATGTTAATTATATGTTGATTACTTGTTTATGGTTGTATTGGATGAATGATTTCAATGTTAGGCTTAAGAAAACTGGCAGATCTCCATTGTGTAACATGCTTGAACGTCTTAGGAAACATGAACCGATGTGTACTAGGTTTTACTGGTTGTATTTAATGCATGAGTAAATTCTAATGATCACATGTTAGGAGCTTCTTAGCCGGCTCGACATAGGAGTGAAGTAGGCGCTCATAGAATTGGGGAAGTAAGTACGCCACCCCATGAATGGTATTAAGGAATACAATCCGTCATCCACGCAACTATAACAAGTAATTAACGTGTAAAAGATATCTAGGGAGTAGTGAAATCTAAGTAAACACAATTCTCTCACATATTGCTCACAACTTTAGTTTAATATAGTTTATTTTCATTTCTAATATTTTATTTTGATTGCATCTTTAGTATTGGGTTAGTTAACTAGAACTAATTCCGCCCAAATCTTTCAAACCCGAGATTTTTACTTGCTTTCTAAAAAATATAAAAATACAAAAAGAATCATCCCTCATCTCTAGACCTAGTCTTTAGGTTTTCTAATCCTAGCGACACTATTCCTAGCTGAACGATCAATCCCCCGGTACTTGTCATTATACTATACTACATCGATCAGGTATACTTCCTGGTGGGGGTTGTAAGCTTCTCGAGAGGTAAAGCCTGGTGCAATCCCTACGCATCAACAAATAATACATAAACTAAAGTCTTAATAAACTTATATTAAATACTAGAAATGGTTTCTTCCAAACTGTGATATAAGACATTACAGGGTCTACATCTCCCTCCTAATGTTTTAATATCAAAGTTTTCTTGTGATTGCTTCATTCTTCAAACAATGACTTCAAAGTCACTGCTTCCTCCACTGCATGTTCCTCCATCATTCTGATCTTCACTGCTTCCATCTCTAACACCAAGCCGGTTCATCTCTTGTCCTGCATATCCATCCTTAACTGTTCTACCTGTTGAATAATCAAAGCCTTGTGGATTCGTCTATTCTGCAGTCCAACTGCTTTCACCCATCTCCTTCTGTGCTTTCTCTATCCATGGTACTTGAGCAGTGTCATGGTATACCAGAACCAAATCTATGAACTTTTTGAAACACTCCTTTATAGAATCTCCGTCCTCAGTTGTTAGCCCCTGCAATTGTGCAACTGTACTCCATTTGCCACTTAATGTGACTGTAACATAGCCTCCAAGGCTATTCACGATTTTATGTAGGGCAAGCAAATCTAACTTAATCACTCCAATTCTTGGTGGAATCTCATCTAGGGAATCATAGTTAAGATATACCAAGTAAAACCATTTCAACATATCCACATATTTCCTACTTAACACATCCCAATTTTTGTACACTATGCTATCTTTTTTGAGTAAATTCATGAAAGATGAAAACCTGTTAAAGGAATTAAGTTTCAAAGCATAGAGTGTACCATTCCAACTTATGAAATCATCATCAATGTAGTCATGTTCATCATTTCTGTCACAACTCAAATCTTCCAATCCTTTAACCAGGGAGCCTTCTTCTTTTGGATCCAATGATTCAAAATAATCATCCAAGTACCTATTGTGTTATGCAATTACATGCTTTGGCCCCCATATCTGATCCAAATTTTCTGTGTTCAGTCCCTCTTTCTCTCCAGTCCTTGCCTCATCAAACATATACTTGATCTTGCACCTGTTGTTATCTACTTTCACCATGTACCCTTGTTCCTCTAACAAAACATAACTTAGAATGTTTAGAGATACCTCAGGTGTGTATTGAACATTTGGTACCACCAATTCTCCATCTTCTGTATCAACAACAACATCTCCAATTCCATATGAAAATATGAATTTCTTTTCGGTCTCCTCTTTTCTCTTTTTTTTTTCACCCTTTCTTCTTTCTGTTTTCCTTTCATCTTGGCATCATTGTATGCCTGATTCTCCAAAACCTTCTTCACAAGCATTTCCTTCCCCTTGGGAGAAATACTTTTCTTTCTTGTGTTCCACTGATAAATACGTTTGGGTGTCTCCCTGAGTAAGTATCTTCCAGAATAGAATCCCTTATCAATCTGTGTTGTTGGCATATCCCATGGTCGAGAGCCTAAGCTCTAATACCACTGTGTCACAGGTTTTATGCCAACGTTTCTAGATCTCATAATATGATTCTAGTTCACCATGTTTTGTGTTTGTGTTTGAATGAAATTTGTATGCAGAATAAGCAAAGTAAAGACCAACAATGTTACTGCAATATATGGACTTGTATTAATATTGAAAGAGTTGATATGTTTTCTGAAAGAAAACATATATATACATTCTGAATAGACACAACCTTTCCTAAACGACACAACTATCTAAATGGCAGTTATTTCCAAGCATTGCAACCTTTGGCAAATAACTGTCATATAACTAATTTAACTACAATAACTGTCAACTACTTATATGGGTTGTTTAGGTGTCTGTCTATTTGATCCATACAAACAACAAGAATTCGACCCATACATAATACAAATAATACATAAACTAAAGTCTTAATAAACTTATACTAAATACTATAAATGGTTTCTTCCAAACTGTGATATAAGACATTACAGGGTCTACAGGTGTTATTTGACAAAGATAAATTGCCAATTTTGAATGTTGTATGGGCTAAAATCGGACAAGTGGTTGAGGAAAAAGAAGTTTTCGATTTTTGGAGAAAAGTGAAAGATGGGCTTGTGTTACCATTATCGATCGATTTATGTGAAAAAACTGGTTTGGAACTTCCACCTTGTTTTATTAAACTACCCACTGAACTCAAACTTAAGATATTAGATTCGGTTTCCGGTGTTGATATAGCAAATGTGAGTTGTGTGTGTTCAGAACTAAGACAATTAGCCTCGAATGATGATCTGTGGAAACAAAAGTATATTGAGGAGTTCGGGAACGTCCGGAGATATGAAAAGACTTTTAAAGATAGATTTGTTAGAGGTTGGGAACTTCAAAAAAGAATGATGAATATATGCTCGAAGTTTAGCTTTTTGTTCAACAAATAGACTTTATCCTTATGCTGATCCATTTGATATTGACATTCCCACAACTAAAACCTTATGCACAAGATTCATATGGTATTCTCCGTCCTTACCCAAGAACTATAAGTAAAGGTTACAATGATGGTCGATTCCCGTATCATGGACGTCTTGGAGGTCGTGACGGTTTGGGTTGTCACATGGTAGTAATTACCCTCAAGTTTAGTGTGGTTCGCTCACCTGAATAAAATTATACAAAACTCATGTTTTGGGGTTGATTGTATAAGTATAGATAGTTGAACGTGGTGTTCCCCTTCAGTTTTTGCTGATTATAAATTTATAAGATTGCTCAAATCTAAACTTTGGTTGAACATTTGAGTGCAAATCTTATTACAGCTAGCAGGAAGGCATATTTGTTCTTTTTTAATTTGTAAATTTTATGTCATATTTTGAACATTGCATGGTGCATACACATATCAGTAGCACATACTTTCTCTGTATTATGATTGTATCATTACCAAAAATGCTGATACAAAGCTGTAAATAGGAATGAAATAGGACTGTGTAAACCGAGCAACATACATAAACAAGTTACATGCCTAAAAGGTGTGATCGCCAATCACCAAACCCACTGAATGCTTAACCAATAAAATTGTTCAAGAATACAATGAACTAATCATATATTACAGCAGAATTTTTACCAAACTTTAAAGATCTGCAGAAAATTGAGAAAGTAGCCCGTGATCACGATTGAAGAAAAGAAACCAACTGGGAAACCAATCCAAGTTCCCTCCCACTGAAACCATGATTGTTTTTCGTCTTCCTTGACTCTTTCTTCGGGTAAAATATCTTCAGGACATGTGATCCTAATTTGCATACCACATAATCCGCTGTTGTTTCGAAAATAATTCAAATCATTCATAGTATCCATTTGTCCACCTACTGGGATCTTACCCGTCAACCTGTTGTAACTCACATCTAGAATTGTGAGTTCACCGAGCCTCGCAAGTGTTTGAGGAATTGAACCCGATATTTCATTGTGTGACAAATCCAGGCTTTCTACGTTCTCTAGATTCCCAAAAGACACTGGAATATGCCCGGTAATCATGTTGTATGAAACATTGAGCACTTTTAGGCCTTTAAGATTGCCTAACGATGCAGGAATTTCACCTGATATTCTATTGTCAGACAGATCCAACAAAGAGTAGATATTGAGATTCTGACTAGCTAGGCCCTGAAAAGACTTTTTCCAGTTCACAATCAAATCCTGAAACTCGATGACAATGTTTAAAATGTCAACATCAGTAACGGAAATAGGAATATAGTAAACGGGTGTCGACATGTGTGGAGTTTCAATCATTCTAGGAAGGTTTCCTATTTCCTGCGGAATACTTCCAGTTAGGTTGTTCCCAGAGATGTCAAGAATCCGGAGAGAAGTAAGATTGGAGATCGTTCTCGGGATAAATCCTTCCATGGAATTGTTTCTTAAGCTTAGAACATGAAGATTTGGGATTTGAGGGAGAATATCTTGGAAATTTCCCGTAATCTCATTGTCATGAAGATCTAGATGTTCTAGGTTGGGAAATTTAGTCAAATTTGAAGGCAGATTTCCCGAAAACTTGTTACCACCCAAAGAAAGAACTCGGGTTTCTCTAGAAAAGTTCATCGGGATCCTACCAGAGAATTCGTTGTAAGACAAATCTATGTAAACAAGATAACGAGTATATCTAAAAACCGGAAAATCGTCACCGGAAAATCTGTTTCTTGACAAATCAAGAAGCATTAGCAAGAAAATGCGTGAGATGGACTTTGGAATTTGTCCGGAAAAGTTATTTTCCGACAACATAAGGATCATGATTCCTATATGTTCGCGGGCAATTCTCCTGAAAAATTGTTCCGGGACAAATCAAGGATTACTAAACTCACCAATTCAAATAAGCGAGGCGGGATTGATCCAGTGAGGTTGTTATCAGAAAGGACTATTCCTTCAATGTCCATTTCAGTCAGCCAATCTGGGAGCCTTCCCTCCAACTGGTTCTCGCTCAAATCAAGAAAATAAAGATCTTTTTGTGAAGAAATCCATTCAGGAACTTGACCAGAAATTCCACAATTAGGCATAGAGAGTTGTTCTAGACTACATCTTGGAACAATCGTTGCTCTGTTATTCCAAGTCAAGTTGTTTCCTTTCCCACCAATGAACAAATTCTTCAAAGTTTTGATCTGGAATAACCAAGTTGGGATTTCCCCGGTTAGCTCGTTGCTTTGGAGCCGAAGGGTTTCTAACTTGCTCAAGTTTCGGATCGATGATGGTATAGGGCCCGTGAAGAGATTTTTGCTTAGATCAAGTGAGGTCATGTTGTGTAGTCTTCCTATGCCTTCTGGAATTAGTAACGAAAAAGAATTTCCAGACAAATCTAGTGATTCTAAGTCCCTAAGGTTTACAATTGTAGACGGGATTCCACCAAAGAATTGATTCTTTCCGAGGGAAACATCCCTTAACTTGGTTAAATTTCCAATCTCTTCAAGGATGTTCCCCAAAAGAAAATTATCTTGCAATCTCAACGATCTAAGATTCTGAAGCTTACCAAGTTCAGAGCTTACAACACCTTCCAAAGTATTGTTACTTAGATCAAGAACTTGAAGAGATTCAAGCTCAAAAAGTTGACGTGGAATTGAACCATTAAGACGGTTTGAACCTAACCTTAGTGTAGTCAAATTCCAAAAATACCCCAACTCAGGACCTAGTTCACCCTCCAACGAGTTGACTTTCACGTCCAAGTAACGTAAGTTTGTTACCCCAGTAAGTTTTCGAGGAACTAAATTACCTTGGAGACTATTGTAACTTAAATTAAGAACTCGAAGAGATTCAATTTCAAAAAGTTGAGGTAGAATTGAACCCTGGAAAAGATTATTATCTAACCTTAGTATAGTTAAATTCCGGAAAAGATTACAGTTCAGGTCCTAGCTTACCCTCAAGCAAATTTTCACTCATGTCCAAGTAACGTAAACTCGTTAAGCTGAAAATTTGGTTAGGAATGGAGCCATTGAATCGGTTCAGCGACATGTCAAGATGAACCAGCTGAGTTAAATTCCCAAGCCCATCTCCGGGAATCTGGCCTTGCAATCCATTCATCGAGATATCAAGTTGTTTAAGTGACCGAATACTGAAAATCGGATTCAAGATGTTGGAAAACACCGGAACTGGAGTGAATAAAGGGACGATATCGTTTAAGTGAAGTCCAGTAACACTTCTAGTTGTAGTTCTAGCTCTGCTGCAATTGACACGGTCCCATGAACAGCAATCGGTATCTGTGCTCCATGAGTCTAGCTCTACAAACTGGTTAAAACTCGAGTTCACGATGGGAAAAAGTGTGGATTTGAAGTGAAGTAGTGCTTGTTTTTGATGAATGGGACAAGAGAATGATGGGATTATTGTGAAATTTAGTATAGACAAGATAAATAAAAACTTTAGCTTTAAGATAGGTGGTGTAATGGTGGTGGCCATGGTGATTTAAGGTGGTTTTATGGTTGGTTTATTTGTACTAATGGTGGTGATTATAAAAGGGGATGAGGATATTGTTTATGTACAAATTATGAAGCATGATAATAGAACTAAGGAGTTGACTAATGTATGATTGTGAAGTTAATGGAAGTGATAGACCGTTACATGTTTGAATATTGAGGATGAGAATTTTCCTAGACAAGTAGTACTAGTTTGAACTTTGAATGTTAAACAAACCTGCACGACTCAGTCTCGAGAAATTTAATGGAACGTGTGGGGTTCAAACTACGGAATTTATATTCAATAATTGCATAGTGTGTGGAGTTCAAGTTAAGTACAAACCAAACCCATTCATTAACCATACAATTATCCAAACATATACATGTGACAAAGATTAAAATGAGGAACCTAAATAAATGTACTCCTCAAATTTATGGTGAAAACATTTCAGTTTTCATTTTTACCCCTCAATTTCTCAAACCATGCCTTTAGAAAAACTAGCAATCTTTATATTAGTGGTGGTAACAACAACAACAACCGCATCACGACCAGGAACAACAGATGACGCCGAAAAAATGGCCAAAGATGAAGAAGAAAGAATTGCTAAAATGTTAGAATGGTCAAGGACTGCAATGCCTCCATCAGATATTGTAGCTCCGTCGCCAGGAGGTCCAATTTCGTGCACTGCCGCTTGCATGGATATTTGCATGGTGTTAGAACCTCCTAGTGATCATGTTTGTGAGCTGGCATGTGAATTTGGATGTGCACAAGTACGTGGTAGAGGAAAAATTAAGCATCTACCTCATACGCATAAATATAACCATGTGGACCATCATCGTGATCATTAGATTTTTTTTTATCCATTTAGAGTATATGTTATAGCATTCGTGAATCAATCTTTTTTGTTTCTTAACTACTTTCGTCTCAATTGATTTTCTAATAGTCGAAAAGTTTTCTTAATTCTTAGGAGTATTTGGTAACCATTTTTGAATGGACACTAACGAAGTCGGATAGTCATATATATGTTCCTAATCATCAATTTCACTTCATATGACAAAGGATGTGTATATCACCTTAGATAAAATGCAAGCATTATGAAAAACTTGCAACTATTCGGGGCGATATACCTTGATGCTCAAGAAGCTAGAGTTCAACCTAATTAGCTTGTACCCGTCTTTCTTGTCCTGATTTAAAACGAAGTCAATACAGTATTCATGTATAATCTTAAGATGCCACTATATATCGCCCGCTTAGAGCCATAAACTCACTATTCATATAAAAGCGATATAACACATATATAAATGTCCTTAAAGTCTAGTGATCAAGATGAAGTTCATGGTATAGCTAATCGAACGATAAACAATCCCACAACACATTGTTAATGGCCTTGATCATGTTATATAACTAAAAGTTTTTTGTTTATGACTATCCTTTTCAATTGATCTTAATTTTTATGCTTTAATTTAAAAAAATAATAAATAATAAATAATAAATAAATAAATAAACACTTAATATTCAATTTGCTAATAAATTATATATACTCTCTCCGTCCTTAAATAAATGTCCACAATTGACTTTTAAAGTCATCATTTTTTAACTTTGATCTTAAATTATTTTATTTGTGTTATGTACTACTTGATGCAAAATATATGAATGGATTAGTTTTTAAATGTATTTTCATATATATAATTTTCATTGAGTATTACATAAAACAAATGAAATAATTTAAGCTCAAAGTTGAAAAGAAAAAACTTTAAAAGTCAATACTAGACATTTATTTAAGGGCGGAGGTAGTATTAAATTACTTAGATAACTAAATAAATAGATTACTAAATATATAAATAAAAAGTCAACCATAATATTCCACTAGATTTTCATAATAATCCTTATGGACAAAAAGAACAACATGAAACCATAACCAATCCAAACTGTTCCTCTTAATGACAGATAGATTAACCAACCTGTGACTAATATTATTCCATAAACCAAATATTTTTAAAAAAAATCTCACATAGCCAAAGATGGTATTCAACACCATATTAATCGCATCAACAGCCAGCGTATCAGCTGATATATGGCAATCTATAGCATGCTCAACAGAACGAACATCGGGTGAAGAGTTACTAGATCTGGTGATATGTTTTCCACTTCAAGAACTAGCTCGTTTCGTGGTATGTGTATGGAATTTTCTGTGTCTTCCTTGGTCACCTCATGTTGAGTCTTATTATTCTTCTTATAATTAAGATCATGATGATGAGGATGGTGATGAGTATTTGAGCTTGGCTGGCGTTAGTTTTTCGGGTTATGATACGTACTCTGATAGTCATTCGGATTGATTTCATGGCATACGTGTATATATAGGACTCTTAAAGGTGTTGAATATTTGTTATGTTTGGAAATTTTATTTGTTTATTGAAATGGTGTTAATTGTATGTATATAGTTGTTGCATTTGATTTAATCGTGTTAAATTCTATTTCTTTGTTATTGATGCTAGATTAAAATGTTAATTGATTGGTTTATTGATGGTCGAACCGGCTATTATTCATGATGATCGTTTCGTTTGTTTGATGTATTTGTTAGAAGTACAATTTGATCGTGTAGAACATGGTAATAGCATAAGATGCACAGCTTACAAACAAATAAGTACTTTTTGATCATGCTATACACCAATTCTTTCGTTACTAAAAATAAAAATAATTACATTGATAAGTCCTATCTTACTTAATTAGCACTTAGAGCCCATAATAGTAAAACAAATTAGCATTGCATGGCTTATATAACTGATGCTCAAAAGTTAAAGTAAATCTAGTAATGATACGAAAGGGAACCGACTCACCGAAGGCCCTAGACCAGTGTCACGACCAACATGAAAAGATAAATCGCGTAACACTATATTTAAAACAACACGAGAACATGATTTGCATACTCAACCAATGAGCTACCATCGCAATGATTAATAACCATTAATATTGCATTTTTTTTAGTTAAGAAAAATAGCAACAATATAAATTGACATAGAATCATAGATTATGACATTATGGGTATGTTTGGCGACAAGTAGCAGTAAGCAGTAGCTGTTTGTTTAAAAAATGTGTTTGGTAACTCCACATTAGCTGTAACTATAAATTGTAAAATTACAAAAAATGACATATAATAATTAAAACAAAAATTTGATTAAACAAATAATAAAATTATTATTTATAAGGTACTCATTAATTTTACATGGTTGATATTACATAAACACCATTATACGCTAGCTTTTATCTACGATGTGTGTTTCATATTGTGATTTATGATATATTGTCTTTGGATATGGAACCAACCCATAAATTACATTTTTTTTTTAATATAACATGTACTCCTATTTTTAACCATTTATTAAGAAGTTCAACTAATTGTTATATATTATGTTTTAAAAGTCATATGTACTGCTATCTATAAGTCTATAACCAATTCATATTTGGGTAATAATATTATTGTTTTAAAAGTAACATGTACGTGGGTTTGAAAAGTAATATGTACGTGGCTCATTTCAAACGTGGGCTCATTTGTAATTTTTAAACAAATGCTCGTGCAGTAAATGAAACGCTTCTTCATGAAGCATTACAATTTGGAGCAGTTAGGCTCATTTCAAACGCTTTTAGAAGTGTTGCCAAACAACTTTTCATTTAAATGTTTACCGCTTGTCGCTTGTCGCTCCTAAACGCTTGTTGCCAAACATAACCTATGTCCTGTCCTGTTATTTTAATGACCAACACAAACAATATAGAGATTATGTTCTAAAGTCCAGAAAGCAGCCGAATCCCATGAAACTTTGGCCCAAAATAATCAGAACGAAAATGGCCCATTTGCAACCTTTTATATGAAAAGTTGACTAGGGGGGTGTTTGGCTGCTGATTTAAAACCATAGCTGCCAAGAAATTACTCATATACCCTCACAATTCACAAACCTAATTTTCTCTCTTCAACACTGGCAAAAGAAAAAGTCATTTTATACCCTATTCAACAAGAGTTAATCACACAGATAGCTTACGTTTTCGTCGTACTCATGACGCACTAGCTTCGCTTCTTCTATCTTCACGTAAGAAGTTGTATTATATATATACATGCATGTGTTCTAACTACTAGGGACCAATCACAAATCAATACACGTTATTACTTTATTAGTCATTAATAAATGTTGCTAGTTTGATTTGTTTAGCTTCATATATGTTCAATTATTAAAATGATCGAGGAACTCAATAAATCGTTAAAAGCTTGTTACTCGCCATATAAAGTGAGGATATATGAGTTTCGCTTATTTGTACAATTATATTAGTTATAACATGAGTTATGGCAATACAAGTATCTTAACGTTACAACTCTTCTCCATGATCATTCTACTACATTTTTGTTATGGTCCAACAAACATGTTTACCCGAGCATACTTTTTCTGCGTTTAAATCACTATATTTTTTATAACACGATAATCTTCTGCTTCGATCTCTTCTTTATAACATGATGTTCATTTGTTGTATAATGTGCTTAGGGGGGTGTTTGTTTAATAAGCTTACAACCTTATTCAAAATTTCATAAGCTTATTGAGGGTGTTTGGGTTAGGTTGCTTTTTCGGCTTTTTTTGCTCTCATAAGCCCATTTTTTTACACTTAATTATCAAGTTAAAGTCATAGTTTTTATAAGCCCATCAATTAAGCTAAGACTATTAGTTCATGCGCTCAAGTGAATAAGCTCGTAAGCTCATTATATAAGCTAAGACAAATACCCCCTTAATATTTGTGTTAAATTTAACACTTAAAATAAGCCCTTTACGATATAGTGTTTAAGGTTGCTTTTTTCTGCTTAGAATAAGCACTTTAGGAATAGTGTTTAAGATTGCTTTTATCTGCTTAAAATAGGCATTTCAGGAAATAGAGTTTAGGATTTCGTTTTTCTGCTTAAAATAAACACTTTAGGAAATAAAGTTTAGGATTTCTTTTTAAGCACTTGAGGAAATAGTGTCTAGATTTGCTTAAATATTCATGGAAATAAATTGATCTAACCCTAATAGGAGAGGGTTCGATGTCAACTTTCGCATCATTAGATATGATATTTGCCAATCCAAACCCCTAGAGTTGCGCTGTTGAACCCACTGATTTTGATATGATGAACCCCCTTCTTTGATTGTTAAACTATATTCGTTAGATAATGGGACTGTAGATTTGAGCTAGACAATTGGTAAATTGTATTAAGTCATGTATTAAGTTAGCTACAGCGTAGCACTCTGATATATAGGAATTGGTTTTTTGGCTTTCAAGTTGTTAGCCGTAATAAGGTTTTACTTCTTACGCCGTAAAGGCTTCGACTTGCAATTTTTCCTTTTATGTTTTATTGTTTTTTAGGAAAGTGAAAGTGTGTGTTTAGGACGTTTTTAATTCTTATTAGGTTTTTTTCTTCCTATAAATATAGTGCTTCTTTTCATTGTTTATCAATCTTGGAATTTATTAATACAATTGTGTTTTAGAGTTTTATCTCCCCTCATTTATCAACCGTTGGATTAAGGTTAACAAAATCCGCTTTCGCGTCCTGCGTCACTATCATCAAAGATTTATTAGTTATGATTGTGTTTGTTTATATAGATATTGATATGAAGATTTAACTGTTGTTTCATATGTTTGTCACTTATGTGGTTGTGTTTCAAAACTAGTACTGTAAGAAATTTATATCCATGCTTAAGTTCGATTTACAATTTGCTAAGATGTTTGTTATGTGTACTGAACAATGTTATTAATCGATTTTCACATAAACTAATATTGCAGCCAGGGATATGGATAGGCTCAGCAACCTTCCGACAAGCATAATAGAAACGATCCTATGTCTTGTACCTATTCAAGAGGCAGGAAGGACAAGTATCCTATCTAGGGAATGGAGATACCGCTGGACTAAAATTCCTAACCTCGTGTTTAATGAAAATACTTTTCAAGTATCGACTGTTAATGGGGCTGAGTCGTCCATTCTGGATCAAACACATGAGCAACGAAGTAATAGGCTAACTATGGACAGGAAAAGTAAACTTATATATGCTGCATGCCAAGTTTTATTAATTCACGATGGTCCAATAAACGAGTTCACCCTTTCTCTAAGCCCATCGAAGAAACATGTGAAGATTGACCCTATACTAACTTATTTGTCGAGGAAAACTAGAATCAAGAAACTAAAATTGGACTTTGCTTGGCCGATGCACTATCTACCCTTGTCACACTACTCATTCGGGCACCTAACAGACCTCTGTCTCATTCTTTGTTGTTTTCGCCTTCAACCAACATTCAATGGATTTGGTAATCTCACAAGTTTATACCTGCAAGAGGTAATTATCTCTACGAGTACGCTGCAGCATCTCCTTTCCAATTCTCCACTGATTAAGACTTTGGTAATTTCTTATCTTGTTAAGATAGAATTCGATCATACCCTGGCTTTCATTACTTATCTCACTATTGTAAATTGCTGCAGGATATTCGCAATCCATGTATCATTGATACCAAAGACGGTCCCACCTTTAGTGAGATATTTGAGTGTTTACCGGTGATTGAAACTTTTTCTATAACATTTCGTGTAAGTTTCTTCTCATGATATACAATTAACTAATTCTAGCTTGGGAAAAAGAGATTGCTTATTTGTAACCTTTGTTTTAGGCGTTCCGGGATTTTCTGTTGACAAAGTTCCAAGAGAGCTTTCAACCACATTCATCCATCTCAAATACTTATGTATAGATGACGTATACTTCAATAGCAAAACTCATTTATCTATTCTTGCTCTTCTTATCAAAAGCTCCCCGAACTTGGAGAAACTTAAGGTAAGGGTTATAACATATATCCATCTTGTTTTCTGTTTTTCATTATTCTTATTATGGCAAAATACACTTACACGAGACACCTGATGTAGGTTTTCGACAATTCAAAGTTTGAGATGTCTAAGAGAAGGGACGACTACTTCAGAGTTGAAGATTATTCGGATATTATGTTGGAGCGTCTGAACGAACTAGAGATTACATCTTTCATCAATGCCAAGAATCAGTTGAATTTTGTGAGGCTTATCTTGGCCAGGTCACCTGTGCTGAAGAAGGTTAAGATATTCCCACACTCTGAAATTCTTAAGAAAAAAAAGTCGACGATAAAGTCGCAGATTTTAGGGGCTTCCATTACCTACCCATGTGCGTCACCGGAGGTTCAAATCATTGTTGCGGGCTAAATGCACTTCTAGAAGCATTCAAACAAACAAGTTTGTGTCTGTTAATTGTGTCTACAGCTTTGTGACTTCAAATTGTATCCTGCAACTGCAAATGCACTTGTGAGGTCGGACTCGGAGTGGCTTGTTACGTATATTCAGTTTGTCAGTATTTGCTCAGTAATGGAAATCTGGGTTCTATGGTTATTTGTTTTCAGAATATTTATCAGACGAAAAATGAATTCACAAAATAGTGGTTAAGAACTTTTAATTCTTGACTCCAGAATTTGTAGCGCCAACAAATTATTGATAGCGGAGAACTGAACCTCTTGTATATTCATGATTTGGTGCTCTTTCTATTCTCATCTTTTGTTTTGTCAAAATTTTGTAGCACCTAAGCTTTGATCACTTAAGCTCAAACGACCATAAAAGACTTTTGAGTCCAATATAAACTTTATGTAGCTTTAACAAATTTTAGGGATTTATGCACAAGTCCTTTAGTTCTAGTACTTTTGAACTCAAACTCAAATAAACATGACTTAACAAACATCTATTGAATAGTGGTTGATGTGTGCCTTACCCGAATTGAGAAGCTATGGAGTTGATAATGCTTTTTATCGACTACTGTCCTTTTTGCGTATGTATAAGTACTTTTCCTAAATTTACCACTTTTTTTTTTAGCAATGGATTTCCATTTTGGGTTTGTGCGAGACTTGTTTACCTGACTGATGGTAAGAGTCGAAGTTTGTTGCCTTCAAGTGTTCTGTATGACTGTATCCACGAATAAACGATTTATTTTAAATTCTTTTTGGCATTGAGTTCAACTGATCTTGCTATATATTGTTCCACCCCCATACACCACTCCAACGGGATTGGGTTGGTGTTGTTGCTACACATCGTTCAGCTTTTTCTTTGATAAATATTTAATTTGTTTTGAGCTTTCACAAATCGGTCAACCGATCACTTTTTTGTTTTGTTCCTCAAGAATTCAGACCATGTGTGCTAATAGTAGAAGTTGATTCAGTCGATACTTTTAATTGAGACAAATTTCCAATCCTTTTACCCGTTTGGTTTAAACTGCTCATAGAAATGATTAATTTAAACTAATTCAATAGTTAGATAAAGGTTTCATATCCTTTTACCCGTTGAATTTGAGATGAGTAACTGCTCATATCAAATTCAATGGGCCATTTCCGAGAAAAACATTCTTTTTTTTTACCTTGTTTATGTTTACGCCGTAACACCAGCAGAAGCATTCAATCAGGCCCTGCATGGATCAGCATCCCCTGTCCCTTCTCTATCGGGTCTAAGTATCTAACTGGTCAGCTTATAACTAAACGTACCCTTTGTTACCTGGTATATCTTGACTAATATTAACTGCACTATTTTTAGTGCCTAATTTACTTCTACGAATGATGGAACAGATTAAATCTTAATCCTTTTGCTAAGGAACATTTTTTTTTTTTTTTTTTTTTTTTTTTTTTTTTTTTTTTGCTAAGGAACTTTTCTGCTGGTGAATACACTAATACTAGATATTATATATCAGGCTATATAACTTATTTGCTCAAATACCACTAGACCAAAGGCCTTGGGTATCACTTTTGCTCATTTAACGGTAATTTATTTCACTTTTGATCTCTCATCAAATATGTAAGTTTCTCCAATATACGTGGATAAGTAGAAGTAGTATGAATCATATAAAATACTTTGATTTTCTAGTTAATATGTTTTGCTTCGATTTGATCTATTTGCTTGTATGTACAGGTATCTCAAAACGTAATCTCCTGTAAAACTTCTAGATACCTTGAATCATTATAATGAGGATAGACAAATGTTTGTTTCATTGTTTTATCAAGCTTCTGGGTATACTTCCTAATTCAGCTAGTCTTATAGTTTACTAATGATACATGTTAACTCCTAGAGTCGTAATACCAAAAATTATTGAATTTGTAGTTTTGGCATATAATGGAATCCTGCGTTTGACCATGAATAAAGATCGATACTAAAGAAACTGAAATATCGAGGTACCCTGAATAATATGTGACTATCGCTTTTGACTAGCTGCAAAGTCTAATTGCTTCATTTTGCTTCACACAGGTATGTACTTAGTTACTTAGTTGGTATGTTGGAATATGTCTTTGCAAGGGCATCTTACTGTCACGCAACCTTGTTTACGCATTTTAAGACCTCTTCATCGTAAGTTTTTTGTTTGCATGGTTTGGTTAGAATTATTTGCAGCATTTCATCTCGATCTTTTAGGTAAAACGGTAAGTTGGTAAAATGATGTCTCATATTTAGCGAAGAATCTCGTTATTTTGATTTATGAAATTTGCTACGATCTTGAAGACCATTAACAATTTGCTTTTTTATTCACAACGATTACTATTTTTTTAGACCAACGAACCTTTTTTTTAACGGCCCAATGAACTTTTTATAATTGCACGATTATTGGATTTCATTATGCTATACTTTGCTTAATACTGTTGAAAGTTACGTATAAATATTAATAAGTAAATGTCTAGTATCGAACCCGAGACCTCGGGATTGCACACTTTACAAACAAGAATAATGTAACATAAATATATATATGTTAAATGTATCGTATATATATATTTATGAACACTTAATGGACTAAATGGTCGTTAGTTATTAACCGTATGGACTAACTATCGTTAATGACGAAAGATAAGGACTAGAGTGTAACTTGGGAGCCAAGAAGGATCTAGAAACACCCTTGAGGGTGCATGGCCGGTCGAAGCCCACACCATGGGTCGACCCATGCCTTCCTTGTGCTCCAAGAAATCCTCTACTATAAATACAAGGCCAAGGATTAGGGTTTCACATCTTTTGTGCACACACACTAACCCTAAACCTTTTCTCCTTGTCTTGTTTCTTGTGGCCGATCGGTTCATCCCCCCCCATAGGGTTGGATCGATTTTTCATAAGCAAAATATTAAGTGTTTTGTTTACTTGCATCAAACCTTTATTCGTTGGTAGTTTGTGTGTACAAGAACGAGGTAATTACTTACTTTAGTAATTATCAAGAGATCGATAAACAAAACGGTAAGGGGTTTATCATTGATCTATTTGTACAAGAATCAAGGTTTATTTGAAGTGCATCGGGTACGTTTACTATTTAGGTTTTAGTTAATCTTATACGTGTTATTACTTGATCCTAGCTTCCGCAATATGTGTACTTTGATTGTCAATCTCTAACAGTGGCATCACGAGCCATGGATAACATGTAATTGATTACTAAAACGTAATAAAAATCGGATCTTTAATTGTTTTAGATACATGTTTTTTCTAGGGTTTTCTTTAATTTTTTTTTTTAAATTTTTGTAACCCTAACCCTAATTTTAGGGGGGGTCGATTTCCACTAAAAAACCCTAATTAGGGTTTGTGGTTTTCTTGATTAAATTGTAATCATATAGAAACCCTAGGTCTTAACCGGTTTTTTGTGAACGTACTTGTGACCTATGTGCTAATTGTTAGGTTAATCCGTGACGAAACATGCATGTTAGTCATGGATCTTGGTTGTTCTTTATTTGTCACATGTTTTTAAAGTAGATCTAAAATTGGGGAAGACTCCAATATATATTAAAATCAATTTATATGCTATGTGGTGTGTATATTATCTTTGGCCTACGCAATTGATTCGTCAATGTATGTAGCTCCACTTCCATTAAGAAGGGAAGGCCTTAGGTGATTACATGCATAATTATACCTAGAATTGATTTTATTAGGATCTTTTTAATATGGTTTGCATGTGGCTAATTGTTTCACGTTTTATTATTAGTTGTTTATTTTCGTTAAATTACTTGTTTATTGTTTTCTTAATTGTTTGACTTGATGTAAGCAATAAAAAGGGTGATTTTCATAAAGAAAATAATACGGACTAATAATTGTGAAACCCTAAAGTGATAAAGTAAGAATCTTGCAAAGGTCTTATGACAATCGTGGTCCGATTCGCACGGTAATCAGCTCCCAGTCGAGACTAGCAAAAATTCAAACTTTATTACTATTTTGAGATTGAATCCATAAACTTTTGCTTGAATGATGTTTTGTGCAAATATGCTTTTAAAATTAAGTCTTTTAAGATGATATTCATAACCGTGATTTGAAGGCTTTGAAAAGAGCCTTAGAGTCTGCCTTGGTTATCACAATCTTGAATATGTCTTAAACGAATTACTTTTAAAATCATATATTGTAGAAAGTCATCTTAGGGTTTTGGCATAAACCTCAAGTAAAACTTTGTGTATTAATTTCACGAATTGGTAATAAAAGGTTTTGAAAACTTGTGCTATAAAGATGAGTGCATGCATCTTTATACATATTTTGATTTACACATCAAAAAAAATAAATACACTTATAATTTAAGTTACATGCCATCTACCTATAAGAAACACTTGGAATTTTAATTTAGTAAACGTGAGACCTAGGCTAAATTACTATAACAAGGTAAAATTCTTTTAACGCGTGAGACCATAATTGTAATTTTACATGTTTCTAAGGTAGACGACTTAATTAAGTTGTGCGTGAGACCTAGAACTTAAGGCATGAGATGGGATGAAACATGCTTACAAGGCAAATTGATGAATCAATTTGATGTAATTCCCATAATGATCTAGGAATTGGAAAACTTGTTTGCCAATTATTGTTCGACAGATTACTATCTTTTGTACTTTCACCACTAGCAGATCAACTGATGTGGTGGAACTATGTAAAGTTAGATCCTAGGTTTTCAAGAAATTTTTGGTGGTTATATGAATATAACTTTGGGTATTTTATTTTCTTGAAGATATTTATTATCGAAAATACTAATGTTTGAACTTTTATCTGTAGATATGGCTCAACCCGATACCCCATCTGTGATTTCTGCTTTCAAGAGTCATCTTGAGAGAGAGAAACTGACTGGAAAGAATTTCAATGATTGGTACCGCTCACTTAGAATTGTCTTGAGGTCGACCGGTAAAATGGACTATTTGACCGAAGAATGCCCAGCTGAGCCTGCTGCTAATGCACCAGAAGCAGTCAAGGCGGCATGGAGGGTGGAACATGCTAAGTTTAATGAGGTTGCTTGTTTAATGCTCACTAGCATGAGTGCTCAATTGCAAAAGAAGTTTGAGTACTTTTTCCCAAAAGATATGCTTGATGTTCTTAGGCAATCTTATGAGAAACCACCAGCAGTTGAATTGTATGATGAATTGGACAAGCTACATAACTGCAAGCATGGTGATGGTAAACCAGTTGAAGATTATGTGACTGAGATGAAGGAATCTTTTGATCAGCTTCACAGAATTGGATTTGGTTACCCTGACAATGTGCAAGTGCACTTGATCAACAGGTCCCTTAACAAGGACTTTGCTGGTTTTGTGCAGAACTTCAATATGCACTGCTCGGGGAAGACAGTATCTGAATTACTCGCATTGCTTATTGAGTATGAGAAAAGTCTACCAGCCAAGGTCAAGAATCCTACCCCGCAAGTGTTGGCAATTCATGGTGGGAGAATCCAGAAGAAATCGCATGTGAACAAAGGCAAAGGGAAGGTTAACAAAGGCAAGCAGGTCATGGCCTATCAACCTGAACCCAAGATGAAGCAACATCAGCCTAAGCAGAAAAAGGTGAATCCACCAAACAAGAAGGATCAGGCATGTCACCATTGTCATGAAAAGGGCCATTGGAAGCGCAATTGTCCTCTCTATATTCATGACTTGCGACTCAAGAAGCAGGGGAATGAGGCTGGTAACCCCAGCTCATCAGGTGCGTTCTTTATGATTGAATTATTCACTCTTACTCCTAAATTGAATTCATGGGTATATGATACGGGATGTGGCATTCATATTTGCAATTCATTGCAGGGGTTTAGAGTTGAGAGAAAGCTGGCCTATGGACTACAATTCTTGCACGTTGGTAACGGAGCGCATGCAGGAGTTGAAGCTATAGGAGTTTATGATTTAGTGTTGCCTTCGGGCTTAGTACTATCTTTAAATAATTGTCATTATGCACCGTCAATTGTTAGAGGTGTAATTTCATTTTCATGTTTGTTGAACCTTGGTTTTGAGCATACTGTTTCTAGCAATGGAATTTCGGTTTCTTTAAATGGTGTTTTTTATTTTAATGTTATTGCTGTGAATGGTGTCTTTGAAATTGATATGAATGATAATGATAATGCTTTTGTTAAAAATAATTCAATGTATAGCATCAACAATAAGAGAATCAAGAAAGGTCTGGATTCATCTTATCTTTGGCATTGTCGACTTGCTCACATTGGCAAAGATCGCATGAAAAAGCTGCAATATGATGGGCTTTTAGAAAAGATCAATGATGAATCATTTGATAAGTGCGAATCTTGCATTGCTGGGAAGATGACTAAGAAACCCTTTAAAAATAGGATTGAAAGGGCGAATGATCTACTTGGCCTTATACACACAGATGTGTGTGGACCACTTAGACATGTGTCAAGGAGAGGTGCTAGCTACTTCTTAACATTTACGGATGACTACAGCCGTTATGGTTATGTTTATTTACTTAAACATAAACATGAGGTGTTTGAGACATTCAAAGTGTTTAAAGCAGAAGTAGAGTTGCAATTAGGAAAGAAGATTAAAGCTCTTCGATCCGATAGAGGTGGTGAATACCTGAGTCAAGAGTTTATAGATTACTTAGCAAAGGAGGGAATTGTCCAGCACCTTACTTCTCCATATACTCCACAACAAAATGGTGTATCTGAAAGAAGGAATCGTACATTGCAAGACATGATACGATCTATGTTTAATCTAACAACTCTTCCTTACTCGTTTTGGGATTATGCCTTGGAATCTGCGGTTCGCATTTTAAATATGGTTCCAACAAAGAAGGTTGATAAGACTCCATATGAAGTATGGACTGGAAAAGCTCCTAATTTGTCTTATCTAAAGGTCTGGGGTTGTGAGGCGTATGTTAAACGTGACTCAGCAGACAAACTCCAACAAAGATCTGTAAAGTGCATCTTCGTAGGTTACCCTAAGGAAACTATGGGTTACTACTTTTATTACCCAGCTGAAAACAAGGTTTTTGTTGCAAGGTATGGAGACTTCTTAGAAAAGGAGCTCATATCTCAAGAATTCAGTGGGAGAGTATATGATCTGGAAGACGATCATGAAGATGTGACACCTTCTGAAAACACTAGCCAACTTCCTGAAGAACCTGAAAGTTTAGGTCCTCTACCAGAAGTTGAAGTGATTCCCGTTCGCAGATCTTCAAGATCTGTGAAGGCTCCTACACGTCTATGTTTAAACATGGAGTGTGATGACAACTTGATAGGGGATCTTGATGAACCTACAAGTTATAAAGCTGCCATGAATAGTCCTGAAAAGGAAAAATGGCAGGGAGCTATGAATGGGGAAATGCAATCCATGAAAGACAATGAAGTCTGGGAAGAAGTAGACCTACCTCCGGGTGCCAAGCTAGTTGGGAGTAAATGGCTCTACAAGAAGAAGACTGATATGGATGGCATTGTACACTCCTATAAGGCCCGTTTGGTAGCTAAAGGCTATACTCAAACTTTAGGTGTTGACTATGAGGAGACCTTTTCTCCTGTAGCTGACATAAGGGCAATTAGGATTCTTATAGCCATAGCCGCTTACTATGACTATGAGATTTGGCAAATGGATGTCAAAACCGCCTTCTTAAATGGTCGCCTAGATGAAGACATCTACATGGCGCAGCCTGAGGGGTTTGAGAATCCAGAATTCCCAGATCGTGTATGCAAGCTTAAGAGATCCATTTATGGATTAAAGCAAGCATCACGACAATGGAATAAAAGATTTGATAGTGAAATTAAGAAGTATGGATTCACTCAAAATCTTGATGAGCCATGTGTATATCACAAAGCTAGTGGGAGTAATGTAATTTTCCTTATATTATATTTCGATGACATATTGATCATGGGGAACGACATTCCAAGTTTACAAAAGGTAAAGGAATATCTTGGAAGTTGTTTTTCTATGAAAGATCTAGGGGAAGCTGCATTTATTCTGGGAATCAAGATATATAGAGATAGATCTCAGCGATTAATTGGATTAAGCCAAAGTGCTTACATTGATAAAATATTGAAGAGATTCAGTATGCAAAATTCCAAGAAAGGATATTTGCCGATGCAAGAGCAACATGGCTTGAGCAATAAAGTTTGTGCTTCAACACCCGAAGAGGTACAACGCATGAAGAGAGTCCCTTATGCTTCGGCTGTGGGATCTATAATGTATGCGGTGAAAAGCACAAGGCCTGATGTGGCGTTTGCTCAGAATTTAACCAGTTGATATCAGCAGAACCCAGGTGAAAAACACTGGACTGCTGTTAAGAATATTCTTAAGTACCTTAGGGCTACTAAAGAGATGTTCTTAGTTTATGGGGGTACTCCATCTGCAGAGCTTGATGTAACAGGTTACTGCGATGCTTCTTGGAAAGGTGATAAAGATGATACGAAGTCTCAGACGGGTTATGTCTTTGTCATTAATGGAGGAGCTGTTGATTGGAGGAGCAAAAAGCAGAGTGTACTAGCGATGTCTGCTACAGAAAGTGAGTATATAGCTGCTTCAGAAGCTGCAATGGAAGCTGTTTGGATTAGGAAGTTTGTTTCAGGGCTTGGGGTTATGCCTTCGATTCAGCGACCTATAAAAATGTATTGTGACAACTCAGCCGCAATTACATTTGCCAATGAACCTGGAATCATGAGAGGCACCAGACATTTCCCGATTAAGCACCACTATGTCAGAGAACAAGTTGAGATAGGTGAAATCGAAATGCTCAAAGTTCACACAGATGAAAACTTAGCTGATCAATTTACAAAGCCTTTACCTGGCACCAAGCTTTATAAGCATGCTGAAGGAATAGGACTTAAATTAGCTGATAGTTTCATGCCCATTTGTGATTAGTATTTGGATAAAGGATGTAATGTACAATTATTAATATTTAATGAAATAAAATATTGGTTATGTTTATTTATTCATTGTCTTATTAATAATATATCCTATATTTGCATGTTTAAGATCCGTGAATAATTTATTATTCTAAATAGTCCGTTGTCGATTAATGATATGGGAATATCATTAAACTAAGACAATTTTGAGTATTGGTTAAGGATATACTTGAAAGTATATTGATGCGTAGTCATACCAATTTCACATGATATTCAATGAATTGAGTATTGGACTTATCCCAATAATATGATTTAAATTTATTGTGAGAATCATATTTAATAGTTATCCTCAGACTTGAGATACCAGATAAGTGTCATGAATGTAGTGCATTTTGTGGAGCAATCTACCGCTTACTGTAATTGGAAGTCATAAGGGTTGTTTTCAGAATGTTGCAAAGTTCATGGGTTATTCTTGTAGTCAAGAGAGAATTCGCTCCTTCTGATTTGTTCAGAAGTTTAATACTGCTGGGCCCCTCGTAGGGTTGACAAAATGTTTGCGTGGCCACGCCCAAAGTCTATCTGGAATACGTTCAGATATTTTGGTAATTTTGTTCAATCATAAAGAGACGAGAAACAAAATTTAATAAAGAACCTCACATCTTTATTAATGTAGTATTAGAGGCGAAAGGATAATAATAATGATGAATCATTAAAGGTTTTCCAGGAAACCTAGCTCGGGTCGAACTAGGGGCATTGGAGTGTTGCAAGACGCTAACCAATGTCATTTTACTATTAATTGATATATGAGTGGGAGCTGTTGAAAGTTACGTATAAATATTAATAAGTAAATGTCTAGTATCGAACCCGAGACCTCGGGATTGCACACTTTACAAACAAGAATAATGTAACAAGAAGGATCTAGAAACACCCTTGAGGGTGCATGGCCGGTCGAAGCCCACACCATGGGTCGACCCATGCCTTCCTTGTGCTCCAAGAAATCCTCTACTATAAATACAAGGCCAAGGATTAGGGTTTCACATCTTTTGTGCACACACACTAACCCTAAACCTTTTCTCCTTGTCTTGTTTCTTGTGGCCGATCGGTTCATCCCCCCCCCCCCCATAGGGTTGGATCGATTTTTCATAAGCAAAATATTAAGTGTTTTGTTTACTTGCATCAAACCTTTATTCGTTGGTAGTTTGTGTGTACAAGAACGAGGTAATTACTTACTTTAGTAATTATCAAGAGATCGATAAACAAAACGGTAAGGGGTTTATCATTGATCTATTTGTACAAGAATCAAGGTTTATTTGATGTGCATCGGGTACGTTTACTATTTAGGTTTTAGTTAATCTTATACTTGTTATTACTTGATCCTAGCTTCCGCAATATGTGTACTTTGATTGTCAATCTCTAACAAATACTACGGGGAATTCAATGTTCAACAACGGGTCATATCTATCGGCTAATAGGATTTAGTACACACGATCAAAAAGCCTTCTGGTTGGTAATTTGTTTTTAGACTAGAAAAAGACTTGAACGTTTTACTCGGAAAATCTGTCATGCTTATTGTTAATACGTGCTAGCGCAGTTAATTATTGTGTATGAAATACAGTCACAAATGTAACGACATGAGACCAGGCATTATTATGGCCAGGTAAATTATATTGGTCCATTAGACCAAAAGTGACTTTTTTGCAAAAGAGAAAAAGCTGAAAGTGTGATAGTTGAAGATAAATCCAACTTGTATCACGAGAGCTTATGTTATGTTTTTGTATAGTGATTCCTGAATAATTGAAAGAGACTGATAGACATGACTGGATCATATGTTTGTTGGTTTTTGGGTAAGAAATGATATATGGCAATAAAGGAATAAAGTTACAGGAATTGCACCCTTACTTCACCAACTTTGGGAGTGTTTGGATGCATGGCTATTACTAGCAATAACTATTTTGTGTATTTTTGCATGTTAAGTTTTTGTTTTTCTTTCAGTAAAAATGATTAGGGTTTTGGATAATATTCGTAGCCTCGTAGGTATAGCAATTAGCTATCGTAAGAATTAAACTATCTCATTATGTATTTCCAATTAGTAGTTTCTTGGTTTATTGATATAGCTTAGTGTCATGACTTGTATGTTGCGCGCGAGACCACCAAGAATTGAATTTCGAAAGTATATATTCTCAGGGACGGAACTATGGTAGGTCCCTGGGGGTCCCGGGACACTCATAGATTTTCTCGATGTTGTGTTAATTTGTGTAAAAATACTCGATTCTTCTTAAATACACATGGTCCAACAAAATTGGGTATATAGCCTTGTTTCATTTTTTTAAAATGCACCTGGTGAATTAATATTCTGGTTTCGTCCTTGATTGGTCTGCTGAGCAAACGCACAAAGTGGACCGCTGTTTATACTAGTCTTGAAGACTACAGAACAATGAAAGTATGTGAAAAATATCTTGAAGCTTTCTATATGTGTGCATGCTAAGGAATAGTATACATAGTTGGTCTCATTTGACAAGGTAAATCTCAAATTTCTTTTCGAAAGGTAACAAAGAACTTCTCATTAGAAAACCAAAAAAAGAGCAGAAATCACCTATTTGACTACTCATTGTCTTATCATTTAGTGTAGAAACATGTTCGCAGTCATTCATGATAGTTTTAGAACCATATGCAAATGTTTAGAAAACAATAAAGTGCTTATGTTAGAAAACATGTTGATAGCTAAACATAACACATATTATAACCATAATCATATGTAGTTTAAGATTATAATACTAAAGAACTAATGGTTGCCATGTTTGAAGGAGACATCACACATTTTCCCAAATGTGAGTGTGAGGATCATTAGCATGTAAAGAAGACAACCAAGTGCAAAAAGGTCTTGTTGGAATTCGTATATGGATGTTGATGTTTCAAGTGTTATCAAAACATTTGAAGTCTTGTATTTATTGATCTTTCTTATAACATGTGAGTATAAATTTTGGTATAATGTGATTGTTGTTTTTTGAAGTTTAAGTGGTATACAAATGTTAAAAACCTACCAATGACATTAAATTACAAGTGAGTGATCTTGGACGAATTTAATTGTTAAACATTTTTATTTGTAGTTTTCTAGTTTTTTTTAAAGAACTCTGAAAGTGTATCTGAAGAGGATAGATGACATTGGCTAGCTAGCTTCATCAAATGAGCATTTTTTATGCCTCGCAGTTTATTTTGCAAATGGTCATGCAGTGTTGAATAGGGTTGTGCTTTGCTGGTAGGCATCTTGATCGGAGCGGATTTCATTATTGAGCTTCACTTTGAGGTTAACGGTATTCGCTATGGACCATAGATTAATAATGCACAGTAGATCGAGTGCGTTGATTTAGCCAGAAATGTTCATAAAAAAAGTTTGTTGGCGGTGCCGGGAGAATAGTTCACGTTACTTTAACCATAGCTACATATTAATATGTGTATGCATGTATTTCTTGTGTAATTGTTTCTGAGTTTGTTATTTTGTTAATGTCTGAACTTTAATCACAAGATAATTGTCGTCGCCATTTTAGGCCAAATATTTTGTGCTTAATAGAAATAGAGGAAAAAGTGAAAAAGAAAAGAAAAGTTCAAATAATCGAAGATCTGTTATAAAATGACCGTTGAAAACACATTGAAATTACACCTCTGAAGAACTAAATGGTCAATGTTTCAAACTTCATTTCTTGTAGAAAAACAAAAATGACATCCATGCAAAAGTTTCATACGTGCAAATGTGCAATTAGGATTAAGCAGCGTGGGCTGAACGTTGTTCAGGACTTGTCCGTAAATCACATGGATTTTTCTTGCGTAGCGTAAATTAATGTCAAATGTTCTAAGTATTTTTTTTTTTTTTTTTTTTTTTTTTTTTTTTAATAAAATGTACTTAGTCCTAAACTTTTGTGTTACGAGTCTTCTTTAGTTTTGATAAAATGCACTCCGTTACTTTCATTTCTACGTTCGCCATTAGGATTAAGTATCAGTATAAAAATGCATGTAGCTCCCTCTATACAAAATCACACTGACGTTTCTTACAAATAATTACAAGTTCTTACAAATAACTACCCGCTGAGCTCAAACTAAAGATATTGGAATTGGTTTCTGGTGTTGATAGGCTGTGTGTGTTCAGAACTAGGACAATTAGCCTCGAATGATGATATGTGGAAACAAAAGTTTTTCGAGGAGTTCAAGTAAACTGACTCGATAAATGGGAGGACTTTTAAAGAAGAATTTGTAGATTGGACAACTGAAAACAAAAATACATATGGGTTGGGTATTTTGTTCAGATTATGAGAGAAAATCCAACGTATGGTGATCCATTTGCTGCTGGCCGACCTTTACAAAAAAAAAAAAATAATAAAAAAAAAAAAAAAAAAAAAAAATTCCATATGCAGTTCCATATGCCCTATTTTGGTGTTGGTCCTCCACTGGAAAAAGTTTTGCTAAACTCTATCAGGTTCAAAGGAATATATACCTTCCCACAGGCGATGTTACGCTGTTGACAAAACTCGCCTTCTTAGATGGCGGTGGTTACCAATGTAATCTTTAAAGATACAAAAACTTTGTTACGTTTGATTACTTTTAAAAGATAAAACTTGACACCGTTTGTTATAACATCAACTCAAGTAGCTATACTTGGTGGAAATAACGTTATTTGGTGTGCAATACATTGGTCTATACAAAACCAATCCCTACGAAAGTAGATCATATCTATAGTGTAATACGTACTTAACAATAAAATATCTTATTTGAAACGGTTTAATACAACATTTGGATCTAACTTTTACAAAGTAATGTCTTCATTTTAATAAATCAGGGTCCATAAAAAAAAAAGCAAAGAATGATACCTAATATCCTTTTGATACATTTCTTATATGTGAGGCCTAAATAAATCGAACTTAAATAACATCATATCTATTAAAAACTTATATTTCAAGAGGATCAGGTGGTCCAGGTTAGCTGGATTTCAATAGGAACACTTACTTGCTTGACTTCGTGGAAATTACAGTCGTTTTTAAGTATTCGATCCGGACGACCAACTTGAGAGTAAATTAAACGTTCATCTTTTTTTTGGATGTAAGGCATAGAACAAAAAAGGAGTTATCATACATTATATCTATTATAGTTTCCTTTTCCAAATCTGAGGAACCTATTTGGTCTAAAATTACGTGGGCACAAATTATAACCGCAATGGCCAAGATTATTTTGTACATAAACACACTACAATCTTTGTCTAAGTAGCTATACACACAAATTATAACCGCAATGGCCATTGACTTAACAAGATGAACCTGATCCATATATACTTGATGCAGTCATGTAGGATCACGATCAGTAACGTTATCACTAATGTTCATGGTCCAAATGTCAAGTAATATATATTGTTCAATGCTCAAGTATATGTGAGTGCAACAAATTTTACAAAAAAACTCATCAAACTGAGAACCTGTACAATTAACAGCATGATTAATGTTTTAGTGGCTCATGTTTGATGAACATTTGAGCGAATAAAGAGTAGAAAGATCGTCTAATACTATAAAGGTCAATTTCATGGTGCAATTATGATTAATAGACTAACTAAGACTCTCAATGAGTTATATTACCGACAATCTTACATACCCGTCATCAAACACATAACTACTTGCAATGTACCACTACAAGAAAAATGCTTTTTGGCGACATTCGTACGACATATTTAGCGACGTATGTGAAGCCAGCAACACAACTAGCAACTTTAGGTGGTAGGTAGCTATATATGGGTGGCAAATTTTTGTGACTTAGTCTACCTCGACGCTAAAAATTTGCGCAACAATAGCGACTTCCTAATATGTCGCTAAAGAATAACGACTTTATTATTATACTGTAAGTCGCAATTTATGTCAGTTTATTTCTAAGAAACATCGCTAAAGTAGCCATCGCTATTCTCAATAGAAGTCGCCACTAGTGTTGCAATTTAAGTCTTTTGTGTATGTTACATATTGCCCTGGTCACTCTTTGGTATTGAAATACAATAATAACAATAATGATGATAAGAACATCATCAACAACTTAAAATGTATAACAAATGAATGGTTATTTTCCATATAATTACCGCAATACCATAGCTCGTAGCCTTTGTTTTAGGTGGAAAGCACATTTTGGCTTTTAGTTGTTGTTCCTTTTTCCCTTCCTTTCCTTTCGTGTATTTCTCTTTTAGGGACCCCTTTTTAACCAACTTGTTGATTGGTGGGTTGCCTTAGTTTGTGTTGTTGTTTTGTTTTAGTTATCAAGCTGCCTTTCTAAAAAAGCATAAATAAATAAAAATAAAAAAAGTGGGTCTGCAATCATCAAGAATACCTTTAGTTTATCTTTAGCCAACCATGCACCATTAAAAGTGGGTCTGCAATCAGGCAGGAGGGCCTCATTAGGAGCTTTTGCAAATGCTATATGAGGATGACCAGTGTGGTCTGTATATTCAACCTGAGTAGAAGCAAAGCAAATAACAGATAAGATGGTGCATCACTCCGTGGATTCTTAAATGCAATGCAGTCATGAACATCTACCAATATCTAGCAGTAGAGTTGAGATTACAAGCGAGCGAGCAGACGGGTGGGCCAGTTGGGTAATGGGTCAAAAAGATCTGATTTGAAACTGGTCACTGTTTCAGTATGGTAGGAAACGGGTCAGATCTGATTTGGATGACCCACAAACACTTTTTGGTCCACTTTTAGAGTGTTTAATAAACAATTAATGCTTAAATTATGATTACAAAACAACATCATTACAATAATATGATAAAGTTTCGAATAACATAATTGAGGAGATAATAATGATACTTAAGGGATGTATACAGAACATTATTTTTAATTAGTAAAATTTACATTAAAGTATTCATTTTTCATACAAATACAATCTATGTTTAAAAGACATGTAGATTGCAAACACTAAAGACCAGGATCAACGATAGTCCAGTTTTGCAATATGGAAACTGCAAACTAACAGCATCATAGTTCTATCATATAGAAGAGCTTGAAGTATATACCTCAAATACAGAAGGGCAATAATAATCAGAGCGGCATCTGAATTTCATCTTTTCAGAAGGGTAAGATACATGCTTTGCTTTAAAATTTAGCAGTCCAAGTCACAGACTTTTGCTGATCTAAGATCTACACCTGCAAAACATAGAAGAACCATCATATAACCGTATCTTCCATTTTTGTAATCATACAAGTTATCGCAATATAAAAACTTCATCTAACCTTATCTAGATGGGAAAATTGTCTAAATATACATTCAACTTGCCACCTTTTACTATTGTATACACGTAACTTTTTTTTTCCTATTAAATACACGATATTTCTTAATCTTTCCTATTATATACATGAACTTTCTTAATCTTCCTATTGTATACATGAATCTGACGTGGCATGGATAAAATAGGAAGATTAAGAAAGTTCATGTATATAATAGGAAAGATTAATTACAAATTATATATCAATGGATAAAATGCAGTCACTTTGAGTTCCAGTTTACCGTCATGCTTCTGCCATTCCCTCTCTCTCTAACAGTGGTTTGTTCACTGGTTCTCATTTACCTAGCCATATAATGTTCACTGTCATTTTAGTGTATTAGTAGTTTGTAGGATATTCATTAGTAGAGTAATGAACTTGTGCTTTCAGTGGCTTACAACATCACATTTAATCATCTTAAGTCAAGGTTATGATCTGAATTAGTGTGGATCTTGTGAAAATCTCACCTTCACAGCCATTAAAGGGGTGTTTGGATTTAGTTAGTTAGATGTGCTCTTGAGGTTTGTAGTTGTTAACCCTGGTCGAAAACTCTTTCTCAGTATCAAATTAGTTTAATCAAGACTTAACATTGGGAGTCATAGAGTAAAAAAGTCAAAATCTCTCTTATGGGATCATGGCAGTCAACTGTTGGAGTTTTAAGAAATACATAATCATTAAATCAGTTTAAATTTAGATAAGTTTACTTAATTTGGACTCAAGGTAGCTTAATACAACAATGTCAGTCATTTAGAGTTATGCATAAGTCACCAAAGTCAACTTGTGTTCAAGTGTTCAAAAGTCAAAATTGTCAATTCTGAGAAATGGGACAAGGTTTGATGAAGTGCACAAGGTTTATTGTTGGGTGAAATCACAATGTTTTTGGCATTCTGTAATTTTTGCTAGCTTGTTTATCCAAATCAAAAAGAAAAATTCAATTTGAAACAGATTTGGTCACTTAATTTTGACTCAAAAGTTGGGTTGGTGAGCAAAAAGGTGTCCTGCACCCAGCTTTCAGTTCTGACCCATGTCTTTTTAAACCCACTATGACTTGCTCCAAATCTGAGCATTTTGCTTGATCTTTGTTGCTTTTGATACCTTGTTAGCCTGCTTTGTTTGGTACATGTTTGATTTGGCCCTATTAGCTTATTTACTAGCTTACTTAGGCTTCAAAACTTGCTTCTTACTCACTGTTGCTGCTGATAAGTATCTAATTGAGCTTGGTTGATTTCATATGCTTGTGTGATCATTGTCATTCAATTGTTGATTTTACTTGTTATGCTTGTTTTAGTTTGTCCTAGTTTGTCATTTACCTGTTTGTACTCAAGAGCTTATTGTGTTTTTTTACTGCTTATTCATCACAAGCTCACTTAAAACACAAACCTCACCATTGTGAGATCCTTGCTTGTTCATTGCTGTGACTTTGTGTTTTTTTTAGCTTGTATAAGGTTGCTTGAGGATAAATTAGCTTGTGCTTAGCTTAGATTCCACTAGTGTGCTTATTTGTGCAACTGCTATTCATTTTGTACATCAGCCTACTGACCCAGTTTCCCAACACCATAACAAGCTCAAACCTTGAGCTTAATCCTTGGTCTTGGTCAATTTGGAAAGCCTTTCTAGTAGACTTTTAGGTTCCACATTCATTTTGTACCCTGGGTTACCCCTGTGGGCCCCACCAAGGGCTGCAATTAAGCCATTTAGCCTGTTTGGTCTGAGTGCATTGTGGAATTGCTTATTTGGTCTGTGTGGCTTATTGAACATGAATTCCTTTGATCTTTAGAATAGTTATGGTGTATTTCATCTGTCTTTAGCTTCTTCCAAGCTTGTGAGACCCTGGGCAGCTTCTTGTGAGCTATTTCAAGCCTTAAGCTCTTTAAACCCCCAACTATTTGGCTTATTTTTATGCACAGTGGTGGGTGGTGGCTGTGGTGGAGGTGGGTGGTGGCAGTGATGGGTGGTGGTGGTGGCAGTGATGGGTGGTGGCTGTGGTGGAGGTGGGTGGTGGTGGAGGTGGGTGGTGGCAGTGATGGGTGGTGGTGGTGGTAGGTGGTGGTGGCTGTGGTGGGTGGTGGTGGCTGTGGTGGGTGGAGGTGGGTGGTCTTCAGTTACAGGGACTTTTTTTGTAATTGTTTTAAGGACGAATGGTGTAATTGTTTTGAGCCACAAGGACGATTCATGTAAATTTATGTAATTAACTCCATGCCACGTCAGATTCATGTATACAATAGAAAGATTAAGAAAGTTCATGTATATAATAGGAAAGATTAAGAAATATCGTGTATTTAATATGAAAAAAAAAAAGTTACGTGTATACAATAGTAAAAGGTGGCAAGTTGAATGTATATTTAGACAATTTTCCCTATCTAGATTATACAGGAACCATGTAATTCATTTGCAACTTTGAACTTAGAAGAACCATCATATAACCGTATCTTCCATCTAACAGCAAGAGTAAAACAGTAGACTCGCATATCGAGGTAATGGCAATACCCTCCCAAGGACCCAAAAAGTCATAATATTCAGCCTTGACTTGCCGGACAGGACATGCACTCCCACACAACCTGTCATTTCGCCCCCTGCCTGCTACCATGGATGGCATGGGAAACCAACACACACGATCTACAAGGTCATATCCCATTATCTAAAACAGTGACTCTCGCATATCACCACCCATAAGTACACCAGCTCCAACAACCACAACTATGCTCTAAACTCATTCCTAACACAAACCTCACATTATCCTCTAAACTCACTATCCTCAACTGTTCCACATCCTGAGACATTTCTAAACTCATTCCATTATCATTATAAGGTGACACATAAAACACACAGAACAAAGAAAACTTCCAATTCCAATTAAAAAACAATCTAACACAAATCAGGCGAACATGACTACAGTATATCTAACTTCATCTTTAAAAGTGGCTATTTAGTCATAACGCAGACATCCTAGGACAACAATTACAATCTTTGCCATTAACCACAGAAAACCAACTACAGCAATTTCAACCACCATTATCACAAGGTAGTGTGCACGCAAACGCACAAACGCGCGTGCGCCTAAAACCCTAACAAACATGTAATACTACCTAGCAAACAATAGTTTACCTTAAGATGAATAAAAGTTATATGTTTAGGTCAGGCAATATATCCAACAGTTAGTGTGCATGTCGAAAACGGAATATGACCTACAAGTATTCTACAAGGTATACCACTTATTCAACAGAATAACACTACTTTTATTTCAAGATTTTTAAACTTAGGTTTTTATTCCGGTGCAGATGATGTTGAAGATATTGACAGTCAAAGGGGTTATTGAAGTATATACTTTGTAGGGAAATAGATGAATTGTGGCATTGTTATCTACCCGCGTCACCATTTGAACACCATTTTTTTTACGTGCAAGTTTAAAGAAAGGCAAATTGAAAAGTTTAAGAACGCCAAATATAAGGTTTACTTACTTCCCCTACATAACCAAACCATACTTGTATAGGAACACGTCTATGGAACACTATCATACACATATCAGTACCACGTGTTGGTGGAATGCTGAAAATAGAAATAAAACAGGGCTACGTAAAACAGAGGATGTGTAAACAGAGAAACTCGTATAAACATGTAACAGATCAAATGCTAGGCTAAAATGGTTTTCTTTACTCACAGTAAACTCGTACGGATTGATTACCAATTGTTATAGTTTAAGAATACACTTAACAAAGAAGTAATCACTGCAAGAATTATCACTTAACAAAGAAGTAACAGTTATTATAGCTCAAGGTACAGTTGACTAGTTGTTTAGTGATATGCTATTTCTTTTATTAAATAAGAAAAAAGAAAACATATTCCAACTATGTTTATTTCACTAACTACAAATATAGAGAGGAGAAACATAATACTTACTCCAAATTTTGCAGACATAAAGTCTGATGTAATTTTCATTATATCACCTTTAACAGATTGGGTTGAAGCAAATAGATGTGGTTACTTTCTCATAGTGAATCATACTGATTTTATTTTGCACGCCACACTAAATAATACAGTATTACTATTAAAACTAGCGAAACGCTAGAAACAAAGTAACAACAATACAAATCTTAACTGACACAAGGATTGACAAAGAGCAAACTCAACAGGAGTTCTTACCAAATTTTGAAAAGTCGTATAAAATTTAAAAGATAGCTCGTTATCAAGATTGTTGAGAAGAATCCAACCGGAAAACCGATCCATGTTCCTTCCCAAAAGATCCAAGATAGATCCTCCTCTTCCTCGACTCTTCCTTCCGACGATGGAATATCCATCGGACATTCGATTTTAATCTGCATGCCACATAACCCACTATTGTTTTGAAAATATCTCAACTCATCCATAGTGTCCATTTGTCGACCACAAGGAATTTTACCCGTCAACATGTTGTTGCTCACATCTAGAACTGTGAGGTTGCCAAGCTGATCTAGTGATTGGGGAATCGAACCCGAGAGTTCATTATGTGAAACATCCAAGCTCTCTATGCCCTCTAAATTGCCGAATGACAGTGGAATGTTCCCAGAAATCTTGTTGTGTGATATGTTGAGCTGTTTTAGAGCTTTGAGATTGCCTAATGATGCTGGTATTTCACCAGAAATATTGTTGCCTGATAAGTCCAACAAAACAAAGTACCGCGGGTTGCCTAGGCGTTGAGAAGATTTTTTCCAATTCACTATTAAGTCTTGAAGCGAGTCTTCAACCAAATCCCCTGTTAAACCATAAATCACCTTCGGTGATGCTGACATATTCATTATTGGAAGGTTTGCCATCTGTCGTGGAATGCTTCCTGTTAGATTGTTCCCGGAGAGATCAAGAATTCGAAGAGAAGTGCACTTGGAAATATTGGCCGGGATATATCCGTTGAGGGAAGTGTTTCTTAGGACAAGTATTTCAAGAGAAGTAGGGAATTGAGGGAGAATATCTTGTAAATTTCCTGTAATAAAGCTATTACGAAGATCAAGAACTCTAAGGTTGACTAATTTAGTCAAACCAAAAGGCGTACTGCTAGAAAACTTATTCCCGCCTAAATAAAGAATTTCCGTTCCTTCAGGAAAATTCGTCGGGATCTTACCAGATAAATCATTGTCAGACAAATCCAGGAAAAATTCTTTTTTAGCTCTGAAAATAGGTAAACTGTCACCAAAAAATCTGTTATGGGACAAGTCGAGTAACTTTAAGTCCTCAATCTTGGAGATGGATTTTGGGATTAGTCCTGATAAACGATTTTCTGAAAGTGCAAGCAAATTGATCCTTGTAGCGTTACCTATGTTTTCTGGCAACTCCCCTAAAAAATTGTTATGGGACAAATCAAGAACCCGTAACGAATCAGATATAAATAGGCGAGGCGGGATTGATCCGCTAAGGTTGTTATGTGAAAGAAATATCAATTCGATTTTGTTCATCTCCGCCAGCCAATGTGGGAATCTTCCCTCCAATTTATTCCCCCTCAAATCAAGTAACGTCAACTCTTTCTGTGATGAAATCCATTCAGGAATTTGGCCGGAAATTCCACAAGAAGGCATTGAGAAGAATTCAAGACTACATCTTGGATCAACCTTAGTTGTGTTATTCCAAATCAACTTGCTTCCCTTTCCACCAATGGATAATCCCATTAGAGTTCTGATTTTGAATAATGAATTTGGGATCTCCCCGGCAAGCATGTTGTCGTCGAGTTGAAGGAATCTTAATTTGCTCAAGTTTTGCATCGATGATGGTATCGGGCCTGTAAACTGGTTACTATCAAGGTCCAGATAAGTCAAGTTGGTTAGTCTTCCTATAAAGGTTGGAATTTCCAATGATAAAGAATTGTTAGACAAATCCAGTGATTCTAATTTCGTGAGGTTTGCAATTGATGATGGGATTCCACCGGAGAAACTATTATTTCTCAATGAAAAATGCCATAACTTTGTTAAATTTCCAATCTCTTCTGGGATTTTTCTAGGAAGAAAATTAGTACTATCCAATGACAGTGATTCAAGATTTCGAAGCTTGCCAATTTCAAGGCTTAAACGTCCCCCGAGATTATTGTCACTGAGATCGAGATCTCGAAGAGATTCGAGTTCAAAAAGTTGAGCAGGAATCGGACCCTGGAAACGATTATTACTTAACCTCAATGTAGTCAATTTTCGAAAAGAACCCAGTTCAGGTCCTAGTTTTCCCTCGAGAAAATTTTGACTCATGTCCAAGTAACGTAAATTTGTTAACTGGAAAAGTTGGCTGGGGATGGAACCATTGAATTTGTTCCATGACATGTCAAGATGAAGCAGTTTGGTGAGATTGCCAAACCCATCTCCTGGGATCTCGCCTTCAAAATAATTATACGAGATATCAAGTAATTCAAGTGACCGAATACGAAAAATCGGACTCAAGATTTCAGGAGATATTGGAACTGGATCAAAATCAGGAGATATTGGAACTGGATCAAAATCAAGAAATATTGGAACTGGATCAAAATCAGGAGGAGGGATGGCTACCTCATATAGATGAAGCTCGGTAACACTTCCGGTTCTGGAGCAATTAACACGCTTCCAAGAACAACAATCAGAAGCAGGATTCCATGAGTCTAGTTCTACAAACTTATCGGAATATTTGGAATTGTAGTTGGCTGTGAGGGATGATTTGAAGTGAAGTAGTGCTTGCTTTTGATGAATGGGACAAGAAAATGATGGGAATATTATAATGGAAGTGAGTATTAACAAGATGGATAACATTGGTGTGCTTGCCATGGTGGATTTTGGTTGTTTTATATTTTTGATTCATTGGTGTATGTTCTCCTAGTCATTATATAGGGAATGAAAATGTAGAGATTTTTTTCTTTCTTTCTTTCATTTCTTGTATTTGATTATATAAATTCATAGAAAATAATGTACTGCTTTATTATATGATTGTACAAGTTATAAACCACGAGTGTCGCAGTAGAAAAATGATCTGTCAATAGGAAAGGTTTTTTCTTTCTTTGCCCTTGTCACTATGAAATTAGAGTATGACAGTATATACTTATTGTAAAGTAATTTTCATTTTTTTATCTTATTAACATCCATATGACTCTTTCGCTTTTACATGTAAAAGTAGCTATTAGCTAGTAAACTGATAATACTAAACTATAGGCTTTTGTTAATCATATTTTTAAGGTTATGGTTTAATTTAAATACCAACATATTAGTGATTTAATTCCTAATTGTTTCCCTTTTCTTACGGCATGTTTATTAATGTTTGATAACTCCAAATAGTGGTGGAGGGACGCATTCAGACTCAAAATCTCAAGTAAGGTGCCCTGTGATGTTTCGTGGAAAGTTTAGGGACCAACGGTGTATTTTTGTCTTGAACTAATTAAGAATAAAGGTCAGTGATACTAATCAAGCATGTAACAGTTAGGCTGTTTGTTAATTTGGACTATGTTTGAACGTTTCATATTTTAGTGCAGGTCATTATATTACAGCAGGAGTATATATTTGCTATTTTTAATTTCCAGTGTAAATTTATATATATTGTCTTAGAAAGATCCATAACACTAACTTTAGCATTGGTATTTGGTTTTTCATGTTGCCGGTGGAGGTTTTATGTGTCGTATATCTGATGTGCATATGGTCAAGTTCATGGTGCAAATGTAATTGATAGACGACCAACTAAAATTCTCATTAGTTACATCACTTATATATATAACAACACATATATGGAACACTATCATACACATATCAGTACCAAATGTTGATGTGGAATGCTGAAAATATAAATGTAACTGGGCTATGTATAATAGACTAATAGAGGATGTGTAAACATAGCAGCTCGTACAGTATAAACATGTACGGATTATATTTTAAACATAAATATCTATACACTGAAATTATTTACAACTTAGGAGCTAATACACAAGGTGCACTATGAACTGCAACATACGAGATCGATTAACGATTATTAAATGACAATTTCTTAATTTTATTTCATGATTTGAGCAGTTGTTTTGTTTGAACATAGTTGAGATGGCTAGAGCCTAGAAGACCAATACACCTAATTTCATTTAATTTGAACTATGGGCTGACATTTGTGTTTAGCTAATGGGCCAGCTGGTCAATTAACCAAAGTAAAATAGGAGCCGACATATTAAACAATAAATAGACGATCTAGCAACTTAAAACACAAAAGCGATTAACACTGTTGTGCTTGCCATGGTGGATTTTGGTTGTGTATTTTTTAGGGTAAAAGTCATATATTAGCAACGTACTTTCAAAAAAATTCAAATATAGGTAACAAATTCTGTTTATTACTAATCTAGTAAGTAAAACCTGCTAATTTTGTACATTTTAGTGCTTATTACCTGTTGAATATCCAACTAGATAAATATTTTCCTTAAAAATTCCACATGTGTAATTGTGTTTGTCTAATTATAACCCGACCCATAAACATTTAACCCTAAACCAAAGAAACTCGGCCCAAGTTTTATTTAACCTAATTGACTATCACAAAAAAAACACGCAGTCATAATATTACCCCCAAATCGAAACCCTAACTGAAACCCCAACATGTCGTCAATCTACCTTCAAGATCGCACATGTGATTGTGATTTACCCTTAATGGTTTTAACTTCATGGACACACACTAATCCATCAAGAAGGTTTCTTGTATGTCCTAACCGATACCAACCCGTCAAGAAGAAATGTGAGTTCTGGGATTGGTATGATCCAGAGATTGATACGGATTGGTATAGGATGAATTTGTACCAGATGTACACTCTCTTGAATCCACAACAAAGGCGTCAATTGGGCGAAGAGGGCAACCGTCATTGGAGGATTGGAGTGCTTGAAGCTGAGTTGGGTCAAAAGAACAATGAATTGCAGAGAAGTTTGCAATCGTTGACTTTTTGGAAGTCAACCTTCTTTGCATTTGCTATTTGTATGTGTTTGGTATTGGCAATGAAGTAGTAGATGTCTAGGCTATGTTATGTTAGATTATTATGTATGTTAGGAAGATGAAGTAGGATGACAATGGTGGATGTAATGTATTTTGGATGTATGGAACAGTTTGTTGAATGAAAATGGTATCTTTTGGTGATACAGATGAAGTTTTTTTTGGTTGTTTATATGTTTTTTTTTTTTGTTGTTTATGTGCAAGAGAGCAAGTGTTATAAACACATTTGGTTGAAAGCTGATATATACACTTTTGGTTGAAAATTTTGAACTTGCATAAGGTAGATGCTTTATGCACATGGCATTTACTGCATATCTACCTTACTGCACATTTCACATGCCAAAAGCAGGTTGCAGTTACCCATGGCATAAATATGTACACATATAAAAAGATTCTAAATACAATGGGTAAGACAAAAGTAAGCATTATACAAGTCATAAGATAACAGTCAAAGGGACAACATAGATTAAAGTAGTCATAAATCATTACAAGTGGGGAACACACCCATGGGTTGTCACAATCATGCTACCATCCCAAAAGATAAGTTAGTGTTTTGCAACCATAGATGCATTCACTTACAGATACCAAAAGATTACATATTGTTTCACATACTAAGTCTGCAAATAACATAAGACATCAAGGAGAAGCATCTGGACTGACATCAAATGCCTTGTCTGGGGTTGAACCTGTTCCTTTTGAATCAAACTTGAAATTCTTACCTTGCATGTTCTTAATTCTCTCTGATCTTCCCCTTTGCTTGTGATAGATTCTGGGCACATCACTTGAAACAGGTCCAACCTTCTTCTTTTTTTTCTTACTATTACCTGCAGCACTTGAACCTTCTTCTTATTCAGGTTGAACACTTTCAGATGGAGCTTGGACACTTGCAGATTGCAGATCTGAAGCTTGAACAACAGTTCCCATTGTTACAGATTCCTGGGTTTCCTGAATGAAGGTAAAATGTGCTCTGTCTCTATCATTAACATCAGGATCTTTATATGGGAACCTGAATTCACTGTAAGGATCCATCATACATGCCCATTCTTGTTCTTGCCTTTCCCTTTGAAGATCCATTCTAGCATACATTCTTTCCTCTTCCAGTGCTTGTTGAAGAACTGCTTCATCAAGTTTTTCTTGTTCTTCTTTTTCATATTGTTGCCTCATTTCTTCTTGCTCATCCAACATGCCTTGCATATACTCATCTTCCATGTGCCTCCTGATATCTTCTTCATCCATGAACTACAAAAGACAATTGGAAAACATAGTAAATTGCAATTTCAGATTTTGCTTAAATTAATAATAGTTAGTAAGTTATTAAAACTTACCATATCTTCTGTCCTTACAGATCCTCTTCCTCTCCCAACACCTCCTCTTCCTCTGCTTACACCTCTTCTTCCTCTCCCAACACCTCCTCTCCCTCTCTTACCACCTCCTCTTCCTCTGCTTACACCACTCTGACTATCAATGCCACCACTCTCAACACCTCCTCTTCCACTTCCCACCCCTCTACCAACTCTAGAACCTCTACCACCTCTTGAAGCAGGTTGCAAACTAGGTTCTCCTCTTCTACCAGCAACTCTCCTAACAACTGGTGCCTTTGGTACAGGCTCTTTGTCACAACTAGTTTTGTTGTGACCAATTGTTTGACAATTTGAACACCCAATAACCCTTCCCCTTCTACTCACTTGAGTGGTATTCTCATCAGCAGCCTTTATTATTTTTTTCTTGGGTCTCCCTGGCATTTTCCTAATTATGGGTGGTAAAGATGCCTCATTATTTGTTCTTGCCCAGAAAAGAGTGCCCAAAACTGGCCTAATGGAAAACTGATATGCTTTTGCCCACATTTCCTAGCTATAGTAATGATGGACTCCATCCTCTGGATCCCTACTTAAGTGCATGTACCCTGCAACTGCATGAATGCAGGGCACACCACTTAACTGCCATACCCTGCAACTACATGTCCTGTTAGTCAAATTAACTGCATAAGCTTGTGCTCCACTCCTAACTTCAAATTCATGATAACTGCTTGCAATTACATCCCAATGCCTGTTAATTCAAAGAATGTAAGTTAGTATTATTCAATAGTTAATGTAACAACAATTGAAAATAAAACTGTGGTAGTCAAAAATGGCACCTCTGCTCATCTATTAGAAAGTTAAGCCTTTTCCTAATTGATGGAGTGATTACATCTTCCAATTTAACTGCCAACTTGTTCATGGCTAACAACCTCTGCATGATATAAATCCTTATGTCCTCAAGCATAGTTATTATTGGCTTGGATCTCTGTAATAGTATAGCCCTATGATAACTTTCTGTCAGTCCATTCTCAAAAGCAGCACACTTCACATCCAAGTTGAAAAAAGCTCTAGACCATGAATTTGGATTTCTCTATATCAGATATTCATATGCTTCATTGTCATGGAACTTCATTTCATCCATCTTCCTATCAAACACTTGTTCCATTGTACTACATGCTGCATGCCAAAAGAGTCTTTGTAGTTCTAAACCACTGTACTTCTTTTTGAAATTTACATACAAATGTCTGGTGCATTTCCTGTGTTCAGCATGAGGCATCAACTCTGCAACAGCATCCACTAGTCCCTACAATTGAGAAGAGAAGATATTATGAACTAATCTACATCAGCAAACTAAGGTCAAATAAAACAATAAAAGTTACTTACTTTTTGAGCATCTGAAATCAGTGTTAATCCTATTCCTTCTTGCAGGTTCAGATCATCATGCACAAGTGTCAAGAACCAAGCCCAGTTCTCATAGTTTTCAACCTTCACAACAGCCCAAGCAATGGGATACATCTGATTGTTTGCATCCCTACCCATTGCTGTTAACAGCTCACCCTTGCATGTGTGCTTCAATAAGCAACCATCTAGCCCTATGATTCTTCTACAACCTTGCAACCATCCATCTTTCACTCCCTTAAAACAGATGTAAAACCTCTTAAAGTATGTATTCCCAGAAGAAGTCTCTTCCACATCACCTATGCTAGTAGATCCTGGATTGGAGTCTAACAATGCTTGTCTATAATCAAATAATCTCCCATAGTGTTCAATTAGTCCACCTTCATGGTTATACAGTGCCCTTTGTTTGGCTCTTCTACACTGACCAATGCTAACATCTATTAAAAACTTCTGTCTAATTTGGTCCTTCATCTTAATGTATGGAATGAAAGGGTCACTGATTATCTCTTTGGAAAAGTGGTATGCAATCCACTTGTAAGTGACAAGAGAACCAAGGTTGTAGTTCCTAGAACATTTGTGTTCTGAATGGAGTGTTTTGATTTGGAATGAGTGTTCAGTGCTCATCCATGAAGCCCATAATCTAAAAGAACACACTGGCCTCTTGTTCCTATCATCACGTACTTTTTTCTTAGTCTATTTAGGTGATTCAGGATATTTGGGTGATCTATTGTTGGAAATAGGTGACTCACTTTTAGCATGTTCTTTTTCACCCTCCCCGACAGTGCTACAACTCTCTCCCAATTTTGATTTGCTTCTTGTCATGATTGGTTGGCTAAAACTCACACTTTTCTTACCCGCAGAAGAAGACTTGCCACCCTTAACAGACTTAGTAGACTTACCAGGTCCCTTACTAGTACTTGCATCAGTCCTAGCACACTTAGCAGGCCTAGGTGAGTCACCAAACAAATTCTTTCTTATCCTTTTTTTCTTGTTACTATACCTACCAGCACACCTACCTGCCTGCACATCCCTACCACAGTATACTAGCAGACTCTTCCAATTATTCCTTTCAAACCATAATTGGTAACCATTTGCTACTCCATAGTTAGCTAAAGCTATCTTCAATTGCTCAGGGTGTTCATATCTCATCCCTAAAATTGGTTTCATTAAATTCCAAGGGACTGAGGGGTCATGTTTTGGATATATAACACCTTTTTTAACTTTAAAGCTTGGGTCTATGTTATCAGACTTAGGGTCATCTAAGGCCTCACACTCTGTTTGAGGGAGTGTCTGATCAAGATAATCAACAAACATACCACTGTCACTGCACATTTTGTTTGGAAATGGGTCTTTAGTGGTAAGGTTCTTAATAACTACATTTTCATCCCCTTCAGTATGAAAATCTACATCATCAAATTCCTCACACTCCTCACTGCTATCATATTCATCACTAGACCCACTACTTAACACCGCATTTGCTTCCTCATTAATAAAGTCCATTACATCATAGTCAAAATGCTCCACATACAAATCAACATACCATTTGTTTTCATACCCAACTCTAATAAAGTCTTTTACATCATTATCAGTCTTAAGTTTTTTTATACCCACATTCAATGGTGTTCTAATAGGGCAGTAATATAACCTATGAACAATGCCATGAACTAAATGCCTAATAATCTCACGGAAATCACTAAACGTCATACCTTCAAAGTCGATATCAGTGATTTGTTTTTCATCACCATCTACATATCTTAAAGGGCTGGGAATAAAAGCCCCATCATGGTGTAAGTTGACAGTAAACACTTGATCTGTCATAATAAACAAAATTAGGGTTAGTAAAAATGAGTGTTTTAAATGGAATTAAACAAGGATAACATACTAATTAAAGTATAAAAACAACAATTTAAATATTACCTTTGGGCATCTTCATTTTGATCGCACGATTGTACAAATTAGGGTTTCATAATTGGGGGTTTTTTTTTATCTGCTAAAACGTGTTTTTATTTTAGGTTAAAATGAAAAAAAAGGTGGTCTTAAATAGGTGTGATTTAGGTGACATGGTAAATCCACCGTGGAAATAAAAAAGGGTTAAAATGACGTGTCAGTCATTTTTTTTAACACAACCGGTAGAAAGGTGATTTAGTGGGCCCATAATTACTATAATGTAAAAAGTTTATAACTTTTACTTACTAGATTAGTAATAAACAGAATTTGTTACCTATATTTGAATTTTTTTGAAAGTCCGTTGCTAATATATGGCTTTTACCCTATTTTTTATTCATTTGTACTAGTAATTGTTGGTTGTTATGTAGGGAATGAAAACGGGGTCCTAAAGGTGTGTTTCTTTTTCTTTATACGAAAATGATTGAACCCACTTATCATTTTAATATTATTTCTTTTTTAAGTGGGGTCTATATTTTCCTTTATTCGATCTTCTGTGAATATGAGTGATGAAATTGGTATCCTCCACAACAAGAGTCATATATAGACATGAGACACATGGATCCACTTGCCTCTTAATCTAAAAAAAAAAAAAAAAAAAAAAAAAAAAAAAAAAAAAAAAAAAAAAGGCTAAATTTCCTTTCTTTCTTTCTAATATATAAGCTAAAATGTACCATTAATTTTTGGACGATGTACATGTACGTTACAAAAAAACATGATCGTGGTAGTCGAAAACGGATTTCTACAAACCTACTTTTATTCATTACAATTATGATTTTATATTTATGCTACTAATCCATAAATCATAATTAATTTTTACGATAATATTTTTTATAGTACGTAAGCCTACTTTTATATAATAATATATGATTGTTAGTACAACTTCTGGGTGGTCTAGGTTTATTTTGACTCAATATTGTCTTGGGAAAATAATCGAACAAGACTTATATACGATACCGAGAGTAATTACAAGTCTTCATAAAACAATCCAATAAGAAATGGACTTTGAGTACGTTGTATTTGCTAGAATTTTCCTATTTCAATAACATCTAAGTGGTCCATGTTTAGACCGACTATACACATATTGTAGAAGAATTGGAAAAATATTCGACAAAGACTTATGACATTGTGGAAAATAGGGTCGTAGAAAATTCGTCTATCAAAATGAAAGTAAATTAAACGTTAGTCTTTTCGAATATTAGCCATATAACAAAAAAGAGTTTATCAAATAAATTATTTTTAGAGTTAATTACAAATTTTGTCCCTGTTGTTTACATCTTTTTTCACCTTTCGTCCTTTGACTTTAATGATTACACCGCCCGTCCATATGATTGTCCATTTTTAAGAGACCAGTCCTTTGGCCAAACAACTGTTAGCGTCTCTTCGTTAAATCTTTGCATATAAGTCCATTTTCGTCAATTTTCTACCTTACATCAAATATTTTTAAAAAAAATTCATGTTTTTTTTATGTAAACTTCAACAACGCATCTCATTATAATGAAGTACAAACAAATTATTTGCAGAATTACTATAAACACAATATTTCTATCCGTATGCTCAAATGAAAGTTAACTTTTTTACAAACATTTGTATCTTAAACAACACTCCAATTAAGTGTCCACAATAGAATATTGGAATGTCTCAAATTAGATGTCCATATTCTATTGCCACCAATGAGATGAAACTTTAGTGGGTAAAAATTATATTTGATTGGCGGAAAGTGTAGTTAGTGGAATTTTCTAAAACTTTGTGCATGATGTAAGTGGACACTTAATGTGGGACGGAGGAGTAATTCATAACTCAATAACTGTATCTACCCCTATTTTGTCGATGTGTCCGAGCTTTTCACGAATTTTGATTGTGTAGCATATCAAAGCTATAGTCTAACGTTTTGGCTAATCATCAATTTTATAAATCGTCAGACAATGTTATATCATTGATTATAAATTCTGTTTACTAAATTAGTGTGCCATTGTTCTTTGTTTATTAACTGAGACTTAAGAAAAAATTCAGGTTGGCTACAAGGTGTTTGACGAAATGCTTAAAAAGAAATTTGAGGTTCTTGACAAGGTGTTTGATGGAATGTCGAATAAGAATGTTAATCCAACAAGGGCACTATATGTCGAAGCATCAAATGGTCGATTTCGAAACACGTATTGCATACCCATCATCCATATACTCTGTTCCATAAGAAAACGCTTGGATTATAATGACAATAACTTATTATATTTAAAATAAAATAAAAATAATAAAAGAAGGTTTTAGTCATTAAGTAGCAAGGAACTTTTTCAAATATACCGATTTTGTACGTTAATTTTAAAAAAGTTGTGTAAATGCAACGAACTTTCATAAAATGTTCAATCTGCACATTTTGATAATGTGTCATACATGAAAGTCTCACACGTGACACCATTTATAATGTGACACGTCATCAAAATGTGCAAATAAATTTCACGTATCAAAACGAGGCAATGAAGAAAGTTCGTTGCTATTCTCTGACCAAAACTCTTTAAAAAAAATTATTATCTTTATATTTAATTCTAACTATTACAAGTAGGGGTGAGCAAATGGACCGAGAACCCAATCGGAACCGAGAACCAAACCCGAACCGAATTTTAAACCCACGATTCGGTTCTCGGTTCTTCAATATTACAAATTTCGGTTCTCGATTCTATTCGATTCGGTTCGGAACCGAAGAACCGACCGATCAATTATAAAATGTGTTACCCTATTTGCTATGAGAGCCTACATTCATTTCATATATATTTTACTATTTTCAGTACTTATTTTTACTTTCCGTATAACTTTTTCTTTGTGTTGAATATGTACATTTACATTTCATGTGCTATGCACCATACAGTTAGTTTTGGTATATAAGTATGTAGCTTTTAATGTGTTTGCATATTATTTCATTTTATCCTCTAGAATATGCAACTAATTTTTAAACATACATTCTAGTTATGCCTCGATCAGTTGTTTATATTTATTAAGAATGAAAATAATTTGGGCTTGCTCGATCAGTTTTTATGCCTAGATTGACTTGGATTTTTTAAGCATGAAATTGAGAATAAATTATGACCTAAACTTTACTTCGTATATACAACTAGTTTATATGTTAAAGTGAAACATTTTAGGCTTGCTCGATCAATTATGTTCTAAGCCATATATTTATTAAACACGAAAATAAGTTTCATGAGAATAAATTTAGGCTTGCTCGATCAGTTCTTAATGAAAAAAATCTAAAACGGTAGATAGCTTTGACCAACTTGCACTAAAAGAAACATCAAATATCTAGGCTTAAGAAAAAACTCGGTTCCAATCGGTTAGACCCGCAAGAAACCGAACCGGAACCGAGACATGTTACTCGGTCCGATTCTCGGTTCCTTGGCCATTCATTTTTCGGTTTTCGGTTCTTACGATTCCATGTTCCATGCGGCGGAACAGCGCTCACCCCTAATTACAAGTATCTTTCTTTTTCAATTTTCATACATCACAATTTAGTACACTATATTTTATTTTGATTTCTATATAAAAGACTCTTAACCAGTTAAACAAAACTGATGGGATATGTTATAAAACTAAAAATAGCTTTTTGTTTCCAAATTAAATTTATTTTAACTTTGATTACGTTAAACTTGTTACACTTTTAATTTCGTGTTTCAATAACATCTAGGTGGTTTAGGTTTACATTGACTTTGATACATGTGTTGTGGAATAATTGGAAAAATATTCGACAAAAGGACGTGTTTGCTTGATTTTGTGAAAAATAAGGTCGTTCTAAGTATTCGTCTACCTAAATGAAAGTAAATGAAACGTTAGTCTTTTTTGAATGTTAGCCATAGAAAAAAAAAAAAGAGTTATCATACATTATTTCTATACAATTTCCTTTCCTAAAATCTAAGGCACCTAATTGGTCTGGATTAACATATGGAAATATGGAAAGGAAACAATAAACAAGCCGTGGAAAAAGGGAAATTAATCGTCACCACTCACCAAGACTACTTGAAAACAATAATAACTTTGTAACTTTGTCTAAATAACAAATAGATCCATGCATGTGTAAGTCACGTACGTTGGACCATGAGTAGTAGCATTATCGCAAATGGTCATGGTCCAAATGTCAAGTAATACTATTCGATGCTCATTGCTCAAGTATGTGTGAGTGCAACAAATATGACCAAAACATGCATCAAACTGAGAATAGCGCCTGCTTTGTTTACAAAAGCTCAGAAGGTAAGGTACATAACAATTAACAACATGCATGATAGTTTAAAGGCTCATATAGTCATATATGGTGCAGATATGAGTGAAGGAAGAGTGAAAAGATCATCTTCAGTTAAAACCAAGCGAGTCAAATGGGCATATTTGACGAACTATGGTATAAAAGTATAAAACTACTTTTTTCTTATGCACCATTTAATATCTAAACTCGTAGGGTAAGGTTGAAATTGTTGTAATATCGAATTTACAGTTTCGGTCTAATATTTTATTTTGGCAGTTCCGTGGATATAATCGTGACGGCTAGAAAATTAAAACACATATAATCTCATTTCATTTGAACTATGAGGTAGACATTTGTGTTCAGTTGAAACAGGAGCCACAACTGTTACAAACGATCAGTAGATTTTGTGTGGAGTCAGTGTTAAAGGAGCTAGAACACTACAATCAACAATAATTTGCATCCATTTGGTCTTGGCCTTCCTTTCCGACGAAAAAATCCTTAAAATGATCCATTTGGCAATCCCTGGCGATACCCAAGAACTATAAGTATGTGAAGGTTATGATGATGGCCAAGCTCGTTTGATCATTTAGCATATTTATATTGTACTCAAACTTATTATTCAGTGATCATAATTACACAAATTTACAATATCAAGTTGTTTAAGTGACCGGATACTGAAAACCGGAGTCAGGATGTTGGAAAACACCGTAACTAGAGTGAATAAAGGGACAATATCATTTAAGTGAAGTCCAGTAACATTTCTAGTTGTAGTTGTAGCTCTGCTACAATTTACACGGTCCCATGAACAATTATCTGGGCTCCATGAGTCTAGCTCTACAAACTGGTTAAAATTCGAGTTCACGATGGGAAAGAGTGTGGATTTGAAGTGAAGAAGTGCTTATTTCTTTATGAATTAATGGGACAACAGAATGATGGGATCATTGGGATGAAATTTAGTATAGACAAGATAAATAAAAACTTTAGCTTTAAGATAGGTGGTATAACGGTGGTGACCATGGTGATTCAAGGTGGTTTTAGGCTTTATTTATTTGTACTAATGGTGGTGATCATTATAAAATTGGATGATGTTATTGTTTTTGATGTACTATGCAAATTATGAAGCATGATATTTAGAACTGAAAAAGGACTTCACTTATGACTTATGTATGATTGTGAAGTCAATGGACAGTGATAGACCGTTACATGTTTGAATATTGTGGATGAGAATTTTCCTATACAAGTAGTACTACTTTGAACATTGAATGTTAAACAAACCCACACGACTCAGTCTCTCGAAATTAAATGGAACGTGTGGGTTCAAACTAAGGAATCTATATTCAATAATTGCATGTAGTAGCTAAAAAATTAAATTAAAAAAAAAATGCTAAATACATTGTGTGGTGTTCAAGTTAATTACAAACGAGAAGGTTTTTACAAGCAAAGATACGAATGTGGCTCAAATTATTTCGGATGTCAAGTCGTTGTGTGGTGTTCAAGTTAATTACAAACGAATGTGGCTTAAATTATCTTTGGTTTAGAGGTAGACATAAAGGGGGTCGATAGAATGGAAGGATCAGTGTAATTTTTATTTTCCTATGATGTAACGTTTGGTGTCGCGGGTTATCTCTAGCTTGGAGATGCCCGTTTGATTTGCTTAATGAAATTCACTTTCTAAAATAATAATAATAATAATAATAATAATAATAATAATAATAATAATAATAATAATAATTATTATTATTATTATTATTATTATTATTATTATTATTATTATTATTATTATTATTATTATTATTATTATTACAAAACAAACTCATTTATTAACCATCCAATTATCCAAACATATACATGTGTGACAGAGATTAAAGTGAGGAACCTAGAGAAATGGACTCCTCAAATTTATGGTTAAAACATTTCAGTTTTCACTTTTACCCCTCAATTTCTCAAACCATGCTTTTAGAAAAACTAGCAATCTTTATATTAGTGGTGGTAACAACAACAACAATATCCGCATCACGACCAGGAACAACAGATGACGCCGAAAAAATGGCCAAAGATGAAGAAGAAAGAATGGCTAAAATGTTAGAGTGGTCGAGGACAGCAACGCCTCCATCAGATATTGTAGCTCTGTCACCAGGAGGTCCAATTTCGTGCACAGCCGCTTGCATGGATATTTGCATGGTGTTAGAACCTCCTAGTAATCGTGTATGTCAGCTTGCATCTGAATTTGGATGTGCACAAGTACGTGGTAGAGGAAAAATTAAGCATCTTCCTCATACGCATAAACATAACCAAGTGGACCATCATCGTGATCATTAGATTTTTTTTATTCATTTAGAGTATATGTTATAGCATTCCTGAATCATTCTTTTTTGTTTGTTAACTTGTTTCGTCTCAGTAGATTTTCTAGTAGTCGAAAATTTTTCTTGATTCTTATTTGGTTACCATTTTTGAATGGACACTAACGAAGTCGGATAGTCATATGTTCCTAATTAATCATCAATTTCACTTCATACGACGAAGGATTTGGATACCACCATTGATCAAATGTAAACATTATGAAAAACTTGCAACTATTCGGGGAGATATACCTAGAGTTCAACCTAATTAGCTTGTACCCGTCTTTCTTGTCCTAATTTAAAACAAACTCAATAGAGTATATTCGTGGATAATCTTAAAATGCCACTATATATCGCCCGCCTAGAGCCATAAACTCGCTATTCATATAAAACCGATATAACACATATATAAATTTCCTTAAAGTCTGGTGATCAAGATGACGTTCATGGAATAGCTAATCGAACGATAAACAATCCCACAACACATTGTTAATGGCCTTGATCATGTTATATAACGAAAAGTTTTTTGTTTATGACTATCCTTTTCAATTGATCTTAATTTTTATGTAAAAAAAAAAAAAAAAAAAAAAAAAAAAAAAAAAACCTTAAAATTCAATTTGCTAATAAATTATATTAAATTAATAGATAACTAAATATATAAATAAAAAGTCAACCATAATATTCCACCAGATTTTCATAATAATCCTTATGGACAAAAAGAACAACATGAAACCATACCAATCCAAACTGTTCCTCCTAATGACAGATAGATTAACCAACCTGTGACTAATATTATTACATAAACCAAATCTTTAAAAAAAAAATCTCACATAGCCAAAGATGGTATTCAACACCATATTAATCGCATCAACAGCCAGCGTATCTGCTGATATATGGCAATCTATAGCATGCTCAACAGAACGAATATCGGGTGAAGAGTTACTAGTTCTGGTGATATGTTTTCCACTTCAAGAACTAGCTCGTTTCGTGATATGTGTATGGAATTTTCTATGTCTTCCTTGGTCACCTCATGTTGAGTCTTATTATTCTTCTTATAATTATGATCATGATGATGAGGATGGTGATGAGTATTTGAGCTTGGCTGGCGTTAGTTTTTCGAGTTATGATACGTACTCTGATAGTCATTCGGATTGATTTCATGACATACGTGCATATATAGGTCTCTTAAAGGTTTCGAATATTTGTTATGTTTGGAAATTTTATTTGTTTATTGAAATGGTGTTAATTGTATATAGTTGTTGCATTTGATTTAATCTTGTTAAATTCTACTCCATATTTCTTTGTTATTGATGCTAGATTAAAATGTTAATTGATTGGTTTATTGATGGTCGAACTGGCTATTCATGATGATCGTTTCGTTAGTTTGATGTATTTGTTAGAAGTACAATTTGATCGTGTAGAACATGGAAATAGCATAAGATGCACAGCTTACAAACAAATAAGTACTTTTTGATCATGCTATACACCAATTCTTTCGTTACTAAAAAGTAAAAATAATTACATTGATAAGTCCCATCTTACTTAATTAGCACTTACCGTGATAATATAAAACAAATTAGCATGGCATGGTATATATAACTGATGCTGAAAAGTTAAAGTATATCTTTTTTTTTTTTTTTTGGGTAAAAGGTCAAAGTTAAAGTATATCTAGCAATGATACGAAAGGGAATTGACTCACTGGAGGCCCAACAGACCGGTGTCATGACCAACATGAAAAGATAAATCGCGTAACACTATGATTAAAAGAACACGAGAACATGATTTGCATATCCTCAACCAATGAACTACCATTAATATTGTATTTTTTTTTAGTTAAGAAAAATAGCAACTAACAATATAAATTGACATAGAATCATAGATTATGAGTTATGACATTATGTCCTATTATTTTAGTGACCAACACTAATAATATAAAGATCATGTTCTAAACTATGGCCCAAGACAAATCAGAACGAAAATGGCCCATTTGCAACCTTTTGTATGAAAAGTTGACTAAGGGTGTTTGGCTGCTGATTTAAAAGCATAGCTGCCAAGAAATTACTCATATACCCTCAATCCATGTATAAAGATCACATAAAATTCATCTTCCTCTTTTTTTTTTTTTTTTTTTTTTGAAGAAAGGTTTCATTTCATTTCATACCTCACAAATGGAGGAAGATAGAACATAACAAGCTACATCGAAACATAACAAGCTAAGCCAAATAAGACATACACCATAATAGTTGAGACAGCCTACAGCAACACCATTCAAAGGTGGGGGGAATCACCCGAGTGAGCTTTGACTAATACAACAATATAAAGTGTAGCTTGACAAAAGTACACTAAGTACATAATACATACATAGAAGATAAAACTAGGCATCCCTAAAGGAGCCGAACAAAAGCCTAACAGATCTAAAGTCAAACACCTACGCAGCAGCCATCGATGACGGACCAACGGATCTGAGCAGAAACATCAACCCCTACGCAGCAGTACCCGTCGATGACGGACCAACGGATCTGAGCAGAAACATCAGTGGCAGCAGCGACAACAGCGGCATCGGAGATAGGAGATGACAGATCTGTGGGCAAAACTATTATTGTAGGAAGGGAAAATAAAGGGGAGGTCCAGACGGCCGGCCAAAGCCGACCGCCGGAGAAGAATTTGGCTGGATTGGTTTTGTTTTCTAGAGAGAGGTTGGAGAGATGTGTAAGAGAGAGAAATGAGATCAGTTTCTTGAATTCGTCTTCCTCACAACCCTAATTTTCTCTCTTCAACACTGGCAAAAGAAAAAGTCATTTTATACCCTATTCAACAAGAGTTAATCACACAGATAGCTTACGTTTTCGTCGTACTCATGATGCACTAGCTTTGCTTCTTCTATCTTCACGTAAGAAGTTGTATTATACATATACATGCATGTGTTCTAACTACTATAGGGACCAATCACAAATCAATACACGTTATTACTTTATTAGTCATTAATGAATGTTGCTAGTTTGATTTGTTTAGCTTCATATTTGTTTAATTATTAAAATGATCGAGGAACTCAATAAATCGTTAAAAGCTTGTTACTCGCCATATAAAGTGAGGACATATGAGTTTCACTTATTTGTACAACGAGGTTTCAACACTCGCACTTCGCAGCAGGGTGTTTGCGTACGCGAGTATATTATGCACTGTCAATGTACATGTTGTTAAAACGTTTCATGTTCAAGACGATTTATGTTCAAGCTGTATGTTGATTTTCCATATGTAGGCCATCAATTTTTAGCAATTTGTCAATGGAACAGTTTTGACCATTCCCATATGACCTAATTCAGCGTGAAGTAAACCATTACCCTAGTAAGTATATCAAAACCTCAACAACCAATACAAAAAAATTTCATCTTTTATTCTTCATATAAATTTTATCATTAATCAAAATTTAACAGTCTTAATCCTTACAACTACTGACGACCCGTGTGGTCATGTGACCTCTTTCTATAAGCTTATAGCGAACTTATTACTGATGTTTAATATTTACTGGCAGGGATCAGGTGATATATTACCAAAACACACTCTTATTAGGAGATTAAAACCACTTAAATCCGCTGCTGCTAATGCTAATTCTCATGTTCAAGCCATTACAGTTGAAGTATTGATATTGGGCAGGTTCCTTCCTTCTTCACTTTGACAGTTTATACAACTGTTTGTGTGTAAAACCAGGTGGTTGTTAAATTTCAAGCATGCCCAGACTCTGTTTCTAATATGTCAATCATGGAATTTACAGTAAATTGCAATGTGTATGCTGTTTTGATTGTTTGACAACGTAGAGTATGTGAAAAATTAAGGATGGGCTCCAGTTAACATTATTGATCGATGTATGTGAAAGAATTGGTTCGGAACTTCCACCTTGTTTTATTAAACTACCACTGAACTCAAACTAAAGATATTGGAATTGGTTTCCGGTGTTGATTTAGCAAATGTGAGCTGTGTGTGTTCAGAACTAAGACAATTAGCCTCGAATGATAATATGTGGAAACAAAAGTTTTTCGACTCGATAAATGGGAGGACTTTTAAAGAAGAATTTGCAGATTGGACAACTGAAAACAAAAATACACATGGGTTGGGTATTTTGTTCAGAATATGAGAGAAAATCCAACGCATGGTGATCCATTTGCTGCTGGCCATCCTTTCCAATGAAAAAAAAATCCTTATGCAGATCCATATGCCCTATTTTGGTGTTGGTCCTCCACTGGAAAAAGTTTGGTTAAACCCTATCAGGTTCAAAGTAATTTATACCTTCCCACAGGCGATGTTACGAGGTTGATAAAACTCGCCTTCTTAGACGTGGTGGTTAACCAATGTATTCTTTGAAGATACAGAAACTTTGTTACGTTTGATTACTTTTAAAAGATAAAACATGACACCGTTTGTTATAACATCAATTCAAATAGTAATAATTGGTGGAAATAACGTTATTTTAAGTCTTTTTTATTTTTTACCTAAACAAGAGATTGAGAGCATATTGGTGTGCAATATGTTGGTCTATACAAAAACCAATCCCTACAAAAATAGATCATATCTATAGTATAATACGTACTTAACAATAAGGTATCTTATTTGAAACTGTTACATACAACATTTAAATCTAAACTTTTACAAAGTAATGTCTTCATTTTAATAAATCAGGGCCCGTCAAAAACAAAGCTAAGAATGATGTCTAATATCCTTTTGATATATTTCTTAAATGTGAGGCCTAAATTAATCGAACATAAATGACATCATATTTATTGAAAACTCTATCTCTAGAGCATCAAGTGGTCCAGGTTAGTTGGACTTCGATAGGAACACTTGTTTGCTTGACTTGGTGGAAAATAAGGTCGTTTTTAAGTATTGGATCCGGACAACCAAAATGAGAGTAAATCAAACATTATTTTACAAATCTGAGGACAAAAAAGGAGTTATCATGCATTACATCTATCACAGTTTCCTTTTACAAATCTGAGGCACCTAATTGGTCCAGATTTACTTGGGCACAATAATAAACATGCCGTAAGAAAAGGGAAACAATTGTGACCAAGACTTATTTCGTACATGAGAACGCTACAATCTTTGTCTAAGTAGCTATACACACAAATTACAACCGGCAATGGCCATTGACTTAACAAGATGAACCTGATCCATATATACTTGATTAAGTCATGTAGGATCACAATCAGTAATGTTATCACAAATGTTCATGGTCCAAACGTCAAGTAAGTATGTGCTGTTCGATGCTTAAGTATATGTGTGTGCAACAAATTTTACCAAAAAACTCATCAAACTGAGAATAGGTACAATTAACAGCATGATTAACAGCGTGATTGATGTTATATTGGCTCATGGTTGATGAACATTTGAGCGAATAAAGAGTATAGTCACCGTCTAATGCTTAAAAGGTCAATTTCATGGTGCAATTACAATTAATAGACTAAGGGGGTGTTTCTTTTTATTGTTAATGTGTCTTAATAAGGAGATAGTGGTGGGGGCCACACATATAATATGTTTCTTTTTCTGTTAAATGGTCTATATGGGTAGAGGTAGCAACGGGTGGTCCTTCCCATTAAGACTCATTAACATAAAGGGACCCACCCACTTAATCTAGAAAGAAAAAGAAACAAGCCCTAAGACTCTCAATGAGTTATATTACAGACAATCTTACATACACGTCAACAACACATAACTACTTGCAAACTACAAACACAAATCAGTAGCGCATTAGTACAAATTTTCTATCAGTTCCAAAAACGTTGATGCAATTCTAAAGATAGGTATCAAACAAGGCTGTATAATGCAGAGATCGATTTGTGGACAGAGCAAGTTCTGTGATCAGCTTACATGTCTAATATAGTTGCCTTTTAAAAGGTATGCTAAGACGGTTTCAGTTTTGTAGACTTGTAGTGATTTTGAGCCAAAAATGCCCACATCCCTCAAGGTTGTATACTTATAGTGTAAAAAGACATTTTCCTTTTACACGGTTACACCTTTTTTTGTTTAAATTCGTCGGGTAAGGTTGAAAACGTTATATTATCGAATTTATAGCTTCGGTCCAAAGAGAACGAGTTAATCATCACAGTTTGTGACTTCCTTTCATCTTCTACCAACGGATAAATATTGGGTTAATCCCAATCTACCCTTATTAAAAGTCAAACCTGAAGTCAAAGTCAACTACACAGAAAGTCAACACGCATGGATAACTGCCAAATAGCAGTTACAAACATCAAAGGGACACATCTGTTGGATTCTATTCGAACCAACACACCCCTTCGAACCATCACAACTTTTCATTGTACCTTTTCAGTTTGTATAAATAGAGTAGATTCTTTATGAACAAAGTATGACAGATTAATAAAGCATTTATATTTTAGCAAATAGAGATTATTTCATATTTTAGTATATCGTTGATTAAAGATCCGTGAAATTGGGCCAACAATAAAACAAATGTGTGCATAACGCAATGACTATCACCAAAAAACAAACAGCAACAAAACACTTGTATTGAATTGTTAAATCTTACTACAGTTTAACTACAAGTTATGCATTTGAGTTATTAAACTCGGGCTAAATTTAGCAAAATATGTTAAGAAGCGTTTTTCTAATAACCAAAACACTTGTATTGAATTGTTAAATCTTACTACAGTTTAACTACAAGTTATGCATTTGAGACCATTTGAGACTATTATTTTATTGGCAGTTCTTTCAACATGTTTGAGATGGCTAGAAAACTACTTGTTATACACATATAAACACAATTAATTTAAACTATGGGCTGACATTTGTGTTTAGCTAATGGGCCACCTTGTTTCGTAAACCAACCCACTGAACTCAAACTTAAGATACTATACTCAGTTTCTGGTGTTGATATAGTAAATATGAATTCTGTTAGTGAGGTTCGAAAGTCTTCTTCAGTCCCTGATCGATATTTCAAGGAAAGCGTTCACAGATGCATTAGGTGATGATGACGATTATGGTCTTCTTGATCACAAGCTCTTAGGAATAGCAGTTCGTGCTGTCTTGTTCAGTGGCGAAGCTAGAAAATTTTCAGTGGGGGATCGGGATATAAAATTTTTTTTTCTAACGCTATTTTTCGGGTAATACCGAAATTTTGGGGGGTCGAAACCAAATATACCGAAATTTTTCTACACGAAAACTATATACCCCCTACATCGCAAAAAAAAATTCGGGGGGTCGGGCGCCCCCTCCCGCCCCTATGTAGCTGCGCCCCTGGTCTTGTTAAAATCTGGCTTTGTGGATATCAATCCTGCTTTAAAAAATTATCAAAGAATAATAACGTTAATGTTCAAGGGACATTTACTACGCTCTTTCGAACATTAATAGTGGAGGTAAAATTGAATATGTCAAGATCGTAATTCAGAACCTAGGTAAGTATTGTAAGGTTTATGGGTCTTTACATAAAGAAACCGGGGCACACTCGGTGCTTGTAGAAAAAGATAAATTACCATTTTTAAGTGTTGTATGGGCTAAAAGGGGGCAAGTGTTTTATGAAAAAGAAGTACTCGAGTTTTGGAGAAAAATCAAGGATGAGCTCGAGTTACCATTACTGATCGATGTATGTGAAAAAACTGGTTCGCAACTTCCACCTTGTTTTATTAAACTACCCACTGAACTCAAACTAAAGATATTGGAATTAGTTTCTGGTGTTGATCTAGCAAATGTGAGCTGCATTGGCGGAGCTATGTGAGGACCGGGAAGGGTCCCGGCCCCCTAGGCCTAAGCCCGTTAGTGTATTTTTTCTTTTCGCGATTTCATGAGTTAAAAAAATAATAAAAATAAATCATCTCGGCCCTCCCATTTAATGTTTTTGAGGAAAAATTTTTGCTTCGGCCCTCCCACGAAATTTCTTCTAGCTCCGCCACTGAGCTGTGTGTGTTCAGAACTAAGACAATTAGCCTCAAATGATGATCTGTGCAAACAAAAGTTTTTCGAGGAGTCCAGGTATACTGGCTCGATAATGGGAGGACTTTTAAAGAAGAATTTGCAGATTGGACTATTGAAAACAAAATTACATATGGGTTGGGTATTTTGTTCAGATTATGAGAGAAAATCCAACGTATGGTGATCCATTTGCTGCTGGCCGACCTTTCCAACAAAAAAAAAAAATCCTTATGCAGTTCCATATGCCCTATTTTGGTGTTGGAACTGCTCCACTGGAAAAAGTTTTGCTAAACTCTATCAGGTTCAAAGGAATATATACCTTCCCACAGGCGATGTTACGCAGTTGACAAAACTCGCCTTCTTAGATGGCGGTGGTTACCAATGTATTATTTAAAGATACAAAAACTTTGTTACGTTTGATTACTTTTAAAAGACAAAACGTGGCACCGTTTGTTATAACATCAACTCAAGTAGCTATACTTGGTGGAAATAACGTTTTTTTTTTCTTTCTTTTTTTTTTTTTTTTTTTTTTGTTTTTTTTTTTTTTTTTTTTGGTTCTTACCAAAACAAGAGGTCGAGAGTATATTGGTGTGCAATACATTGGTCTATACAAAACCAATCCCTACGAAAATAGATCATATCTATAGTGTAATACATACTTAACAATAACATATCTTATTTGAAACGGTTTAATACAACATTTAGATCTAACTTTTACAAAGTAATGTCTTCATTTTAATAAACCAGGTCCCATAAAACACAAAGCAAAGAATGATACCTAATATCCTTTTGATACATTTCTTGTATGTGAGGCCTAAATAAATAGAACTTAAATAACACCATATCTATTAAAAACTTATATTTCTAGAGGATCAGGTGGTCCTGCAGGTTAGCTGGATTTCAATAGGAACACTTGTTTGCTTGACTTGGTGGAAATTACAGTCGTTTTTAAGTATTCGATCTGGACGACCAACTTGAGAGTAAATTAAACGTTCATCTTTTTGGATGTAAGGCATAGAACAAAAAAGGAGTTATCATTCATTATATCTATTATAGTTTCCTTTTCCAAATCTGAGGCACCTATTTCGTCTAAAATTACTTGGGCACAAACATGCCGTAAGAAAAGGGAAACAGTTGACACCAAGATTATTTTGTACATAAACACACTACAATCTTTGTCTAAGTAGCTATACACACAAATTACAACCGCAATGGCCATTTTAACAAGATGAATCTGATCCATATATACTTGATGCAGTCATGTAGGATCACGATCAGTAACGTTATCACTAATGTTCATGGTCCAAATGTCAAGTAATATATATTGGTCAATGCTCAAGTATATGTGAGTGCAACAAATTTTACAAAAAAACTCATCAAACTGAGAACCGGTACAATTAACAGCATGATTAATGTTTTAGTGGTTCATGTTTGATGAACATTTGAGCGAATAAAGAGTAGAAAGATCATCTAATACTATAAAGGTCAATTTCATGGTGCAGTTTCGATTAATAGACTAACTAAGACTCTCAATGAGTTATATTACCGACAATCTTACATACACCTCATCAAACACATAACTACTTGCAATGTACCACTAAAAGAAAAATGCTTTTTGGCGACATTCGTACAACATATTTAGCGATGTATGTGAAGCCAGCAACACAACTAGCAACTTTAGGTGGTAGATCGCTATATACGAGTCGCAAATTTTTGTGACTTAGTCTACCTGGACGCTAAAAATTTGCGCAACTATAGCAACTTCTTAATATGTTGCTAAAGAATAGCGACTTTATTATTATAAGTCACAATTTATGTCGGTTTATTTATAAGAAACATCGCTAACTAAGTAGCCATCGCTATTCTCAATAGAAGTCACCACTAGTGTTGCAATTTAAGTCTTTTGTGTATGTTACTGTTCACCAGCCATGTTGCCCCGGTAATTATTGTAACAATTCGCATTTTCAGGTTAATTACTTTTCCCGAAAAATTTCACTATTCACTTTTACTATTCATTTTTCCCAAAACTTGATTTTTGTTTCTTGGCCTCGAGTGATAAATCATTTCCATGGAAATTAAAAGTTTAACTTTCATAAGCTCATTTTCGTGAAAGATATTAAGGAATTACACGTTTTAGGGTAAAACGTCATTCAAAAATTCTACGTACAACGAAACTCGACCGCGTTAAGTGACCCCACATCAGAAAAATGTTTGACACACTCATGATTTATTTGAGAATTAATCGTGACTGAGAAAAACATGACCAAAATAAGCCTCGGCCGTGAAAAACTGGAATTTTCTGTTTTTAAGCGTTTTTACTCAACCGTAACCTTAGCCTATACCTGCACCGCATTTCTAAGACGATTTAAGTTTTCAACTTATTAGAAAAAGTCAACATATTTTTCCCTCCTCCTTTGACCAAAAATCATTCCTTGATTTTATAAGTCATTCCTTGATTTTTAGGCTTACGGTTTGATGTCTAAAAGACATTTAATACCAACCGACACTAGACTGAGCCTAGTCTAGACATTATAAGTCATTTTAAATCATTTTTATCCTACTAGAAAAGTAACATTTTACTTTTCTCAATTTTACGCAATATTCGTACATTTTACGTATTATGCGTTTTAGACCCGTGTTTCCAGTTTTAGCAGGGTTTTACCACCCAAATGGAACCTACCACTCATTTTATATTTTATTATGGAGTATTTTGACAAGTTTAATCATTCTTCCAAGTTTCATATTTTTACGATACCCGGTTTTACGTTTTGCGACGTAACAACTTACGGTTTGCATTTTACGGAGTCAAAACTAACTACATAAGCTTGGATAAGATCATCACAAACCAAAACTTCCTCCCCAAGCTTGGCAAACCGCCACTAGGGGGGGGATTCACACTAGGTGGCTTGATCTTGTGCTTAAGGCCTTAAGATGGCACCAAGTGTCCAAACTTGGTCACCAAGTGTTGACAAGTCAACTTCCTAACCTCCTCCAAGGCATATAAAGCCTCCCCTTGCTCCTTGAACGTCCCATATCACACACACACCAACACCCTTTCATTTTCTAATCTTCTTCCAAGTTTCATCCAAGAATCATGTGCTTAAACAACATAGAAACCCTATTTTGGTTTTGATTCATCAAACACTTCCATAACCTCATATACTTGGTGATTTCTCTTGAGTTTGAATCCACTCAAGTCACCTCAACCTTCATCATCCATCTTTCAAGATTACAAGGGAAGAAAGATTGCATGAAGTGAAGTGGGTTGAAGCAAGTCTATCAAAGTCCTATCCTTACATGTTAACTTCCTTTCATCTTTGAAAGCCAAAAGTTGTGAGCCAAACCCTAACATGCTTCTTGTTGAATAATCATGTTCATGTTATTTACATATTATTCATGCTGTATTATGTCTTGTATTCATGTCCATGATGTATAAAAGTGAGCAAAACAAGTTGTTGTAATTGATTGACAAGATAAGTTACTAAAACAAGTAAACTAGTGACTTTCTTGGTAAGACCTGATCAAAATGGTAAAAATATGATATTGGATCATTACATATTACAGTAGAGGACTTAACAAGGAAAACATAGCAATTTGAACCACCTAAAACGAGTATACGAGTCAAAAGTTACGCCCATTTGAAGTTACCAAAGATTTCCGGCAAAACTGCCTAAACCACACTGTTTTGCATTCTGACTTTTTGAAAGTCATACTTCTGGTCCGATTCATCAAAAAGTTAAAACATGAAAGTTGTCCGGAACGCCGTTTTCGTTCAGGGTCAAAGAAGCTCGAGCCCTGAAAACGCTTTCCGAGTGATAATTTCTTCAAATTCTTAACAGCCCATTTTTAGACCAAAGTCATTACATATAGGTTATGGTTTATGAAGACCAAAGGGGTCTTATGACCTAGAATCAAGACCACAACCATGGCTAGAGCCAAGGTTGAGTCTCAAGACCATGGAACAATGACCAAAGGTCATGGCAAGGCCATGACGAAATGACCATGTAAGCTTACTTAGGCGTAAACATGAAACAAAGAGTTGACGATAACTTGAACAAGCAATTTGGATCTACTTCACTTAAAGGAACCATGAGATATTACAAAGAAAAATGGTCATACAAGACTTATGAAACTACCCCTAATAACAATCTTCATGTACAAATAAACTTTCCTAAGTTTATTCAAGTATCGGACATGTAACTTTTCGGATCAAAACTTATATCCATATATTTTATCAACTACTACAATAGTAGGGAGCCTCATGTGAGGAGTTCATTATGTAAGCCGTCGAGATGAGTTGTGGATTTACGAGTTAAAGTGTCCTGGCTCCTCGAACGCTTACTAACATGACTTCTGAATTATGTCGGCCTGAACGGTAGTAAACGATATATAAGACATACATGTTTCATGAATCATTTCTTTCAAAGACTTACACTATACATCATACCACATCATGGACTAAGTGCAAGACATACATATATTGGCATGTTTATGTTTCCTTAGACATTATTCCAAACCTAAGTTACAACAATTATTCTAGGTTGCTTGTAGAAGTTCTTACGACATATCCATCATTCTCATTATCCATCATCCAACTCAAGGTGAGTTCATAGCCCCACTTTACATTATTTCAATGTTTTACAAACCCTTGGGGGGAATACATGCTATTATTTTTCTACTCGAACACAATGCTTTCTACTGTATGCTATTCGACTTTGTTTTATTATCACTAAGTAACATCCTTGCCAAACCAAGATCCCTTATTATGAACCATTTAATCACTTGCGAGGGTTACTTGCGAGTGAGCGCGAATATTATGAATAGGCCTATTGGGATTGACGAATCCCATTTGTATTGACTAAGTTCAAACAAATGCATTAATATTTGAGACATTAGGTATGACGGCAAAGTACCTACCGGGATAAATCTGCCGATCGATATTGGTACACGTTAACGTTTTGGTGTCATAAGCTTAGTATTTGATAATACATTTTATGGGCATATAATAACGTAGCCTGCCTGTTTTGTTTTCCAAACATTGGTGTGAGTCTATAGCTCACACTACCAACACATTGTGTTCAAACATTAAACAAACTCTATGAATATCACTCAACCTTTGTGTTGACCTCTCAAGCATGTATTTCAGGTTCATGACGATCAAGGATGGCAAGGAAGGGCACGGATACTCAAGAGGGCTATAAATTTTATTATCATTCAAAAACTCATTTAATGTAAATTGTAAACATGGAACCATCTGGGACCTCATTTTGTAATCTCTGATATTTATATAATTTGAATGATAAATCTTTTAAAATGACTCAATTGGAGTTCGTTTTCTATTATTGTGACTATTGTGCCGTCGAGTAACACCCAGTTTGAATTCCGCTGCATCCATGAATTGAGGGTGTTACAGATTGGTACCAGAGCCATGGTTATAGGGAAACGGGTCTAAATGAGACCTAAACTATAACCACACATACAAGCAAAAATATTTTTATAGCCTTCCGCTCTTCGTGTCTTCCATCCTCCAGACGATTATGGACTTAGTAAGCATGTTATGCTACACAAACATATTAGTATATTCATATATGCCCATTTTGAGCATTTCCCGTAGACATTTTTATGCTACACAAACATAATTGCATATTAATATATGTACCCTAAACATAATTGAGCATTTCCCCGTAAGCATTTTATACTACATGAACATATTAGTATGTTGATATATAAACTCGGTTTATTTTCAATCATTTATCTAAACAATGGACTAAACATATTTGCGTATGCCTATTCTAGGGCATTACGACACAGCTAGATTCTCCCAATCATGTTCCTACTCCAACATTTTATGTCCAAGACATTGTAACTGATTGCAATGGTTTTTCCTATTTCCCGGACATTGTATGATACAATGGTCTTAATCATTTCTCAAATGTTTTGAGTCACACAATGGTCTAACCTACTTCCTAGACATTGTGAATTGCACAATAGTCTAACCTACTTCCGAGACATTGTGTTTTGCGCAATGGCCTCTAGAATCATTCCATCACATCATCAATATCATTTCATATGATATCAAAAACCCATCACAATCTTTCGATTTCTAAATAGAAATATGAGATTATAAAGGACAAACAAATCCATCATCGACAAAAGCTGAAGTTCAGCTCTACATTCATCAAAGTTTTCTTATGAAACCTTCATTATTAAAAGCTCGTGATCCTGACCAAGCATGGACTGTTTTAGAATTACTTAAAACTTCCTTTCCACACACATACCTACCCGTACTATCTTCTATGCGATGGAATATGAAAACATACGTTACAAGTCTTGTATGGGCGGGACTTGCAACTTAAGGGTTGACATTGCCTTTGTTTAGTGGACAGTTTCCCGAAAGCAACGGACATATCAAAAGTATACCTAATTTAGGTATTTGAAAATATTATCGAACCTTGGCTAAATATAGACTAGTCACCTATATTTAACCTAGGGATAGTGGAATATAGTCTGACTAACTATATTCGACTTAAAATTTTCAAATACTGAGAATAGTTGTACTAGAGTTATGTTTAGATTGATTTCCTACATGAACACGATAAACCACCAGAATACATTAAAACAATCTAGAGACACGATAGTGTCTTATCACTCAGCAAGATCTTAACACCTTATTTGTATGATCTAAATTCATTCTTGAAAATTTTCATTTATGAGATAATCCGAATTATTATCTTGGGATAGTTATCAATTTTTCTCTTCATCCTGTAGAAGTACTATCCTGTTTAGGTCCTAAGGATACCATTCCATCATAAACTTTTAAAATCTCTTAAGATTTTTAAAGCAAACTCAACATCTATACCTAAGAGTATTAATGTTAAGCATACACTAAGCACTTTTGTTCATCAACATATCACAACATTATCTTCACAACCATGGCAAACACAAGCTCATTAACAGATCTTGATGCACTTTTAAAGCTCAAATCATCCTTAGTTACATCACAAGCACCCTTATCAGCTTTACAAGATTGAATATTCATCTTGTACTTTTGGAACACCAGTATCATCTCATAATACACTACCTTGTAACTCATCGGCTAATTGTGAATGTTGTGTTGGGAATTCTTAAGTAGTATGATTTATAATTATTTGAATGGATTGGGATGCCTTTTCATTTAAATAAAGAAATTGTAAATCACCGAACCATAAGTTTATATTCCCCTATTTACATTGTTTGGGATGCCTCTCTATGTAAATAAAGGATTATAAACAAGTGAGCTTATTTGTATCCGAAATAACATAAGTATGGAGTCAATAAACACTAGGTACAACAACAGATTACCAACTAGGCTATGATTGCAACTACTATATCAATTCCTATTAATATTCGACTGCTATATCAATTTCCTTTGATATTCGACTATTACCATACCTTTCCTACATAAAAGTAAGCCTCATCCTACACCATACACTGAAACGACAAATCAAACTACATCACTGGAAATCCCAGACTTTAGTCCTCATAAGTAACCACACCTTTTCATCGACACCACTCCAACATATGACACACAAAGAACTTCGGGACGAAGTTCCCCGTAAGGGGTAGAGACTGTAACAATTCGCATTTTCAGGTTAATTACTTTTCCCGAAAAATTTCACTATTCACTTTTACTATTCATTTTTCCCAAAACTTGATTTTTGTTTCTTGGCCTCGAGTGATAAATCATTTCCATGGCAAATTAAAAGTTTAACTTTCATAAGCTCATTTTCGTGAAAGATATTAAGGAATTACACGTTTTAGGGTAAAACGTCATTCAAAAATTCTACGTACAACGAAACTCGACCGCGTTAAGTGACCCCACATCAGAAAAATGTTTGACACACTCCTGATTTATTTGAGAATTAATCGTGACTGAGAAAAACATGACCAAAATAAGCCTCGGCCGTGAAAAACTGGAATTTTCTGTTTTTAAGCGTTTTTACTCAGCCGTAACCTTAGCCTATACCTGCACCGCATTTCTAAGACGATTTAAGTTTTCAACTTATTAGAAAAAGTCAACATATTTTTCCCTCCTCCTTTGACCAAAAATCATTCCTTGATTTTATAAGTCATTCCTTGATTTTTAGGCTTACGGTTTGATGTCTAAAAGACATTTAATACCAACCGACACTAGACTGAGCCTAGTCTAGACATTATAAGTCATTTTAAATCATTTTTATCCTACTAGAAAAGTAACATTTTACTTTTCTCAATTTTACGCAATATTCGTACATTTTACGTATTATGCGTTTTAGACCCGTGTTTCCAGTTTTAGCAGGGTTTTACCACCCAAATGGAACCTACCACTCATTTTATATTTTATTATGGAGTATTTTGACAAGTTTAATCATTCTTCCAAGTTTCATATTTTTACGATACCCGGTTTTACGTTTTGCGACGTAACAACTTACGGTTTGCATTTTACGGAGTCAAAACTAACTACATAAGCTTGGATAAGATCATCACAAACCAAAACTTCCTCCCCAAGCTTGGCAAACCGCCACTAGGGGGGGATTCACACTAGGTGGCTTGATCTTGTGCTTAAGGCCTTAAGATGGCACCAAGTGTCCAAACTTGGTCACCAAGTGTTGACAAGTCAACTTCCTAACCTCCTCCAAGGCATATAAAGCCTCCCCTTGCTCCTTGAACGTCCCATATCACACACACACCAACACCCTTTCATTTTCTAATCTTCTTCCAAGTTTCATCCAAGAATCATGTGCTTAAACAACATAGAAACCCTATTTTGGTTTTGATTCATCAAACACTTCCATAACCTCATATACTTGGTGATTTCTCTTGAGTTTGAATCCACTCAAGTCACCTCAACCTTCATCATCCATCTTTCAAGATTACAAGGGTAGAAAGATTGCATGAAGTGAAGTGGGTTGAAGCAAGTCTATCAAAGTCCTATCCTTACATGTTAACTTCCTTTCATCTTTGAAAGCCAAAAGTTGTGAGCCAAACCCTAACATGCTTCTTGTTGAATAATCATGTTCATGTTATTTACATATTATTCATGCTGTATTATGTCTTGTATTCATGTCCATGATGTATAAAAGTGAGCAAAACAAGTTGTTGTAATTGATTGACAAGATAAGTTACTAAAACAAGTAAACTAGTGACTTTCTTGGTAAGACCTGATCAAAATGGTAAAAATATGATATTGGATCATTACATATTACAGTAGAGGACTTAACAAGGAAAACATAGCAATTTGAACCACCTAAAACGAGTATACGAGTCAAAAGTTACGCCCATTTGAAGTTACCAAAGATTTCCGGCAAAACTGCCTAAACCACACTGTTTTGCATTCTGACTTTTTGAAAGTCATACTTCTGGTCCGATTCATCAAAAAGTTAAAACATGAAAGTTGTCCGGAACGCCGTTTTCGTTCAGGGTCAAAGAAGCTCGAGCCCTGAAAACGCTTTCCGAGTGATAATTTCTTCAAATTCTTAACAGCCCATTTTTAGACCAAAGTCATTACATATAGGTTATGGTTTATGAAGACCAAAGGGGTCTTATGACCTAGAATCAAGACCACAACCATGGCTAGAGCCAAGGTTGAGTCTCAAGACCATGGAACAATGACCAAAGGTCATGGCAAGGCCATGACGAAATGACCATGTAAGCTTACTTAGGCGTAAACATGAAACAAAGAGTTGACGATAACTTGAACAAGCAATTTGGATCTACTTCACTTAAAGGAACCATGAGATATTACAAAGAAAAATGGTCATACAAGACTTATGAAACTACCCCTAATAACAATCTTCATGTACAAATAAACTTTCCTAAGTTTATTCAAGTATCGGACATGTAACTTTTCGGATCAAAACTTATATCCATATATTTTATCAACTACTACAATAGTAGGGAGCCTCATGTGAGGAGTTCATTATGTAAGCCGTCGAGATGAGTTGTGGATTTACGAGTTAAAGTGTCCTGGCTCCTCGAACGCTTACTAACATGACTTCTGAATTATGTCGGCCTGAACGGTAGTAAACGATATATAAGACATACATGTTTCATGAATCATTTCTTTCAAAGACTTACACTATACATCATACCACATCATGGACTAAGTGCAAGACATACATATATTGGCATGTTTATGTTTCCTTAGACATTATTCCAAACCTAAGTTACAACAATTATTCTAGGTTGCTTGTAGAAGTTCTTACGACATATCCATCATTCTCATTATCCATCATCCAACTCAAGGTGAGTTCATAGCCCCACTTTACATTATTTCAATGTTTTACAAACCCTTGGGGGGAATACATGCTATTATTTTTCTACTCGAACACAATGCTTTCTACTGTATGCTATTCGACTTTGTTTTATTATCACTAAGTAACATCCTTGCCAAACCAAGATCCCTTATTATGAACCATTTAATCACTTGCGAGGGTTACTTGCGAGTGAGCGCGAATATTATGAATAGGCCTATTGGGATTGACGAATCCCATTTGTATTGACTAAGTTCAAACAAATGCATTAATATTTGAGACATTAGGTATGACGGCAAAGTACCTACCGGGATAAATCTGCCGATCGATATTGGTACACGTTAACGTTTTGGTGTCATAAGCTTAGTATTTGATAATACATTTTATGGGCATATAATAACGTAGCCTGCCTGTTTTGTTTTCCAAACATTGGTGTGAGTCTATAGCTCACACTACCAACACATTGTGTTCAAACATTAAACAAACTCTATGAATATCACTCAACCTTTGTGTTGACCTCTCAAGCATGTATTTCAGGTTCATGACGATCAAGGATGGCAAGGAAGGGCACGGATACTCAAGAGGGCTATAAATTTTATTATCATTCAAAAACTCATTTAATGTAAATTGTAAACATGGAACCATCTGGGACCTCATTTTGTAATCTCTGATATTTATATAATTTGAATGATAAATCTTTTAAAATGACTCAATTGGAGTTCGTTTTCTATTATTGTGACTATTGTGCCGTCGAGTAACACCCAGTTTGAATTCCGCTGCATCCATGAATTGAGGGTGTTACAATTATTTGGTATTGAAATACAATAATAACAATAATGATGATAAGAACATCATCAACAACTTAAAATGTATAACAAATGAATGGTTAGTTACCTGGAGCTATTCCTTGTGAGGTGGACAATGGCTGGTGCCAAAAGGCACTCGGGGTCAGAGTGTTCCCGCCAATCTGCACCTTTTGTGGAAATGAATGGTTATTTTCCATATAATTATAGCAATACCATAGCTGGTACTAGCAGGGGCGTAGCCAGGAATTTTTTTTGGGGGGCCGAAAAAAATTAAAGGACGTTAGAAAGTGCTAAAAAACAACATAATATATAACACGGCGCTCATCCGCGGCATCAAAATCATCTAAAAGTGAATCTAAACTAAAATCCTTAGCTATATCTTTCTCAATGTAAAGAACTAAACTATCAGAAAGGAAGTCATCATCCATTCTATTCCGGAATCTATTTTTCACAATTTTCATGGCTGAAAATGCACGTTCAGTAGTTGCAGTAGACACATTTTGGCTTTGTTTTAGTTGGAAAGCACAATTTGGCATTTAGTTGTTCTTTTTTCCCTTCCTTTCCTTTTCTCTTTTAGGGACCCCTTTTTAACCAACTTGTTGATTGGTGCGTTGCTTTAGTTTGTATTGTTGTTTTGTTTTAGTTATCAAGCTGCCTATCTAAAAAAAAAAAAAAAAAAAAAAAAAAAAAAAAAAAAGAGTTTCAATGTTCACAAATCATGTGAAATAACACGTCATCAAGAATACCTTGAATTTATCTTTAGCCAACCATGCACCATTAAAAGTAGGTCTGCAATCAGGCAGGAGGGCCTCATTAGGAGCTTCTGCAAATGCTATATGAGGATGACCAGAGTGGTCTGTATATTCAACCTGAGTAGAAGCAAAGCAAATTAATAACAGATAAGATGGTACATCACTCAGTGGATTCTTAAATGCAATGCAGTCATGAACATCTACCAATATCTAGCAGTAGAGTTGAGAATACAAGCGAGCGAGCAGGCGGGTGGGCCAGTTGGGTAATGGGTCAAAAAGATTTGATTTGAAACTCGTCATTGTTTCAGTATGGTAGGAAACGGGCCAGATTTGATTGGGATGACCCACAAACACTTTCTGGTCCACTTTTAGAGTGTTTAATAAACAATTAATGCTTAAATTATGATTACAAAACAACGTCATTACAATAATATGATAAAGTTTCGAATAACACAATTGAGGAGATGATAATGATACTTAAGGGATGTATACAGAACATTATTTGTAATTAGTAAAATTTACATTAAAGTATTCATTTTTCATACAGATACAATCTATGTTTAAAAGACATGTTGCAAACAAAGAAGACCAGGATCAACGCTAGTCCAGTTTTGCAATATAGAAGAGCTTGAAGTATATACCTCAAATACAGAAGCCCAACAATAATCATAGCGGCATCTAAATTTCTTCTTTTAAGAAGGGTAAAATACATGCTTTGCTTTATAATTTAGTAGTCCAAGTTCACAGACTTTTGGTGACCTAAGATCACACCTGCAAGACATAGAAGAACCATCATATAACCTTATCTTCCGTTTTTGTGATCATGCAAGTTATCGCAGTATATAAACTTCATATAACCTTATCTAGATTATACAGTAAGCATGTAATTCTTTGCAACTTTGAACATATATAGAAGTTCGATCCATCCACCAGCAAGAGTAAAAGTGTCACTGTTTCTATAATCGAGGTAATCGCAATACCCTCCCAAGGACCAAAAAAATCATAATATTCAGCCTTGACTTGCCGGACAGGACATGCACTCCCACACAACCTCTCATTTCGCCCCCTGCCTGTTAGCATGGATGGCATGGGAAATCAACACACACGATCTAAAAGGTCATATCACATTAGCTAAAACAGTGACTCTCGCATATCACCACCTATAATTACACCGGCTCCAACAACAACTATGTTCTAAACTCATTCCTAACACAAACCTCAAATTATCCTCAACTGATCCACGTCCTGAGACATTTCTAACAACCCCATTCACCACCAAACACCACTTACCATTGTTTCAAGTTTCAACCATCATTATAAGCTGACACATAATACACACAGAACAACGAAAACTTCCAATTCCAATTAACAATCTAACACAAATCAGGCGAACATGACTACAGTATATCTAACTTCATCTTTAAAAGTGGTTATTTATTCATAACACAGACATCCTAGGACAACAATTACAATCTTTTCCATTAACCACATAAAACCAACTACAGCAATTTCAACCACCATTATATCACAAGGTAGTGTGCACACAAATGCACAAACGCGCGTGCACCTAAAACCCTAACAAACATCTAATACTACCTAGCAAACAAGAGTTTACCTTAAGATGAATAAAAGTTATATGTTTAGGTCAGGCATTATATCGAACCGTTAGTGTGCATGTCGAAAACGGAAAATGACCTACAAGATTATTATCTCAATATTTTCATTTTCTCTTTTGTTGAATATGCATGTATTCTATTATTTCCAAATCATGGCGATATTTCACACTTGCAGTTATGATGTATGATGTTATTATCCAATGATCTACGTAGTCAACCTTTTAGTGAGAATCATGATCCTTTTACATACAGTGTAGTCTTAGTTTTATTTCAAGATTTTTAAACTTATTGCACCATCTTTGAAGTGAGTAATGGTGTTACTTTACATCCAGAAAGGTAAACCCACTCCTCTTTTATTTACCGTATTGAAAAAATATTCTTCAGTGACTATTGACTTAGGTTTTTATTCCGGTGCAGATGATGTTGAAGATATTGACAGTTAAAGGGGTTATTGAAGTATATACTTTGTAGGGAAATAGATGAATTGTGGTGTAACACCCCCAATTCATGGATGCAGCGGAATTCAAACTGGGTGTTACTCGACGGCACAATAGTCACAATAATAGAAAACGAACTCCAATTGAGTCGTTTTAAAAGATGTATCATTCAAATTATATAAATATCAGAGATTTCAAAATGAGGTCCCAATTGGTTCCATGTTTACAATGTATAATAAATGAGTTTTGAATGATAATAAAATTTATAGCCCTCTTGAGTATCCGTGTCCTTCCGTGCCATCCTTGATCGTCATGAACCTGAAATACATGCTTGAGAGGTCAACACAAAGGTTGAGTGATATTCATAGAGTTTGTTAAATCGATTGAACACAATATGTTGGTAGTGTGAGTTATAGGCTCACACCAATGTTTGGAAAACAAAACAGGTAGGCTACGTTATTATACGCCCGGAACATGTATTATACACTAAGCTTATGACACCATAACGTTAACGTGTACCAATATCGATCGGCAGATTTATCCCGGTAGGTACTTTGCTAACATACCTAAATCTCAAATATTATTGCATTTGTTTGAACTTAGTCAATACAAATGGGATTCGTCAATCCCAATAGGCCTATTAATAATATTCGCGCTAACTATTGCTAGTGATTAAATGGTTCATAATAAAGGATATCGGTTTAGCAAGGTTGGTACTTAGTGATAATAAAACAATCAGGTAAGCATACAATTTAAAAACATTGTGCTCGGTTATAAATAGCATGTATTCCCCCCAAGGGTTTGTGAAACAATTAAGTAATCGAAAGTGGGGCTATGAACTCACCTTAAGTAAGATAGCAAGTAATGAAGGTAATGGTCGGATCGTGTAGGTTTCTACGAGCAACCTATAATAGAATGTTGCGACTTAGGATTTGAGTACAGAATATGAAGTAGTGCCTATATATATATCTTGCATTATAGTCCATGATGTGGTATGATGTATATTGTAAGTCCTTGAAAGAAAAGATTCATGAAACATGTATGTTTTGTATATCGTTTACTACCGTTCGGGCCGACATAATTCAGAAGTCATGTTAGTAAGCGTTCGAGGAGCCAGGACACTTTAACTCGTAAATCCACAACTCAACTCGACGGCTTACATAATGAACTCCTCACATGAGGCTCCCTACTATTGTAGTAGTTGATGAAATATATAGATATAAGTTTTGATCCGAAAGGTTACATGTCCGATATTTGAATCAACTTAGGAAAGTTTATTTGTACATGAAGATTGTTATTAGGGGTAGTTTCATAAGTCTTGAATGACCATTTTCTCTTGGTAAAATCTCATGGTTTCCTTTTAAGTGAAGTAGATCCAAATTGCTTGTTCATGTTATCGCCTAACTCATTATTTCATGTTTACGCCTATGTAAGTTGTTATGGTCATTTCGTCATGGCCTAGCCATGACCTTTGGTCCTTGTTCCAAGGTCATGAGACACAACCTTGGCTCTAGCCATGGTTGTGGTCTTGATTATAGGTCATAAGACCTCTTGTTCCTTTCAAAGTATAACCATAATCTAGTGACTTTCGCCTAAAAATGGGCTGTTTAGAATTTGAAGAATTTTATCACTCGGAAAGCATTTTTAGGTCTCGAGCTTCTTTGTTCCTAAACGAAAACGTCGTTTCGGACAACTTTCGTGTTTTAACTTTTTGATGAATCGGACCAGAAGTGGGACTTTCAAAACCCAAATTTGATCAGAATGGTATTTGGCAGTTTTGCCGGAAATCTTTGGTAATTTCAAATCGCCATAACTTTTGACTCGTATACTCGTTTTGGGTGGTTCAAATTGCTATGGTTTCCTTGTTAAGTCCTCTACTGTAATATGTAATGATCCAACATCATATTTTTACCATTTTGATCAGGTCTTACCAAGAAAGTCACTAGTTCACTTGTTTTAGTAACTTGTTTGTAACAATCAATAACAATAACTTGTTTTGCTCACTTTTATACATCATGGACATAACTACAAGACATAATATAGCAAGAATAACATGTAAATAACATGAACATGATTATTTAACAAGAATCAAGTTAGGGTTTGGCTCACAACTTTTGGCTTTCAAAGATGAAAGGAAGTTAACATGTAAGGATAGGACTTTGATAGACTTGCTTCAACCCACTTCACTTCATGCAATCTTTCTACTCTTGTAATCTTGAAAGAGAGATGATGAAAATATAGGTGACTTGAGTGGATTCAAACTCAAGAGAAATCACCAAAGTTTTTAAGGATTTGAAGTAGTTTTGATGAATCAAAACTAAACTAGGGTTTATGTATGGATATTGCACTTGATTTCTTGGATGGAACTTGAAGTAAATGAGCTAAGGATGAGATGATGGTGTATTTTTATGTGTGTGGGTCGTTTGAATGGCCAAGGAGGGGAAGGAGAGGCATTTATATGCAAATGAGGAGGTTACATTGTTGACTAGTCAACACTTGGAGGCCAAGTTGAACACATGTTCACATCTTAAGGCTCCTAGCATGAGATTAAGACACACAAGGCTGAATTCCCCCTCCCTAGGTCGTTTCCTAAGCTTGGAGAGCAAGGGTGTGGACTTTTCTTGGTATTATCCAAGATACTTGGTTAGTTTTGACTCCGAGAAATGCCAATCGTAAATGATTAAGCCTCAAAACGTAAAACCGGGTGTCGTAAAATTATGGAACTTGAAAGTATTGATAAACATGTCCATATGTCCCATAATAAAATATAAAATGAGTGGTAGGTTCCATTTGGGTGGTAAACCCTGCTAAAAACTGGAAACACGGGTCTAAAACGCGTAATACGTAAAATGTACGAATTTTGCGTAAAACTGAGAAAAGTAAAATGTTACTTTTCTAATATGATATAAATGATTTAAAATGACTTATAATGTCTAGACTGGGCTCAGTCTAGTGTCGGTTGGTGTTAAATGTCTTTTAGACATCAAACCGTAAGCCTAAAAATCACGAACTGACTTATAACATCAAGGGATGATTTTTGGTCAATGGAGGAGGGAAAGAATATGTTGACTTTTTCTAAGAAGTTGAAAACTCAAATAGTCTTAGAAACGCGTTTTGTGGTCTCACGGTTAATCGCCCATACGGTTAAGCGTGCTCATGCGAGAGTAGTACGGCTTGGGTGACCTGCTGGGAAGTTTTTGGTCATGTTTTTCTCAGTCACGATTAATTCTCAAATAAATCATGAGCGTGTCAAACATTTTTCCGATGTGGGGTCACCTGACGGAATCGAATTTCGTTATGCGTAGAATTTCTGATTGACGTTTTACCCTAAAACGTGTAATTCCATGTAATTCCTTAATAACTTTCACGAAAATGATCTGACGAATGTCAAACATTTAATTTACCATGGAAATGATTTATCACTTGAGAATATCAAATAAAAATCAACTTTCGGGAAAATTTCGGAAAGAAATGAATAGTAAAAATGAATAGTAACATGAATAGTAAAAGTGAATAGTAACTTTTCCGGGAATAGAAGTTAACCTGAAAATGTGAATTGTTACAGTCTCTACCCCTTACGGGGAACTTCGTCCCGAAGTTCTTTGTGTGTCATATGTTGGAGTGGTGTCGATGAAAAGGTGTGGTTACTTATGAGGACTAAAGTCTGGGATTACCGGTGATGTAACTTGATTTGTCATTTCAGTGTATGGTGTAGGATGAGGCTTACTTTTATATAGGAAAGGTATGGTAATAGTCGAATATCAAAGGAAATTGATATAGCAGTCGAATATTAATAGGAATTGATATAGTAGTTGAATATCAAAATAGAACTTGATATAGTTGTCAAGTATCAATAGCAATTGATATAAGAATCGAATCATGGAATAAGCGTTGAACATGTGGTTGGACCAAGTCCTGTTTGAATTGTACGGCTGCCCATGCATATGGCTACATGGCTTCGCAATGAGTTTGGTACGACTGCGCATGCGTATGGTTACATGGCCCCGTAATGAGTTTGGTACGACTGCACATGCATATGGTTACATGGCCTCGCAATGAGTTTGTTTGTTATTGCACTATCATTATGAAAACCAAAGTGTAAACCTCGTACTAATGGAAATTGGGATAGTTGTTACAATCATAGTCTAGTAGGTAATCGGTTGTTGTACCTAGTGTTTATGTCATGGTTTGAAGCGATGTCGGTGAAAAGATAGGATTTCTTGTGGCGAATAAAATGTAGGTATCATGCCATACCCGAGCAATGTAATGTAGGTGTCAAGCCATACCCGAGCAATGTAATGTAGGTATCAAGCCATACCCGAGCAATGTAATGTAGGTATCAAGCCATACCCGAGCAATGTAATGTAGGTATCAAGCCATACCCGAGCAATGTAATGTAGGTTGACTTCATACTTATGTTATTTCGGATATAATTAAGCCCACTTGTTTATAATTCTTTATTTACATAGAGAGGCATCCCAAACAATGTAACTAAAGGAATATAAACGTATGGTTCGATGATTTATAATTTCTTTATTTAAATGAAAAGGCATCCCAATCCATTCAAATAAGGACATTATAAATTATCCTACTCAAGAATTCCCGACACAACATTCATACTTAGCCGGTGAGTTACAAGGTAGTGTATTACGAGATGATACTGGTGTTCCAAAAGTACAAGATGAATATTCAAACTTGTAAAGCTGATGAGGGTACTTGTGGTGTAACTAAGGATGATTTGAGCTTTAAAAGTGCATCAAAATCTGTTAATGAGCTTGTGGTTCCAACGGTTGTGAAGATAATGTTATGATATGTTGATGAACAAAAGTGTGTAGTGTATGCTTAACATTAATACTCTTAGGTATAGATGTTGAGTTTGCTTTAAAAATCTTAAGAGATTTTAAAAGTTTATGACGGAATGGTATCCTAAACAGGATGGTACTTCTACGGGATGAAGAGAAGAATTGATAACTATCCAAAGATAGTCGTTCGGATTATCTCATAAATGAAAATTTTCAAGAATGAAATTAGGTAACACAAATAAAGTGTTAAGATTTCGCTGAGTGGTAAGACATTATCATGTCTCTAGATTGTTTTAATGTATTCTGGTGGTTTATCGAGTTCATGTAGGAAATCAACCTAAACATAACCCTAGTACAACTACTCTCAGTATTTGGAAATTTTAAGTCGAATATAGTTAGTCAGACTATATTCCACTGTCCCTAGGTTAAATATAGGTGACTAGTCTATATTTAGCCAAGGTTCGATAAAATTTTCAAATACCTAAACTAGGTATACTTTTGATATGTCTGTTGCTTTCAGGAAACTGTCCACTAAACAAAGGCGATGTCAAACCCTTAAGTTGCAAGTCCTGTCCATACAAGACTTGTAACGTATGTTTTCATATTCCATTGCATAGAAGGTAGTAAGGGTAGATACGTATGGAAAGGAAGTTTTAAGTAGTTCTAAAATAGAACATACTTGGCCAGGATCACGAACTTTTAATAATGAAGGTTTCATAAGAAAACTTTGATAAATGTAGAGAAAGTTCAGCTTTTGTCGATGATGGATTTGTTTGTCCTTTAGAAATCTCATATTTCTTGTTTTGAAATCGATAGATTGTGACGGGTTTTTGATATCATAAGAAATGACATTGATGATGTGATGGAATAATTCTAGAGACCATTTGCACAAAACACAATGTCTCGGAAGTAGGTTAGACCATTGTGCAATTCACAATGTCTGGGAAGTAGGTTAGGCCATTGTGTGACTCAAAACATTTGAGAAATGATTAAGACCATTGTATCATACAATGTCTTGGAAAATGAATGAGACCATTGTATCTCACAATGTCTTGAAAAGTGAATGAGACCATTGTATCCCACAATGTCTTGGAAAATGAATGTTGGAGTAGGAACATGATTGGGAGAATGTAGTTGTGCCGAAATGCCATAGAATAGGCATACGCAGATGTGTTTAGATAAAATGATTGAAAATAAACCGAGTTTATATATCAATATACTAATATGTTCATGTAGCATAAAATGCCTAGTGTGTATATATCAATATACTTATATGTGTTCATGTAGCATAAAATGCCTACGGGGAAATGCTCAATTATGTTTAGGGTACATATATCAATATGTAATTATGTTTGTGTAGCATAAAAATGTCTACGGGGAATTGCTCAAAATGGGTATATATGAATATACTAATATGTTTGTGTAGCATAACATTCTTACTAAGTCCATAATCGTCTGGAGGATGGAAGACACGGAGAGCGGAAGGCTATAAAATGTTTTTGCTTGTACATGTGGTTATAGTTTAGGTCTCAATTAGACCCGTTTCTCTATAACCTGGCTCTGATACCAATCTGTAACACCCCCAATTCATGGATGCAGCGGAATTCAAACTGGGTGTTACTCGACGGCACAATAGTCACAATAATAGAAAACGAACTCCAATTGAGTCGTTTTAAAAGATGTATCATTCAAATTATATAAATATCAGAGATTTCAAAATGAGGTCCCAATTGGTTCCATGTTTACAATGTATAATAAATGAGTTTTGAATGATAATAAAATTTATAGCCCTCTTGAGTATCCGTGTCCTTCCGTGCCATCCTTGATCGTCATGAACCTGAAATACATGCTTGAGAGGTCAACACAAAGGTTGAGTGATATTCATAGAGTTTGTTAAATCGATTGAACACAATATGTTGGTAGTGTGAGTTATAGGCTCACACCAATGTTTGGAAAACAAAACAGGTAGGCTACGTTATTATACGCCCGGAACATGTATTATACACTAAGCTTATGACACCATAACGTTAACGTGTACCAATATCGATCGGCAGATTTATCCCGGTAGGTACTTTGCTAACATACCTAAATCTCAAATATTATTGCATTTGTTTGAACTTAGTCAATACAAATGGGATTCGTCAATCCCAATAGGCCTATTAATAATATTCGCGCTCACTATTGCTAGTGATTAAATGGTTCATAATAAAGGATATCGGTTTAGCAAGGTTGGTACTTAGTGATAATAAAACAATCAGGTAAGCATACAATTTAAAAACATTGTGCTCGGTTATAAATAGCATGTATTCCCCCCAAGGGTTTGTGAAACAATTAAGTAATCGAAAGTGGGGCTATGAACTCACCTTAAGTAAGATAGCAAGTAATGAAGGTAATGGTCGGATCGTGTAGGTTTCTACGAGCAACCTATAATAGAATGTTGCGACTTAGGATTTGAGTACAGAATATGAAGTAGTGCCTATATATATATCTTGCATTATAGTCCATGATGTGGTATGATGTATATTGTAAGTCCTTGAAAGAAAAGATTCATGAAACATGTATGTTTTGTATATCGTTTACTACCGTTCGGGCCGACATAATTCAGAAGTCATGTTAGTAAGCGTTCGAGGAGCCAGGACACTTTAACTCGTAAATCCACAACTCAACTCGACGGCTTACATAATGAACTCCTCACATGAGGCTCCCTACTATTGTAGTAGTTGATGAAATATATAGATATAAGTTTTGATCCGAAAGGTTACATGTCCGATATTTGAATCAACTTAGGAAAGTTTATTTGTACATGAAGATTGTTATTAGGGGTAGTTTCATAAGTCTTGAATGACCATTTTCTCTTGGTAAAATCTCATGGTTTCCTTTTAAGTGAAGTAGATCCAAATTGCTTGTTCATGTTATCGCCTAACTCATTATTTCATGTTTACGCCTATGTAAGTTGTTATGGTCATTTCGTCATGGCCTAGCCATGACCTTTGGTCCTTGTTCCAAGGTCATGAGACACAACCTTGGCTCTAGCCATGGTTGTGGTCTTGATTATAGGTCATAAGACCTCTTGTTCCTTTCAAAGTATAACCATAATCTAGTGACTTTCGCCTAAAAATGGGCTGTTTAGAATTTGAAGAATTTTATCACTCGGAAAGCATTTTTAGGTCTCGAGCTTCTTTATTCCTGAACGAAAACGTCGTTTCGGACAACTTTCGTTTTTTAACTTTTTGATGAATCGGACCAGAAGTGGGACTTTCAAAACCCAAATTTGATCAGAATGGTATTTGGCAGTTTTGCCGGAAATCTTTGGTAATTTCAAATCGCCATAACTTTTGACTCGTATACTCGTTTTGGGTGGTTCAAATTGCTATGGTTTCCTTGTTAAGTCCTCTACTGTAATATGTAATGATCCAACATCATATTTTTACCATTTTGATCAGGTCTTACCAAGAAAGTCACTAGTTCACTTGTTTTAGTAACTTGTTTGTAACAATCAATAACAATAACTTGTTTTGCTCACTTTTATACATCATGGACATAACTACAAGACATAATATAGCAAGAATAACATGTAAATAACATGAACATGATTATTTAACAAGAATCAAGTTAGGGTTTGGCTCACAACTTTTGGCTTTCAAAGATGAAAGGAAGTTAACATGTAAGGATAGGACTTTGATAGACTTGCTTCAACCCACTTCACTTCATGCAATCTTTCTACTCTTGTAATTTTGAAAGAGAGATGATGAAAATATAGGTGACTTGAGTGGATTCAAACTCAAGAGAAATCACCAAAGTTTTTAAGGATTTGAAGTAGTTTTGATGAATCAAAACTAAACTAGGGTTTATGTATGGATATTGCACTTGATTTCTTGGATGGAACTTGAAGTAAATGAGCTAAGGATGAGATGATGGTGTATTTTTATGTGTGTGGGTCGTTTGAATGGCAAAGGAGGGGAAGGAGAGGCATTTATATGCAAATGAGGAGGTTACATTGTTGACTAGTCAACACTTGGAGGCCAAGTTGAACACATGTTCACATCTTAAGGCTCCTAGCATGAGATTAAGACACACAAGGCTGAATTCCCCCTCCCTAGGTCGTTTCCTAAGCTTGGAGAGCAAGGGTGTGGACTTTTCTTGGTATTATCCAAGATACTTGGTTAGTTTTGACTCCGAGAAATGCCAATCGTAAATAATTAAGCCTCAAAACGTAAAACCGGGTGTCGTAAAATTATGGAACTTGAAAGTATTGATAAACATGTCCATATGTCCCATAATAAAATATAAAATGAGTGGTAGGTTCCATTTGGGTGGTAAACCCTGCTAAAAACTGGAAACACGGGTCTAAAACGCGTAATACGTAAAATGTACGAATTTTGCGTAAAACTGAGAAAAGTAAAATGTTACTTTTCTAATATGATATAAATGATTTAAAATGACTTATAATGTCTAGACTGGGCTCAGTCTAGTGTCGGTTGGTGTTAAATGTCTTTTAGACATCAAACCGTAAGCCTAAAAATCACGAATTGACTTATAACATCAAGGGATGATTTTTGGTCAATGGAGGAGGGAAAGAATATGTTGACTTTTTATAAGAAGTTGAAAACTCAAATAGTCTTAGAAACGCGTTTTGTGGTCTCACGGTTAATCGCCCATACGGTTAAGCGTGCTCATGCGAGAGTAGTACGGCTTGGGTGACCTGCTGGGAAGTTTTTGGTCATGTTTTTCTCAGTCACGATTAATTCTCAAATAAATCATGAGCGTGTCAAACATTTTTCCGATGTGGGGTCACCTGACGGAATCGAATTTCGTTATGCGTAGAATTTCTGATTGACGTTTTACCCTAAAACGTGTAATTCCATGTAATTCCTTAATAACTTTCACGAAAATGATCTGACGAATGTCAAACATTTAATTTACCATGGAAATGATTTATCACTTGAGAATATCAAATAAAAATCAACTTTCGGGAAAATTTCGGAAAGAAATGAATAGTAAAAATGAATAGTAACATGAATAGTAAAAGTGAATAGTAACTTTTCCGGGAATAGAAGTTAACCTGAAAATGTGAATTGTTACATGTGGCATTGTTATCTACCCGCGTCACCATTTGAACACCATTTCTTTTGACGTATAAGTTTAAAGAAAGGCAAATTGAAAAGTTTAAGAATACCAAATATAAGGTTTACTTACTTCCCCTACATAACCAAACCATACTTATATAGCAACACGTCTATGGAACACTATCATACACATATCAGTACCAAATGTTGGTGGAATGCTGAAAATAGAAATAAAACAGGGCTATGTAAACAGAGGATGTGTAAACAGAGAAACTCGTATAAACATGTAACAGATCAAATGCTAGGCTAAAATGGTTTTCTTTACTCACAGTAAAATCGTACGGATTCTGTTTTGAACCGGAAATATGATATACAGGGTGCACTATAACCTGCAACATTTGTATATCTTAGATACAAGGATCTTTTACCAATTGTTATAGCTTAAGAATACACTTAACACAGAAGTAATCACTGCAAGAATTATCACTTAACAAAGAAGTAACAGTTATTATAGCTCAAGGTACAGTTGACTAGTTGTTTAGTGATATGCTATTTCACTTAATTGGATATATAAGAGAAAATAAAATAAAATTATATCACTCTTTATTTTGTTTTTAGCATTTTTATCAACTTTTTCTTTTATTAAATAAGAAAAAAGAAAACATATTCCAATTATGTTTATTTCACTAACTACAAATATAGAGAGGAGAAACATAATACTTGCTCCAAATTTTGCAGACATAAAGTCTGATGTAATTTTTATTATATCACCTTTTACAGATTGGGTTGAAGCAAATAGCTAGATGTGGTTACTTTCTCATAATGAATCATACTGATTTTATTTTGCACGCCACACTAAATAATATTACAATTAAAACTAGCGAAACGCTAGAAACAAAGTAACAACAATACAAAACTTAACTGACACAAGGATTGACAAAGAGCAAACTCAACAGGAGTTCTTACCAAATTTTGAAAAGTTGTATAAAATTTAAAAGATAGCTCGTTATCAAGATTGTTGAGAAGAATCCAACCGGAAAACCGATCCATGTTCCTTCCCAAAAGATCCAAGATAGATCCTCCTCTTCCTCGACTCTTCCTTCCGACGATGGAATATCCTTCGGACATTCGATTTTAATCTGCATGCCACATAACCCACTATTGTTTTGAAAATATCTCAACTCATCCATAGTGTCCATTTGTCGACCACAAGGAATTTTACCCGTCAACATGTTGTTGCTCACATCTAGAACTGTGAGGTTGCCAAGCTGATCTAGTGATTGGGGAATCGAACCCGAGAGTTCATTATGTGAAACATCCAAGCTCTCTATGCCCTCTAAATTGCCGAATGACAGTGGAATGTTCCCAGAAATCTTGTTGTGTGATATGTTGAGCTGTTTTAGAGCTTTGAGATTGCCTAATGATGCTGATATTTCACCAGAAATATTGTTGCCTGATAAGTCCAACAAAACAAAGTACCGCGGGTTGCCTAGGCGTTGAGAAGATTTTTTCCAATTCACTATTAAGTCTTGAAGCCAGTCTTCAACCAAATCCCCTGTGGAACTATAAATCGGCTTCAGTGACGATGACATATTCATTATTGGAAGGTTTGCCATTTGTCGTGGAATGCTCCCGGCTAGGTTGTTCCTGGAGAGATCAAGAATTCGAAGAGAACTGCACATGGAAATATTGTTCGGGATAAATCCATTGAGGGAAGTGTTTCTTAGGACAAGTATTTCAAGAGAAGTAGGGAATTTAGGGAGAATATCTTGTAAATTTCCTTTGATAATGCTGTTATGAAGATCAAGAACTCTAAGGTTGACTAACTTAGTCAAATTAAAAGACAGACTGCCAGAAAACTTTTTTTTTTTTTGGGTAAAAGGTCAAAAGACCCGGTAAATATATTACTCCAAAAACATTTAAGTACAACGGATATGAGTGAATCCCATATCTCAGCCCGTTACATAGGCGAAAAGCTTACATAACAAGATACTCCCTATTTTCTAGACAAGAAAACAAAACCACTACCACATCATATAGAAAGACTCAAACAAAAATATAAACTACTTCCTACGACCTTGGAGATTAAAGCCATAAATGGCATTAAGAGCATCCAATTCCCCTGGAAGATCATAAATTTGCTTCGAGTAATCATCATAGTCATCAAACTCATCTTCACGCTCATGACCTCCACCAAAAAGATTTGCTGATTCGTCGAACGTGTTAAGAACCTCCTCCTCGTCACTATCAGAAACCACAACATCACCCACCTTGGAAAATGGGTTAGCCCTCTTAGTGACAGAGGCAGACGGAACAGGATGACCATCATCATCCACAAGAGTGCCTTTCCCATCGATAAGAAGCTTTTCAAATTTACTAATTTTCTCAACTAAAGGAGTAGAACCAACTTCCTTAGTTCCCATTGAATCACTCACAAGCGGTTCTTGTGATGTAGCACCAGTCTTAACCGACTCATCCACATTAACTTCCATTGTACATCCAGCATCCACATCCATGTTGGTGTCAAAAGTAGGAATACCAAAAGTATCCGTATCATCCATATTAAGAGCATCAAATTGGTTAGATGTAGAAATCTTAGTACCACTAGAACTAGCCACATCAGAAATCTTCTTCTTAGTGCCACCAGCTTTCTTAGGTTCAGGAGGAGTCTTTTTGGGTTGATACTGAAACTGCTTACCCAGGTTTAGTAAACCCCCTTGACCCGGAATTGTAGAACCTCCTTGCTTACCTTTCTTCTTGTGATTGACAGTCTTGAAACTATCATTAACAGGCTTAGTAGGCTGAACAGGAGGTATAACAACTGTAGGACATTCAGTCAGAATATGGCCAAATATCTTACACTTGTCACAACGGGGTGGTTGCCACTCGTATTCAACCCGTATCTTCTCAATAGTCGAACCCGTACCATCAAGTAATGGTATCTCAACAGTGAGGCTGTCACGAAGCACCTCATCCGATCTCACTTCTATCATGCATCTTGCAAAACTACTACGGCCCCACGATTCCTTACACATTTGGCTTGTAAAAGCATCTAACCTTTTGGGCGTGCCAATCAGTGTGGCAAGAAGACTGAGGCCATCATCAGAAAACATTGCAAGGGGAACATCATGGAATTTAACCCACACCGGGATGTTAGTCAAATCCTCTTTAAGTAGATTAGTGTTCAAAGTCCATGGTTTAAGAATAATAGGAACATTTCTGATCAACCAAGGACCGTTTTCAAGCACATCATCAACACCTTTCTTCGAACTGAACTTAAAGAAGAAGAATCCCTTTGCATTCATCATAACCCTTTGCACACCAAACTTAGCCCATGCATTGCGTACATAGTAATCAACAACAGGAAAAGCAAGGCGTTGGCCAAGGAAATAACCGTAGAGAGTATTCTCAAACCTTGTGTTTACCTCTTCCACTACTTTCAAAGGAACGGAAAGGTCAACATCATCCTTTTTTCTGCTACATTCCAACCTCCGAAAATTAGATACATGTTTCTGAGGTTCATTAGAAGTAGCAACCGCGTAAGAAACCGACTTCACTCCACTAGTAGTATCATCCATAGAAGCATTAGGACCAGAAACTTTTGAATTAGAATTATGCCCAGTACCACTAGAAGAAGAAGCCTTATTAGCAACAATCTCCCGTTGAATATTAGTCATGGCTTCATCAAAATTGTTATGCGCATTAGATAACAAGTGCTTCACATCAACACTTGTAACCGGCTCCAAGTCGTCACCAAGTGATGTATCCTTCATAAGTGGAATCGGCTCCACTTTCTGAGTGTCACAATCAGGAACATCATCCATATTCAAACTAACACTACTAGGGTTCATCATTGAGGGACTCAACTCACCAAAACTAGTAGTGGCCGATTGAATATTACCAAGTGAAACCGGCTCCACCAGGTCATGTTTGCTCCCAACCAAGTTAGTTTCAGTCATCCCAGAGTCAGGACTAATGTTCTCCAAAACCCTAGCAGACACATTCTTCTTGCTAAGAAACCCTTTATTCATCTCTCCCTTAACCCCCACAAAGCAACGAGCAGAACCAAGCAACCAGGAACAAACCCTAACTATAAAAGTTAGGGTTTACACACAAACGCACCAACCCTTCAACCTCCAACCATAGTCGATAACAAACCAAAGCAACTGATCGTACAAAAGATATGATTAAATCGATTAAAACCCTACAATCGTTAGATATATAGGATATGTAGCCGACCTAATAAAATAGGGAGTAATATACGGTCAGACTTCAAAACCACCAAGATCAAAATTATATGCATGCAAGATTCACCAACCGACCTATTAATTAAAACCAATCAGTTGGATGTAGATTGAAAGCCCCATGCACTCACGACAAACAATGTTAATTAATTATGATTGATATAGAAAGAATAGAACAAAGTCTTGCCGTAATTCCCAACGAAAACAAAAAAGCGAATAAAAGAATTACACCAACCCACTATCTAACCAAACCAGTAATAGTTAACCACCCACGTGAATAGAGAATTAAAAATTAGAGGTTTGATAGGAATCGGAGGAAAGTGATAATCGACAGTTAGGGAATCGCTTTTTTGCCTAGAGAGAGAATACGATTAGGGTTTTTCAATTTTGCTAATTTGCTTTGCCAGAAAACTTATTCCCGCCTAAATAAAGAATTTCGGTTCCTTTAGGAAAATTCAACGGGATCTTACCAGATAAATCATTGTTGGACAAATCCAGGTAAAAATCATCTTTAAAAGGCAGACTTCCAGAAAACTTATTAAAAACAGGTAAATTATCACCAGAGAATTTATTTCGGGACAAGTCGAGTACCGACAATCTCTTTAAATTGGAGATGGATTTTGGAATTAGTCCTGAGAAATTATTTTCGGATACCGCAAGATAACCGATCTTTGTGGCGTTACCTATATTTTCTGGCAACTCTCCTGAAAAATTGTTCCGGGACAAATCAAGAACCGCTAACAAATTAGATATAAATAGGCGAGGCGGGATTTGTCCGCTGAGCTTGTTATCTGAAAGAAAAATTGCACTGATTTTGTTCATCTCTGCCAGCCAATGTGGGAATCTTCCCTCCAATTTATTCCCGCTCAAATCAAGCTCATCCAACTCTTTCTGTGATGAAATCCATTCAGGAATTTGGCCAGAAATTCCACAAGAAGGCATTGACATAACTTGAAGACTACATTTTGGATCAACCTTAGTTGTGTTATTCCAAATCAAGTTGCTTCGCTTCCAACCGATGTATAATACATTTAGAGTTCTGATTTTGAATAACCAAGTCGGGATCTCTCCGGCGACCATGTTGTCGTCTAGCAGAAGGTTCTCTAACTTGCTCAAGTTTTGCATCGATGGTGGTATCGGGCCTGTTAACTGGTTACTACTCAGGACCAGAGAAGCCAAGTTGGTTAGTCTTCCGATAAAGGTTGGAATTTCCGATGATAAAAAATTTCTAGACAAATCCAAAGTTTCTAATTTCGAGGTTTGCAATTGATGATGGGATTCCACCCGAGAAACTATTATTTAGTAATGAAAAATACCTTAACTTTGTTAAATTTCCAACTTCAGGACTTAAAACTCCCTCGAGCTTAATGCCACTAAGATCAAGATGTTGAAGAGATTCGAGTTCGAAAAGTTGAGCAGGAATCGGACCCTGGAAACGATTATAACCTAACCTCAATGTAGTCAATTTTCGAAAAGAACCCAGTTCAGGTCCTAGTTTTCCCTCGAGAAAATTTTCACTCATTTCCAAGGAACGTAAATTTGTTAACTGGAAAAGTTGGTTGGGGATGGAACCATTGAATTTGTTCATCCACATTCCAAGATAAAGCAGTTTGGTGAGATTACCAAACCCATCTCCTGGGATCTCGCCTTCTAAATAATTATACGAGATATCAAGTAGTTCAAGTGACCGGATATGAAAAATTGGAGTCAAGATTTCAGAAGATATTGAAACTGGATCGGAATCTCCAGGAGGTGTGGCTACATTATTTAGCTGAAGCTCGGTAACACTTCCGGTTCTGGAGCAAGTAACAAGCTCCCAAGAGCAACAATCAGAAGCTGGATTCCATGAGTCTAGTGTTAAAAATTTATCGGAATATTTGGAATTGTAGAAGGCGGTGAGGGTGGATTTGAAGTGTAGTAATGCTTGCTTTTGATGAATGGGACAAGAGAATGTTGGGATTATAATGGAAGTGAGTATTAACAAGATGGATAACATTAACTTTAACATTGGTGTGCTTGCCATGGTGGATTTTGGTTGTTCTATATTTTTTATTCATTGGTATATGTTCTGGTAGTCATTATATAGGAAATGAAAATGCAAGATTTTTTTCTTTCTTTCTTTCAAATTCAAAGAAAATAATGTATTGCTTTATGGGGCAATTCTACAAACGGACCAGTCGCTCAAGGTGGTGGACTCTTGTGTACCTAAGTAGTTTGGTTTCTTGAAATGGCCCGAGCGACTAGCGAATTTAACATAAGTTCGACATGTGGCACCCAAAAAGTAGTTCCCAATCATAATGTGTAAGGCATACTTTTGTGCTACTTATCACATGCGACTTATCAAAAGTTCGAGCGACCTTCTATTTTGTCACTTTCCTCCAAAATAGTCAAACTTCCACAAATAATATTTTATTCGTTTTGAGCCTTCCCAAAGCCCAGCGACTTAGCGAAAAGTTTTAAGCGACTGACAAAATGTCACTTTTTTGTACATCACACATCAACCCTTTTTGTACCTTTTCACCAACTTTTTTTAATAATAATTCGTTTTAAAGTATTTTTAACACAATATTTTAATACTAATTATCCAGCGAATTAATTATTATAGCTGAGCGATATTCTAAAGTCCGAGCGACTTTTTTATATCCCCAACAACAAGAACCGTTTTGTATATTTTCAAATACCAAGAAACTCACAAGTTACTTTCCACACCTACTCCCACTCTAAATTCAAATCAAAATCAAACGTTAGAACCCTAACCCTTAATTTGTGTATACTCATTTCGAACCCCAAATTATTAGTCAGTCAATGCAAATGGAAAATATTGACGGATACTTTCATGCAAAGGTAACGATTCGTTCCAATTTAGAGTTGTTTGAAAAGATTAAAAGTAAGTTGGGGAAGAATCAAAATCGAATTAGCCTGTTCCGGGAAAGTGTATTCGCGCAATGGTTGGATATTCCCCTTTGTCATTCAAATGATAACCATCTCCTAAACTTCGTTTTACAGCATCAGGTATATATTCATAAATTAGTTGATACCTGTCCACCCATTACATATAGAATTGGGGATAATTTGTTGCGGTTTGGTCGTGAAGAATTTTTGTTGGTGACGGGTTTTGTTTTTGGCCATTTGCCTGACCACGTAGTAGTTGATCGTAGCCCGTTTGCCTTGCGAATCTTCCCTCATAAGAAGTTTGATAGAAAGGTTACTGTAAAAGGGAATGAGCTTTTACATATTTTGAACAACGATAAAGTATTTGATGCTTTGTCAACTGAGGATGCTGTCAGGGTTTGTCTTTTGATATGTGCTGAGGTCATATTTACCGGTCGTGGGCCTTGGTACAATGTACCTAATGAATTTTTGCAGCTCGTTGAGGATTTTAATGCTTGGAATGCTTATCCTTGGGGAGAGTACTTGTGGAGACGTTTGTACTCCAGTCTAGCCAATTTGGTTCCTAAGCATTATCAAAGGTATTACAAGAAGAAGCAGGCAGTAACTCCAGATAAAACTGCCACATATAATATTTGTGGATTTATTTGGGCTTTTAAGGTATGATTTTTTTAAATCAAATTGTATAATTTTTTGTGATTGTTTTCTTGTACCAAATATAACTTTAGATTCATCGTTTTATTTAATTTTAGATATGGATTCTTGAGAGTTATCCCAATAGTCAACAATGGTTTAAAAAAGTTCCTAATACCATCCCACGTGGTCTTTCTTGGTTAAAGATTAAAACATTCCGAAAACGTGATTATTCTATTCTGTTTGGTCAGGTATTTTGTTGTCATCATTCTTTGTTATTTGTTTACTAATTTAGGACTTGTGTATAAATTTTGTTTTGACCTTTTATAATAAATTTGTTACACAGGGTTCAGATCCTGTGGAACTTGTTCCGACTAATGATGAAAAGTTGAACCCACGCTTTGTGCGTAGTACTGCATATTTTGGACATGTAGCAAATGTCCCTGATGATTCAGATGATGCCATTCCTCAACTTTCAGAAGTTCCTTTTGAGGTACATTGTTAACTTTGAAAACATTATGTTTGACCCTTAAGGCCTATAAGATATAAATTATTAATGTACATCTCCTAAATCTTTTAAAATTATTTGTTACTTAGGTACAAGCACAAGAGCTCAACGATGCAGCAGAAGAGGTCAACGATGCAGTGGAAGAGCTCAATAATGCAACAGGTGGAGGGCTTCCAACTGCCGCAGCAGAATCAATTACCGAAGTACCTAAATTAGTTGCTGAGGTTGAGGCCTTGAAGACAATAGTTCATTTGATTGGTAACTCAGGATCGAATGTTGAAGTATTCAATGATATTAAAAAAAGGCTTGCCATTTTTGAGAAAGCTTTGAACATACATCATCCAGAGGTCAGCGGTTTAATTTTATTTTTTAATCTATACCACAATTTGATAATAACAATCTTAGGTCACCATAAAAGCGTATATAAATGTCTTTTAAATTTCAGGCTTCGACACCAATACAGACCTCAGATATTATTCATACCAATCCAGAGCCACCACAAACTGGCAATGAACATTTGCATTTCAAAGATTCCATGGTAGTATCCTATATACACTTTATAATCGTTTATTTATAATTATTTTATTATTTTATTAATCATTTTAAAATATTTATTAAAAATTATCCTTGAAACACCATTTTTCTTTCATTTCAGGATTCGACACATATTCAGAGCTCAAATGTTATTCATGCCAATCCAGAGCCACAACAAACTGGCAATGAAGATTTGCAATCCAAAGATGCCATGGTAATATACTATACACATTTTATATTCTTTTATTGATAATAATTTTTTTAGTTTATTAATCATTTTTAAATTTTTAAAAAAATCATCATTCAAACACCATTTTTCTTTTATTTCAGGAGTCGACATGTATTGAAAGCTCAAATATTTTTCATGACAATCCAGAGCCAGAAGAAACTGCTAATGAAGATTTTCATCCCAAAGATGCCATGGTAATATCTGTCTCATTCTAGTGTAGTGAATATGGACAGATAAGGGAGTGTTTGGTTTTGTTTTTTATTGTGTCTATTTTAGATTCTGTATCTGCATCTATTATCTTTTAGGATTGATAAGTGTTAAAATTTGAGCATCAGTTGTAGTATATTAAGCCCTGTAATCTGAAACCTAGTGTAATCACAGTTACTTAAAGGGTGTTTGGATTTGAGTAGTCTGTTGTAGTGGACACTGTTTCAGAGTTTGTTATTTGCTTAGATACATTACTTAGTGAATTATTAAGTCTTTACTAGCTTGCATAAAAATTAGTAGTTCAATATTAAGAGGTTGCATAAACATTATAGGCTTATAGCTAGTTACAATAATATTTAGGTAGCTTAATTTAGATTAATAATTGCTTATCATAATTACAGTAGTCATTTAGATCAGATATTGTTTCATTTTGGTCAAAGTTTTAGTTAAAATACAAAAGTAAAAAACAGTTATCATTTCTCAGTTCAATCAATAGTTAGCCCCCATAAGATGGTCAATTAAGGTCTAAACTGATAGCTTATGGATTCTGTACTTGGGTTCTGAGTTCTTAGTAGTCCAATCAATAGTTTGCCCCCATAAGCTAGTCAATTCTTACTAATAAGTTTTTAATTGTGTACTGTTTGAGACATGGGTTTGTTTTTGCATTTGAAGCCTGCAATTGTGCATATGAGCTTGTATCTGTGTTTAGTGTATGATTCTGAGTTTAATTTGAGTAGCTTAAGTAATTTGCAACTATAGCTTTTCTTCTAGATCAGATTGTGCTTATTTTGTTTGTTCATTTTTAAAATTTTTGTTAAAATCATCCTTCAAACACCATTTTTCTTTTATTTCAGGCTTTAACACTTATTCAAAGCCCCTTTCTTAGTCGTGTTAACACTGAAAATGAGAACACGGTAAACAATGATGTTGAAAAGGTAATATTCTGCGTAATATTTCATTTTATTTTATATTTACTTTTTAACCCAGCTACTAATAAGTTTTTAATTACAGACCTGCCCAGTTTATGATGTATCATGCGACAAATCAACATGCCCTTCCTCTGTTAATGGCGATGATGGAAAGCTTAATTATCTTGACCCTGCCGCGTACCCATCCTACATGTCACAACTTGAGAATCCATGTCATCCGAATTCTCCTTTTACGGCAGTTGATCACATCCAACTTGATAACCTAACTAATTTAAATGTACGCTTTTCTGAATTTGTTATTCATGTAACTATAAACTGGCATAAGAAATCTCACTTAATAGTTGTTTGCTAATATTCAGTTACTTATTCAATTTATGTTTTTTTATGAACAAGGGATCTATAAAGATGATTTTGCTGATTTGGTAGATTCGCCATCGCATTCCGTAACTGCTTACGACGCCGACGGTGATGCCCATGTTAGTGACAATAAAGACAACAATGAAGATCTGAATGTTACTAATAATCATTATCAAAACGAGGACGTATCAGTAAGCAAGCATGTTACTAATACAGATGGTATTGTCGTTGAGACAGTAAGCAAGCATGGTTCTGATGGTAATGTTGAAGAGAACATGGGCGATGGGCATGTTGGTGTGGGCCATGTTACAGATACATGTGGTAAAGATGTGGGAAGTCGTGGTGGTAATGTTGAAGAGAATATGGGCGATGGGCATGTTAGTGTGGGCCATGTTACAGATACATGTTGTAAAGATGATGTGACAGATGACATGGATGTTGACGAGAACAAGTGTGATGGTGTCTTACATGTGGAAGATACGAGGGCTGATGACTACAAGGGTGATGAAGATTGTGTTAGGGTAAACGAACAAGATTGTGTCAAATTAGTCGATGCGCAGTTGGCCACCAAAGACAAATGTGTGGACGTTGATGAAGTAATGGAGTGTGTTTCTGATGAGAATGTTGATATCGATGTTGAAGGTTGTCATGGCCATGTTTGTGTCACAACTGATAATTTGGGTGGTGAGGTATTAAAAGATCGTGATGAAGATCGTGTTAGGACAACTGAAAAAGATTGTGTGAAATTAGTTGATGCGCATTTGACCACTGAAGGAAAAGGTGTTGATGGTCATGAAGTAATGGAGTCTGGTTCCTATGAGAAAGTTGATAATGGAAATACCAAGTCGATTTTGGAAAAGATCGACAAGGAAGCTGAAAAAGCAAGAAAGGTCACTTTTTGTAATTACGAAAAAAATACTGAACTGGACCTTTCTAAAGAAGGACAAGTAAATAATCCTTCGAATGACGCTTCCGATGTACTTTACCATATGAGTACATTCTTAACTTACTTTAAATACCATTTGTAATAGCGATACTAATATCAATAATGAACTGTGCTTACAGGACATTTTCATGCGTCTTCAAAGGAAGAGGAAACCGGGTAAGTCTCCACAACAACCCAAACCAAGTCAACCACTTAAGAAGAAACGTCGCAAGAAATATGTACCAAAAGAGAAGAGTGTCACAAAAGAGAAGACTCCTGATGTTCAACCAAAGAGGACAAAACAGGTTCGCAAGTCTTTGAAGGACCCCTTTGTGGAGCTACCAGCTACAACTCCACAATTGCCCAAAAGGCGGTCCAAGAGACTTAGTGAAGTGATTGGTGTACCCTGTGCCCTCGGAAACAATGTTGAACAATTTCCGCTGGAACCTTGGGTAGAGGTTTGTGACTATTTGTTTTTAAACACCCCTTATATATATCTCCATACATATTAATAGATGATGCCTTAACATTTTTTCTCTAAAAAAAAAAATAAATTACAGAATCTGAAGCGTCCGGTTGGTTTCCTTAAGAACAAGAAGTTAGGTAACAAAATAAGTAAGCCAGAAAGTATGAATTGTTTCATGACAAAAGGTAAAAAGTCGTCGCATAAGTTTCCTTGGGGTTCCGACGTTGTTGTTAATCGGCAATTTTGGCTAGCTTTGCTGGGAGTTGGCCAGGGTAACAGAAGAGGATGGCTCAACGATAAGGTACTTAATTTACCAGTTGGTGTATTCGTTTTAAATAGAAAACATTACATTTATATCTTGATAGTTTAACAATCCCATTTTTATAAATACTTTTCAGCATTTGGATGTTTGGATAGACTTAATGTGGCACTTTAGACCCGCCAATGCAGATTGGGCGATGGCCAGTTCTTTTTTATCGTCTACCCTTCTTAAGGGATCATTGCCTTTTTATTATGGCAACGGAGAAAGGTATCCTGTGCCATGGTCTAGTGTTGACAAGGTTGGTACAATTCAACGGCACTTCTTAATTATTATTATTATTATTATTATTATTATTATTATTATTATTATTATTATTATTATTATTATTATTATTATTATTATTATTATTATTATTATTATTAGTTTTAGTTTTCTTAATCATAATGGTTATGTTAACATGTAATATTATTTTGTTAAAATGTAGGTCTACTTTCCTTTGAACGTAACATCGGACCACTGGTTGCTCGCAGAATTAGTTTTTAGTACCGGAGTTGTAACTTTTTACGATTCACTTCCGACGCCAAATCCAGAAACGAGACCGGATCATTTAAAAATGAGGGCCAGTTTTGAGGTAATTCTTCCAAAGTATCTAGAGAAATGTAAAGTTTTTGAAGCCAAATCCATATCTGTTTCCAATTATAAGATATCTTTTCGAGTGGCTGATAATGTCCCTGTACAAGCTAATCTGTATGGCGACTGTGGAGTATGGGTATGCATTTTTTTGTACCGGTTGTCTAACAATCTAAGTATGAAGGTTGATGATCCTCTTCTGGTTGCGTTAGCCTATCGAGAACACATGGTTAGATATTTTTGGAAGTATAAGGTGGCTTGTGGTAAAAACACTGAATAGACTATGTTTATATGATTTATAGTTATTTGGTAGGTGGGTTTTATTTAATTTTATTTTGTGTTTGTTATGCTAATGTTGCCACCACCTTTTGTGTACTTGTTTAGTCATTGTACAATGTATGTTGATGGATATCGTAGGTTTATGTTGTTTGATTTTAAATATATAGTGCCATCATATGTGAACTCTTTTGAATTACATTGGAAACATTGATTACTACTAAGAACAACCATAAACGAGTTTATTACAACCTACTAATTAATACTTGGAGCTAAAACAAGAGCAACGAAGAGTACAACCAGCAAACTGAAAACAAATAAACATTTGTCATGAACTTTAACTTTTGACTTGATGGTAGCCAACTCATTCTTCATGTTCATCAGCATTTCATCTTGTGACACAACAACAGCTTGACTAGAAACAATATTTTCCCCCTTCTTCTTGTTTAACATATTTTTCTCATGTTCTTTGTAAAGTAAATCTTTGTAGTACTCACTTGGTAGCTCCGGGTCTATGAACCCAAAAAATCCGCATTTCGTCTCCTTGTCCTAAACAAGTCACGCTGTTAACAATTATTGATGAAAAGTAACAATATAATTAAGTACTTTTTTGTAGGTATAATAATCTTACCCATATGGGACAAGCCTTAAACCTTCTACCAGGATGTTTTCGTGTCCAAGAAGTTTGAACTTCGACCGGCAATGGTTTTGGACATTCGCAATGACTCGCATTGATGTAGTATTCGATGGACTTTATATTTGACCTAGAATTGGAAGAAGAGGAAGTCATTGTTTGTGTTATTTGGCATATTCTTTGACAAGATTATATAGATAGATAGTGAATAGTAAAATCACGCATACCTAGGGAGGGAAATGAAATTTTGGAGGGAAATGTAGACTGGAAATGAGGGGGAAAATGAAATTTTGGATGTATATTTTTAAGCGACATGTTAATTGAGCGACCATATAGACCGAGGGAAAATGAAATTTTAGAGGTATATTTTTAAGCGACATCTTAATTGAGTGACCACATAGACCAATCTTAATTGATTGGTACTGGGTTTCTCCACAGTCCAGAGAAAAAAAAACAAAAAAAAAAACATAAATTTATAAAAAATGAGTTCATCAAATTCCTTAAAATTAAAACTTTTATTGGATTATCAAAAAAAAAATTCGTGGAGTTTTGCTTCCACTTGACGTTAATTACCGCAACTTGGTAAAGTATGTCAAGAAGAAATACGATATTACAGACAAGAGCGTCAATTTACACTACATATCCGGATCCAAGAATATTACTCTACGTGACGATGGTGATGTATCATTCTTTGTTAAAGAAATTTGTTGTAAGCAAGAAATTGTTCAGACACTTTTTATCGATGTTATAGAGCACACTTCGGAGGTAACCCCGTCTTCTTCTTTTAAGCATCATGATATAGATCTAAATGTTTCTTTGTTCCCCGATGAGTTTGATCTCCCAGCAGCAACAGCTGAACCTGATAATACTGAACGCGTGATTGAGGATGTTCAGCCTCGTTGGGAGAAATGTTCATTTAAAAATATGCCTATCCCACCCCATTCACCTGATCCTATAATTAAGGTAGTTAATAACCTGAAACAAAATATAATATCTAAAGTAAAGTTGGGTAATAGGTTCGATGATAAGGATTTGTGCATTTTTTCAATAGGAATAAAAGCTATAGTTGAACGGTTTGAGTATAAAGTAATCAAGTCTAGTCCGACTAGGTACGATGTAAATTGTATGCAAATGGGTTGCAACTGGAGCTTTCACACAAGAAAAAGTATTTTTACTCGTAAATTCTATGTTTCCGGCATTAACGACGTGCATACATGTTCGAGAACTAAAATAAATCCTAATCATCGAAACGCTACACAACAAATACTTGCTCGCATACTTATGGAGAAACTAAAAGATTGCAGAAGGATCTATACAGGTAAGGACATACAAAAGGATTTGAATGTTGAGTGGAAAATTGATGTTTCTTATAAAAGAGCTTGGGGTGGGAAAAACATCGCATTACAGTTGATAAACGGTTGCCCTAAGGATTCTTTTGAGCAGTTACCGTATTATTGCTACAACTTAAAGTTGGAGAATGAGGGGACGGTGACACACATTGAGACAGATGATGATAATCGATTTAAGATGTGCTTCATAGGGTTCGGTGTTGCTGTAAGTGTTTATTAAATTAAATTTTCTTAAATTGTACATATATTATTAGTTACATTGTATTGAATATTGAATATGTGCTTTATTTAAATAGATTCGGAGCTTCTTGCGTCATTTGCGGCCATTGATAATAATTGATGCTGCACATCTTAAAGGGAGATACCTTGGAACGAATATGGTTGCTGTTGGAATGGACGGAAACAACCAGATCCTACCAATTGCCACAGGTGTTTGTCAAGGTGAGAGCAACGAAACATGGTCTTGGTTTATGAGTAAATTGAAAGAATGCATTGGTGAGGTTAAAGGTTTGTCCATCATATCTGACCGGCATCTGGCAATTGCACATGCATGTAGTACCGTTTTTCCTAATGCTTTTCATGGGTATTGTTGTCGTCATTTAATGATGAATTGCAATCTGAAGAGTAAAAAGTGGAAGGCTATATATTGGAGGACTTGCAAACTTTACACGGAGCGTGAATTTGATGATTCAATTTCTGAGATTCGAGCCTCAAAACCACTGGTTTATAAAAAGTTAGAGGATGCTGGATGGGGAAGGTGGTCACGAGCATATTGCCCTGCAAACAGGTACAACTATTTGACATCAAATTCTGCAGAATCAGTAAATTCCTTGACAGCAAGAGTTCGGAAAGTTCCAATAACCATGCTAATGGAGTACTACAGAGGGCTTCTACAACAATGGTATTGTGACCGCCGAGAAAGATATAAAGGTAATTCATAATAATGTATATTTTGTTTTGTTGACCGTTTCATATATTTAAGGATATTGTAATTTTTTAATTTTAGATGCACCAAAGGATGAACTAACTGATTGGGCAGCCCCAAAAGTAAATGATAGAATGGTCAAGAGCGCCACTTAGGTTGTTAAAGGGATTAAGATGTTCAAATTGTACCAAGTTACTGATTCACGACTGGTTCATGTTGTTGACTTTAAAAAACGAGAATGCACTTGCTGTAAATGGCAATTATCAGGTTTACCCTGTGGCCATGTGTGTGCAGTATCTAGAGCTGAATCTTTGAATAACAATAGCAGTTGGGCGTTAAAATGGTTTAAGAAAACAGAACTAAAAAATACGTACCAAGAAAAGGTGTATCCTTTAAAAGACAGTAAACAATGGCGTACTCCTGCTGACCTACAAATTGTAAAACCACCAGTTCTTGTTAAGTGACAAGCAGGTAGACCAAAAGAGAGAGACCGTATCCGTTCACAAGGGGAGGAACCGAAAAGCACAAAATGTACAAGGTGTGACAAAACAGGACACACAAGAGAGTCATGTTATGTACCATTGGTAACAACAAAGGTATTTCTTTATATTTAGTTTAAATTACATATTTTTGTTTATTTTTTATTCGCATTGTTTTTGAAAATTACGTTACATCGCAGAAACGTAAAGTAACATCAGAATCGAGCTCCCCTGCATCTCAAACACATGAACAACAAGGGCAGAACAGAAGGGTTAGTCAAAGAACACGTTCAGCTGTCGACCGGAGAGAGTCAAGCACCCCTTTCATATGGAACTGTGAATCATCTATTTCTCAATCACAACCAGGGTCATCCGGTCAACGTCAATGTATTCATTTGGACGATTTCTAGTTTATTTTAACTATTGTCATATGATATGCGCATGACTAAGTTGTGTTTTTTTAATTTCCGAACTAAAAATTTCATGGATTGTAACTTATTTGGATATGTTGGATGTTGTTGACATAATGCCCATTTTTTAGTGGGTCTGGTTTGTGCTTTTTTAACTCCGCAACTATGTATACTTACCTTTTTTTGTTGTTTGTGTTTTTTTAATCCGTAACTAAACCTTTAAAACTATTGATGTACTTTCTGAAACAAAGTCGCTGGAATAAATAATATTATTAGGATACGTTCAAATCAAGTTTTACATATACGAATAATTAACTTTAGATAATGACATTCACCAATGGTATCTAAATAAAACAACACATTAGTAAAACGAATCATCCGATACCCAGCCCTCCTCATCACTTGAAGTTTCTAGTTGATCATTGAAAAGCCCCATTTCCCATTGGTGAAGTAAATCCTCTTGTTCCTGCTCCCTCCGAGCTACTGCATCACGTGCTGCGGCTTCTTCAAACTCCCTTAATGCTTCTTCATCTTGTTCAAGTTGCCTGAGTTGTTCGTCACTTAAACCAAGTGGATTGTGTTCGTATTCCAGAGGTGGATCATTCTCAAGTGGGAGCATATGCAAAAGATCTTGAGGTATAATGTTTGCCGGTTCATCTTCATTTAGCTTCTCATTTTCATTTGGGAATACAGGGAAGGTATGTTCCGGTGAAGTGTAATAAACCTGTTCAATTTGTGGTGGACTTAGAAATTGCTGAGAGAAATCTTTTTTTGACATTTTATGAAAATCAGCTTGAGAGTTGAGTGTATGATTTGTGTATGTGTTGATTGAATTAGATGAGTGTATGCCATGAATGTGTTTTTATAGGCTACTTTTAAAAATTAGAATTTCAAACCAACAAAAAATCCGGCCCATATTTGTCAATTTGAATTTAGTTACATCAAAGGTGTATTTGAGACTTTGAGTAACACATATTAATAGCTTAAAATTTTTAGCCGTACGTATTTTAGTCGCTTAAAAATTAAAAGTAACAAACCACCAGCAGCGGTGGTGACAACAAGTAAACCATGACTAGATCCGGTCAAAAAAATCAGATGACACAAATATTACCCAAATATTTCCCCCAAATCGACTACACTAACAGCAACGGGAAAAAACTCCTCCACATAACGTCCAAGCTCCACGATGAGTTTTTCGCAACTGATTACGGATTAGTCTTCCTGTCAAACGTATATACAGACATCTCTTCATCTTACTTATCATTTTAATTATCATGTTTAAGAGTTTATGAGAATATAGTCATTTTTTTCAATATTTTATTAATAGGTACAGAAAGAAGACATCTTGTACATTTTGCCACTGGATTTCCAACATTTTCAGGAAGTGTGTGTGATCCAAGAATTTTATGATGCGTTCGAAAGAAAACCCAAAGAAGCACTTCTATGCATGAGCGCTGCAGTACACAAGGTAATAATATGTGAGTAAGAGATGTTTGTTTACCCGATTCCTATGGCGTTTGACTATAAAGTTTTAATTTAAATAGGTCCTTTGCTCCAATTCAAATGATGAAAAATGGAATGAGAGTGCAAAGGTAAACATTCGTTTGCACAACTACCCTGAATCTATGATTGCTTTGAAGAATTTGAAAGCAGCTTACATTGGTATATTTATTTCTGAATTCTAAATTTTAATTTATAATCTATGTTATGACGGATTAGTATCGTTTAACAGTTCACTATATATATGTAATTGTACAGAAAGGCTAGTTTCTGTGCGTGGTAATGTGGTAAAGGTTAGCACTGTTAAGCCTTTGGTGGTACAAATGAGTTTTACTTGTAGCAAATGTGGAACGGAAATTCACCGTGACTTCCCTGATGGGAAGTTTTCACCTCCTTCTGCTTGTGTAATTAACGGATGCAAAAGCAGATCTTTTAACCCAATTAGATCAAGTGCACGACCAATAGACTTTCAGAAAATAAGGTGCACTTACATAAAATGCTTAATATTTTTTTATGAATTTATATTATAATCTTTAAGTATGTATTTACTCTTTTAGAATTCAAGAGATGTTGAAAGCTGAACATCACGAAGAAGGCCGTGTACCACGAACTGTTGAATGTGAGTTGGTTGAAGATCTTGTAGATTTGTGTATCCCTGGAGATGTTGTGACCATTACCGGTATAGTCAGGGTGATTAACAATTACATGGATATAGGAGGAGGTATTTTCCATCACGTTATCATTCCATAATTTCTGAACAATTATTTCATATTCTAGTTACATCAAATTATTATATTCCTATAAATTGTTTATGCGTGTTTTAGTTAAGGGCAAGAATCGAGGATTGTATTACTTGTATATAGAAGGAATTTCAGTCAAAAATTCCAAGTCTCAATATGTGTCCGAGACTTTACAAGATACAGAGCATGTGGCTGTAGATACGGAGTTGCTTGATCAGGATTCTTTTAGTGAACGGGATTTAGAATTTGTTGCCAGATTTTCTTCAGAGCATGGTTCAGACATCTTCCGTCAAATACTGCAATCAGTTTGCCCCTCTATCTATGGGCATGAACTTGTTAAAGGTCCTTAAAATGCTATACGAAATTATTTTTCCACTAATTGTTGCTGATTAACCGTTTGTTATATTTTTCAACTTTTTAGATAAACACAGAAACAAGTTTTTTTCACGTGTACCCTTGGTAAAATATTAAGGTATAAGAAAGTATGTATGTTTTCGTTAAACAGCTGGAATCACATTGGCACTATTTGGAGGAGTAAGAAAGCATTCAATGGATCAGAATAAAGTTCCTGTCAGGGGAGACATTCACGTAATCATTGTTGGTACGAAATAATTTAAATCATTCCTTTTATTTTTGTATTTCTCTGTATTCGCCAATCAGTATTTGTAGACTGACCTGTGACAACCATATGTCCCATATTAGGCGATCCTGGTCTAGGAAAGAGTCAGCTACTGAAAGCAGCTGCTTCAGTTTCACCACGAGGTATATATGTTTGCGGGAATGCCACAACAAATGCTGGACTCACGGTTGCTGTGGTGAAGGATTCAATGACCGGTGACTATGCCTTTGAGGGTAAATTTTTTATAATTTTTTTTATTAATATTTTTTTTTTAAATTGACTACATTGGATATGTTGTGTTTTTCAACAGGTGCCATGGTACTGGCAGACAAGGGATTGTGCTGTATTGATGAATTTGATAAAATGTCTGCACAACACCAGGTTAGTCTTCAATTAATATCTCACATAGTTTAAAAAAGTATATTAAACAAATGCTATATATAGAAGTATCTGTTGACATTTATAAGCACCAGTCTCTACTGGAAGCTATGGAGCAACAGCGTGTATCAGTTGCCAAGGCAGGACTGGTAGCAAGTTTATCGGCTCAAACAACTGTTTTAGCAGCAGCAAACCCTGTTGGTGGTCATTACAAGTACATATTGTTTTCGATTTTACTTATTAATTGTAAATAAACATTTTTTTCAAATTGCTGTCATTTTACTAATTGCATATTTTGGTTGTAGCCGGGCGAAAACTGTGAATGAAAATTTGAAAATGAATGCTCCTCTCCTATCACGGTTTGATTTGGTTTTCATATTACTTGACAAGCCTGATGACCTACTCGACAAACGAGTTTCGGAACACATTATGTCAGTAAGTCACTATATGCCAAGCCCTTCCGTTGTAGGGGATTACCTCTTTTGAGGATACATTATGTCACCTATTTGGTCGTTTTATCTTATAGCTTGTGCCGCTAGTGACAATCACAGTGTAACGGTTTCTTTTTCTTCCAGCTGCATGCTGGGCATGTGGATACATCACAAGCTTTGAAAAGACTAAAAGGTGTGTACTTATCTCAGTAGATTTATTTATCACATTGGGTGTTTGAATGAGAGGGCTCTTTATATGTATGCTGCAGAATCTCCAAGTGATAACTTCATATACTTGAATGGAAAGAATGGTTCATTAGTTAAAAGGTTGAGAATTGATCCGATGCACGACCGTGATTTTGTTCCATTGTCTGGTCCTCTTCTTCGTAAATATATCGCCTATGCAAAAAAATTTATATTTCCAAGGTGAAATAAAAAACCATTCATGATGCAACATCCATTCTTCAACCTTTTTTCATGACATTATTTTTATTTTTCTATGAAGGATGACAAGACAAGCAGCAAAAATCCTGCAGGAGTTCTACCTAAAACTCAGAGACCGCAACATGTCTGCTGATGGCACACCGATAACTGCAAGGCAGTTAGAAAGTCTAGTAAGGTTGGCAGAAGCACGGGCTAGGATTGAGTTGAGAGAAGAAATAACCGTTCAGGATGCTATGGTAAGTTCATTTAGTACAACTGCAATGCCACATTCTTATATACTAATAAATGTTTATATTCCACAATACCTTAATGGTTTATTGGCTCAATATATGTATCCAAAAGGATGTTGTTGAGATAATGAAGGAATCCTTGTTTGACAAGTATGTTGACGAGCATGGACTTGCGGATTTTTCTCGGAGTAGTGGGATGAGTCATCAGAAGGAAACAAAGCGATTCTTAAGTACTCTAAACAAGGAATCATAGTTGTCACAGAAAGACTGCTTTTATATATCGGTAAACACCAATTTCGTATTGTTATCATAAGCATTTATGCGTGGTGATTACTATCCGTTATAATGGGGAACAAACATCCTTATAATATTTTCAGGAAATCTACAGTTTGGCTCATAAGATCGGGTTAAGAGTTCCAGATATTGATACATTTGTGGAAAATCTAAACATTGCTGGCTATTTACTTAAAAAGGGCCCAAAAACATATCAGGTAAAATTTGTACATGCTGTAAATACTGGCTTGTAAAATAATGACCAAATCGTTATATATTTCTCTCCCTATTTTCAGGTGGTATCATCATCATATTGCCGGAGCCAACCGTCGAGGGGGGTAGCATAAGTCGGAAAAATCATCTTATGCTTATGACATTATTTAATGCGAGTAACAAGCCTATCTTTTTGTTTAAATGTATTTTATTTTGTGAAACACAAATTAGTTGCTTAATATTTTTAGCCGTAAGTAGTTTAAACCTTGGCTATTTTGCTTAATATCAAGGGCTAAAATATCAACTACACATCTCACAAGATTCTCATAACCAATGTCTAATATCAACAGTTGTTTGGTTTCAATAGTTAAACTATAAAAAAAAGTCGCTGAAACAAAAATGCATAATCATAATTACAAGTCACATAGGTGCAGGCCACGTGCAACCTAACATGTCAAGTCACTTAATGTCATTGACCAAAAAGGTGCAGGCCACGTGCAAAGAAAAAAAGTTGGATTTTAAAAACGCGCTTTTTTGTTCAACTAAAAGTCGCTTTTTTTTTCAACTAAAAGGTCTCTTAGTTCCTATTCCCAATGGAAAATTTTGCCACCAAACCAACTATACAAAGTACTTAAAAAAGAGGACCCCTTACTTGGCTGTGTACCCATTTTTGCCAGCAAACCATTAAAAACACAAAAAGTAAACCAATTATACAAAGTACATAAAAAAGAGGACCCCTTATTTGGGAAATAGAAAATGTCGCTTAAATAATAGTATGACGCTCAAATCTTTTATAAAGTTGCTAAAACATAATTAAATGAATTTATAATTACAACGATTCAAAACAAAAGTATAAATGTAAAAAGTAATCTAACAACTGTGGATCTCCAAGCATCCATCAACCCAATTCATACAGATACACATTTTTTGTATAAAGTAATTAAAGAAAAAAAAATTAAATACACAAATATAAATAAACTTAAATAACCATTTTCATTAACATAAAGGGTTTAAACGATTACATCATTGTCATTACATCATTTTCATTAAAGCATTACCATTTAAAACAACTTAAAAGCAAAAGATTACCAAAAGAAACCCTTGTCAAAGTTCCAACAAAGAACTAATCATAAACATCGAGAATAGAGATGTGCTCCTCTTTCTCAGTCAACCCTTGACGAAGTTCCATCAACATAGCAGTGACCATCTCAAACCTTTTAAGCAGCCTGACCAAAGACTTATGTTCACAATGATACACATCCCCAGCAGACTCTTCTTCATCATGATTCAAGGACCATAACTCTGCCACCCTAGCTGTTTTTTGTTGGATTGTTGATTGTATTTCATCGCGTCTTTCTCCAAGAAACCTTATGAAAACTTCGTCTTCAACATGCTCATGACCATACACAAACTTGAAAGCTTTGTGTAGTTCTTGAGATCCAGAAACATTTTTAAGTTCGGTAAGATGGGGAGTTTGATCATCAGCAACCATTGAACAAATGATTAGGGTACAAATTGTTAATTTGGGTGAAAAGTTAAGTATAAAAAGAGTTGAGATGAATGGTAATTATATAGGGCTAAAGATTGATACCAATAGTCGTGACTCATGATTACTAAATTTAAGTGAGCAATTAATTTGCAGAGATGGTTTATTTTCCCATGCAAATATATCAAATAGCATTCATACCTGGGGAAATATAAAATTTCGCTTAAATACTATTACGCGCTCGAATTTATTATAAAGTCGCTAAACACGTATTTCTAAGTGTATTTAATGAAGTTGGTACCTTTATGCAAAAGTACGTAAATAGTTGATGTGAAAAGTACAAAAAGGTAATAGTGTGAAGTACCAAGGGTTGACATGCTACTAAGTCGCTCAAATTTACTGTACGCGTTTGGTTAAAACTTAATAGTACGACGCTCGAATTAATTGTATGGGAAGTGTAACCAAAAGTTTATTTATTGCCAGTTTTTCTTATTTTTTTTTGTCTATATATATGTCTATGTAAATCCACTTTCATCATAATTCTTATTTTCTTTCACTTCTTTTCTATTTTTCTCACATCCAAACAACAAAGAAAATGGAAAATTATTTTAGAACCCCTAATCTAGAGAGGTTGAAAGACTCCGCTTGTTCTGACGAGCTGCTAAAGGCTTTTAAGTTTTTTTTTAAGCAACAGATGTTGGAGTTACAGGGTTTCATTAAAAAGCTTGAGGAAGATTGTGGACAATTGACAAGGCAGATTGAAAAGCAAGAAGAGTATCTTGGTGAATTGGAGATCTCCGATGAAGATGCTACCTTGATTATAAAAATAATCAATGATACTTTGAAGAAGGAGCGTTCTAGGCTTGACGATTTAGGAAAACTTTTGATTAAGGCGCGTAATGATATGTTTGATAAGAAACGAGAGGTCGCCTATATTAAGCAAGAGATGAAGGATCAGGACTTGTCCCTTTAGGCTTTTAATAGTTTTGTCTTATCTTAATTTTCTCAGTTTATGTATGTCCAAATTTTGAATTATAAAATATTTAATGGACTCGTATTGAAATGAAGTTAAGTGGTTATCATCTATATATTTTAAACTAATATGTTATTTTATATATTTTAATGTTAATGTTACTATCTTATTGTTAATTTGAAATGTTAATTTTATTATTGTTGTAAACTTATTGTGATACTTAATTAATATTCCTTGATAAACATTCTGATAAATTAATAAAATTATTCAGATATTAAGTCGCTCAAATTTAGTTGATTATTTAGAAAGCCTATTCAATAAAGATCATGGTTTGTGATTAAAAAAATAAACAAAAACTTTGAAATTCAAAGTGGACCACTTACTTGGGGAAATATTAAATTTCGCTTGAATAATAGTATCACGCTTGAATTTTTTATAAAGTCGCTTAACAAGTATATTTAAGAGTATTTAATGAAGTTGGTACCTTTGTGTAAAAGTACTTAAAGAGATGATGTGTAAGTACAAAAAGGAAAAAGTGTTGAAAAGGTTGGTGTGTAAAGTACCAAAGGTGACATGTTGATAAGTAGCTTAAATTTAGTCGTTTGATTGCTAAAAGGTTAGGAATTGAAGGTATTAAAGTCGCTGAAATGACCTAAGTGTATCAAATTTATACTTCTTTGTATCATTAGCCGTGTTACATGAATTGTCAATGTTTATCAACTTGTAGTGTTACATTTTATGCTTATCAATTTCATACATAATTAAACATAACCAAAATGCATAACTTTATAACATAATATATGTAATATTGCAAAGCATTTTGTTACAACATTGAAAAATTTAAACAAAAGCTTTGCAAACTACATCAAGTCACATTACTTAAAAAGTTCGACATAGATTAACCTACTACAACAACGGTTAAACAACAACTATTTAGTAAGTGCAAATAAACAAAATACTTATCGAGTTATTGAATATTATACCATCAACAAAGGGAACCATTGTTGTTTCACATTTTCTTTACCATTGTACATCCAACATCTTGACAAGCAACTTCTTCCTCCTTAGCAACTTCTTCAACCTTAGTAACACGCTCAAACTCAACAGAAACATGGCTTCCAACAGATTCAAATTCATCAATAAGATTTCTACCTTTTAAAGTTCTACCTTGAGAATGTCTTTTCTTTGACACATACTGGATTGGATAACAGTTGCGCCTCCAAATGCAGGAACTTCATCTAGGTTGTTAAAAAGCCTTTTCCCATTTAAAGGACTAGATTCACAAACTTTATTGTTGGTCGACACAGACGGGATGGCATTAGACCCTCCCACGACTGACAAAGCTGGAACATCCTGAGTGTCATCATCTAAAGCTTCTTCAAAGTCATTAAAAAGATTCTTACATCTAAATGGACTAACTTTAAAACAAGCTTCCTTAGAAACATGTTGGATAACAGTAGACCCTCCCACACTTGACAAAGCCGCAACATCATGAATGTCATCATCAACAGCATCTTCAAATTCATGAAAAAGTTTCCTACTTTTGAATGGAGTAGCTTCGAAACCAATTTTCTTTGACTCATTTTGGATAACAGTAGACGATCCAACTGTATGACCATGCTCAACATCTTTAACAACCTTGCAACATTTTATAGGACTAGAACCATACCCACTTTCAATTTCAGCAAGGGACCTTAAAAAACTCGGAGACCTACAGCCACACTTGCAGTCCTTTGGAATGTACAGTTTGTTAACAGACCTTAAAAATGACGGGCAATCATTAAAATCATCGTTATATGGAAGCTCTCCCATCCCTCTAAAAAGACTAGCTTCACTTGCTTCAGTCCAAACCTTAACATAAGGTGTCCTCATTATATCAGGTGAATTTTCTTCTGATTGTTCCCATGCACGTATTTCTTCCAAATTCATATTATCCAGATCATTTCTTCTTTTTTCATGAAATCTAACTCGAGATGTTACCTCAACGTCATGGTCATCAAAAAGCAAGTTCTTATAGTAACTGTCAACTAAGACTGACTGGGGAATTGCACTGACAAAGACCTCAATGACCCCATGAATGTTAGCCAACTCAAACATTTTCTTAACATCATTATCAGTTTCGACAATGGTCAAACCTTCTTCTAAACTACATCCAGGTTTACAATAGAACCATGCCCATATATCTTCTTTTATGTTTTTCAACAAAATGTCACACATTTCAAAATAAGATAACCTAAATGACTTAGGTAACTTCAAGTTTATAATTTCCCCACCAGCGTACCTTAAGGGAAGAACCATAAAAATACTACCATGCCACACCTCGAAGACGAACTCATCAAGATTATGGGAGTCCCTGTGTAACAGTTGAAATAATTATAAGAAACATATATTAGTAAACAAATCATTTAACTAGAATATAAATAATAATACACAAACTTATATCCAATTGTCAAACACCATGTCACCAGATCTTGTTGGCGACGATTTTAAAGATCCCAAAGATCCCATCCCTATCGTAAAAACTTAAAAGACAAAGAAAATTGTGTGGTGTTGTTAAGGTGATGGTTCACTAGATATGTAGGGCTTTTTATATCTCATACATGTTGGATAATAGACCTAATGCTATTTTTTTTTTGGACAATAGATAGAAGAGCAAGTTCCCAAAAAAGGGACAATAATTTTTCAGTATTATTGAACAAAGATGATGGTCTTAGTACAATATGCATGGCAACACTATATTGATAAACCACATCATTTTTCGGTTTCTTATGAACAATGGTTAGTTGTTGTTTTGTATATCATATAATGATAACTTATTTTATGTAATGTACAATAATTTATCAATGTCGTAATGTACAAAAGTTTACTATTTTCAGTGATCAATTTCTTCTTTTTGTTTGTATTGGTAGGAACCTTATATCTACACTTCACTTTATCAATGTCGAAATATGAGTTTGCATGATACCAGTCACATGTTTACTCCACTGGCACACGGTGTATCTACTAATGTTGTAAACAAACTGTGGGTTATTGACCTCATGTAGTTGGCCATCTGTATTGTGTGTTGGCCAAAACAAAAAATAAAGGGGGTGTCATAAGTTGAATCTGTAACATTCCTTTGATGCCAACAAACGAGTTTCAGAACATGGTTGTGATGATCTTCAGGTCTAATATCAATCCATGGGCCGAAAACACTACTTTTAAACATGTTGTAACAATAATATACTTAGATCAACACAAGATCAATACAACATTATACTAGCATTAACATTTATAACCTTACACAGTAACTTTATATTTTTTAACAAATTGAGATGAAACGTTACATATGTTTAGCAAAGAAAATAGTCTAAGAAACATCAATCATCTTGAATGCGATAATGAAGGAGTGTGACATGTCATGAACAGTCCACACTATATCATTCTCGCATTGAAGACGTCTCAATTATAACGGCAGATCTATCTAACATTATTGGTTTTCAGCTTTAATGTTTTATTTTCAGGATACCGTTTTATACAGGTTGTTGTTTCATCAAACACCAACCTATATAAAAAGGTATCATGAAACTAAAACATTAAAGCTAAAAACCAAAAACGTTAGATAGATCTTCCGCTGTAATTGAGCTTAAAGTCCTTAGAAAACATGTTCTTGCTATGATTTTTATCGCTCAAATAAAATGTCATGAACATACTTACTAATTAAGTAGATTCGACGACATTAGAGAGCTAATAAAATATACAATAAATAACTTAGGAAAATATTAGTTTTGTTAAAATGTTATAATCCCCAACTTGACGACACCAAAAACAAGTAAATTAGAAACAACATCAGTACAACATTATACTAGCATTAACATTTAGTCCCTTACACACTAAATTTATCTTTTTTAACAGATTGAGATGAAACGTTACATATGTTTAGTAAAGAAAATAGTCTAAGAAACATCACTCATCTTGAATGCGATAATGAAGGAGTGTGACATGTCATGAACAATCCACACTATATCATTCTCACATTGAAGACGTCTCAATTATAACGGAAGATCTATCTAACGATTTTTGGTTTTGAGCTTTAATGTTTTATTTTCAGGATACCGTTTTATACATATTGGTGTTTGATCAAACACCAACCTGTATAAAAAGGTATCCTGAAAATAAAGCATTAAAGCTCAAAACCAAAAATCGTTACATAGATCTTCCACTATAATTGAGCTTTAAGTCCTTAGAAAACATGTTCTTACTATCATTTTTATCGCTCAAATAAAATGTCATGAACATGCTTATTAATTAAGTAGATTCGACGACATTAGAGAGCTAATACATTATACACTAAATGACTAAGGAAAATATTAGTACAACATAAACTAAATGATGCTAATATGACCAACCCATACACATCTTCCTAACAGTGAAGTTGCTCAAAATTTTAAAGAGCAATATTGACCCAAAAGGATGGTCTCGATACAAAGAACTATAGTACAAATACAAAAAATTTAACCCATTAAATGTATTTGGGTCAGTCATTGTTTAAAAATGGTACAACATAATGTATACATGTTTAAACACAAACCCTGTGTGTAAAAAAAACTCAGTCATTTGTTCACGGTATGCAAGTGCAGCCTGAACAGGATCCTCAACATCTAATGACATACCATAAGCCAAGCGATATAAAAAAGATGCATACCCAAATACCACAATCACCAAATATCCCGCTCTGTTTCGGTATTTTGTCAGGGTGATAAAAGGTAATGGTGTATGTTGAAGGATCTATGCCTTTATTCTGAAATACTTGCGCTTGACTTAGCACCTCAGGTAGTTGAGTCTGTGGCAAAGTGCAATAAGGATTCAAACAGTGTATTGTATAAACCTTAATTAAACGGATATTTAAACGAACCTTTAAACATTCCATCACTTGGAAATAAAAATCTGTCAATGCATCGACAAAAACTTGGCCACTGTCGTAAAATGTAACTAGTCCCGTCTCTATCTCGAAAAGTGCAAGAAACCAGTGACTTTCTGTTTCATTAATAGGGATAAAAACCTACAGTGGATGTGTGGCAAAAATCATCAAAATAATATGACAAGCAAAGAAAATACGGGAGCAAAAAAAAAGGAATTACCTGCTTAACATCGGACCATGGAATGGAGTACCTCTTCCCATTAGCGTACCACAAAGGCAGCGAGTTTTGAAGTATAAGCTGTACAAAGTAGCCACTAACAATAGCCCAATCAGCGGTTTGGGGTCTCACATGCCACATGTAGTTTACCCACAACTCTATATGCTGTAAATTGGGAAACATAAACGAGTGTCAACAAACTTTAAATAAAATATTTCAATCGGGTGATCATGTTGCTAGTTCAAAAGATCATACTGCTGATCATCGGCTAGTTTGAAAGAAATATTTGTAGGGTGAATTACAGATGTTATATTACTTGCCTCGTCTAGTAGCCAACCTTGCCTTTTGGGGTCTAAGCAAACTAAACTTTCCCAGTACCTGCTATCAACAGTCACATCTTGACACCATGGGAACTTACAATTTAGCGGACCAGTTTCACAAAGATATTGGCGGTACTGATCCGAAAAATAAACCTTGTTGACATCTTTGTGTCGGCGTTTGGGATCCTGTTATAAGACACAATTACACTTATGATCATAAATGAAAATTACAAAATAATTCATACAATCAAATAACAAGTTTTAATACCTCAACCCACGGCTTAACATGCTTAAGATGTTCCGTCAAATCTGGATTCAGTAAGCCAAAGCATTGTGCTTTCCTTACCGCCTTTTCTGAATATGCTTTAGTCCAGTAATACACATTAGCTTCACCGGAACATTTACTCTTCTTTGTAGGGACGATGCGAGCTAAACTATTTTTCCAGTGATTTGTTCCCTTAAGCGCTACTGACCATTTCTTTTGTTCACTTTCAGCGTGTAACATCTTTTCCTCTTGCATCCTTATCATCTTATCCTCCTCCCTCATCAACCTCTTCTGCTCTTCCCTCAGTTTTTCTAATGTTTCACGTCGTGATCTCAATTCTTCTTGAATAATAAATTCCTGTGAAAGTAAATTTACTTTTTATAATTAGTATCATATATTATCATACAAAATTACTGTACATATATATACAGTCAAATTGTAATTCACCTTTGAAACATCATCATATTCGTCAAATTCTACAGATTGTGATAAGGCAGTATCCATGCTTGAATGAAACAACTCAAGAAAACAATCATTGAGCTCCTCACAAAACTCTCCACTCAGATTCCGGAGATCATCATCAAAAACCAATTTCTCCTGCGAATAAAAATATACTGGTTAAAAGATAAATTATATTTTTAACCTTGGCATGTGAATGTAAGTAAAAAAGGAAACATGTTATAATACCCCATTTCTTTCTCGAGCAAGAACCTGAATAATTCCCTCTAATTTGAACAAACGGGCATTAAGCTCTGTAATAACACCATCCTGAATTATGCTAATCTCTAATAAACTGCTTTCACTATTGCGTATAATAGGTAAATGTTTCCACTCTACTTTGCCACGTTTGCGTGCCGTGGCCAACTTGTTTAAATACTCATCACCGATATGTGTGGTTTTCACTGGGGGAGTTCTAGGTATGTAATCATTGAAAAAATCCATAAACTGTATATACCAATCACATTTCCTCTCAGCTAATGTAGGCCTAAGATCTTGAACAACATTTGATTCCTTACACAAAAAATAAAAAAATAAATTTAATTAATTAACAATAAAATAAATCATTAATACAACAATTTGGATGAAGATATCTACCTTTCCAAATAGGTACTTATAATCTGATATCTTAAATGTTGTGTTCTTTGACCATGATATTCCTCTGGGTACCATTTCTGGCAATTTATTCCACCAAATAATGCTTCTTTCAAATGATTCCAGTATCCATATCTATAAAATGGCACGAAATAATTCAGATTTGTTGGAAAAAAAATACCATAAGTAAGTGGGAAAGAGTATATTGATTAAAAAAATACAAACCTTGAAAGCCCAAACGAAGCCTGAAAGCGTATATGTTGGAACAAACTTTCGGTCTTTGTTAATACCTTCAAGGAATTTATACTTGTGTTTAGAAGCCACGTCCAAAATTTGATCATATAATCGTCTCCAAATATACTCCCCCCATGGAAAAGCATCCCACTCACCAAGATTTTCAATCAATCGAAATATTGTATCATCAACTTCTTCAACCAATAATCTGCCCATAAAGATAACCTCCAAGGCTAACAATAGACAAAGACGTACGGCATCTTCATCGTATATAATACCAAATGAATGTTCATCTTCAATGAGACCAAAGATATCTAAACTAGTGACCTTTTTACCTACATGGTTTGGAAAAACCCTGTTCCTAAAATTGAGATGTCCTGACTTATATGAGTTTAAATCTACATTTCCAAAACTAAAACCTGTGATAAGACAAAATTCTGGTCTGCCGAAATGTATAGGACGCTCTTCAACATAATATACAATTGGCATATCATAATGAGCATTACTCGGACAACATTGTTTTTGTAAGATATAATCTATCATATGTGGTTCGTGATCAAAATAAGAAAGGTCCAACCATTTACCAAACAAGTAGACCGAAACAACTTCCTACGGTTTTGATCCAATTTTGATTTTATCAGAGAAAAGTAATTGGGTTTACTTCTAATAATGGGTTTGGCTTGATATTCCTACATTAACAAAAAAAAAAAGAAGATAATCAAACACCAAAACATAGTAACCACCACATGAATAGAATGGATCTGGTGAAACAATATTTGGTTGCAAACTAAACAATGAAATTGAATGCAAAGGTAAACAAACATAATTAAACCAATTTAAATCAAATAAATATGCAGACATGTCATGTATAACAATATATGCAAGTGTAAAGCATTTTCATTATACGAATACGAATATGATTTACAAAAGGTAAAGAATAATGGTCGAAACATAGTAACTGATATGAAACAACATTAAGATTATTTTAAGGTTAAAAGTTTGCAATTGAAGAAGATGGGTCTTGGTTTGTGAGAGTATAGCAGTGTTTTTTTGTGTTTTTGGGATATAAAATTTATCATATACAACTACAACGGCCTGGTTGTTGGGGATATAAAAAAGTCGCTCGGATTTTCTAATATCGCTCAGCTATACTAATTATTTTGCTGAATAATTAGGATTAAAAAATGGTGTTAAATACAAATTATTATTAAAAATAGTTGTTGAAAAAGTACAAAAAAGGTTGACGTGTGATGTACAAAAAGTTGACACTTTGTCAGTCGCTTAATACTTTTCGCTTGGTCGCTGGGCTTTGGGAAGGTTCAAAACGAATAAAATATTATTTGTGGAAGTTTGATTATTTTGGAGGAAAGTGACAAAATAGAAGGTCGCTCGATCTTTTGATAAGTCGCCTGTGATAAGTAGCACAAAAGTATGCCTTACACATTATGATTGGGCACAACTTTTGGGGTGCCACATGTCAAACTTATGTTAAATTCGCTAGTCGCTCGGGCCATTTCAAGAAACCAACCTACTTAGGTACACAAAGGTCCACCACCTTGAGCGACTGGGCTAGTCTCAAATTTGCCCCTTGCTTTATTATATGATGTACAAGTTATAAAGCATGAGGGCGCATTAGACAAATGATCATAGTTTGTATGTGTACAATTTTTAAGTCAAGTCAATGGAGTGGATTTAAATCAGGGCCGTCAAAAACAAAGCAAAGAATGATAGATAATATCCTTTTGATATATTTCTTAAACGTGAGGCCTAAATAAATCGAACTTAAATGACATCATATTTATTAAAAACTTCTATTTCTAGAGCATCAAGTGGTCCAAGTTAGCTGGACTTCGATAGGAACACTTTTTGCTTGACTTTTTTTTTGGGTAAAAGGTCAACGACCCGGTAAATATATTACTCCAAAAACATTTAAGTACAACGGATATGAGTGATTCTCATATCTCAGCCCGTTACATATGCGAAAGGCTTACATAACAAGATACTTCCAATTTTCTAGACAAGAAAACAAACCATTTTAAAGACTCGGACAAAAATATAACCTACTTCCTACGACCTTGGAGATTAAAGCCATAAATGGCGTTAAGAGCATCCAATTCCCCTGGAAGATCATAAATTTGCTTCGAGTAATCATCATAGTCATCCAACTCATCTTCACGCTCATGACCTCCACCAAAAAGATTTGCTGATTCGTCGAACGTGTTAAGAACCTCCTCCTCATCACTATCAGTAACCACAATATCACCCACCTTAGAGAATGGGTTAGCCCTCTTATTGGCAGATGCAGACGGAATAGGAACACCTTTATCATCCAAAAGGGTAGCTTTCCCATCGATAAGTAGCTTTTCAAGCTTACTAATTTTCTCAACTATAGGAGTAGAACCACCTTCCTTAGTTCCCATTAAATCACTCACAAGGGGTTCTTGTGATGTAGTACCAGTCTTAACCAACGCATCCTCATTAACTTCCATTGTACAGCCAGCATCCACATCCATGTTGGTGTCATCAGTAGGAATACCAAACGTATCCGTATCATCCATATTAAGAGCATCAAACTGGTTAGATGTAGAGATCGTTGTACCACTAGAACTAGCCACATCAGGAGTCTTCTTCTTATTGCCACCAACATTCTTGGGTTCAGGAGGAGTCTGTTTGGGTTGATACTGAAACTTCTTACCCACAACAGGTTTAGTAAACCCTCCTTTACCCGGAATTGTAGAACCACCTTGTTTTCCTTTCTTCCTGTTATTGACAGTCTTGAAACTATCATTAACAGGCTTAGTAGGCTGAACAGGAGGTATAACAACCTTAGGGCAGTCAGTCAGAGTATGTCCAAATACCTTGCATTTATCACAGCGAGGTGGTTTCCACTCATATTCAACCCGGATCTTTTCAATAGTCGAACCCATACCATCAAGTAGAGGAATCTCAATAGTGAGACTGTCCTTTAATACCTCGTCCGACTTTACTTCAATCATACACCTAGCAAAGCTACTCCGGCCCCAAGATTCCTTGCACATTTGACTAGTAAAGGCATCTAACCTTTTGGGCGTCCCAATCACAGTAGCAAGCAGGCTAATTCCGTCATCGGAGAACATAGCTAAGGGAACATCATGGAATTTAACCCACACCGGAATGTTAGTCAAATCCTCTTTAAGCAAGTTGGTGTTCAATGTCCATGGTTTAAGTATAATAGGGACATTGCGAATCAACCAAGGACCATTATCAAGGACATCATCGACACCTTTCTTCGAAGTAAACTTGAAGAAAAATAAACCCTTAGCATTCATCATAACCTTTTGTAAACCATACTTAGCCCACGTATTGCGAACATAATAATCAACAATAGGAAAAGCAAGGCGTTGACCAAGGAAGTATCCGTAGAGAGTATTCTCGAACCTCATGTGAATCTCTTGCACAACATTCATTGGGACTGATAAATCAACATCAGCCTTCTTCTTGCTACATTCCAACCTACGAAACTTTGAAACATGTTGCAGAGGTTCATTAGAAGTAGCACCCGCATAAGAAACCAACTTCACTCCCGTACCATTAGTAGTATCATCCTTATGAGAATTAGGACCAGAGTTAGCACCAATCTCACTTTGAATTTTATTCATGGCATCATCAAAATTCTGATGCGCATTAACAATCAATTGCTCCACATTAGACGGTTGTGAATTACCAGCACTAACATTCTCATGCGTATCAAGTGAAACCGGCTTCACTTGTTCATCCGTATCAAGAGAAATCGGCTTCTCTTGACTAGAATCAGTAACCTTACTTTTATTACCATCCACATCAACATGAACAATCCCAGCAGAGCTTGTAACATCAGACGCATCTTTCGAATTGAGAAAACCCTTATTCATCCTATCTCATAAACCCACGAACAGCAGATCAAGTAAACACACCCAATTAACGAGGTTAAACCCTAACTGAGACAGCTAGGGTTTAGTACGAATGAGACAAATGTTAACTAACCTCCAACCATGATGATAATAACCAAATAAAAAGTATAACCAGCGATCAGTACAGTAGCCAATAGATTTAATCTTGCATGAACAGCACCGTCCCACTATGTACAAGTAATAATAATATATCAATCAATTTAGAATACTTGCACCATGCAAAACAATCAACGCAATTAAAAACGAATATAAGAATACACCGACCCACGATCACAAACAAACCAATAAAGGTTTAAGATTGAATCGTAAGAAAGTGTATCGAATAGTAAGGGATTCGTTTTTCGCCGCAGAGAGAATCGGATTTAGGGTTTTCTCTGGTTTTTACGGTCTCTTTCTTTTTATCTTACATAACTTTTTGCTTGACTTAGTGGAAACTATGGTCGTTTTTAAGTATTCGATCTGGACAAAAAACATGAGAGTAAATTAAACGTTCGTCTTTTTGGTTATGAGGAATAGAACAAAAAAGGAGTTATCGTACATTATATCTAGTGTATAATACACTGTTAGTCCTCAAGGTTTTACCAGATTTTACATTTAGTCCAAAATCGGACAAAATTACACCATTGCTCCCCAACGTTGCCAATATTGCTCGTCGCTGGTCCAATTTCCTAAAGAAGTTAAGTTGTTCTCGTTATCTCCAGTCACGTGCCAGACATATGAGGGTAGTTAGTCATTTTGCTTTTTTTCATTTTCTTCATCATCTTCTATCATGATCTTATTATTATTTTATTATTTTTTATTTTGACTTTTTCCATTCATCTTCTACATCTATTTTTCCATTCATGTTAAGGTGAACCAGTTTGGAGAGATTACCAAACCCATCTCTAGGAATCTCGCCTTCCAAATAATTCCCTTCGATATCAAATTGTTCAAGTGATTGGATATCAAAAAAGGGGAGTGAGGATGTCAGAAGATACCGGAACTAGAGAGAAATATGGAGGAGGGACGACTACCATAAATAGTTGAAGCTTCGTAACACTTCTGGTTTCGTCATCGTTAATAGACTAACTAAGACTCTCAATGAGTTATATTACTGACAATCTTACATACACGTCAACAACACATAACTACTTGCAAACTACATACGCAAACGGTAGCACATTAGTACAAATTTTCTATCAGTTCCAAAAACGTTGATGCAATTCTAAAGATAGGTATCAAACTGGGCTATATAAAACAGAGATATGTGGACCGATCAAGTTCTATAATCAGCTTACATGTCTAATATAGTTGCTTTTTAAATACTAAGACAGTGTTAGTTTTGTAGACTTGTATTTTGAGCCAAAACTAACCACATCCCTCAAGGTTGTATACTTATAGTATAATAATACTTTTTTTCTTTTACACCATTTTTTGTTTAAACTTGTAGGATAAATATTCAATTTACAGCTTCGGTCGAAAAAAGGAAAGAGTTAATCACATTTTGTAACTTTCTTTTGTCTTTTTCCCTTTGATAAAACAAATGCGTGCGTAACGCAATGACTATCACCTACAAACGAATAGCAACAATCAAATTTGCCAATCGCCCCCATCCGCAAACCCTCATCCAAACACAACCAGAGGTGGAGCCAAAACTTTTTTGTCGAGGGGGCAAAATATGATAATTGTTAGAAACTACAGTAAAAATTGGTCTGTTAAGGGGCAAATTACAAAAATAGCCGAAAATTTTCGAAAATTTACACTACAATTTTTTTCACCGGGGAGTCACGTGACCCCCCGACCCCCTTTATCTCCGCCCTGAACACAACCTAAGTTATCAATATCTAGCTAAATATAGCTATATATGTTATACTTTTTTTTTTTTTTTTTTTTTTTTAATTTTTTTATTTTTTTAATAACCAAAATATTCGTAGACAGGGCCGGACATACATGGGTGTCGGGTGTGGCACAGGCGCTACACCCGAGTTTAGCTCACGAAGTGGAAAAAAATAATTTCAAAACTATCTTTTTTTTGTATGTGCAACACCCAAACTGAATTTTTTTCTACTTTCGTTTCTAATGATGTAACTTTATTTAGCCCAATATTTTTTTTGCGCAATACCGTTGGCCCATTAACCAAAGTAAAATAGGAGCCGACTTGTTAAACAATAAATACACGTTCTAGCAACTTAAAACTCAAAAGCAATTAGCAGATTTTGTGAGGAGCTGGCATGTTGTTTAAGAAGAACAATACAAGTATTAACAAGATTGATAATATTGAGGATAACACTCTTGGGCTTGCCATTGTGGATTTTGGTTGTGTATTTTTTTATTTATTTGTACTAGTAATTGGTGGTTGTTATATAGGGAATGAAAACGAGGGGCTGAATTTTTTTTCTTTCTTTCTAATAATATATAAATCAATGTACCATTATTTTTGAACGATGTACATGTACGTTAAAAAAACATGATCGTGGTAGCCGGAAACGGATTTCTTCAACCCTACTTTTATTCATTACGATTATGATTTTATATATATGCTACTAATCCATAAATCATAATTAATTTTTTCGATAACCTTTTTTTTATAGTACGTAACCCTACTTTTATTTAATAATATATGACTGTTAGTACAACTTCTGGGGGGAGGGGGTCCAGGTTTACTTTGACTCCAGTATTGTCTTTCGAAAATTAGCGAACAAGACTTATATAAGAAACTAGGAGTAATTACAAGTCTTCATGAAAATAATCCAATAAGAAATGGACTTTGAGTACATTGTATTTGTTAAAATTTTCCTGTTTCAATAATATCTAGGTGGTCCAGGTTTACAACGACTTTGATATACATGTTGTGGAAGAATTGGAAAAATATACGACAAAGAGACTTGTGACTTTGTGGAAAATAAGGTCGTGGAATATTCGTCTATTAGAATGAAAGTAAATGAAACGTTAATCTTTTCAGATGTTAGCCATAAAACAAAAAAGAGTTTATCATACATTATTTTTAGAGTTAATTACAAATTTTGTCCCTATGGTTTACATCTTTTTTCGAATTTTGTTCTTTAACTTTAATAATTACAACGCCCATCCCTGTGTGTGTCCATTTTCAACATACCTGTCCTGTAACCAAACGGCTGTTAATGTCTCTTCATTAAATCTCTGCATATAAAGGCATTTCATCAATTTCTACCTTGTCATCTTCAACCTCAACTTTTTCTCTTTTATTTTTATAATTTCAAAAACACAAATAAATGTATATAGGGTTTAAGCTACTAAATAGACACCTACTTTCAAAACTGTCCCAATAAAGTACGTGTACTAATTTTCATTCCAATATGGTACGTATACTTTCGATTTCGTGCTAACATGGTACGTGAGTAACTTTTGACTGGCAAAACATGTTAAAAGGTGATTTTTGAGCAAAAATAGTCTATTGTGATTTGTTTCTTTTGCAAAATAAGTCCGTTGCAATTTTTCCAAAATAAGTCTTTGTGCGTTTAGTTGGTGAAATTTTTTCATTTTTTTCCTTTGTTTGTTTTCATATGTTTTTATACGTTTTTATCATTTTTATTCGTTTTCATCAATTTTTATACGTCTTCATCTGTTTGCATTTGTTTTCATCCGTTTTTATACGTTTTCATCCGTTATTCGTTTTTATCTATTTTTATTCGTTTTCATCCGTTTTTATGCGTTTTCATTCGTTTTCATCCATTTTTATTCGTTTTCTTCCGTTTTTATATAGATAAAAATGGACGAAAGCGAATAAAAATGGATGAAAATGTATAAGAACAGATGAAAATGAATGAGACCTATTTTGCAAAAGAAACAAATCACAAGGGACCATTTTTGAAAAAATCGCAAAGGACCTATTTTGCAAAAGAAACAAATCACAAGGGACCATTTTTGTACAAAAAATCATTAAAATAAAATTGGTAACCAGTTTTACCGGTAGCAGGAAAAACATAGCCATATTAGCACGAAATCGGAAGCATGCGTACCATATTGGAATGAAAATTAGTACACGTACCATATCGGGACAGTTTTGAAAGTATGTTTAGTAGCTTAAACCCAATGTACATATCTTCAACCTGGAATCTTTTTTAAAAATCATGTTTCTTTATATAAACTTCAACAACACCTTACACATCGCACTATAATGAAGCACAAACACATTATTTGTAGAATTACTATAAACACAAAGGCAAGGATATGTACACATTGAATTCTACTTTGCACACATACAATTAATGAATAAGACAAACAATACCCCACGTAATTTTATGTGTGCAAAGTAAAATCCCATGTGTACAGATCAATTCTCAAAATATAATATATAACCTGGATTTTATGTTGGATTTAGATTTAACTACATTTTTTTATCTACTTAATATGACACTGAATTACAATTATAACTTGGATATTATTGATAGTGTTGTATAGTTGTTTGTATGTTGTTTTATCCTTTGTTTTTAATCGTTATATTACTTTTGGATTTAAACAAGTTGAAACGATAAATCACCAACCTTCTTCGCCACTTAAACTATTTACTTAAACATGTTATACGGATCAACAAAAACGGGTTACACATGCTATGCAGGTTGAGTTTCTTGACACGATTAATGAACGGGTCGTGTTTGGGTAAAGGTTATACCAACCCGTCAACCCGCGAACCTGAATAGGTCATCCTGAACATAATCCTGAACATGAAATGATTTTTTTCTTCCATTTTTATTTAGTTCTAAGGTAGTTCCCCACTTATTTCTAAGGTAGGTCCCAAATAATTGTATGCATCGCTTTTATATAAATTGTGCGTCTAAGGTGGTTCCCGGGCACCACCTACCATAACCGTAGGTCAGCCTCTGCTGATTCTGGACCTCTGATCAAGTCTATTACAATGACTGTTTTGTGCTATTTTGACATGAAGATGATTGTTCGTTTGGCTTTTAAGAAGTTTTGAAACAAAGCTATAGAGTGCAATAAGCACATGTGTCACTCTCAACGCGAAACCTTTTGAGACTACGTTTCGATACGTACTGATCAACAGTTCATAGTCAATCCCCACAGTTGGGCTAACTGTGACTGATAGTCAACCCGATACTGAGACATCCTTTGGGATTCGAAGGGCTGCGACCAGTCCCATCATAACACTAGTAAAGCTTACAAATAATAGACATGCTACTAAAAGGGATACTTAATTAGCTTACTTTTATAAAGCCCCAAACGGGCACACAACAAACCACATCAAACATGAGTCAAGGGGAAGAGTTTATCAAATATAACAATCACCTCCTCACGATGAGCTGCATCATGTGGTGGCATTACCTGCGCCAAAAAGTTGTTCAGTGACGTATCCTTTAACCATTCAGTTGCGTCACTAAACATTCTGAGCTCATATAAGAACATATCCCGAACATCAATATACATCCCATGCGCATTAGATTTTTGAAATCCAGCAAATTGGAAAATGTACACACAAAGCTAAAAATATCAGATTACTAATTTCTTTCGAGCTGGCAAGACGGATGAATGATCTCACAAGTCTTGGATGTTGTAGGGGCCCACTAACATATGACCCATTTGTTAAATGTTACGTATAACATTAATAGGTAAATGTCTAGTATCGAACCCGAGACCTTGGGATTGCACACAATACAAACGAGAGTCAAAGATTAATAAATATTAATTGTTAGATATATTTATTAATAACACAAGTTTAAGGACTAATGGTCGTTAGTTATTAATTATACGGACTAACTATCGTTAAAAGGAAACGGAAATGACTAGAATGAAACTTGGTAACAAGAAGGATCCGGAACACCCTCTTGGGGTGTATGGCCGGTCGAACAAGGCCCAAAGGGGGCAACCCATTGCCTTGCTTGTTCCCCAAGTATTCTCTAGTATATATACAAACCCAAGGGTCATTGTTTTCTCACCTTTTGTGTACACACAATACCCTAAAGCTTTGGTTTTCCTTCTCTTTTCTTCTAGCCGATCGTACATCCTTAAACCTTAGGGATTTCGATTTTTTGTTTTTACAAAACAAATATTTGTGTTTAATCTTGCAATTAATTTGATTCGGTATTAGTTTGTGTGTACAAGAACGAGGTAACAACTCATTATAGTTGTTATCAAGGAATCGATCAATAAAACGGTAAGGGATTGATCATTGATTCATAAACCCTAATTAGGGTTCATCAATTAATTCAAGATTTGCTAATTTGATTCTTGTTCGGGCTAGAATCACCACGGTAAGTTCCTATTATGTTTTAGTTAATATTTATGTGTTATACTTGATCCTAGCTTCCGCATACGTGTACTTTGATTGTTAAATTCTAACACCATTTTCATCAAGGCTTGGTTGATCGTTTGATGAAATCATATGCTGAAAGGCAAGATCTGTAAGAAAAGCCTGCAATATCGTCATTAGTCACTCTATCAACCAAAGATTATACATCCAATCATTTTTATTTTTATCTATCCATATAAAAAATAGGTCAAATTGAGTCTACATTTGAGTACTAACAAGTCAAGCAGGGTACTAAAAGTATGTATCAGTAAGTTGATCCAAACCTGTTTTGACCCATCTTAGAATCTACCCATTCGGGACACTCTAACCCGTTTTGACGGGTCAGCCAAGCTGCCCGAACCGCTCATTTTTGCCGCTCATAAATAATAAGAAATGATATGTACATTTCTTATCCATACGCTACAAAATTTGTTTCATTTTTACCATAATACCTTGTAGTAAAATTATGTATACCACTATCAAAAAGTGGTTAAGAAGTGGCAAATAAAGATTATTTGGTCATCACTACTACCTTCCCCAAAATGCACTCAGCAGCCTGATTTCCAACTCGCGTACATTGGAAAATTTTGTCTCTATAATGGAGATGCTTTCAGGAATCATCCGTCAAACCTTGAAAACTTACTACCCTTAATACAGAAGTTTGCTCAGCATGTTCCTTGAGCATCTTACACCTGCATAAAGTTCGCAAAGAAATTACTGATTAAAGCAAATCCGAATAACATTATAAAAAACATAAGAAATAATTAAGTAGTGAATACTTACGTTTTACTGACTCGTACAATATCTCTGGCTCCATTAGTAGATGCCATTAACAGTATCAATATCAGATTCAGGATGTCGGAGGGTAATCCAGTCATTTCTTTCGTCCTCTGGCTGTAGGATTGGGAATTGCATGATAAAAATTTCAAAAGTAGATCAATTACAAATAAACTTAAATAGATGACGAAAGAAGCAATCTTTACGAGAGTAATAATCATACTTAAGATTCCAGTTATCAATAAATCAGTAAAAGGGGCGAAAATGTTAAGATTCGAAGTAGCATTTTCCTCTAAAAGCAAAATTCCTTATAAATTCTCTAATAAAGTCCAGATTTTTCAAAGATTTTTAGATACTACAATTACAGAAAAAAGTGCAAGAACTAATAACATATATACATTTAATTACGATTCAAGCATCGGATTATACACCATGGTAAAGCTTACTTACAAATCCAAAGATGATCTAAGAATTATGCATCTAGTTAAGGAAAAAATCATACACAAAGAAACTGATTCGAAGCATTCTTAGATGTAAGAAACTTGGACCATAAAATTACCTCAAGAAACTTAGATTTTTTCAAGGAGACACGGTGAGATGCCGAAAAAAACGATGATGCCAATGTAGATAACCCCCCTTTTAGACAATATAAGTAGGGTTGGATATTGTATTTAGCATAAATGGGCTCGGCCCTATTGTATAGATGGGCCGTGGCCATTAAGGTTAGCTTAACTTAATAAGTTGAGCAAAACTTTCCGCTTTGTCAATAAATAAATGACTAAGTTTTCCTTCACTTGCTAGTCTTTGTTAAACTTATTTTGTTGTTGATTGATCAAGTAACTCATATCGACTTATCCAGGGTCATGGTTCTTTCTAATTAAGGTTCTAGTTCCATAGTCTATACAAGGTAAGGGCTTTATTTAAAGTTCACTTGCACTACAAGCGTTTCCATCACGCACCCTAGAATCGTTCGGCAGTTCACAACAAGAAAATTTCAGTTTATTTCATTGCTTTTACATCTGTGAAACATGGAAGATGAATGTAAAACATCCAAAAGAATAGGATTTTTTAGACCAAAACATACTAATGAACTTACATCTTTTTGCATCCTCTGTTTGTGGCAACAGGCACCCCATGCTGCTTCACATTAACTTATCTTGAAAACCTACAAACACGTGTTGTGTTTGAAATTCCAAAACAGTCAACTTTTGTATTCAGCTATGAAGAATATTAAGGCAAAAAGATGAATGAAAGAAAGAAAAGCAATATGAAGGAACATAAAACAGGTTAAGAAATTATACCTTTGCATAATCCCTTTTCTTTAACATTCTCTGATGGGAAGGTATTTCAACCCTCTCTGCACTTTATATATAGATTGATATGAACTTGGTTTAACTAGGGATTACATACCAGTGAACGAGGGTCTCAAGCATTCCTCTACTAAATTTGACGACCTTGGTTTTCCTTTTACTACAAACAAGGACCAACCAGAGGGATCAAATCGTGGGGGTAAGGGTCCAAGGAGTGATAACCGTTTTGAGGAATTTGTTCGTTTTGAAGATTCAGGCACACTACATCATAGCAACAGAGGTAATTTTCACGGGTCAGATTATCGTATGCGGAAACTAAAGATGCCATTATTTGACGGAGAGGATTCTCATGGCTGGATTTACAAGGTAGAGAGGTATTTTGAAGTCCAAGACATTGAACCGGGTGAGCAACTTAGGGCAGCGGTTCTGTGTATGGAGGGGCAAGCTTTAGCTTGGTTTTGTTGGAGTGAGGCAAGATCTCCGTTTCGCACTTGGGAAGGACTGAAGAGACGGTTGTTGGAGAGGTTTCAATCATCACAAGAGGGTACTTTGTATGAGCAGTTTTTGGCAATAACACAAGAAGGTTCTGCCCGCGAGTATGTAAGCTTGTTTGAGACGTTAGCGGGACAACTGGTTGGAATTTCCGAGCAGGTCATGGAGGGAACTTTCATTAAAGGGTTAAAACCTGAATTGCGATCGACAGTTCGAGTTATGCAACCTGAAGGCTTGAATCATGCCATGAAACTTGCTATAATGATTGTTGAAAATAAGATGATTGGTGTTAGTTCGCAATGCACGACAGGGGGACAAACGAACACTAGAGAGCACTTCCGAAGAATGACCGACTGGGAATTAGAAGAAAGGAGAGCTAAAGAACTATGTTTCCGATGCGAGGAGAAGTTCAAGCCAGGCCATCGGTGTGCGAGTCACACCTTGCAAGTGATGATTGTTGACGACAATGATGAGGAAAATGAACCATATCTTCAAGTCAAACCATGGGATCATGCACTCAAGGCCGATTAAGAGGATAATTCGAATACACACCTTGAGGACAAGGTGTGAGTTTAGGCGGGGGGTAATGATATGAACTGATTTATTAATTAGTTATATTAATTATATTTAGATAATTATTAGGAGTTGCAGTTTTATTAGGATTGGGTTAGTCTTTGGCTTATCCTACAAGTATTAGGATTAGGTTCTCTTTTATTATAAATAGGGCATTAGGGATGTAACTTGGATTATGTTGAATGAATATTAAGTATTGATTTGTTAATCAATCGGGGAGTCGGTTTATCTCACTAATATAAACCATTGGGGGTTGGTTTATCTCATCAAAATAGACCATTTATCTTGTTAATTGTTCTTTTCATCTCTTTTATCGATCCGGTTCATATCAAATTGGTATCAGAGCTGTTTGATTCTAGGGTTTCACAAAAAAAAAAAAAAAAAAAAAAAAAAAAAAAAAAAAAAGTACTGTTCATCGACTACTGTTCATCGACCACAAAATCTGTTTTTTTAGAATTTGGAAATCACCACCATGACAATCAAGAAGGTTTCTGATCTTGATAATGAATTTACTCAATTCCAACAAGAATACAGCCAACACCGAGCAGAGGTCAACGAGCGAATCACTGCTATGCATAATAACTTTTCAAAAGAATTAGGAGCTGTGAAATCAGAATTAAGTACAGCGATGGAGCAGCGATTTGCAGAGGTGATGAAGATGTTATCAGCCATCAAGCTATCCAATGAACAAAGTTCTCCAAAGATGCGTTTAACTAGGGATTACATACCAGTGAACGAGGGTCTCAAGCATTCCTCTACTAAATTTGACGACCTTGGTTTTCCTTTTACTACAAACAAGGACCAACCAGAGGGATCAAATCGTGGGGGTAAGGGTCCAAGGAGTGATAACCGTTTTGAGGAATTTGTTCGTTTTGAAGATTCAGGCACACTACATCATAGCAACAGAGGTAATTTTCATGGGTCAGATTATCGTATGCGGAAACTAAAGATACCATTATTTGACGGAGAGGATTCTCATGGCTGGATTTACAAGGTAGAGAGGTATTTTGAAGTCCAAGACATTGAACCGGGTGAGCAACTTAGGGCAGCGGTTCTGTGTATGGAGGGGCAAGCTTTAGCTTGGTTTCGTTGGAGTGAGGCAAGATCTCCGTTTCGCACTTGGGAAGGACTGAAGAGACGGTTGTTGGAGAGGTTTCAATCATCACAAGAGGGTACTTTGTATGAGCAATTTTTGGCAATAACACAAGAAGGTTCTGCCCGCGAGTATGTAAGCTTGTTTGAGACGTTAGCGGGACAACTGGTTGGAATTTCCGAGCAGGTCATGGAGGGAACTTTCATTAAAGGGTTAAAACCTGAATTGCGATCGACAGTTCGAGTTATGCAACCTAAAGGCTTGAATCATGCCATGAAACTTGCTATAATGATTGATGAAAATAAGATGATTGGTGTTAGTTCGCAAAGCACGACAGGGGGACAAACGAACACTAGAGAGCACTTCCGAAGAATGACCGACTCGGAATTAGAAGAAAGGAGAGCTAAAGGACTATGTTTCCGATGCGAGGAGAAGTTCAAGCCAGGCCATCGGTGTGCGAGTCACACCTTGCAAGTGATGATTGTTGACGACAATGATGAGGAAAATGAACCATATCTTCAAGTCAAACCATGGGATCATGCACTCAAGGCCGATTAAGAGGATAATTCGAATACACACCTTGAGGACAAGGTGTGAGTTTAGGCGGGGGGTAATGATATGAACTGATTTATTAATTAGTTATATTAATTATATTTAGATAATTATTAGGAGTTGCAGTTTTATTAGGATTGGGTTAGTCTTTGGCTTATCCTACAAGTATTAGGATTAGGTTCTCTTTTATTATAAATAGGGCATTAGGGATGTAACTTGGATTATGTTGAATGAATATTAAGTATTGATTTGTTAATCAATCGGGGAGTCGGTTTATCTCACTAATATAAACCATTGGGGGTTGGTTTATCTCATCAAAATAGACCATTTATCTTGTTAATTGTTCTTTTCATCTCTTTTATCGATCCGGTTCATATCAAATTGGTATCAGAGCTGTTCGATTCTAGGGTTTCACAAAAAAAAAAAAAAAAAAAAAAGTACTGTTCATCGACCACAAAATCTGTTTTTTTAGAATTTGGAAATCACCACCATGACAATCAAGAAGGTTTCTGATCTTGATAATGAATTTACTCAATTCCAACAAGAATACAGCCAACACCGAGCAGAGGTCAACGAGCGAATCACTGCTATGCATAATAACTTTTCAAAAGAATTAGGAGCTGTGAAATCAGAATTAAGTACAGCGATGGAGCAGCGATTTGCAGAGGTGATGAAGATGTTATCAGCCATCAAGCTATCCAATGAACAAAGTTCTCCAAAGATGCGTTTAACTAGGGATTACATACCAGTGAACGAGGGTCTCAAGCATTCCTCTACTAAATTTGACGACCTTGGTTTTCCTTTTACTACAAACAAGGACCAACCAGAGGGATCAAATCGTGGGGGTAAGGGTCCAAGGAGTGATAACCGTTTTGAGGAATTTGTTCGTTTTGAAGATTCAGGCACACTACATCATAGCAACAGAGGTAATTTTCATGGGTCAGATTATCGTATGCGGAAACTAAAGATGCCATTATTTGACGGAGAGGATTCTCATGGCTGGATTTACAAGGTAGAGAGGTATTTTGAAGTCCAAGACATTGAACCGGGTGAGCAACTTAGGGCAGCGGTTCTGTGTATGGAGGGGCAAGCTTTAGCTTGGTTTCGTTGGAGTGAGGCAAGATCTCCGTTTCGCACTTGGGAAGGACTGAAGAGACGGTTGTTGGAGAGGTTTCAATCATCACAAGAGGGTACTTTGTATGAGCAATTTTTGGCAATAACACAAGAAGGTTCTGCCCGCGAGTATGTAAGCTTGTTTGAGACGTTAGCGGGACAACTGGTTGGAATTTCCGAGCAGGTCATGGAGGGAACTTTCATTAAAGGGTTAAAACCTGAATTGCGATCGACAGTTCGAGTTATGCAACCTGAAGGCTTGAATCATGCCATGAAACTTGCTATAATGATTGATGAAAATAAGATGATTGGTGTTAGTTCGCAAAGCACGACAGGGGGACAAACGAACACTAGAGAGCACTTCCGAAGAATGACCGACTCGGAATTAGAAGAAAGGAGAGCTAAAGGACTATGTTTCCGATGCGAGGAGAAGTTCAAGCCAGGCCATCGGTGTGCGAGTCACACCTTGCAAGTGATGATTGTTGACGACAATGATGAGGAAAATGAACCATATCTTCAAGTCAAACCATGGGATCATGCACTCAAGGCCGATTAAGAGGATAATTCGAATACACACCTTGAGGACAAGGTGTGAGTTTAGGCGGGGGGTAATGATATGAACTGATTTATTAATTAGTTATATTAATTATATTTAGATAATTATTAGGAGTTGCAGTTTTATTAGGATTGGGTTAGTCTTTGGCTTATCCTACAAGTATTAGGATTAGGTTCTCTTTTATTATAAATAGGGCATTAGGGATGTAACTTGGATTATGTTGAATGAATATTAAGTATTGATTTGTTAATCAATCGGGGAGTCGGTTTATCTCACTAATATAAACCATTGGGGGTTGGTTTATCTCATCAAAATAGACCATTTATCTTGTTAATTGTTCTTTTCATCTCTTTTATCGATCCGGTTCATATCAAATTGGTATCAGAGCTGTTTGATTCTAGGGTTTCACAAAAAAAAAAAAAAAAAAAAAAAAAAAAAAAAAAGTACTGTTCATCGACTACTGTTCATCGACCACAAAATCTGTTTTTTTAGAATTTGGAAATCACCACTATGACAATCAAGAAGGTTTCTGATCTTGATAATGAATTTACTCAATTCCAACAAGAATACAGCCAACACCGAGCAGAGGTCAACGAGCGAATCACTGCTATGCATAATAACTTTTCAAAAGAATTAGGAGCTGTGAAATCAGAATTAAGTACAGCGATGGAGCAGCGATTTGCAGAGGTGATGAAGATGTTATCAGACATCAAGCTATCCAATGAACAAAGTTCTCCAAAGATGGGATTAACTAAGGATTACATACCAGTGAACGAGGGTCTCAAGCATTCCTCTACTAAATTTGACGACCTTGGTTTTCCTTTTACTACAAACAAGGACCAACCAGAGGGATCAAATCGTGGGGGTAAGGGTCCAAGGAGTGATAACCGTTTTGAGGAATTTGTTCGTTTTGAAGATTCAGGCACACTACATCATAGCAACAGAGGTAATTTTCACGGGTCAGATTATCGTATGCGGAAACTAAAGATGCCATTATTTGACGGAGAGGATTCTCATGGCTGGATTTACAAGGTAGAGAGGTATTTTGAAGTCCAAGACATTGAACCGGGTGAGCAACTTAGGGCAGCGGTTCTGTGTATGGAGGGGCAAGCTTTAGCTTGGTTTCGTTGGAGTGAGGCAAGATCTCCGTTTCGCACTTGGGAAGGACTGAAGAGACGGTTGTTGGAGAGGTTTCAATCATCACAAGAGGGTACTTTATATGAGCAGTTTTTGGCAATAACACAAGAAGGTTCTGCCCGCGAGTATGTAAGCTTGTTTGAGACGTTAGCGGGACAACTGGTTGGAATTTCCGAGCAGGTCATGGAGGGAACTTTCATTAAAGGGTTAAAACCTGAATTGCGATCGACAGTTCAAGTTATGCAACCTGAAGGCTTGAATCATGCCATGAAACTTGCTATAATGATTGATGAAAATAAGATGATTGGTGTTAGTTCGCAAAGCACGACAGGGGGACAAACGAACACTAGAGAGCACTTCCGAAGAATGACCGACTCGGAATTAGAAGAAAGGAGAGCTAAAGGACTATGTTTCCGATGCGAGGAGAAGTTCAAGCCAGGCCATCGGTGTGCGAGTCACACCTTGCAAGTGATGATTGTTGACGACAATGATGAGGAAAATGAACCATATCTTCAAGTCAAACCATGGGATCATGCACTCAAGGCCGATTAAGAGGATAATTCGAATACACACCTTGAGGACAAGGTGTGAGTTTAGGCGGGGGGTAATGATATGAACTGATTTATTAATTAGTTATATTAATTATATTTAGATAATTATTAGGAGTTGCAGTTTTATTAGGATTGGGTTAGTCTTTGGTTTATCCTACAAGTATTAGGATTAGGTTCTCTTTTATTATAAATAGGGCATTAGGGATGTAACTTGGATTATGTTGAATGAATATTAAGTATTGATTTGTTAATCAATCGGGGAGTCGGTTTATCTCACTAATATAAACCATTGGGGGTTGGTTTATCTCATCAAAATAGACCATTTATCTTGTTAATTGTTCTTTTCATCTCTTTTATCGATCCGGTTCATATCCAGAAATTTGAATTTTTTGTCTGAGCTTTATCTGACTTTGTGCTTCTGATTTCAACCAAAAGCTTCAAATTTCTTACCTTAAATTGGTCATTTTCAATACACATGAACTCAAACCATGCCACTAACCTCTTAATCAACTGTTCAATTAATGTAATACATAACATTTCCTTTGGTTGGTATTACCTTTGAAATATATTATGGGTGTTACAATTCGGGGATCTAACACATTTTCTAACAAATCTAAATATCATAAAATAATCATACCGAGGCAAATCATATGTAGAAATATCAATTTCAAGATAAATAAGAAAATGGAGTTCTTAAGGTCTCTGAAGAACTTGATATTGATTAGAGTAATGCTAATAAATGTAACCAACCATTATTCGAATTTAACAAATTACTTGATCATTATTTTAATTTGTACCCAACAGACAAGTGTTGCCAACAATGTTGCAAAAATCGTGAATCGGTAGTCGGGCGGTCGACCACCCTGCAGCCTGTAATCGGTCAAGGCGGTGATTAATCGGTGATTAATCGGTTTGGCATTTCCTGCATGTTTTGGGAATTTCTAGAGAGCAAACTAAAGATCTTAACTGATTCCAAGCCTTCTATGTTTACAAACCTCAATAAAAGGCTTCAATTCTGATTATGAGGCCCATTGTACGTTAAAAGTGAAATAAACGATCCCCAAATTAAGTAAAATGCTTAAATTTCTATTTTTTTTAAATTGACCGATTCGGCCGATTTTTGGCCCATTCGACCGATTTTTGGCCGATTCGGCCGATTTTTGACCCATTTTTTCTGATTTTTTTGCCTAGGCCGATTTTTTCACCGATTTTCGAAAATCGACAAGGTGCATCACCGATTAGCGATTAATCGGCGATTAATCGGCCGATTTTTGCAACATTGGTTGCCAATATACTAATCAGATGCCCATATGTTCTTAAAAAGAAACATAACATACTCAAACTGGTAAAAGCTTCTAAATAACAACACAAAATACAAGTTACTACTGAAAGACTTATATTTATACATTTTAGTTGAAGTTCCGTAACTCGAAAACAAGAGCCTTAGGGGGGAGTTGATCAAATAAAACGATCACACTGCCTCGATTACTCGCATTATCAGAACACATATTGTCAATAGCCTTAATAATACCTATCGAAAGATCCTTATTAAATCTAACATAGCGGACCACATAGCTGATCAATTTGTAATGCATATTTATAATATCTTCACAGCTTCCATAAAGGATAAAAGATCTCACAAGTTTATGTGAATATAGAAGTCCAGAAGTTGATTTACAGTCACGGATGACCCGTGTATCCCCTGGCATGTCCCCGAACCAATCTTCATAATATAGGAGAGCCTAAAAAAGTCATTATATAACAAACATGTCAAACATCTAAAAATGAGAAATTTTAGCTACGAAAGTGTTTGATATTGCTAGAAATAAGCATATAGAGTAGTAGATAAGCAGGTACCATTCAAAGTTCCAAACACTCCAACTTGTTGTCTAAGTTGAGAAATGCAATAAGCAGATAAACCAGTTAAATAAGCACTCTCAAAAATCCTAAGCTGATTTGTTAAACCATTGGAACATGATTCATACTTTGAGAATAGCTTTGTACAACAACAACAACATACCCAATCCCGCTGGTGCAGGGTATGGGTGAGAATAGCTTTGTAATCATTGAAATTATTACTGGTTTATAAGATTCTGAAAAATGAGGGAAAAAAAGGAGTCAAGCAGACCCGTTTTACCCGGCACAAAACTGTACACATCTGACCCAACCCTTTACAACCCGCATATATTGCCAATAAAATTTGCCCATTTTATAAAAGATTGATAGCTTTTGTAATTATAAGTTCAGGATTCTCATTTATGAAGTTCCAAGAAAGAATAACAAATGTTGGTGCTTCACCCCAATCCGATCCATCCAGCTTTGACCAGCCCTTAAATTCTACCCATTTAACCCAAACACCCATGTCATACCACATGACATATACATCATAAAGTAAACCGGGGTATGTCAAAAACTACCATGATTTATCCTTGTGAAATGTAATTAATCACGAAACTGTCCCTGCAAAGACGGATTTGGATAGATAAAGAACAATATGAGCTTAAGAATGGATACCTTTCCCAGAATAAGTTCAGCAATCGGATTTGAGCTAGGGCGCATTGTAAAGTGAGATCATCCCAACCATGATACTTTGTGTAGTCAAAGTTGGAAGTCAAACGATGTAAATTGACCACGCTTAAGACATGAGGTCGTTCAATCAAGATCTTGAAATACTCGCATCTGCACAAAGTTTGTAACGAAATTACAGATTAAAGCAATTGAAGTAGCATCATCAAAAAGAACATTAGAAAGAGAAATTATGAATCTAGCCTTTCTTGAGTGGGTTATATAAAAATGTCCTACCTTATGCATAAGTAAATTTTTTTTCCCTATTAGTTTCCGAAAGAACCAAAAAATTGATTTTTCCCAAAACTTTTGAGTTATTTCGCAAGAAGAAAAGCCAAATAATTCGCAGAAAATCCGACGGATTCCGCAAAAATCATGTTTTAAGTGATTTTTGCTGGTTTAATAATGGGTTCGCTAACATTAATAAGATCATAGTCAGAATGTCAACTGGTAATTCTGTGATATGAGAAATAAGTAAGCAGAGAATACTTACGTTAAACATAACCTTACGAGATCTCCAGCACCATCAGATGAGTTCGCTAACATTAATAAGATCATAGTCAGAATGTCAACTGGTAATTCTGTGATATGAGGTGTTGTCTTCTGCTTTTGGATTGGCAATCACATAACAAAAATGCCATAACATTAACAGCTAGAAACAATAATTCTAATCTCATACAGAAGATAAAAGACACAACATATTAAAAATCATACATTGAATTTCCAACTACTAAATTCTTTCATAAATTTGCAATTTACAAAGACTTTAGGACATCAGCATATATTATTTTAAGGGCCACGTCAGCAAAATATATTATTTTAGAAAATTAACCCTTCAAAATTTTGATCGGCTAAACCGGTCACATTATATTACTAAATTAGCCCGTCAAATGCAAGTAGAAATACCAAAACAGGACCCCAAAAAAATGCATAATTACAAAAACGGACCATTGCAAAAAGTAGGTTGCTATATGTTTACAAGAGCCCTAGATTTACGCAGATTGGAACCACATATTTTTTTTGGGTAAAGGGTTTATACCCGGTGAAAAATTGGAACCACATATTTACCTGAGGAGATAGTAAATTTAAAAGGAGACGGATAACATGCCAAAACAACTCCAATATGTTTCTGAATATGCTAACGGAAACCATCTTACTCTAAATGAAACCAAAAAATCACAACCAGTTTTATATTTTTTAGAAATTGTGAAATCACATACATATGTCTAGTCCTTTTATATGCCTAACAAACTGATATGAACATATTTAAATGGATATATATAATTAATGGTAACATAACCAACTCTTTGATACTACTAATTCCACGAAAGAAGACAACTATAATAGTTACTCAAGTCAACATAACAAACTTTCTTACGTTTCTATGAGTTATCCATTTGGGATTGGTGACCGTAATTTTTTTTTGGTGAGTCAGTGCATCTATTCAATTCCATGAAGACAAATAATCAGCTTTTCAAGTTTATCTATAGTGTACAGAATTTCCAAAAGAAAAGTATCAACAAGCACACAAGGCTAGCAAGGGAGGTACTCCGTCCAGTTTTTATACTTAAAATTGCTATTTAAAAACTTGGAGTAACACAGACCAAACCGAGCCTTCAAAACAACTAATGCAACAAAAGAAGATATCTACAATAGTTAATTCATACAAGGAAAAAAGAACTCACATACGTCAAACATCAATAAACTCACATTAAGCATTAACTGTTAACAAAGGTATGGTATACGTCACTATGATTACTCATTTCAACTATTACATTGGTATTAAATGATTCAATGCTTCATATATTTTATATTCATCCACAACAATGACTAATTGACTATCCTTTTCAAATAAGTTAAAGAGGGTGAGACGAAATCTGATATCTTCAGACCAACTATGGTACGATTGATCCTTCCACACTCTTTTGTTCAGATTTTTTTGACCTTTTATAAGCAACTAGCGTAAATAAAGCCTATTATGTAATATAAAAAATAACTAAAACCATCTGAATACGTTTCTGTGACTTTTGACTTTTGACCTTTTCAATAGTTATCCTACGCATATATAAGAAAGAATATAAGAAGTAAGCAGTGAATTCTTACACAGCAGACGAAGCTAAAAAAACGTGGCACTCTTTGATTACCACAAGAACTCAGAAATGCCACCCTTTAGCTCTCCAATATTTCGGTGCATTTTCATCACGACGGCCTTTCTTAACCTTCAAAAACAGTATATAAGCCATCTTGACTTTATTTGCAGCCAACAGTTTGTTATTTAACGGAGTGAACTGGTGACGTTAATAGGAGAGAGGTGGTTTAAGATGATGTGTTCGTTAGGGTTAGGGTTTTGTGTGTGTTAGTGTGTGTTTTGAAATTGGGGAAAGTGAGAGTGAAGGATTGAAGAGATGATTAATTTGGTGACGAACATGATGATCGGAAGTTAGTTATGTAACGGTCAACGGTGGTTATAACGGTCAACGGTTGTTGATGATGGTGGTGTTCAGGTTAACGGGATGAAAGTTGAGGTTTACAATTTACATTTTGCACCCTGAGTTTCTCTATGTTAACAATATCAACAATAAAACTCGGTCAGTGACGGAATCAAAGGTGGGTCCGAGGGATCTTGAAATACTCATGAATTTTTGTGTTGTATTGTTAATTATGTTAAGAAAAACTTTGATTTTTTTTAAGATGCGCCTGGTTGTTGAAATTGTGTTTGTGGTATTCTTTAATTTATTTTAAGTGCACTTGGTCACGTCGTGTTCCGGTTCCGTCTCTGAAATCAAGCCCGCTAAACAGATCTATCATACCTCTACCTAGGGCTGAGCTTTATAGACCGCGGAGCAGACCGAAATGAGAAACTAGACTGACTAGACCAGAGCGAATCGAACGTATTTTCGGTCCAGTTCTCGGTCCACCATTTTACTCATTTTCGGTCCTCGGCAGGTCCGCTCCGGTTGGTCTTACGAACAACCGAATACTACTGAATCGGACTAACCATACTGAACAGAACCAAACATACTTCAGCAAGTTTGTCAATATTAACAACGAGAATGTCTACTAGCTCGTTGCGACACATTTTGAACATATATTGTTTCACAATGATCTATGTTTGCATTCGAGTGTGTTTGATTTTATGTATTCTTTTTTATAATAAAGAGTAAGTGTTGGCTTATATCTTCTACGTTAGTTGTTTACATTTACACGTTGTTTATTCGAATACCAAATCTCATCTCGTAGCATACTAAAAGTTTAGTCACTTAAATGGAGTATTTGAAGTTAAGGTTAAATTATTTGAGGAAAGTTATTCTACATAATAATTTTTTTTAGTATAAAGGGATCAATCTCTACCTTGCATCTCCATCTGATCTAATGGATGAGATTTAATTCACTGTTTAAAAAAACTCGTTTTCATCATTTTTTTTAATTTAAATATCTAATGAACCTTTAATAATAGTCAAAACAAACTATACAGTCACGATCAGCATTTAATTATCTTTCTATACATGGGCACTTTGATATACGTTCGACAAACTATTTTTCTCGTTTCTTTTCACCTTTTTTCTTCCTTTTTAGAAACATGCATAAAAAATCACATGTGATAAAACCCTAATTTGAATATCACATGTGATGCCATTATTGTTAAATCACATATGATATGTAGTAAAATCATATGTGATTTAACACTAATATCACATGTGATTTTACTAGTATATTCAAATTAGTGTTTTATCACATATAATTTCTTTATGCAAGCTTCAACAACGTAAAAACAAAACAAAAAAAAAAAAAAAAAAAAAAAAAAAAAAAGTGAAAAAATGGGAAAAAGAAATTTTGTCGAGAATATATCAAAGTGTCTATCAATAGAAGGATAATTAAATATTTGTCGTGATCGATATTAATATTAAAAAAAAGAATGAATGTGGTTTTTTTAAATGGGAATTGCATATATATCCCTGTTAAAATTACATATATATCCAACCAAAACAAATAATTGCATATATACCCTTCTTAAATTTAGGGGTGGCAATTCGGGTCGGGTTCGGGTTGTCAGGCTGTCGAGTCAGAAAACCCCAACCCAAATCTGACCCATTTAAATCATCGGGTCAGCTATGTCAACCATAACCTGTTTACACATAACCCGAACCTAACCCATTTAACCCATATATATACTTGGGTTGGCAGGTTAAATAGGTGACACTGGTTGAATAGGTTAAACGGTTTTCGGGCTGACCCATTTAACCCTTTTTTTATTTAAAAGTTGCCACATTACACGAGTTAAATAGGTTAAACGGGTTTGCGGGTCGACCCGTTTAACCCATTTAACCTATATAATAAAATATAAATATTTTTTAATTTAAGAAAAAATCTTAAACGGGTTGGTGGGTCGACCACTTAATTTATTCTCAACCCGAACCTGACCTGTATAATAAACGGGTTTGATGGGTCGACCCAAAACCGACCCAAAATCTATTTAACTCAACCCAAACCTGTTAATTTTCGTATCGGTTTCAGGTCAGGTTTCGTGTCGGCCACCCGTATTCTTAATCACTAAAATATAATATATATATATATATTCTTTCTATTTAATTAAACCCCAAATATAAATTATATACTGTATATCTTTACACGAAATTGACAATTTTAGCCCCACACTTGTTCTCCACCATACGAGAAACACACTGGCCGTACATTCCTTCTCATATCCTAACTCCTAAGCCATGGTTATTTTCAAAAACATTTCTCTTGACCAACCACTATGAAATTTAACTTTTCACAAACCCCCCAAATTTCTTATCAATTGCCACCCAAATCAATCAAAGTTTAATCCTTGTATCTTATGTTTTCAAGGTTACTTTTCAAAAGCCCTTACTTTGAGGAGATAGACGTTGTGGATGATGGCCGGTGACTGTCGTAAACGAGATGAAAGGACCCACATGTCATAACCGATGGTTCGATGGTGGCGTCGGTGCCTTGGTGGTTGGGGACAGCGAATTGTGATGGCTGCCAGATCTTGTTGACCACACAACAAAAAGAATTCAATAAACTTTGGCCAATCTACAAAATCTTTTATATAATAAAAGAATTACATCATTTCGGAGTGTTTTTGCAAAACCCTTTTCAATTAAAAAAAATTAGGCCAATCAGATTGTTTAATTTTGCCACATAGGCGAAATCATATGACGTGATTGGTTAATTGAAAGTCAAAATTGAATTCAATTTGGTCAACCTTTGCTTAAAAACGTCATATATAACTGGTTATAAAAGAAAACAAACAAACACATGGGTTTAATAGCAATTGTTTAATTTTCAAGGGTGCAATTGTAACTTCGCAGAAACAAAAACGGAACCATAGAGGCATAATAGATCAGAACCTTAACACTACAGTCATAGTACGAAAACCTAAAATCATGAAGTTCAAAGGGCTAATCGGAAAACCTTAATCTTTAAAAGAACACATTTGTACAACATCATCGTATCCGCAATTACTCAAAACACAAATTCCTCAGTTCTTAAAGCTATGGATCGATGGTAAGTTCTTCACTTATTTATTTTCTATGATATAATATCTTTTTATTTATAGTTGTTTTATTTGTAAAGATTACAAATATCTAATTGTTGTTTTATTTTTAATTATATTGTTGTTTATACCCAGTAAATTTTTTGAGTAATTGATTAGGATTGTGTTCCGAGCACATTGAGCAATTGATTAGGATTGTGTTATATAAATTTCAAGTATGGATTGTGTTCCATAAAATTCAAGTCTTCTTTAATTGTATTCTTTAATCGCTTATGTAAAGTGAATAAAATGGTGTTTGGGGAAGCTTATTTGTGGACCATGGCCTGCAGGTTGGTCTCCTGAATGTGGATATGTGTCAATAATAAGACTGTTGATGAAGGCTTTACCTCGCCATATGCTCGCCGAATTATTGGGTCTGTCCCGAATGCTAAAGAGTTGGTCATGGAGTTTGAGATTAGTGTACTGATGACACCACCATACTTTTTGTCGTTCATGCCTCTTCCAGTCAATGGATCGGGGTGAGTTAGACCTTTGTTTTTCTCTCTCAACTAAATCTCACTCCAGGTTTTCTTATCATTATGTATACTTTTTATGTATGATTTTGGATTTCTTCTTTGATGGTTGAAGATCACCTGGTATCATTTTAGTCATTATGTGCATTAATCAGTAATAGATAATCTTTAGGTTTCGTACGACATCTTAAAATGGGTCATTTTCCTGAACTGAAACAGTTTGCGTTGACCCAAAAAACTTTTTATCCAAAAATTCCATATTGATTATAAAAAACTCTATTGTGTCGACAATAATACAATTCTGAGTTCTGACAAAGACAATAGAGTATATTAACTGAATTGATTAGTTAGCTTTAAATACTTGCATTTATGTAGATAAAGATAAGTACTTCAAAGTGTTACTATTCATGTTGTGTGGAATCACAACAAATTACGGGGTTAATCTCTTCAAGGTATTGTATGTGAATGAGATCTGTCAAATGTAAATGAACAAACTGGTAGAAGCTTTCTTTTGCTCCAAAATTATGAGTTTTAGGATTAATAAGGAACATCCTTCATTTATGACAAATTTAGCATCATATGGGTGTGGAAATATTTGAAGTTAGAAGTGTTTGGGAATACATTTTTAACTTATTCTTATGGCCTATATATATGCATAATCTGAAATGTACTTTTAACAATATTTTTTCCCTCACCATCATTAGCTTATTTTCGTATTGTTCGGGTACATTAGCTTATTTATGGATGATTGAGATGATATTGTCAAAAGCATAGCATACTGAAATTTTCTATTATTGTTTAGTAAATGTGACAGATTAGCAAGGTTTTTGTGCCGGGTTTTTGTCATCAACCTGAGCAGAGATACAGATAGAACAGTGCGTGGAGTGTAGAGGTGGAAAGATATGTGGGTGGGTAAGGTAATAGGGCAAATCGGTCCAGGTTAAAATCAGTAACTTTTTTGTATGGGTTGAAACGAGTTAGGGGTCAAAATAGGCTGGTTGGGTCAAGTTGACTTCAAACGCTTCTTTCCAGTTTTAATATTTACAAGTGAATAGGGGCTCAATTATGATTACATATAGAAACAACAAGAAGCTTATATGCACGGAGATTAGACTTTTAGCGACTTTTATTCTTTCTTAACTAATTAACCTGATTGTCATATGCCTCTTCAAGCTATTCAGTGGTATAAATATTCTAAAAAATTCATGGTTTTCTTGCAGGACTGTGAGAATGAGGATGACTTTTTTGCAGATACGGTGTCCACTTTCCACATGGCGCGAGTCAACAAAGTAGGACTGTAAATTGGGGGCACTCACATAGTCACGTGTGAAAGCGAAAAAAGGGTTGGTGGTTTGGGAGTGATTAACAACCACAAATAATTTCTTAAAAGAGGAAGTGTCCAGGACGAGATGCAACATTAAAGCTACCTTCTTGCAACTTTGTTTGAAGTTAAATGGGTAAGATAAGCAATAAGCAAAAAAAACAACTTATTGTATATAGCTTAAAGAACTCCAAATAATATTACATTTTATGCAATTATAAGCTGTGAACTGAGAAACTGTGTCATGCTCTCAAGCCCAGTACACGAAATAATATTTGGCCTGGCTTTCTCTTTTCGTTAAAAAGGAGGCTTTTTTAATGTTTGAGAAATCTAATTATTAAAGGATTTAAAAAAGTAATAGAACAAAAACCACACAAGTTTTCTAAAGAAGCATCTGTGGTTCAAAACCTTTTTTATTTACTCTTGATCAGTGGTGCTTTGTATAGGAAAGATGATAAAAGCATTTGATGACGGCTCCTCAAATAAAGGATTGAAGCCACGCTCATTCAAGCAAGAAATCATAAGAAATACATACATGTTTTTCCCGTCATATAAGCAAGAACGATTCTGTCATTTCTAACCACGAGATTGAAGTATTGTGCAAAGGTTTACTTAATCAGTTCTTATTCCATAAGTTCTAATTCAGTGGAGAATCAAGTTCTGATAAACTCATATGTATAATTACCATATATAATCGTAGAGGTGGGTAGTTTATTTTCTTTTCTGCTTGATTTCACAAATTATTCAAAAAAAATACATATGCAACTGTAGGCTCACCACTAAGGCAAGTGTTTGTTGTTGCTTCATTTCTGTGTTTTTCGATTACTTGTGGTAGATCATTTCTACACTACTAAAAGTGCGTTTTTATGGTGGTTATCACAAACTCAAGCAAAACAAATCAATCAAGTGGGTTCAAGCAAATGAGCAAATGTCTGTAGTTTGCAAGTTTTAGTAGGTGACTAGGTTCTAATTGTGGAGTCAACTATACAAGACACAACTAAAATGTCAAAAACTATAACATGCTCTGACTAAAAAGCTACAATCATGGTCGAATTTAGATAATCGAATTTATATTCAGAATAGCGTTTCCTTTTTGCCACATGACATATGGTTATGTTATGGGTCTCAATACCGTCTTCCACGGTGTTTGGGGAGGTTAAGATCCAACTGGCAAACAAGAATACTTACGACTATGATAACTAAAAATGTCATCAACACATATCACACCAAATATGTAAAATTAATACTTAATTAAAATTTTAAGTCTAAGCCCCGTGCGTGCATGGGCATTAAAACTAGTTTAAAAATGACCACAATGACTGTAAAATTGTGGATTCAGAATGAGATATGTTGGGAGGAGAGTCACGAATATTAGTCATAAGGGTATAAAGGACAATTTAGAATGAAATGATTATAATAATATATAACTAAGATTTTATTAAATAGAAATTTATTAATTGGATATATATGTTATATTTAGTATTTAAGAAAGACATATATTTGTTTTGGTTGGATATAATCGTAATTTTAACCCTTTGAAAAGGAATATATATGCAATTCTCAATTATTATTATTTTTATTTATTTATTTATTTATTTTTTGATGTTGAGTTTAATCTCTTCTATCAAATCAAATAGAGATGAAAAGTGGGAATTTGTCCATTGATATGTGAAAAAAGTTTGGTATGTAAATGATCTTAAATCAAATTCTTTTTACTCGTAAAACTAATTAACTTCAGTTAAAATCATTTTAGCGAGTCTCGTCGAATACACAAATCTAAAAAAAAAAAAAAAAAAAAAAAAAAAAAAAAAATCATTAACATCTTAAACTATGACCTTAAACATCCATCGTAACATTATAATCTCCAAGTTAAAAAACTTTAATCTAACTCAAAAGAACAGTAATAAGATTGAAAAATAACAAGTTTTATAGGTACAAACATACAATTAATTTGATAAACAATGACTATAATTTTAAGGATATTGGTAGCTTGTTGAAAATTGAGAGGCTTATTTTGTATGATTTAAAAGCTGGAACTAAGAAAAGAAAAATAAAAAAGGGGAAAGAAGTCAAGAACCCAAAGTGCACAGCGAGTTTTGAACTTAAGTCTATGGAGATGTCTTTCTTTTAATTGTACGTTACCCGCTAGAGCACATTGAGTTTCTAGTATGTGTTTCTTTGTCTAATAGTTAACTACATATTAGTTTGTATCTTGGTATTATTTAATCATTCGTCATTTACGGTAAATAACTTTAAATTATTATATAGATTGGAGACCGGCCTGAACCGAGAAACTAGACAGACCATATTTCGGTCCGATCCTCAGTCTTTCATTTTTTTTATCTTCGGTTTTCTATTGAGTTCGATCTTACACAAAATCAACGGACCGGTGAACCGGACTAACCCGAACATCGACCGAGAATTTAGGTCAGGTCCGGTTTTTGAATTGTGCTCGGCCCTAGTTGACGTCAACAACAACAAAACTCACTCCCGCCATAGTGTTCATGCGGGAGGTAGAATTTAAACAGGCCATATCTCTGTCTTAGTGCAAAAAAATGTTTAGAAATTTTCTCCGGAAAAATTTTTTATGTTAACAGAATAGTAGTATATGGTATGTTTGGCAAAATTAAATGGAGTCGGAGCTATATGTTTTACTTTAAAATATGTTTGACATATATTTGGAGCTCGAGTTTATTATTGCGAAATTACAAATGAACTATGATTTTACAAATCACATGTGATTTTTCTGAGCGAAAATTTCATCACTCACAAAAAAAACTCGAAAAAGGTGGATGTATATCGAAGTGTCCGTTTACTGAAAGATAAATTCGTTGCCGCAATGGTGTATTTTTTGTCGTTTGACGATTTACCGCTTGCAATATGTTAATTTTTTCTTAAATAATGGAAAGTTGGGTTTTTTTAATGGAAAAATGAACGATTATAATCTTTAGATAAATTTTGATATATGTTGCACCTCTTAAACTATACGGGTATCTATGTAAATTTTCTTTTTTTGTGAGCTTAAACCCTTTTAAAAGCTACTTCCAGAGAGCTTCTATCATCAGCTCAAGCTTCTTCTGTAAGATAGTAGAAGCTTATGTGTCAAACGAATCTTATTTAAAAAGCTTAAACTCCCATATGCCTCTATAAGTCTCCCCAAACACAGCCACAATGTTGGCCAAAGTTATCGAGGGGTGACGATAGGTTTTATGTGTGTCTTTTTTAGAGGGTTTGAGTCCAGTGATGCACAAACATCATTCATGGCTCGAAATAAAGATGCAAAAATAGGCAAAAGGCCTGGGTCAGTGGCCTGATTAGCCTCGATTACATAAGCAGGACTAGTTTAGGCCAAAACACAAAATAATTGATGTTTCTCTAACACCTAGTCTAAGGTCTGAAACGTTACAAGAGAATCCAAGAGGTGCATATCTAATTTGAAATGATATTATAACTTAAAAAGGTAAAATCAACATTTGATTCAAACTAAATGGAAATCATAGGGTACAACTGAAGTAGAGAATTGCAAAGCTACAGGCCGACATAGGTTAACTTTTTACAAACATTTGTATCTAAAACAACACTCTAATTTAATTCATAACTCAATAACTGTTCTTTGTTCATTAATTGAGACTTAGAAAAAAAATTCAGGTTGGCTACAAGGTGTTTGAGGAAATGCTTAAAAAGAATTTTGAGGTTCTTGACAAGGTGTATTGCCACGACTAGATAGAACTAAAGAAAGAAAGAGGGCTTTAAGGATTTGGAAATGGGATGTGGTCTTTCGTCAGCATGCATGCATGGCATCAATAGTTTATTTATTTATTTATTTATTTTTAAGATGACAACTAACTAGCACACAAAATATCTCTTATGTCTTAATTAGTCAGACTTTAACCCATAACAATTTAATTAGGAGCTTTTTACACAACATAAAGTACCATTGTTTTCTTTGTTTATGTTTTCCATCAATAATATTAATGAAATCATCTTTCCTTGAGCTATTATCTTTCTATGCAATTCTATTCTTTTCCACAATTTGTGACAACTGGCAAATTAGGGAGCCATTTTGAAAACCCGCATTACTTTAAATTTAATGATCTTTGGAATATTTGAAAGTTTATTCGCGATAAAATTTGTAAACTTGAATCATGATTTTTGAATTTCGCGGTATTTATGGGATTTGAAATTTATTTTGGTGATTCGATATGGAATATACATGTGGTGAATTATTTTGAGATTTTCATTTGGCACTACGTTGACTCCGGCACTAGGATAACCTAACAAAAATTAAATGTTTTGAATTTACGGTTCGGCTATATATTTATTTTAAACGTATCGTGAAAGTTTAAATAATGGGAACAAGCTTGGTTCGAGGGAGTCGGAATATTTTAAAAGTTACGGGATTTGGTCCGTGTGTTTCACTCCTAGCCACCTTTCCCATACTAATTATTATTATCATTATTATTATTGTTTATAAAAGAAGAAAAAATAATAATAATAATAATAATGAAGAGAGTAGGCTACAAAAATCGTCCTTGTTCCCTGGTTCACAAAAACAACTACACCAACATCTCTCTCTCTCTCTCTCTCTCTCTCTCATCATCTTCTTCATTTTTAGGGATTTTGTACATGGAGGCCACCTAAGTTTTAACATTTTTTCATTAAGGTCGCTTATCTATAAAAACTATTTTATAGGCCGTTCAAGTGTATTCCCTTTTTCATTTATACCAAATCTCGAATTATGAAGTGTTTATTGACTAAAATATCCTTGATATATCAATAAGACTAAAGTACCCTTGTATTGATATGGAAACAAAACCAACTATCAAGCTAAAAAAAATGTACGCCTATTATTAACTAGGGTTTTAAATGTGCCTCATCTTCACTCTTGGGAAAATTGATCGAACATCATTTGTCTGCAAATATTTTTGCAATGCACAGGTACACGATTTTACCATCTTTTTAAGTTCTAATACCAAGATTAATGACTTGATTGCAGTTTATCGATATAAGGTTAAATAATGCAGTTTTTTTTTTTCTTCTTGTGATTATGATATATAGCTAAAAATGTTGAAACAAAAAGTTAAGCTAAATGTTTATTTGGCTATTATAGGTAGTACTATTTTTGTTTATGTGCCAGTGCACATTGAATTGATGAATGGACATTATATCATCTTTTCTGTGTTCCTCTTATTAACATAAATCTTCAACGTTGCATTTTTTAACATGAGACCTTTTTAATGTTCAATTATTTCCTTTTATTTTTGTATTGAGTACGAGGATAATCGTGGTGATTTAGAAGGTGATCATAATTATCAGGTGGAAGATGATGATTCTTCAAACGGTAATCTTGAATTTCTTGGGGATAATGATGTTGAAGAAGGAAATTCAACCGATTCAACCGACTTAGATAATGATGATACGGGTGTAAATTCTGATGAAGAAGTCATGGAGGCAAGAAATATGAGGTTAAGTTTCAAGGTAAAAAAAACTACTAGTATATTTTAGATTTTGGCTACTAAAACTAGTCTATGGCTTATCTCAATACTGATGCCTGCTACTAATTTCGTTTAGTTTTATTTTGTTATGTTTGTCAAGGTTTCAAGTGTTGACAATAACTTAGCAGAGGCTTGGAATTGGAGCCTTGTACCGTTAAGAGGCAAACCCATAATCTACATGTTTGAGGATATTCGGAGGTCACTTATGGAAAGGATCCATAAAAGACGGGATTGGATGGATAAGAAGGATATAATTGTTTGCCCAAGAATCGTAAAGAAATTAAGGCAAACAGCTAATGAAATCAAATATTGGAGTGTTCATCAGAATGGTTCTTGGTTGTTTGAGGTAACACAAGGGTCTAATGGTTTTGTTGTTGACATATTAAATATGACATGTACTTGTAGGATGTTTCAGTTGGAAGGTTTGCCATGTGTCCATTCATTAGCTTCCATTCAACATGTTGGCGAGAATCCTGAGAATTACGTTAGCCTTTTCTTTAAAAAAGGAAGTTTCATGAAAGCGTATCGCCACTTAATTAATCCCTTGAGTGGAGAAGAACAATGGTCATGTTCAAAAAGAACCTTTACTACCACCACCAACTCGAAGGATGCCAGGAAGGCCTAGAAAGAAAAGGATTAGAGATACAACTGAGACAAGGATTGTTAACGGAAATCATAGGCTTCGTAAGCATGGAGCTGTGACAACTTGTAACAATTCGCATTTTCAGGTTAATTACCATTCCCGGAAAATTTTCACTATTCACTTTTACTATTCATTTTTCCCAAAATTTTCCCGAAACTTGATTTTTGTTTCTTGGCCTCGAGTGATAAATCATTTCCATGGCAAATTAAAAGTTTAACTTTCATAAGCTCATTTTCGTGAAAGTTATTAAGGAATTACACGTTTTAGGGTAAAACGACATTCAAAAATTCTACGCACAACGAAATTTGACCCCGTCAGGTGACCCCACATCAGAAAAATGTTTGACACACTCATGATTTATTTGAGAATAAATCATGACTGAGAAAAACATGACCAAAATAAACCTCGGCCGTGAAAAACTGGAATTTTCAGTTTTAAGCGTTTTTACTCAGCCGTAACCTTAGCCTATACCTGCACCGCATTTCTAAGACTATTTGAGTTTTCAACTTATTAGAAAAAGTCAACATATTTTTCCCTCCTCCATTGACCAAAAATCATTCCTTGATTTTATAAGTCATTCCGTGATTTTTAGGCTTACGGTTTGATGTCTAAAAGACATTTAATACCAACCGACACTAGACTAAGCCCAGTCTAGACATTATAAGTCTTTTTAAATCATTTTTATCCTATTAGAAAAGTAACATTTTACTTTTCTCAATTTTACGCAATATTCGTACATTTTACGTATTACGCGTTTTAGACCCGTGTTTCCAGTTTTAGCAGGGTTTTACCACCCAAATGGAACCTATCACTCATTTTATATTTTATTATGGAGTATTTTGACAAGTTTAATCATTCCTCCAAGTTTCGTATTTTTACGATATCCGGTTTTACGTTTTGTGACGTAACAACTTACGGTTAGCAATTTACGGGGTCAAAACTAGTCACATAAGTAGGATAATATCATCAAAAGTCCACACCTTGTTCTCCAAGCATATGAACCGCCATAGGGGGGGGGATTCACCACCCATGTGTCATGATCTTATGCTTAGAACTCTTGGATGCTTACATGTGTTAAGCTTGCTCTCCAAGTGTTGACTAAAGTCATACATGTAACCTCCTCAAAGTCATATATAAGCCCTTCCCCCCCTTTGTTGCCGTCCACTTCCACACATACCAACACCATATCCTTTGCTCTTTTCCTTCTAGTTTCATGCATGATTCAAGTGCTTCTTCAAGGTTGAAACCCTAGTTTGATCTTAGGTTCTCAAAACACTTCCATAACCTCATACTTTGGTGATTTCTCTTGAGTTTGAATCCACTCAAGTCACCTCAACTTTCATCATACATCTTTCAAGATTACAAGAGTAGAAAGATTGCATGAAGTGAAGTGGGTTGAAGCAAGTCTATCAATGTCCTATCCTTACATGTTACTTTCCTTTCTTTGTTGAAAGCCAAAAGTTGTAAGCCAAACCCTAGCTTGCTTCTTGTTAAATAATCATATTCATGTTATTTACATATTATTTGTGCTATATTATGTCTTGTATTCATGTCCATGATGTATAAAAATGAGCAAAACAAGTTATTGTAATTGATTGTTAAGATAAGTTATTAAAACAAGTAAACTAATGACTTTCTTGATAAGACCTGATCAAAATGATAAAAATATGATGTTGGATCATTACATATTACAGTAGAGGACCTAACAAGGAAACCATAGCAATTTGAACCACCTAAAACGAGTATACGAGTCAAAAGTTACGCCCATTTGAAGTTACCAAAACTTTGCGGCAAAACTGCTTAAAATGTTTCTGTTACAGAAACTTTAAACACGCAAAAAGAGGCCTTTCTGGTCCGTTTCATCAAAAAGTTAAAACACGAAAGTTGTCCAGAATCACGTTTTCGTTCAGGGACATAGAAGCTCGAGCCTTGAAAACGCTTTCTGAGGGAGATATTTCTCAGTTTCTTAACAGCTATTTACATATATACAAGTCACTATATTATGGTTATACTTTAAAAGGAACAAGAGGTCTTATGACCTATAATCAAGACCACCACCATGGCTAGAGCCAAGGTTGTGTCTCATGACCACGGAACAAGGACCAAAGGTCATGGCTAGGCCATGACGAAATGACCATACAAGCTTACTTAGGCGAAAACATGAAACAAGGAATTGACGAGAACTTGAACAAACAATTTGGATCTACTTCACTTAAAGGAACCATGAGATATTACAAAGAAAAATGGTCATACAAGACTTATGAAACTTCCCCTAATAACAATCTTCATGTACTAATAAACTTTCCTAAGTTTATTCAAATATCGGACATGTAACTTTTCGGATCAAAACCTATATCTATCTATTTTATCAACTACTACAATAGTAGGGAGCCTCATGTGAGGATTTCATTATGTAAGCCGTCGAGATGAGTTGTGGATTTACGAGTTAAAGTGTCCTGGCTCCTCGAACGCTTACTAACATGACTTCTGAATTATGTCGGCCCGAACGGTAGTAAATGATATATAAACTATACATGTTTCATGAATCTTTTCTTTCAAAGACTTACAATATACATCATACCACATCATGGACTTAATTACAAGATATATATTGGCACGTTTATGTTTTCTTAGACATTATTCCAAACCTAAGTTACAACAATTATTCTAGGTTGCTCGTAAAAGTTCTTACGGCATATCCATCATTCTCATTATACATCATCCAACTCAAGGTGAGTTCATAGCCCCACTTTACATTACTTCAATGTTTTACAAACCCTTGGGGGGAATACATGCTATTATTTTTCTACTCGAACACAATGCTTTCTACTGTATGCTATTCGACTATGTTTTATTATCACTAAGTAACATCCTTGCCAAACCAATATCCCTTATTATGAACCATTTAATCACTTGCGAGGGTTACTTGCAAGTGAGCGCGAATATTGTGAATAGGCCTATGGGGATTGACGAATCCCATTTGTTTTGACTAAGTTCAAACAAATGCATTAATATTTGAGACATTAGGTATGACGGCAAAGTACCTACCGGGATAAATCTGCCGATCGATATTGGTACACGTTAACGCTTTGGTGTCATAAGCTTAGTGAATTAATAACCTTTCCGGGCATATAACAACGTAGCCCATCTTTGTTTTCCAAACATTGGTGTGAGTCTATAGCTCACACTACCAACATATTGTGTTCAAACGATTTAACTACAAACACTACGATTATTGTGTTCAACGATTTACTACCAACACATTGTGTTCAAACATTAAACAAACTCTATGAATATCACTCAACCTTTGTGTTGACCTCTCAAGCATGTATTTCAGGTTCATGACGATCAAGGATAGCACGGAAGGGCACGCATACTCAAGAGGGCTATAAATTTTATTATCATTCAAAAACTCACTTAATGTGATTTGTAAACATGGAACCAATTGGGACCTCATTTTGTAACCTCTGATATTTATATAATTTGAATGATAAATCTCTTTAATACGACTCGGTTAGAGATCGTTTTCTATTATTGTGACTATTGTGCCGTCAAGTAACACCCAGTTCGAATTCCGCTGCATCCATGAATTGGGGGTGTTACAGATTGGTACCAGAGCCATGGTTATAGAGAAACGGGTCTAATTGAGACCTAAACTATAACTACAATTACAAGCAAAAACATTTTTATAGCCTTTCGCTCTCCGTGTCTTCCATCCTCCAGACGATTATGGACTTAGTAAGCATGTTATGATACACAAACATATTAGTATATTCATATATACCCATTTTGAGCATTTCCCCGTAGACATTTTTGTGCTACACAAACATAATTGCAGATTAATATATGTACCCTAAACATAATTGAGCATTTTCCCGTAAGCATTAGTATATTGATATATAAACTCGGTTTATTTTCAATCATTTATCTAAACAATGGACTAAACATATCTGCGTATGCCTATTCTAGGGCATTTCGACACAATCACATTCTCCCAATCATGTTCCTACTCCAACATTTTATGTCCAAGACATTGTAACTGATTGCAATGGTCTTTCCTATTTTCCAAGACATTGTATTATACAATGGTCTTAACCATTTCTCAAATGTTTTGAGTCACACAATGGTCTAACCTACTTCCCAGACATTGTGAATTGCACAATGGTCTAACCTACTTCCGAGACATTGTGTTTTGTGCAATGGTCTCTAGAATCATTCCATCACATCATCAATATCATTTCATATGACATCAAAAACCCATCATAATCTATCGATTTCGAAATAGAAATATGAGATTTATAAAGGACAAACAAATCCATCACCTACAAAAGCTGAAGTTCAGCTCTACATTCATCAAAGTTTTCTTATGAAACCTTCATTATTAAAAGTTCGTGATCCTGGCCAAGTATGTTCTATTTTAGAACTACTTAAAACTTCCTTTCCATACGTACCTACCCTTACTATCTTCTATGCAATGGAATATGAAAACATACGTTACAAGTCTTGTATGGGCGGGACTTGCAACTTAAAGGTTTGACATCGCCTTTGTTTAGTGGACAGTTTCCCGAAAGCAACGGACATATCAAAAGTATACCTAATTTAGGTATTTGAAAATTTTATCGAACCTTGGCTAAATATAGACTAGTCAACTATATTTAACCTAGGGACAGTGGAATATAGTCTGACTAACTATATTCGACTTAGAATTTTCAAATACTGAGAATAGTTGTACTAGGGTTATGTTTAGATTGATTTCCTACATGAACACGATAAACCACCAGAATACATTAAAACAATCTAGAGACACGATAGTGTCTTACCACTCAGCGAAATCTTAACACCTTATTTCTACTACCTAAATTCATTATTGAAATTTTTCATTTATGAGATAATCCGAACTACTATCTTAGGATAGTTATCAATTATTCTCTTCATCCTGTAGAAGTACTATCCTGTTTAGGTCCTAAGGATACCATCCCGTCATAAACCTTTAAAATTTCTTAAAATTTTAAAGCAAACTTGACATCTCTACCAATATTAACATTAAGCATACACTAAGCACTTTTGTTCATCAACATATCACAACATTACCTTCACAACCGTTACAACCACAAGATCATTAACAGATCTTGATGCACTTTTAAAGCTCAAATCATCCTTAGTTACACCACAAGTACCCTCATCAGCTTTACAAGATTGAATATTCATCTTGTACTTTTGGAACACTAGTATCATCTCATAATACCCTACCTTGTAACTCACCGGCTAATTGTGAATGTTGTGTTGGGAATTCTTAAGTAGGATGATTTGTAATTATTTGAATGGATTGGGATGCCTTTTCATTTAAATAAAGACATTGTAAATCACCGAACCATAAGTTTATATTCCCCTATTTACATTGTTTGGGATGCCTCTCTATGTAAATAAAGAATTATAAACAAGTGGGCTTATTTGTATCCGAAATAACATAAGTATGAAGTCAATAAACACTAGGTACAACAACCAATTACCTACTAGGCTATGATTGCAATTACTATCTCAATTCCTATTAATATTCGACTGCTATATCAATTTCCTTTGATATTCGACTATTACCATACCATTCCTACATAAAAGTAAGCCTCATCCTACACCATACACTGAAATGACAAATCAAACTGCATCACTAGTAATCCCAGACTTTAGTCCTCATAAGTAACCACACCTGTTCATCGACACCACTCCAACATATAACACACACAGAACTTCGGGACGAAGTTCCCCGTAAGGGGTAGAGACTGTAACAATTCACATTTTCAGGTTAATTACCATTCCCGGAAAAATTTCACTATTCACTTTTACTATTTATTTTTCCCGAAATTTTCCCGAAACTTGATTTTTGTTTCTTGGCCTCGAGTGATAAATTATTGCCATGGAAAATTAAAAGTTTAACTTTCATAAGCTCATTTTCGTGAAAGTTATTAAGGAATTACACGTTTTAGGGTAAAACGACATTCAAAAATTCTACGCACAACGAAATTTGACCCCGTTAGGTGACCCCACATCAGAAAAATGTTTGACACACTCATGATTTATTTGAGAATAAATCATGACTGAGAAAAACATGACCAAAATAAACCTCAGCCGTGAAAAACTGGAATTTTCAGTTTTAAGCGTTTTTACTCAGCCGTAACCTTAGCCTATACCTGCACCGCATTTCTAAGACTATTTGAGTTTTCAACTTATTAGAAAAAGTCAACATATTTTTCCCTCCTCCATTGACCAAAAATCATTCCTTGATTTTATAAGTCATTCCGTGATTTTTAGGCTTACGGTTTGATGTCTAAAAGACATTTAATACCAACCGACACTAGACTAAGCCCAGTCTAGACATTATAAGTCTTTTTAAATCATTTTTATCCTATTAGAAAAGTAACATTTTACTTTTCTCAATTTTACGCAATATTCGTACATTTTACGTATTACGCGTTTTAGACCCGTGTTTCCAGTTTTAGCAGGGTTTTACCACCCAAATGGAACGTATCACTCATTTTATATTTTATTATGGAGTATTTTGACAAGTTTAATCATTCCTCCAAGTTTCGTACTTTTACGATATCCGGTTTTACGTTTTGTGACGTAACAACTTACGGTTAGCAATTTACGGGGTCAAAACTAGTCACATAAGTAGGATAATATCATCAAAAGTCCACACCTTGTTCTCCAAGCATATGAACCACCATAGGGGGGGGGGATTAACCACCCATGTGTCATGATCTTATGCTTAGAACTCTTGGATGCTTACATGTGTTAAGCTTGCTCTCCAAGTGTTGACTAAAGTCATACATGTAACCTCCTCAAAGTCATATATAAGCCCTTCCCCCCCCCCCCTTTGTTGCCGTCCACTTCCACACACACCAACACCATATCCTTTGCTCTTTTCCTTCTAGTTTCATGCATGATTCAAGTGCTTCTTCAAGGTTGAAACCCTAGTTTGATCTTAGGTTCTCAAAACACTTCCATAACCTCATACTTTGGTGATTTCTCTTGAGTTTGAATCCACTCAAGTCACCTCAACTTTCATCATACATCTTTCAAGATTACAAGAGTAGAAAGATTGCATGAAGTGAAGTGGGTTGAAGCAAGTCTATCAATGTCCTATCCTTACATGTTACTTTCCTTTCTTTGTTGAAAGCCAAAAGTTGTAAGCCAAACCCTAGCTTGCTTCTTGTTAAATAATCATATTCATGTTATTTACATATTATTTGTGCTATATTATGTCTTGTATTCATGTCCATGATGTATAAAAATGAGCAAAACAAGTTATTGTAATTGATTGTTAAGATAAGTTATTAAAACAAGTAAACTAATGACTTTCTTGATAAGACCTGATCAAAATGATAAAAATATGATGTTGGATCATTACATATTACAGTAGAGGACCTAACAAGGAAACCATAGCAATTTGAACCACCTAAAACGAGTATACGAGTCAAAAGTTACGCCCATTTGAAGTTACCAAAACTTTGCGGCAAAACTGCTTAAAATGTTTCTGTTACAGAAACTTTAAACACGCAAAAAGAGGCCTTTCTGGTCCGTTTCATCAAAAAGTTAAAACACGAAAGTTGTCCAGAATCACGTTTTCGTTCAGGGACATAGAAGCTCGAGCCTTGAAAACGCTTTCTGAGGGAGATATTTCTCAGTTTCTTAACAGCTATTTACATATATACAAGTCACTATATTATGGTTATACTTTAAAAGGAACAAGAGGTCTTATGACCTATAATCAAGACCACCACCATGGCTAGAGCCAAGGTTGTGTCTCATGACCACGGAACAAGGACCAAAGGTCATGGCTAGGCCATGACGAAATGACCATACAAGCTTACTTAGGCGAAAACATGAAACAAGGAATTGACGAGAACTTGAACAAACAATTTGGATCTACTTCACTTAAAGGAACCATGAGATATTACAAAGAAAAATGGTCATACAAGACTTATGAAACTTCCCCTAATAACAATCTTCATGTACTAATAAACTTTCCTAAGTTTATTCAAATATCGGACATGTAACTTTTCGGATCAAAACCTATATCTATCTATTTTATCAACTACTACAATAGTAGGGAGCCTCATGTGAGGAGTTCATTATGTAAGCCGTCGAGATGAGTTGTGGATTTACGAGTTAAAGTGTCCTGGCTCCTCGAACGCTTACTAACATGACTTCTGAATTATGTCGGCCCGAACGGTAGTAAATGATATATAAACTATACATGTTTCATGAATCTTTTCTTTCAAAGACTTACAATATACATCATACCACATCATGGACTTAATTACAAGATATATATTGGCACGTTTATGTTTCCTTAGACATTATTCCAAACCTAAGTTACAACAATTATTCTAGGTTGCTCGTAAAAGTTCTTACGGCATATCCATCATTCTCATTATACATCATCCAACTCAAGGTGAGTTCATAGCCCCACTTTACATTACTTCAATGTTTTACAAACCCTTGGGGGGAATACATGCTATTATTTTTCTACTCGAACACAATGCTTTCTACTGTATGCTATTCGACTATGTTTTATTATCACTAAGTAACATCCTTGCCAAACCAATATCCCTTATTATGAACCATTTAATCACTTGCGAGGGTTACTTGCAAGTGAGCGCGAATATTGTGAATAGGCCTATGGGGATTGACGAATCCCATTTGTTTTGACTAAGTTCAAACAAATGCATTAATATTTGAGACATTAGGTATGACGGCAAAGTACCTACCGGGATAAATCTGCCGATCGATATTGGTACACGTTAACGCTTTGGTGTCATAAGCTTAGTGAATTAATAACCTTTCCGGGCATATAACAACGTAGCCCATCTTTGTTTTCCAAACATTGGTGTGAGTCTATAGCTCACACTACCAACATATTGTGTTCAAACGATTTAACTACAAACACTACGATTATTGTGTTCAACGATTTACTACCAACACATTGTGTTCAAACATTAAACAAACTCTATGAATATCACTCAACCTTTGTGTTGACCTCTCAAGCATGTATTTCAGGTTCATGACGATCAAGGATAGCACGGAAGGGCACGCATACTCAAGAGGGCTATAAATTTTATTATCATTCAAAAACTCACTTAATGTGATTTGTAAACATGGAACCAATTGGGACCTCATTTTGTAACCTCTGATATTTATATAATTTGAATGATAAATCTCTTTAATACGACTCGGTTAGAGATCGTTTTCTATTATTGTGACTATTGTGCCGTCAAGTAACACCCAGTTCGAATTCCGCTGCATCCATGAACTGGGGGTGTTACACAACTTGTGGCATATGTAAGGAAAAAGGTCATAATAGGAGGTCTTGCTCTCTTAAAAAGGTAGTCTCTTTGTATTTCAAGTAGTTTGTTTACTTCAACATCCGATATAAATGCAGTTGTATTAACATATATTTTTTTGTTTTTATAGGAAGATAGTGACTTATTGCCTAAAACAAATGGCGTTTTACCCAAACAAAGTGCTACTCATGCAGATAAAAGACCCAAAAAAATTGTTTACGCCAAAAGCAGGAATAAAAAGAGGATCAATCCTAAAGTCGTACCAACTACTTCAGCAACACCAGGTGCAGGAATTGAAGTGAATACTCAGAGAAGACAATTCAACAATAACAAGTGATCACGAGCTGCGTTTTTTTTTTTTTTTTTTTTTTTTTTTTTTTTTTTTTTTTTTGCAATGCGATTATACCACTTTTTATCTTTATTTCTGCTAAAAATGTTTATTTTGTGTGCAATGCGAGAAAAGTTTGCATACAGGTTCTTGACATTATGTTTGTTTTTCTGCAATGCAATTATAGCACTTTTTCTTATCTTTATTTCTGTTATAAATATTTATATTGTGTGCAATGCAAAAAACGTTTGTGTATGTTTGTGTTTCATTACTTTTATAAACAACACTTGGGGATGCTACTTTGTTATTCATATCCCCTGTTAAAAGTGGTTTATAAGGTCATTAGCATACATTTTATATGAATAGTTAGGCTTTAAGCATTAGTGTCTGCACCAAATGTAAGAAAAAATTTATGCAGCAAATAATTTCCATTAGCTTAAAAATGCACAGCATGAGAACTAGGAGATATCCACTAAGTGAGTTACTATTCTTGTGTTTTTCAATTGCAAGTCGAAACGCAACTAATATATTACTGATGTTAAATAGTCACATTTGCAAATACCAACAGTATTGTCATTTACAAATCCCGGTTTTAGTACCAGATTACCAAGGGGATTTTTTATGAAGTAATCTCATGATTCAAACACTCATGCATCCGTCCCATGCATATTAACGTTCAAAAAATGGCCATCTAAACCAAACATGTTGTGGTTCCAATATAAACAAAAGCTTTCACAGTAGTTTCATGGGTCATTTGAGACTTTTTTTCTTTGTTTCAATATAAAAATGTCCCGATTTAGTACCAAATTAACCAAACTTAGTACCAAATTAACCAAACTAGGTACCGGAACCGCTACCGGCAATGGTACACCATTCGGTTCCGGGATCGGGACTGCATTTTTTGGAAAGAAAAAAGTCAGTCTCCCGAAAACGGTTCCTGTCCGGTACCAAAATGGTACCACGCTCATCCTTAATTCATTTCATGAGCTCTAGCATATACTTCGTCCATTTTCGTGTCAAAAAAAAATTGTTTAACCTGTTAGATTTTGAGTGATTTCAGAAAATTCTTACAACTTAACCTTTATGCAAGGGTACCAACAAATTTCCTATGATGCTCGAACCCCAATTGCAAAATTAAAGGAGATTGTTGTTTGTAACCTAATATTATAAATAAGAATCTTGGATTTTATTATGTTGTGAGTAGCAGGAAGATGAAAAAGGATAGATCAATTCTAATCACGAGATAACATAAGGTGAATGAATGTGATTGCTTTTTCTTGTTAAAGGGTATATTAGACATTGCATATTTATAATATAACTTGTTAAAATTTTCAAGGGCGTTTTCGTCATTATAAAAACTTTCAGTGTAATTTTGCACGGATTTGTCATACGTGAAAAAGGAAATATAGTTGAATGGCCCATAAGTTAGTTTTAATAGATGAGCGGCCTCATTGAAATAAAGTTAAAACTTAGGTGGCCTCCACGTACAAAATCCCTCATTTTTATTCACCAAACCCTAGCCACCATCACCACCAAGTGGCTGCCGCCGCCTAACCACCCTCCACCGACACCTAAAAACACTTCCAAACAAACCCCCATTGCTAGATCTACTAGATCTACTAATTCAAGCTCGAGTTTTCTTGATTTTTGAAGATTTTTCGTGACCCTTTTCTTGTAATATTGAAGGTAAGACGAGTCACAAATGTGGTGACTCGTATTTTTATTAAAAACGTGGCTAATGAGCCACGGGGTTCAATTCTTGGGCGAGCTTTTGATGAATTACGAAATATATATATATATGGATTTATGAATAAAACATGATTTTTCAACTAGTTTGGTATCCGGGTTTTCATGTTTTTGTGTGGGGTCGAGAACTAACTGAGAGTTATTGCTCTCGGATTGTGTTTTTTTGGGCTAATGTAATCTTCTTGTTGTATTTGGTCATAAGATGATGAACTTGAGGATGTTTGGTTGCATATTTAAGTGATTTGAATTGACTTTGGTTGAGATATTGTATATTATTGTTGTCTTGATGATGCCGTGAACCATGGTGTTTGGTTTGGCTCGGTGTCAAGGTCGGTTGAGCTAGCCGAGGTCGTGGTGACCTCGGGTGAGGCCCACGTGGCTTGTGGAGCAGCCGGGACCCAAGTGAGTCCCTCGGCCTGCGTTGGTTTCTTGATGATTCTTCTTGTTTTTACTGTTATTCTATTGTTGTTATAGTAGTGGTTCTTTCTTTTTTTAGTTGATGTACAATGTTGACTGTGGTTGTTGTTGTTGTTTATTATTGTTGTTGTTGTTGCACCTTGGGTCGAGAAGGAGTAGAAGAGCCGAGACCCTTGTGGCCTCGGCATGGGCTTGATGTATGGTATCTTGGAGTTGTTGTTGTCGAATGATATGGGGACCGATTGTGAGACGGTCAAACTAGAATGACGGAGATAGGTTAGTCGGGTGCCGTAGTCGGACCCTATTGTTGTAGCACGTGTTATGCGTATTGATTGGACGGAGATGGATTACTTGATTGTGACTTGGTTATTTTTATTTGGACTTGGACAATGAGCCAAGAGTGATGACTCGGACATGTGACCATCTGATATAACTCGATAATTATTTATAACCAAACACTAATAATAAAACTCGTAATAATATTATTGGTAATATAAACGTTTATATAAGTATATAGACGTGAAAAACGTATATATAACTATATAAATGTGTATATTAAAAATAAAACGATCACGAGTAATATTATAATAACGTGACGATAAATAATATACTATGAAAGTAGTGTAATAAATGTCGGGAGCGTTATTATAATTAAACAACTATAAATAACAACGAAATCTATAACGTTGATTAACTATATTAAATAAAAAATATTTTTAAATAAACAAGGAAAACTATCGAGTTATACGGGGTCGTGGTCACTTGAGTCCAAGTGGACTATATTATTATATTGTGACGTTTGTGTTTGTCACGGATATGTGACGATTAATACATCCATTTTCTATAACTACATAACTTATTTAATCGACGGGGTTAAATAGGATCTATTTAGTTATATAAAATGAATATATTAATGGGCATTGTATCCTACGATGCCCATAGGTTGTGGTACGTGTACAGGAATAATGAATTACTAAATATCTCGTGGAGTTGGCCAAATTGACGAATTTGGTAAGGTTGACGATATATAGAGTGTTTATTTTGTTCTTTTTCGTTGTGGCTTCTTGTTGTGAGTTGTGTCGACCCTCCACCTATATGGATACCAAACTCCAAACTAATATGAGAATAATACGATAAATGGATTTTTGGAAAGTAAAAAGAAATACGTTCGGGATTGGGAATATTTTATTTTGAGGAAATGATTCTGAACGCGTTTATATTGTTAGGAGGTGCCGAGTCTGTAGTTGCCGTTATTTGAGTTGCTTTACATCTTACATCTATCGATTTCTTTTGCTGATTGTTGGACTTGAGGTGAGTCATAGCCCCACTTTTACTCTTGAACTTTGTTTTCAATACTTGGGGTGAGAAACGTGCAAATTGTTTTACGTGGACTATTATCGCTTTGTTATTTTAAAACTTGCTATGCTTATAGAACTAGGTAGGATAGAGCGAGGCCTAGTCCCAAACTAGGTGAGCTATTGATTTGGTTATAGAGCGAGGCCTAGTCCCGAACTAGGTAAGCTATTGATTGGTTGTTGAGCGAGTCCTAGTCCCGAACTAGGTAAGCTATTGGATTGGTTATGGAGCGAGGCCTAGTCATGAACTAGGTAAGCTATTGACTTGATTGATTTTAGCTAAAGCGTGCACCTATAGGGTTGGTTAGTTTTGGTTGGTTTGTTTTGATTGGATGATTGAGACCTAGTCTAGCTAGCAAGCGTTTTGCGTATATGTCCACTTGATTTAGTTATGAATTTAAACCTATGATCTCACCAGCGAAAGCTGACCTTTAGCGCGTTTTCTCAGGTAATTAAGTGATGCCCTTGGATGCTTGGATTGGAGGCTTGGCTATGGCACCTAGTTATGGATCTATTTTTTAAAACTCTGATAAATAATCGTGGACCTATATTTATTTCTTTTGGGCCTGACTTTGGATGAAATTGGGATAAATGTAAACTTTAAAACCCCGTTTGGTTATGTTTTTCTTTTGTTTACTTTATCTCGTTCTTTTATGTCTTGTGTTGGATACCAATCCCCGTAGCACCCCGAAAGCTTGTTGAGTCTTCCGCTATACCAAATTTTGGGGGTGTTACACAATTCCATTCTCTGTATCAAACACCCTCTTATAGTTTTATTACAGCCTTTACATTATAGAGACCCCCCGACGCATTGTTTTTTTGTACTTTTACAATTGCACCACCTGGCCCTTTCAATTTATAGTATAATACAATTTTTTGTCAGTTTTGGTTCCATATTTTTTCCAAGTTTAACACCTTTGACTTGTTAGACTTTATATTTTTCATTCCGTGCTTTTCATTTCACAGTTTTACGATATAAAGAAAATTATAAAAATTAAAAAAAATAAAAAAATACAAAAAACAGGAGGTACAAATGGTAAAAATAGAGGGTACTTATAACCTTTTCTTTACACCAAAAATTGCATTGGCGAAACATTTTCTAACAGTTGAAGCTCACTGGACTGCTGTTAAGAATATTCTTAAGTATCTTAGGGCTACTAAAGAGATGTTCTTGGTTTATGGGGGAAATCCATCAGCAGAACTTGATGTTACAGGTTACTGCGATGCTTCTTGGAAAGGTGATAAGGATGATACGAAGTCTCAGACGGGTTATGTCTTTGTCATTAATGGAGGAGCTGTGGATTGGAGGAGCAGAAAGCAGAGTGTACTAGCGATGTCTGCTACAGAAAGTGAGTATATAGCTGCTTCAGAAGCTGCAATGGAAGCTGTTTGGATTAGGAAGTTTGTTTCAGGGCTTGGAGTTATGCCTTCGATTCAAAGACCTATTAAAATGTATTGTGACAATTCAGCTGCAATCACATTTGACAATGAGCCTGGAATCATGAAAGGCACCAGACATTTCCCGATTAAGCATCACTATGTTCGAGAACAAGTCGAAATAGGCGAAATCGAAATGCTCAAAGTTCACACAGATGATAACTTGGCAGATCAATTAACAAAGCCTTTACCTGGCACCAAGCTTTACAAGCATGCTGAAGGTGTAGGACTTAGATTAGCTGAAAGTTTCATGCCCATTTGTGATTAGTATTTGGATAAAGGATGTAACGTATAATTATTATTTTAATGAAATAAAATATGTTTTATGTTTATTTATTCATTGTCTTAATAATATATCCTATATTTGCATGTTTAAGATCCATGAATAATTTATTATTCTAAATTGTCCATTGTTGATTAATGATATGGGAATATCATTAAACTAAGACAAATTTGAGTATTGGTTTAGGATATACTTGAAAGTATATTGATGCGTAGTCATACCAATTTCACATGATATTCGATGAATTGAATATTGGACTTATCCCAATAATATGATTTAATATTTAATGTGAGAATCATATTTAAAGTTATCCTCAGACTTGAGATACCAGATAAGTGTCATGGATGTAGTGCATTTTTGTGAAGCAATCTACCGCTCACCGTAACAGGGAGTTATAAGGGTTGTTTTCAGAAGTGTTGCAAAGTTCATGGGTTATTCTTGTAGTCAAGAAAGAATTTATTCCTTCTGATTTGTTTAGAAGTTTAATACTGCTGGGCCCCTCGTAGGGTTGACAAAATGTTTGCATGGCCATGCCCAAAGTCTATCTGGAATACGTTCAGATGTTTTGGTAATTTTGTTCAATCATAGAGAGACGAGAAACAGAAATTTAATAAAGGAACTCACATCTTTATTAATGTGGTATTAGTAATGAAAGGATAATTATAATGATGAATCATTAAAGGTTTTTCCAGGAAACCTAGCTCGGATTGAACTAGGGGCATTGGAGTGTTGCGAGACGCTAACCAATGTCATTTTACTATTAATGGATATACGAGTGGGAGCTGTTAAATGTTACGTACATTAATAAGTAAATGTCTAGGATCGAACCCGAGACCTCGGGATTGCACACTTTACAAACAAGAATAATGTAAAAATAAATATGTATATATTAAATGTATTGAATATATATATTTATAACACTTAATGGACTAAATGGTCGTTAGTTATTAACCGTATGGACTAACTATCATTAGGGACGAAAGATATGGACTAGAGTGTAACTTGGGAGTCAAGAAAGTTCTAGAACCCCTTTGGGGGTGCTATGGCCGGTCGAAGCCCATACCAAGGGTCGACCCAAGCCTTGCTTGTGCTCCAAGATTCACCTAGTATAAATACAAGGCCAAGGGTTAGACTTTCACATCTTTTGTGCACACACACTAACCCTAAAATCCTTGTTTCTTTCTTTCTTCTTGTGGCCGATCGGTTCTCCCCTCCCCTAGGGTTCTTGGATCGATTTTCCATAAGCAATATATTAAGTGTTTTGTTTACTTGCATCAAACCTTTATTCGTTGGTAGTTTGTGTGTACAAGAACGAGGTAATTACTTACTTTAGTAATTATCAAGAGATCGATAAACAAAACGGTAAGGGGTTTATCATTGATCTATTTGTCCAAGAATCAAGGTTTATTTGAAGTGCATCGGGTACGTTTACTATTTATGTTTTAGTTAATATTTATGTGTTATACTTGATCCTAGCTTCCGCAATACGTGCTATTTAATTGTTAAACTCTAACAGAATCGGACCCTGAAAATTATTTCGACTTAAGCTTAGCGTAGTCAAATTTCGAAAAGAGCCTAGTTCAGGTCCTAGTTTTCCCTCAAGAGTATTGTTACTTAGATCAAGACTTTCAAGTGATCTAAGTTCGAACATTTGAGGAGGAATGGGACCCCGGAAACCATTGTAACTTAAGTCTAGTATAGACAAATTCGTTAAATTTCCAATCTCTTTTGGGATGTTTCCGGAAAAAAAATTCTCATACAGGTACAATGATTCAAGATTTTGAAGCTTGCCAACTTCAGGTCTCAAAACCCCGTCGAGAGAATTGTCGCTCATGTCCAAGTAACGTAAATTTGTTAACTGGAAAAGCTGGATGGGAATGGAACCACTGAAGTTGTTATTCCACATGTCAAGATGAAGCAGTTTGGTGAGGTTACCAAACCCATCTCCTGGGATCTCGCCTTCAAAATAATTCTCCGATATATCAAATAGTTCAAGAGACTGAATATGAAAATGGGGAGTGAGGATGTCTGAAGATACTGGAACTGGATCAAAATCAGGAGGAGGGATGGCTACCTCATATAGATGAAGCTTGGTAACATGTCCGGTTCTGGAGCAATTAACACGCTCCCAAGAACAACAATTGGAAGCAGGATTCCATGAGTGTAGTTCTACAAACTTAACAGAATATTTGGAATTGTAGATGGCGGTGAGGGTGGATTTGAAGTGTAGTAGTGCATGCTTTTGATGAATGGGACAAGAGAATGATGGGATTATAATGGAACTAAGTATTAACAAGATGGATAACATTAACTTTAACATTGGTGTGGTTGCCATGGTGGATTTTGGTTGTTCTTTATTTTTGATGCATGGGTATATGTTCTGGTAGTCATTATATAGGGAATGAAAATGCAGAGATTTTTTTCTTTCTTTCTTTCATTTCTAAATTCAAAGAAAATAATGTACTACTTTATTATATGATTGTACAAGTTATGAACCACGAGTGGTGGCGTGGCGCAGTAGAAAAATGGTTTGTATGTGTACCATTTTTTAAGTCAAGTCAAATGGGTTGTGGATTCTTTTGCCCTTTTCGCTATAATAACATTGGGTATGACAGTATATACTGGCTTTAGGAAGGTTATTTGAGCAGTAAAGTTTTTTTTTTTTTTTTTTTTTTTTTTTTTTTTTTTTTTTAACATTCATGGGAAAGGTTATTTGGGCACTTATGTATACCAATCATATAACAATACTACTCTTTTGCTTTTACATGTAAAAGTAGCTTCTATCTAGTAAACTGATAATACTAAAGTAAAGGTTTTTGTTAATCATATTTTCAGATTATGGTTTAATTTAAATACCTACATATTAGTGATTCAATTACTAATTAGTTAGATTTGATTTTTTAGTAATATTCCAGCTGCAAAATAATAAAAGGTTGTAGTCTAACGTGGATCAAGTGATGGACAATGGGGCATATAAACTTCAGGTTCAAAGTAATATATACCTTTTCACAGGCGATGTTGTGCAGTTGACAAAACTCGCCTTCTTAGACGCGATGGTTAACCAATGTATTCTTTGAAGATACATAAACTTTGTTACGTTTGATTACTTTTAAGAGATAAAATGTGACAACGTCTGTTATAACATAAATTCAAATAGCTATACTTGGTGGAAAGAACGTTATTTTAAGTCTTATTAATTCTTACTGAAACAAGAGATCGAGAGTATATTGGTGTGCAATACATTGGTCTATACAAAACCAATCCCTACGAAAATAGATCATATCATTCTATAGTGTAATATGTACTTAACAATAACATATCTTATTTGAAACTGTTTATTACAACATTTAAATCTAACTTTTACAAAATAATGTTTTCATTTTAATAAATCAGGGCACGTAAAAAACAAAGCTAAGAATGATACATAATATCCTTTTGATATATTTCTTAAATGTGAGGCCTAAATAAATCGAACATTAATGACATCATATTTATTAAAAACTTCTATTTCTAGAGCATCAGGTGGTCCAGGTTACATGGACTTCGATAGGAACACTTGTTTGCTTGACTTGGTGGAAAATAAGGTCGTTTTTAAGTATTCGATCCGGTCAACCAACATGACAGTAAATTAGACGTTGGTCTTTTTGGATATGAGGCATAGAACAAAAATGGAGTTATCATACATTAATAAACATGCCGTAAGAAAAGGAAAACAATTGACACCAAAGACTTATTTTGTACATGAAAACACTACAATCTTTGAACTAATCAAGAATATTGGACTTTTTAGTTCAGTGATACTAATCAAGCATGTAACAGTTAGGCTGTTTGTCAATTTAATTTGGACTTTGTTTGAACATTTCATATTTTAGTGCAAGTCTTTATATTACACCAGGAGTATATATTTGCAATTTTTAATTTCAAGTGTAAATTTATATGCACTGTCTTAGCAAGATCCATAACACTAACTTTAGCATTGGTATTTGGTTTTTCATGTTGCCGGTGGAGGTTTTATATATCGTATATCTGATGTTCATATGGTCAAGTTCATGGTGCGATTGTAACTGATAGATGACCAACTAAAATTCTCATTAGTTACATCACTAATATATATAGCAACACATATATGGAACACTATCATACACATATCAGTACCAAATGTTGATTTTAGCATATTCCAAATATGTTTATTTTTGAACATAATTATGTTTATTTCGCTAACTACAAATATAGAGAGGAGAAACATAATACTTGCTCCAAATTTTGCAGACATAAAGTCTGATGTAATTTTTATTATATCACCTTTTACAGATTGGGTTGAAGCAAATAGATGTGGTTACTTTCTCATAATGAATCATACTGATTTTATTTTGCACGCCACACTAAATAACATTACAATTAAAACTAACGAAACGCTAGAAACAAAGTACAAACAACAATACAAATCTTGACTGACACAAGGATTGACAAAGAGCAAACTCAACAGGAGTTCTTACCAAATTTGGAAAAGTCGTATAAAATTTAAAAGGTAGCTCATTATCAAGATTGTTGAGAAGAATCCAACCGGAAAACCGATCCATGTTCCTTCCCAAAAGATCCATGATAGATCCTCCTCTTCCTCGACTCTTCCTTCCGATGATGGAATATCCTCTGGACATTCGATTTTAATCTGCATGCCGCATAATCCACTATTGTTTTGAAAATACCTCAACTCATCCATAGTGTCCATTTGTCGACTGTAACACCCCCAATTCATGGTTGCAGCGGAATTCGAACTGGGTGTTACTCGACGGCACAATAGTCACAATAATAGAAAACGAACTCCAATTGAGTAATGTAAAGTGGGGCTATGAACTCACCTTGAGTTGGATGATGTATAATGAGAATGATGGATATGCCGTAAGAACTTCTACGAGCAACCTAGAATAATTGTTGTAACTTAGGTTTGGAATAATGTCTAAGGAAACATAAACATGCCAATATATGTCTTGCATTTAGTCCATGATGTGGTATGATGTATAGTGTAAGTCTTTGAACGAAAAGATTCATACGCCCACACCGGATATGGACCGAACTGTCTCACGACGTTCTGAACCCAGTTCACGTACCGCTTTAATGGGCGAACAGCCCAACCCTTGGAACATACTACAGCCCCAGGTATGTTTTGTATATCGTTTACTACCGTTCGGGCCGACATAATTCAGAAGTCATGTTAGTAAGCGTTCGAGGAGCCAGGACACTTTAACTCGTAAATCCACAACTCATCTCGACGGCTTACATAATGAACTCCTCACATGAGGCTCCCTACTATTGTAGTAGTTGATAAAATATATAGATATAAGTTTTGATCCGAAAAGTTACATTTCCGATATTTGAATAAACTTAGGAAAGTTTATTATTACATGAAGATTGTTATTAGGGGAAGTCTCATAAGTCTTGTATGACCATTTTTCTTTGTATTAACTCATGGTTCCTTTTAAGTGAAGTAGATCCAAATTGCTTGTTCAAATAATCGCCAATTCCTTGTTTCATGTTTTCGCCTAAGTAAACTTTCATGGTCATTTCGTCATGGCCTTGCCATGACCTTTGGTCCTTGTTCCATGGTCATGAGACTCAACCTTGGCTCTAGCCATAGTTGTGGTCTTGATTATAGGTCATAAGACCTCTTGTTCCTTTTAAACCATAACCTATATATAATGACTTTGGTCTAAAAATGGGCTGTTTAGAATTTGAAGAAATTATCACTCGGAAAGCGTTTTCAGGGCTCGAGCTTCTTTGTACCTGAACGAAAACGGCGTTCCGGACAACTTTCGTGTTTTAACTTTTTGATGAATCGGACCAGAAGGGTGACTTTCAAAAAGTCAGAATGCAAAACAGTATGGTCTAGGCAGTTTTGCCGTTTTGGTTTCGCTAACTTCTTATGGCCATAACTTTTGACTCGTATACTCGTTTTAGGTGATTCAAATTTCTATGGTTTCCTTGTTAAGTCCTCTACTGTAATATGTAATGATCCAGTATCATAATTTTACCATTTTGATTAGGTTATACCAATAAAGTCACTAGTTTACTTGTTTTAATAACTTGTCTTAACAATCATATATAATAACTTGTTTTACTCACTTTTATACATCATGGACACGAATACAAGACATAACATAGCATGAATAATATGTAAATAACATGAACATGATTATTTAACAAAAAGCATGTTAGGGTTTGGCTTACAACTTTTCGCTTTCAAATGAGAAAGGTAAGTAGCAAGTAAGGAAAAGGACTTTGATAGACTTTTGCTTCAACCCACTTCACTTCATGCAATCTTTCTACTCTTGTAATCTTGAAAGAGAGATGATGAAAGTTGAGGTGACTTGAGTGGATTCAAACTCAAGAGAAATCACCAAAGTACTAAAGATTGGAAGTAGTTTTGATGAATTAAATCCTAACTAGGGTTTATGTGTTGTTATAGCTCTTGATTTCTTGAATAAAACTTGAATAAAGAGTGTTTGTGTTTGTTTTGTGTTATGAACGACTACAAGAGGGGTAGGAGGGTTATATAGGGCCTTGAGGAGGTGCTAGGAAGGTGTTAGGAAGGTGTAGTGAGGAGGTGCAAGAGTTGGGATATTTTAGAAGCTTATTGAAGAAGTTTAGACACATGCATGCTTCCTAGAGCTTAAGGCTTGAAATCAAGCCACATGGGTGATGAATCCCCCCCTATAGTCGGCCAAGGCTGGTCTAGGGTGACTAGATGAGTAGTCATGGTCTTATCTAAGTTATGGAGTGAGTTTTGGTCCCGGTAATCGCTAACGGTAAGTCGTTAAGTCATGAAACTTAAAATCGGGTATCGTAAAAATACGAAACTTGGAAGAATGGTTAAACATGTCATTATACTCCATAATAAAATATAAAATGAGTGGTAGGTTCCATTGGGGTGGTAAAACCCTGCTAAAACTGGAAACACGGGTCTAAAACGCGTAATACGTAAAACGTACGAATATTGCGTAAAATTGAGAAAAGTAAAATGTTACTTTTCTAATAGGATAAAAATGATTTAAAAAGACTTATAATGTCTAGACTGGGCTCAGTCTAGTGTCGGTTGGTATTAAATGTCTTTTAGACATCAAACCGTAAGCCTAAAAATCAAGGAATGACTTATAAAATCAAGGAATGATTTTTGGTCAAAGGAGGAGGGAAAAATATGTTGACTTTTTCTAATAAGTTGAAAACTCAAATTGTCTTAGAAACGCGGTTCAAGTATAGGCTAAGGTTACGGCTGAGTAAAAACGCTTAAAAGCTGAAAATTCCAGTTTTTCACGGCCGAGGCTTATTTTGGTCATGTTTTTCTCAGTCATGATTAATTCTCAAATAAATCATGAGCGTATCAAACATTTTTCTGATGTGGGGTCACTTAACGCGGTCGAGTTTCATTGTGCGTAGAATTGTTGAATGACGTTTTACCCTAAAACGTGTAATTCCTTATTAACTTTCACGAAAATGAGCTTATGAATGTCAAACTTTTAATTTGTCATGGAAATGATTTATCACTCGAGGCCAAGAAACAAAAATCAAGTTTCGGGAAAATTTCGGGAAAAATGAATAGTAAAAGTGAATAGTGAAATTTTCCGGGAAAAGTAATTAACCTGAAAATGCGAATTGTTACATCGACCACGAGGAATTTTACCCGTCAACATGTTGTTGCTCACATCTAGAACTGTGAGGTTGCCAAGCTGATCTAGTGATTGGGGAATCGAACCCGAGAGTTCATTATGTGAAACATCCAAGCTCTCTATGCCCTCTAAATTGCCGAATGACATTGGAATGTTCCCAGAAATCTTGTTGTGTGATATGTTGAGCTGTTTTAGAGCTTTGAGATTGCCTAATGATGCTGGTATTTCACCAGAAATATTGTTGCCCGATAAGTCCAACAAAACAAAGTACCGCGGGTTGCCTAGGCTTTGATATGCTGGTATTTTGTTTTAATAAACTCTGGTAATATATTCTCATATCTCAATCATTGATGCCAACTATGCTGTCAAGAAGAAGAAAGTATCACACAAACATTCCTTCCACTTCCTACCACTGATTCCAGATTACACATTTTTATACTAGTTTTGCAACTTATTCTTGAAAATGACTTGTCAACATCTTTTTATATAATATATATTAAGACAACAATTATGAACCATGTAAAGTTGCGGTTGCCACAAAAAAAGATTATCATATTTGTCCATCAATTAGGTACCAACTTGTGGTTGTCTATAAGGGCAATCTTATACGATCCATCAATTACCATAACCTATACGGCTATACTCAAGGATTACATATAAAACAATTATATATATAAAAAACAAAGAAACTTCCAATTAATATGAAAATACCAACGTTCACTTAAATTCGACTTGGTGTTGGCAAGAAAGCTAATCCAAACCAGATATCATAGAGCATACAATAAACTAGCATCTTATTATAAGTTTAAAAATAATCCTACTCAACCAAATATTATGTCATTACAATGCCAGAATCACCGACACAAATTTTCCCCAAGGATATCATTCATCGGTTGCTGTAATATAAAAACTAATTCATGTCTTTTATTCCTAGTAGTGAAGTAAAACAATCGAATGACCCATATAACTTCAAGATCCTATTGTAAGTATCGTAAGTTCAGCAACTTGTATATTTTCCTTTACGCATTCAAACTAAACTAAAATCACACAGAGCATAGCTCAAGCAGGGATTAAACATTGTCTATCAACCACAGCAACATATATGACATAGATCATAATATCAGTATAAGCCTTCCTTTGATTTACACTCAAGTGAAATATTAAATTACTATTTACAAAAACCTCCCACAAGTTCACAAAAGCCAGAAAAGGAGGCACTACAATTTTCAGTTAGCATTAGCAATCACATAAATTACTATTTGCGACCAGGAAACCACTTAAAACAGCTACACTAGTTACAAACTTAAGCGTCACTACACTTTTAACCGATTTCAGTCCAATTAGCTCGTAACCACTTTAACGGATTTCAATTCAAACGCACAAATTCAAAGAATCTAAACATTACCATTTAAATCCCTAACCTTCGAAGTATAAAGCACGACAACTCGAGAAGTATAAATTGTTATTACTAGTAACTGCACAAACTACTATCCGGTTTCCGTGAGGATTGATAACGCAGCTACACTAATTACAAATTTCTCATTCACTAGACCTTATTCCACAAACACTTAAGCTACACAAACTACAAATTTCGCAATTCAAAGCTTCAGCTATCAACAAAACTTGCAAAACAATACACATTACAACCTAATTATTAACGATCGGTTACAGATCATCACCTACAAATTTTGCAATTCAATCAGAATTTAAACCTAATTATTAACGATCAAATGCCCAATACAAAATCAGAATTTAAACCTAATTGAATCAATAATCTAAAAGCTAGGGTTTAAACTTAACAACAAAATGAATAGTAGTATAATTAACGATCATAATCAACAAAATGAATAGTATTAAACCTAATTTGATCACAGTGAAGACGAATGACGACGGTTACGGTGACGACGGTGCCGGAGTTAGGGTTTCAACGACGACCGGAAAGAGACAGAGGTGGCGACGACGGTGCCGGAGTTAGGGTACGGCCATGTGGGATTTGGGATGGAGCGTGTGTAGGATTTGGGATATCTGATGGCCATGTGGTTTCTTTTTTCTTTTCGTGACTTTTATGGGCTTTTACTTTTTGTATATGGAGTTAGTGTATATGTATTTTTTTTCACTTACTTTTGGTTACTTTTAAAAGTTTTAGTGAGGAAAAGTTTTAGTACTTTTATATATTTTTTGTTTATTTTTTACTTTTTGGTGACTTTTAAATATTTTAGAGAAGAAAAGTTTTAGTAAGCATATGTCAAAAATTTTGTAGTGTCTATACAAAACCAATCCCTACGAAAATAGATCATATCAATCTATAGTGTAATACACACTTAACAATAACGTATCTTATTTGAAATTGTTTATTACAATATTTAAATCTAACTTTTACAAAGTAATGTCTTCATTTTAATAGATCAGGGCCCATAAAAAATAAAGCAAAGAATGATACCTAATAATCTAATATCCTTTTGATACATTTCTTATATGTGAGGCCTAAATAAATCAAACTTAAATAACATCATATCTATTAAAAACTTATATTTCTAGAGGATCAGGTGGTCCAGGTTAGCTGGATTTCAATAGGAACACTTGTTTGCTTGACTTGGTGGAAATTACAGTCATTTTTAAGTATTCGATCCAGACGACCAACTTGAGAGTGTAAATTAAACGTTCATCTTTTTGGATGTAAGGCATAGAACAAAAAACGAGTTATCATACATTATATCTATTATAGTTTCCTTTTCCAAATCTAAGGCACCTAATTGGTCTAAAATTACTTGGGCACAAACATGCCGTAAGAAAAGGGAAACAATTGACACCAAGATTATTTTGTACATAAAAACACTACAATCTTTGTCTAGGTAGCTATACACACAAGTTACGACCGGCAATGGCCATTGACTTAACAAGATGAATCTGATCCATATATACTTAATTTTTCATGTAGAATCACGATCAGTAACGTTATCACAAATGCTCATGGTCCAAATGTCACGTAATACTGTTCGATGCGCAAGTATATCTGTATATGTGAGTGTAACAGATTTTACCAAAAAACTCATCTAACTGGGTACATAATGAACAGGATGATTGATGTTTTGGTGGCTCAGTAAATAAAGAGTGGAAAGATCATCATCGTCTAATACTAAAAAGGTCAATTTTATGGTGCAATTACAATTAATAGATGAGTAACTAAGACTCTCATGAGTTATATTACCGACATTCTTGCATACACTTCAACAACACATAACTTGCAATTCTATCAGTTCCAACAACGTTGATGCAATCCTAAAGATAGGTATCAAACAGGGCTGTATAAAACAGAGATTTGTGGACAAAGCAAGTTATAGCTGCAATTCTAAAGATAGGTATCAGCTTACATGTCTAACATAGTTGCCTTTTAAATGGTACGCTAAGACGGTTTCAGTTTTGTAGACTTGTAGTATTTTGGCTTTTGAGCCAACAATGACCACAACCCTCAAGGTTGTATACTTATAGTGTAAAAAGACTTCTTTCTTTTACACCATTTTTTGTTTAAATTCGTCGGGTAAGGTTGAAATCATTAATTTTAATTATGAGCTGACATTTGTGTTTAGCTAATGGGCCAGCTGGTCCCTTAACCAAAGTAAAATAGGAGCCGACATAATGAACAATAAATACACGATCTAGCAACTTAAAACTCAGAAGCGATTAGTAGATACAAATCCAGAAAAGGTTTTAGATTCTATGCATATAGATGATGATGATGATGGGAATTCTATTTTTGAGGTTCGAAAGTCATTTTCAGTCCCTGATATTTTATTAAAAACGTTCACAGATACATTTGGCGATGATGACGATGATGGTCTTCTTGATCACAAGCTCTTCGGAATAGCAATTTGTGCTGTCTTGTTAGAATCTGGCTTTGTGGATATTGATCCTGCCTTAAAATTATCAAAGAATAATAACGCTAATGTTCAAGGGAGATTTTACTATGCTCTTCCGAACATTAAATAGTGGAGGAATAATTGAATATGTCAAGATCGTATTTCAGAACATAGGTAAGTATTGCAAGGTTTATGGGTCTTTAAATAAAGGAATCAGGGTACACTCGTTGCTTGTAGACAAAGATAAATTACCATTTTTAAGTGTTGTATGGGCTAAAAATGGACAAATGGTTGATGAAAAAGAAGTATTCGAGTTTTGGAGAAAAACCAAAGATGGGATCGCGTTACCATTATTGATCAATTTATTTGAAAAAGACGGTTCTGCACTTCCACCTCGTTTAATTAAACTACCCCACTGAGCTCAAACTAAAGATATTGGAATTGGTTTCTGGTGTTGATATAGCAAATGTGGGCTGTGTGTGTTCAGAACTAAGACAATTAGCCTCGAATGATGATATGTGGAAACAAAGTTTTTCGAGGAGTTCAAGTAAACTGGCTTAATAAATTAAATGGGAGGACTTCTAAAGAAGAATTTGTAGATTGGACAATTGAAAACAAAAATACATATGGGTTGGGTATTTTGTTCAGATTATGAGAGAAATCCAACGTAAGGTGATCCATTTTGCTGCTGGCCGACCTTTCCAACAAAAAAAATCCTTATGCAGTTCCATATGCCCTATTTTGGTGTTGGTCCTCCACTGGAAAAAGTTTTGCTAAACTCTATCAGGTTCAAAGGAATATATACCTTCCCACAGGCGATGTTACGTGGTTGACAAAACTCGTCTTCTTAGATGGCGGTGGTTACCAATGTAATCTTTAAAGATACAAAGACTTTGTTACGTTTGATTACTTTTAAAAGACAAAACGTGACACCGTTTGTTATAACATCAACTCAAGTAGCTATACTTGGTGGAAATAACGTTATTTTTTTTATTCTTACCAAAGAAGAAGTCGAGATTATATTGGTGTGCAATACATTGGTCTATACAAAACCAATCCCGACGAAAATAGATCATATCTATAGTGTAATACGTACTTAACAATAACATATCTTATTTGAAATGGTTTAGTACAACATTTGGATCTAACTTTTAAAAAGTAATGTCTTCATTTTAATAAATCAGGGCCCATAAAAAACAAAGCAAAGAATGATACCTAATATCCTTTTGATACATTTCTTATATGTGAGGCCTAAATAAATTGAACTTAAATAACATCATATCTATAAAAACTTATATTTCTAGAGGATCAGGTGGTCCAGGTTAGCTGGATTTCAATTGGAACACTTGTTTGCTTGACTTGGTGGAAATTACAGTCGTTTTTAAGTATTCGATCCGGACGACCAACTTGAGAGTAAATTAAACGTTCGTCTTTTTGGATGTAAGGCATAGAACAAAAAAGGAGTTGTCATACATTATATCTATTATAGTTTCCTTTTCCAAATCTGAGGCACCTATTTGGTCTAAAATTACTTGGGCACAAACATGCCGTAAGAAAAGGGAAACAATTGACACCAAGATTATTTTGTAGATAAAAACACTGCAATCTTTGTCTAAGTAGCTAAATACACAAATTACAACCGCAATGGCCATTGACTTAACAAGATGAACCTGATCCATATATACTTGATGCAGTCATGTAGGATCACGATCAGTAACGTTATCACTAATGTTCATGGTCCAAATGTCAAGTAATATAATTAGCCATCGCTATTCTCAATAGAAGTCGCCACTAGTGTTGCAATTTAACTCTTTTGTGTATGTTACTGTTCACCAGCCATATTGCCCCGGGTGGTTGGTGGCCCCTTCGAGAGTTGCGGGTCCTTGTCGCTGCATGAGTGGTAGCTCACGCTCAAAAGTCCTCCGACACGAGTCCTAGTTGTTGCGCTGCGGTCCGTTTCCCGGCTTCGCTTGCGCGATTTTCACTTCTGATTGGTTCCATCCATCCCCAACTCTAATGAATCGAGTATGAAGGGGTCAAGCGGTTCGGGTTTTCGGTCGGTTCCCGTTCACCTTCCCCCCTCATAGTCCATTAGTGGGTAGGGTGGTAAACTAAGAGGCCGCCGGCCTCCTCTTCAGACGTGTCCTCGACAACCTGGCGGTTCTTCGGTCTCCGCTTTTGGGGGCGGGAGTGCTTGGTCGCTGGGCTTTCCTTTTCCTCAATCAATTCGGTTGTGTCAGCCGGTCTAACATTTTGTTATGGGCTGGCTTGGCTGGACAACGATGGATTGAAGGTAAGATAGATTTGAGTTCAAGTGGCACAGGACCTTAGATCTACCATAGGGTAGAATACTACCGAATTCATTGAAATACAATAATAACAATAATGATAATAAGAACATCATCAACAACTTGAAATTTATAACAAATGAATGTTTTTTTCCCATATAATTACAACACTACAAGAATAACATTCGTTTGACTCGACCGTCTAAACTTTTTTAAAGTACAAAACAAAACAAGAAAATTAAAATGACAACTATTCCTGTGACGAGAAAATGCAATAAAAAAACGTCTAACACCGTCATCGAAGCTTGATCGGGTAGCCACACCGACCTAACCAATTTAATCTGCAACCCAAACCCATTTATTCTTACTGGAGAACAAGAAAAACAAAAATGAACTGTATATTGATAAGTCTTACTTAAAACGACATTAGATCGAGTTGGTACCACTAGGAATACTTGCATCGCTGACCTTTGAGTGTTTATGACAATATAGAACATGAAATGAGACATTTATAAACATTAGTCGTCTACATATTTACCTGGGCATGAAGAACTTAATCACGGCTAGAAATAGGACGAAATAGTGTTGCTGTCCTACTTTCTGCAGGTGTAACGCATCTTACTTCTTCAACCCTCCTGTATCATGGTCAAGAAGTCAAAACATTTTAATATCAACAAATAGCTAAAGCAAATTACTACTGTGTTAAGTCGTTGAATTTGCAAGTATGGTCCTGTTTACTACTTTGTTAAAGAGAGATATAATGTGGTTCAAGCGTACCTATAGCATCATATAGCAGAAGGCAGAGTTTGAATCAAAGTTATACCTCTGGCTAAAGTGATAAGAGAGGAAAGGCGATACTTCCATAGCTTTTGTAACTGAAGCTCATCTTCCCTATGGAATCGAAAATATATATATTTAGGAACGACAACAAATATAACTTCAAACATGATTATAGCCAGATGTTATGTTATTAGTCACTTGTTGTAGTTTCTGAAGTTTATCTTTCTCTTCTTCTTCAATCTTGGTTCGAATGTTAACCCTCTATAATTGTGAGAAAATAGCATAAATCATTAGGCATATGTGTCATAAGCAGAGTGAGCCGTATAGCAGTATTCAAATCAATCATTCACCTTCTCAACATACAGCTAACTTGTCACGAGCCCAAACACTTCCTTTTTGAAGGCAGTCTCAAGAATCTGATCAATAAAGTTCAGAAGCACAATATCTCATGAGAAACTCGTTAACAATATATAACGCAAAATATAGCTCTTAAAGACATTACATCCTTCGACCAGGATTCGTTTAGCATAAAGTTTTAAGGTTACCAGACTACAATTCAGCAATGATTAATCATCAATGGAGCACAACTTCCATAAAGTCAACCTTAAACAACCGATGAGGTTTTTAACATGACTACAGCGTTCCTACTGAAGCTAAACATGGAAGACTTGGCAAATTGAACTAGACCTTAAACTTGCCAATACGCAAGCCATCCCAAAACCTATTCATGAATCAGCAATTCTCAGCAAGATAGACATCCAACATTCTAATCTTATACGTTCTTCTATACCATAGCAAGGTGATTAAAAATTCTTTTAGCTGGGTTCTAAGGAGGCTTGCAAGTTCACCAAGTTCCACAATGCATTTTTCCCAAACATGTAAGCCATTCAGAAACTCTATTATACCTTTTACATTTTCAGGTTACTTCCTCTGAATTTGAGCATGTAGCCAGCAAAGTGTTACGATTACATACATTTGACATTGGGCTCAAAACATAAGATGGCTACACCTTGTATGAAATAAAGGAAGCAGCTCAAAAGATATGATAAATTGATTTAGTATGTTGCTATTTACTATGATAAATCCCTTTGTACCCTTAATTATTAGCATCTAAGGTTTCCAAACCAATAGGTAAGGGTAAAATAGGCAGCTGATTATTGAAAATCCGCATTAAATGCACATATCTTAACCTTTGTCTTTTTTGTTGGTGGAAAGATATCTTGGGACAGACAGAGTAAATATCAAATAAAAGATTGTGTATAAGAGAATAATATAAATAACTATTCAACTCACAGGATAAGATAGCGCTTAAGCATCTCCATCAAGTTTGGAAACACCCAATGTATACCAGCAATCATAAGTTTCATTCACCTATGAAAAAAAAAAGAAAAAGAAAAATTAAATACGAACAATTGTTGTCCACGAAACAACAGAAATAAGTGAATAACATTACCTATAGTTTTTAGCATATGGTAACATTCTGTACAAACTTATAATATAATGAGTTTCAATGTTCACAAATCATGTGAAATAACAAGTCATCAAGAATACCTTGAATTTTTCTTTAGCCAATCATGCACCATTAAAAGTGGGTCTGCATTCTGCAATCAGGCAGGAGGGCCTCATTAGGAGCTTCTGCAAATGTTATATGAGAATGACCAGAGTGGTCTGTATATTCAACCTGAGTAGAAGCAAATCAAATACTCATAACAGATAAGATGGTGCATCACTCAGTGGATTCTTAAATGCAATGCAATCATGAACATCTACCAATATCTAGCAGTAGAGTTGAGAATATAAGCAGGCGGGTGAGCGGGCGGGCAAGTTGGGTAATGGGTCAAAAAGATCTGATTTGAAACTGGTCACTGTTTCAGTACGGTAGGAAACAGGCCAGATCTGATTGGGATGACCCACAAACACTTTTTGATCCACTTTTAGAGTGTTTAATAAACAATTAATGCTTAAATTATGATTACAAAACAACGTCATTACAATAATATGATAAAGTTTTGAATAACACAAATGAGGAGATGATAATGATACATAAGGGTCGGGATGTATACAGAACGTTGTTTTTAATTAGTAAATTTTACATTAAAGTATTCATTTTTCATACAGTTACAATCAATGTTTAAAAGACATGTAGATTGCAAACACTAAAGACCATGATCAACGCTAGTCCAGTTTTGCAATATGGAAATTGCAAACTAACAGCATGTAAATTCCATTGTTATTAACACTATAGTTCTATCATATAGAAGAGCTTGAAGTATATACCCCAAATACAGAAGCCCAATAATAATCATAGCGGCATCTGAATTTCTTCTTTTCAAAAGGGTAAAATACATGCTTTGCTTTATAATTTAGTAGTCCAAGTTCACAGACTTTTGGTGACCTAAGATCTACACCTGCAAGACAGAGAAGAACCGTCATTTAACCGTATCTTCCATTTTTTAATCATACAAGTTATCGCAATATGTAAACTTCATATAACCTTATCTTCCATTTTTGTAATCATACAAGTTATTGCAGTATATAAACTTCATATAACCTTATCTAGATTATACAGTAAGCATGTAATTCATTTGCAACTTTGAACTTAGAAGTTCGATCCATCTAATAGCAAGAGTAAAAGTGTCACTGTTTCTATAATCGAGGTAATGGCAATACCCTCCCCAGGACCCAAAAAATCATAATATTCCGCCTTGACTTGCCGGACAGGACATGCACTCCCACACAACCTGTCATTTTGCCCCATGCCTGCTACCATGGATGGCATGGGAAACCAACACACACGATCTACAAGGTCATATCCCATTAGCTAAAACAATGACTCTCGCATATCACCACCTATAAGTACACCGGCTCCAACAACCACAACTATGCTCTAAACTCATTCCTAACACAAAACTCACATTATCCTCTAAATTCACTATCCTCAACTGATCCACGTCATGAGACATTTCTAACAACCCCATTCACCACCAAGTATATCTAAGGTGACACATAATCAGGCCAACATGACTACAGTATATCTAACTTCATCTTTAAAAGTGGCTGCTATTTAGTCATAACACAGACATCCTAGGACAACAATTACAATCTTTGCCATTAACCACATAAAACCAACTACAGCAATTTCAACCACCATTATCACAAGGTAGTGCGTACGCAAACACGCGTGCACCTAAAACCCTAACAAACATCTAATACTACCCAACAAACAATAATTTACCTTAAGATGAATAAAAGTTATATGTTTAGGTCAGGCATTATATCGAACAGTTAGTGTGCATGTCGAAAACGGAAAATGACCTACAAGTATTCTACATGGTATACCACTTATTCAACAGAATAACACTACTTTCACTTCCTCATTTGTATGATGTTAATTCCAAATCATGGTGATATTTTACACTTGCAGTTATGATGTATGATGTTATTATCCCATGATCAACGTAGTCAACAGAATCATGATCCTTTTACATATAGTGTAGTCTTAGTTTTATTTCAAGATTTTTAAACTTATTATTGCACCGTCTTTGAAGTGAGTAATAGGTGTTACTTTACTTCCAGAAAGGTAAACCCACTCCTATTTTATTTACCGTATTGAAAAATTATTCTTCAGTGACTATTGACTTAGGTTTTTAATCCGGTGCAGATGATGTTGAAGATATTGACAGTCAAAGGGGTTATTGAAGTATATATACTTTGTAGGGAAATAGATGAATTGTGGCATTGTTATCTACCCGCGTCACCATTTGAACACCATTTTTTTTACGTGCAAGTTTAAAGAAAGGCAAATTGAAAAGTTTAAGAACGCCAAATATAAGGTTTACTTACTTCCCCTACATAACCAAACCATACTTATATAGCAACACGTCTATGGAAATCATACACATATCAGTACCAAATGTTGGTGGAATGCTGAAAATAGAAATAAAACAGGGCTATGTAAAACAGAGGATGTGTAAACAGAGAAACTTGTATAAACATGTAACAGATCAAATGCTAGGCTAAAGTGGTTTTCTTTACTCACAGTAAACTCGTACGGATTCTGTTTTGAACCGGAAATGTGATATATAGGGTGCACTATAACCTGTAACATTTGTATATCTTAGATACAAGGATCGATCACCAATTGTTATAGCTTAAGAATACACTTAACAAAGAAGTAACAGTTATTATAGCTCAAGGTACAGTTGACTAGTTGTTTAGTGATATGCTATTTCATTTAATTGGATATAATAGAAGAGAAAATAAAATAAAATTATACTGTATCACTCTTTATTTCGACTAGTTTTTAGCATTTTTATCAACTTTTTCTTTTATTAAATAAGAAAAAAGAAAACATACTCCAAATTTTGCAGACATAAAGTCTGATGTAATTTTCATTATATCACCTTTAACAGATTGGGTTGAAGCAAATAGATGTGGTTATGAGAAAGCTTCTCATAATGAATCATACTGATTTTATTTTGCACGCCACACTAAATAATATTACAATTAAAACTAGCAAAACGCTAGAAACAAACTACAAACAACAATACAAATCTTAACGGATACAAGGATTGACAAACAGCAAACTCAACAGGAGTTCTTACCAAATTTTGAAAAGTCGTATAAAATTTAAAAGGTAGCTCATTATAAAGATTGTTGAGAAGAATCCAACCGGAAAACCGATCCATGTTCCTTCCCAAAAGATCCATGATAGATCCTCCTCTTCCTCGACTCTTCCTTCCGATGATGGAATATCCTCCGGACACTCGATTTTAATCTGCATGCCGCATAATCCACTATTGTTTTGAAAATACCTCAACTCATTCATAGTGTCCATTTGCCCACCACGAGGAATTTTACCTGTCAACATGTTGTTGCTCACATCTAGAACTGTGAGGTTGCCAAGCTGACTTAGTGATTGAGGGATCGAACCTGAGATTTCATTGTGTGAAATATCCAAGCTTTCTAGGCTCTCTAGATTGCCAAATGACAGTGGAAGGTTCCCAGAAATCTTGTTGTGTGATATGTTGAGTTGTTGTAGAACTTTCAGATTGCCTAATGATGCTGGTATTTCACCAGAAATATTGTTGCCCGACAAGTCCAACAAAAAAAAGTAGCGCGGGTTGCCTAGGCGTTGTGAAGATTTCTTCCAATTCACTACTAAGTCTTCAAGCGTTTCTTCATCCAAATCCCTTTTGAAATCATAAATCAGATCCGGTGATGCTGACATATTCATTATTGGAAGGTTTGCCATCTGTCGTGGAATGCTTCCTGTTAGGTTGTTCCTTGAGAGATCAAGAATTCGAAGAGAAGTGCACATGGATATATTGTTAGGGATAAATCCGTTGAGGGAAGTGTTTCTTAGGATAAGGATTTCAATAGTACGGAATTGAGGGAGAATATCTTGTAAATATCCTGTGATAATGGTGTTATGAAGATCAAGAACTCTAAGGTTGATTAATTTAGTCAAATCAGAAGTCAAACGGCCATAAAACTTATTCCCGCCCAAATAAAGAATTACGGTTCCTTTAGGAAAATTCGTCGGGATCTTACCAGAGAATTCATTGTTTGACAAATCAAGGGAAAAATAATATTTAGATCCGAAATTAGGTAAACTGTCACCAGCAAAGCTGTTTTGGGACAAGTCCAGTACCTCTAATTCCGTTAAATTGGAGATGGATGTTGGAATTATCCCTGAAAAATTATTTTCGGATACCCCAAGATAACTGATCTTTGTGGCGTTACCTATATTTTCTGGCAACTCTCCTGAAAATTTGTTCCCGGACAAATCAAGATGCTCTAACGACTCAGACTCAAATAGACGAGACGGGATTGATCCGCTGAGGTTGTTATCTGAAAGACTTATCCAATAGATGTTGTTCATCTCTGCCAGCCAATGTGGGAATCTTCCCTCCAATTTATTCCCGCTCAAATCAAGATAACACAACTCTTTCTGTGATGAAATCCATTCAGGAATTTGGCCTGAAATTCCAGAAGAAGGCATTGAGATCTCTGCAAGGCTACATCTTGGATCAACCTTAGTTGTGTTATTCCAAATCAAGTTGCTTCCCTTTCCACCGATGCCTAATTGCTTTAGAGTTCTGATTTTGAATAACCAAGTCCGGATCTCTCCGGAAAGCATGTTGTCGCCGAGTCCAAGGAACTTTAACTTGCTCAAGTTTTGCATCGATGATGGTATCGGGCCCGTAAACTGGTTACTCATCAGGTTTAGAGAATACAAGTTGGTTAGTCTTCCTATAAAGGTTGGAATTTCCAATGACAAAGAATTTTGAGACAAATCCAGTGATTCTAATTTCGTGAGGTTTGCAATTGATGATGGGATTCCACCGGAGCAACGATTATCTTGCAATGAAAGATACCTTAACTTTGTTAAATTTCCAATCTCTTCCGGGATGTTTCCCGAAATAGAATTCCCATAGAGGTGCAACGATTCAAGATTTTGAAGCTTGCCAACTTCAGGGCTTAAAACCCGATAATGATTCCAACTCATGTCCAAGTAACGTAAATTTGTTAACTGGAAAAGTTGGCTGGGGATGGAACCATTGAATTTGTTCCACCACATGTCAAGATGAAGCAGTTTGGTGAGATTACCAAACCCATCTCTTGAGATCTCGCCTTCAAAATAATTATGTGAGATTTCAAGTGATTCAAGTGACCGAATACGAAAAATCGGACTCAAGATTTCAGAAGATATCAAAACTGGATCGACATCTGGAGGAGGGCTGGCTACCATCCATTGATGAAGCTCAGTAACACTTCCGGTTCCGGAGCAATTAACACGCCAGCCCCAAGAACAACAATCAGAAGCCGGATCCCATGAGTCTAGTTCTACAAACTTATCGGAATATTTGGAATTGAAGATGGCGGTGAGGGAGGATTTGAAGTGAAGTAGTGCATGCTTTTGATGAGCGGGACAAGAGAATGATGGGATTATAATGGAAGCGAGTATTAACAAGATGGATAGCATTAACTTTAACATTGGTGTGCTTGGCATGGTGGATTTTGGTTGTTCTATATTTTTGATTCATTGGTATATGTTCTGGTAGTCATTATATAGGGAATGAAAATGCAGAGATTTTTTTCTTTCTTTCTTTCATTTCTTGTATTTGATTATATAAATTCATAGAAAATAATGTACTGCTTTATTATATGATTGTACAAGTTATAAACCACGAGTGTCGCAGTAGAAAAATGATCTGTCAATAGGAAAGGTTTTTTCTTTCTTTGCCCTTCTCACTATGAAATTAGAGTATGACAGTATATACTTATTGTAAAGTAATTTTCATTTTTTTATCTTATTAACATCCATATGACTCTTTCGCTTTTACATGTAAAAGTAGCTATTAGCTAGTAAACTGATAATACTAAACTATAGGCTTTTGTTAATCATATTTTTAAGGTTATGGTTTAATTTAAATACCAACATATTAGTGATTTAATTCCTAATTGTTTCCCTTTTCTTACGGCATGTTTATTATTGTTTGATAACTCCAAATAGTGGTGGAGGGACACATTCAGACTCAAAATCTCAAGTAAGGTGCCCTGTGATGTTTCGTGGAAAGTTTAGGGACCAACGGTGTATTTTTGTCTTGAACTAATTAAGAATAAAGTTCAGTTATACTAATCAAGCATGTAACAGTTAGGCTGTTTGTTAATTTGGACTACGTTTGAACGTTTCATATTTTAGTGCAGGTCTTTATATTACAGCAGGAGTATATATTTGCTATTTTTAATTTCCAGTGTAAATTTATATATATTGTCTTAGAAAGATCCATAACACTAACTTTAGCATTGGTATTTGGTTTTTCATGTTGCCGGTGGAGGTTTTATGTGTCGTATATCTGATGTGCATATGGTCAAGTTCATGGTGCAAATGTAATTGATAGACGACCAACTAAAATTCTCATTAGTTACATCACTTATATATATAACAACACATATATGGAACACTATCATACACATATCAGTACCAAATGTTGATGCGGAATGCTGAAAATATAAATATAACTGGGCTATAATAGACTAATAGAGGATGTGTAAACATAGCATCTCGTACAGTATAAACATGTACGGATTATATTTTAAACATAAATATCTATACACTGAAATTATTTACAACTTAGGAGCTAATACACAAGGTGCACTATGAACTGCAACATACGAGATCGATTAACAATTATTAAATGACAATTTCTTAATTTTAATTCATGATTTGAGCAGTTGTTTTGTTTGAACATAGTTGAGATGGCTAGAGCCTAGAAGACCAATACACATAATTTCATTTAATTTGAACTATGGGCTGACATTTGTGTTTAGCTAATGGGCCAGCTGGTCAATTAACCAAAGTAAAATAGGAGCCGACATATCACATATCAAACAATAAATACATGATCAAGCACAACTTAAAACTCAAAAGCGATTAACACTGTTGTGCTTGCCATGGTGGATTTTGGTTGTGTATTTTTTATTCATTTGTACTTGTTGATATAAATAATTGACTTAAAACATTATTCATATCATTCGATATCTCTAAGTTTTGATAATCACAAAACAAAAACTCATCAAACCAAAGGTTATGACGTAAACAAGTATTTAGTAGTAAATACTCACTTTCACCATTTAATCACTTAAGGTATGAATAAACAAAGTGATTAGTGCATTATAAGATCAAAGGAAATCTTGTCTTAAGAACATAACATTTTATAAAATGTTTTTAACATTTTATACATATTTGTAAATCATTTTTGGTATAGCTTTATTAAACCACAAAAATGTGATTTCAAATTTCCAACCAAAAAGGGCAAATTTTATCCAGAAAAACTTTTCAAACGTTCAGGAGGGCGGCCCCCTTAATTTTACTAGGCGGCCCCCTTAATCATTAAGGGGACCGGCCTACAATTAAGGGGACCGGCACGCTCCCGAACAGTAAAATCTGGCCCTATAAATATTGGATCATTCCACATATTTTTCTCACTTTTTTGCACTAGAAACTTTCTGATCTAAACATCCATTTCCTTTCTCTAAAAATCCTTTGATCTTATATACTTTGATCTTTGTTTCAAAGTGATTCAAGCCTCAACATTCAAAGTGCAAAGAGAAGAATACTTCTATTAGAAGTATTACAACTTAGTATCATCTTGCTATCTAAGTTGTTTGTTTATATTTTCTTGTAAATCTTTCATTCTTTGGTGAATAAGATGTATGTATTAGTTAGCTAGATTTAGTTGAAGAATCTAGAATTGTTATAAGTGTAAAGTGGAACTTGAAGAGAAGAAGAAGGGTTAGATAGTATTGGTGATAGGAGATTGTAGCAATAGGGACTTGTTGTGAAGATATTGAGGGTTCCAAGTGAAGAAGACTAGAAGACATTAGTAGATTGAAGTTGTGAAGACTTTAGTGACTTGAAGGTGTGAAGACATTAGTGACTTGAAGGTGTCAAGACATTAGTGGCTTAAAGGTGTGAAGACATTAGTGACATGAAGGTGTCAAGACATTAGTGCCTTAAAGGTGTGAAGACATTAGTGACTTGAAGGTGTCAAGACATTAGTGCCTTGAAGGTGTGAAGATACTTGTGGTGTGAAGAAGTATTGAAGTAGTGCAAAGGTGTGAAGAAGAAGTGGTGTGATATTTGGTGTGAGATTGGTTCTAGCTACGATTAGAACTCGACATCTTGCTTTGTGTCGTTAATTGGTGTAAACTTTTGGTGTGTACGGTTTTCTCCGCCATAAGGGAGGTTATTGACTTAGTGAAGAAAACTCTCGAGTTCGGTGCTCGGGGAGTGGAGTAGGGCAAGGAAGGTGTCCTTGCAGCCGAACCACTATAAATCATTTGTCTCTCGGTTTGATCTTTTCATCTCTCACTCTTTGCTTGCTTACTTACTAGCTTGTCATATAGTGTTAATATTGTGTGTTGTGCATATATTGATTTTACATAAAGATCAAACTAGGTTCCATTTAAAACATTAATTATACTTTAGTAAAATATAAGTATAAACAATTATTAAGACACATATATCTATATTAGTACAAACTTGTAATTAAGTGAGATATATGAAATTATAATTTCTATTCAACACTTTAAATAAGTAGTTTATATATGAAATATGTGAATTAGTTTGTATCTATACTTTAGCTTCAAAGGTTTTTACAATTACCATCAATTCTTTGAAAAGCAAATTCTTATTAAACGAAAAAGACGCAAAACTATTCAACCCCCCCTTCTAGTTTTCCACAATTGGTATCAGGAGCCACGTTTAGCAAGATTTTTAAAATAGATTGTATTTTAAAACTTGTAACGATCTATGGAATTTGAAAAATATTTAGAAAGGGAATTTATGCAACAACCACCATTATTTGAAAATGATCATTTTCTTAAATGGAAAAACAAATTTGAAAATTATGTGAAATCAATAGATCTTGATCTTTGGCATATCATTTCAATTGGTGATCTTAAACCAACCAAAATGGATTTTGAAAATCAATATAATAACCTTCAAACCAAATTTGATAAAAACACTAAAGCCAAATTACTTATTTTCAAAACTCTACCAAGAGTTGAATATGAAAGATTATTTCCTTATAAAATGGCAAATGATATTTGGAAATATCTTTTAAAATTTTACCAAGAAAAATGTAAAACCAAAGATGATAAGCTTGATATTGCACATGAAATAGTTACTCTAGAAAACTTAATAGATAAATATTTAGTTGAAATAAACACATATACTACTAGTTCAAATATGGTCATTGAAGGTACCAATAACGAAGAACACATGTGTCAAATCCGAAGAAAGAATGTCAATAAACCATGGTGCAACAAGGACGATGAAGATGACGTAGATATGGCTTACATGAATTTTCTTACTAATGCAAATACAAGTAGTGACGGCAAGGATTGCATGCTCCAAGATCCAAGCAATACTTTAAACAAAACATGGAGCGACATGAACAACAGAATTGATCACCGTAGAGCATGTGAAGATTGTACAACTACAAATAAGGTACAATCCAAAACCAAACATTTTTGCTATGATCAATTTATATTAGAATTTTCAAAACTTGAAAACAATTTCAAGCACTTTTGCAACATTGAATCAAAAACTGTTTTTAAAAATAAATCTTCAACATCCGTTGAAAATATCTTTGAAAAAGAAATAATTTTAGAAGATAAAATGTCTAGACTTGAAAGTAATATTGAAATTGATCTTGAATGTAAAAATTGTCAAGACTACAAACATGAAATTAAAATGGAAAAAGAAAAAGCAAAAATATTGGCTAAATTTGAAAATAGTTCTAAATCTTTAAAATATCTACTTAACATTCAAAAGTCATTTTATGATAAAACCGGCTTAGGATTTACTGAAGATGATTACTCAACAAATACATCAAAACAAATAAAATTTGTTAAACCTAGTGGAAAAATTTAGAACTATTATTATTTATATCCATTGTTTATTTCTCTAGTCAAGAAAGTTATTGTTTGTTTGTCAAAACAAACAAATGATGAATTCTTGTACTTCTCGATGACATCCTCATCATGTGCATTTAAATGCATTGGATGTTCTCTACTAATCATCTCGGACCCATGAGAATCTGGGTACCAAGCTCTTTGTCATGTTTAGGTAATTAACGAACGAAGGGTTTACTACTTTTTGAATCGCTCTCCTCGCTCTCTCTATTTTGATGACCATTGGTTCCCGTTATTCTGTTTCACATTCTACACACGTGGTGTTTATGACTTTGTTGCGGTCATCTATGGTTTTGGCGATTTACTCTTCACTCTTGGAGCATTGACTTTATGGTGTGTTAGTTACTACCTCATGACGAAGAATTCTTGTTGTACCATTCTTGATATCTATTGCGTTGGGATTCGTCTTTGCTACTTCTACATGCTTTGGGCAAAATTTTAAGACATCTTCTATTGCTCCTATGCCCACTCTTAAAGGAAAGCTGGACCTGAGGTAATTTTTCTTTTCATAAACTTGTTAATGTCATTTTATATCTAAGTATCCCATGATTAGTATATTAGTATGATCAAATTTATAAGTTGCTCTGTTCTCCCGTCATTAACACTAATATATGTATACATGTAATTGAGCCTGTTATTTCTCTTATTCATCATTTTTGTTGAATGTTACCTATGATTAATAGTCGAAGGCTTATCTTGTAGGCTGAATGACCATTTTTCGTTGTATTAATTGATATGCTAAAATTAAAACTAGTTAGCACTTAACTCTATGATGTATTGTGTGTGTATATATATATATATATATATATATATATATATATATATATATATATATATATATATGTGTGTGTGTGTGTGTGTGTGTGTGTGTGTGTGTGTGTGTGTGTGTGTGTGTATTAATCTTGCATCCATAGATAATTAGCCTTGTCCCTCATAATCTTATTGCTTTAAGATCTTTAGAATTCTCCATTACTCATCTATATAGTTGCCATTAATGATGATTATGTGTGACAATGGGCTTAACCAACTCTCTTGAACATGATTTGCTTCTACTTCAAACAACATAAGCTACCATTACCTTATGATAATCAAAGTCAAAATTTGAAATTGTTTTTATCCAATTTGACAACATGTTATGAAGCAAAACTCAATTTTGTTTTACTCTAATATGCACTTGAATTTATTTTGAAGCATTGTTGAATAAAACTAAAAACATTCTCTTAAAACTATATTTGATTATTTCACATGTGTCATACACTTCTATAAAATGACATCCACAACTTAATCAAATCATTTCATGAGAATTTTGGTTTGCCTATATGGATCTTGTTTGTAACAAATCTTGAAGTCCATACAATCATTACTTTTATTTTGTCATTTGTAGGCACTCATTTATATGTCTAACTAGCCCATATATTATCTTGTTGATATAGTTGAATATATGGTTAGCATATTTCATTGCCTTCCTAAGTTGTATAACATAATTAGCCAATAAGTAGATTGCATGAAAATTGGTAATTACTTGTCTTCTTTATTTGTTATTATGACATTCCCTATATATATGTTTAGTACATCCTATATTACCTCAAGGAATTGAACTTACTTGAATCCAAACCCAAAAACAAAACCTTTCTGAAAATTTTCTGCCAAAAACCCAACTATGGGATTCTGGAATTCACCAGATGGGCGGCCCCCTTAATTATATAAGGCGGCCCCCTTAATGATTAAGGGGACTGACCCCTAATTAAGGGGACCGGCCATCTGATGGTCGAGGATACTGTTTTTTTTATCACTTTTTGACCCATTTCAGCCTATACTTCCCAAAATTCACAAACATATTTTGTCCAATGCTATCCCTCAAAATTTGCCTTCCTTCTCAACATCTCTCATACACTATAAATACCCTTATCCCATCATTAATCCCATCGCACTCAAACATGTCATCTCCCAACAACCAAAAACCTAAGGTTTCAAGAACCGCAAGGATCTCCGTCAAACCCGTTTGGAGGAGGAAACTTGATTCTTGTCATAACTCAAGTGATGTTGTTCCAAGTCAACAAATTACCAAACCTCAAACCCACAATAATGATTCATCTCACAACCTATCACCCACTCATTCCCTCAATCATGCTTCCTCTTATGATGAGCATGCTCAATCCCAAAACAATAATCCCAATTTCTCAATCAACACTTCTCATGTTGCTCATTCAACAAAAACACCATCAACTCATGAAACTTCTCTTCCACCCATATCATGTCTTCATGATTACCCAAGCTCAATCATGTCTCCACCACCAAGAGTACCACCACCAAATCCTACAACTTCACATGACTCTCCCATGTTGCAAGTTCAATCTTTCACCCAAGACAACTATCAAGCTCCACCAACATCACCTTCCTCCGAACACTTGAAGTTCGTTGAGGAGCTAAAAGAGGCTCATGAGCTTAGTGCTCTTTTAGCATTACATCTTGCACAACGCAATTTGGATCCACCACAATCAAGCTCACCATTATCACCACATAACAACAACCAAATTGAGAAGCATGTTAACAATTACCCTTGTTGCATCTTCCTTCAACAACAAACCATTGCCTTGAATGAGCACTTCACTTGGATTGAGTATCTTCTTACTAGATCTCAACAAACACCATCACTTGAACAACATCAACACCCTCAACCAACAAACCCAACTTCAAATCCACCACCTACAAGTTCCACATCTCCAAGCTCACCAACATCCATGAAACCAAAAGTTTATCTCCACTAATCCACTAAGCATTTTTATATGCTTATATTTCTCATTTTCAAATAAAACCATTCAACCATTTTGGGATTCAAGAAAGTTTGGTGACACACCTTGTTAGCACAATAGGATGCTATACTTAATCTTAGTATTCTATAGTTATGGCTTTTGTAACAATGATTATTGGTTGACATAATCATCTTCTATCAATGAATGACTTAATATGTATTCCTTATTATCTTTTGCCATGCTTATTACTTGTTGGTATTATGATATATGAGTTTGCTTTTGCTATGCTTGTGCTTCTAATATTTTTCTTGCAAGAATTCCATAACTAGAACCCTTGGTGCCCTCAAATGAGGGGGAGCATACATCAAGGGGGAGCCTTTACCTTATCGGCTTAAACCTTTTTGATTCTACAAAAAGGGGGAGAAGTGAATATAAACTCACTAAATACTTGTCTAAAAATTAATTTTTGGATTTAATGAGTTTAGGTTTTGTAATCATCAAAAAGGGGGAGATTGTTGATATAAATAATTGACTTAAAACATTATTCATATCTTTCGATATCTCTAAGTTTTGATAATCACAAAACGAAAACTCATCAAACCAAAGGTTATGACGTAAACAAGTATTTAGTAGTAAATACTCACTTTCACCATTTAATCACTTAAGGTATGAATAAACAAAGTGATTAGTGCATTATAAGATCAAAGGAAATCTTGTCTTAAGAACATAACATTTTATAAAATGTTTTTAACATTTTATACATATTTGTAAATCATTTTTGGTATAGCTTTATTAAACCACAAAAATGTGATTTCAAATTTCCAACCAAAAAAGACAAATTTTATCCAGAAAAACTTTTCAAACGTTCAGGAGGGCGGCCCCCTTAATTTTACTAGGCGGCCCCCTTAATCATTAAGGGGACCGGCACGCTCCCGAACAGTAAAATCTGGCCCTATAAATATTGGATCATTCCACATATTTTTCTCACCTTTTTGCACTAGAAACTTTCTGATCTAAACATCCATTTCCTTTCTCTAAAAATCCTTTGATCTTATATACTTTGATCTTTGTTTCAAAGTGATTCAAGCCTCAACATTCAAAGTGCAAAGAGAAGAATACTTCTATTAGAAGTATTACAACTTAGTATCATCTTGCTATCTAAGTTGTTTGTTTATATTTTCTTGTAAATCTTTCATTCTTTGGTGAATAAGGTGTATGTATTAGTTAGCTAGATTTAGTTGAAGAACCTAGAATTGTTGTAAGTGTAAAGTGGAACTTGAAGTGAAGAAGAAGGGTTAGATAGTATTGGTGATAGGAGATTGTAGCAATAGGGACTTGTTGTGAAGATATTGAGGGTTCCAAGTGAAGAAGACTAGAAGACATTAGTAGATTGAAGTTGTGAAGTCTTTAGTGGCTTGAAGGTGTGAAGACATTAGTGACTTGAAGGTGTCAAGACATTAGTGGCTTAAAGGTGTGAAGACATTAGTGACTTGAAGGTGTCAAGACATTAGTGCCTTAAAGGTGTGAAGACATTAGTGACTTGAAGGTGTCAAGACATTAGTGCCTTGAAGGTGTGAAGATACTTGTGGTGTGAAGAAGTATTGAAGTAGTGCAAAGGTGTGAAGAAGAAGTGGTGTGATATTTGGTGTGAGATTGGTTCTAGCTACGATTAAAACTCGACATCTTGCTTTGTGTCGTTAATTGGTGTAAGCTTTTGGTGTGTACGGTTTTCTCCGCCATAAGGGAGGTTATTGACTTAGTGAAGAAAACTCTCGAGTTCGGTGCTCGGGGAGTGGAGTAGGGCAAGGAAGGTGTCCTTGTAGCCGAACCACTATAAATCATTTGTCTCTCGGTTTGATCTTTCCATCTCTCACTCTTTGCTTGCTTACTTACTAGCTTGTCATATAGTGTTAATATTGTGTGTTGTGCATATATTGATTTTACATAAAGATCAAACTAGGTTCCATTTAAAACATTAATTATACTTAATTAAAATATAAGTATAAACAATTACTAAGACACATATAACTATATTAGTACAAACTTGTAATTAAGTGAGATATATGAAATTATAATTTCTATTCAACACTTTAAATAAGTAGTGTATATATGATATATGTGAATTAGTTTGTATCTATACTTTAGCTTCAAAGGTTTTTACAATTACCATCAATTCTTTGAAAAGCAAATTCTTATTAAACGAAAAAGACGCAAAACTATTCAACCCCCCCTTCTAGTTTTCCACAGTACTAGTAATTGTTGGTTGTTATATAGGGAATGAAAACGGGGTCCTAAGGGTGTGTTTCTTTTTCCTTATACGAAAATGATTGAACCCACTTATCATTTTAATATTATTTCTTTTTTAAGTGGGTCTATATTTTCCTTTATTCGATTTTCTGTGAATATGAGTGATGAAATTGGTATCCTCCACAACAAGAGTCATATATAGACATGAGACTCACATGGATCCACTTGTCTCTTAATCTAAAAAAAAAAAAAAAAAAAAAAAAAGCCTAAATTTCCTTTCTTTCTTTCTAATATATAAGCCAAAATGTACCATTAATTTTTGGACGATGTACATGTACAGTTACAAAAAAACATGATCGTGGTAGTCGAAGACGGATTTCTACAAACCTACTTTTATTCATTAAAATTATGATTTTATATTTATGCTACTAGTCCATAAATCATAATTAAGTTTTACGATAATATTTTTTATAGTACGTAAGCCTACTTTTATATAATAATATATGATTGTTAGTACAACTTCTGGGTGGTCTAGGTTTATTTTGACTCAATATTGTCTTGCGAAAATAATCGAACAAGACTTATATACGATACCGAGAGTAATTACAAGTCTTCATAAAACAATCCAATAAGAAATGGACTTTGAGTACGTTGTATTTGCTAGAATTTTCCTATTTCAATAACATCTAAGTGGTCCATGTTTACACCGACTATACACATATTGTAGAAGAATTGGAAAAATATTCGACAAAGAGTTATGACTTTGTGGAAAATAGGGTCGTAGAAAATTTGTCTATCAAAATGAAAGTAAATTAAACGTTAGTCTTTTCGAATATTAGCCATAGAACAAAAAAGAGTTTGTTAGATAAATTATTTTTAGAGTTAATTACAAATTTTGTCCCTGTTGTTTACATCTTTTTTCACCTTTCGTCCTTTGACTTTAATGATTACACCGCCCGTCCATGTGATTGTCCATTTTTAACCGACCATTCCTTTGGCCAAACAACCGTTAGCGTCTCTTCGTTATATCTTTGCATATAAGTCCATTTTCGTCAATTTTCTACCTTACATCAAATCTTTTTAAAAAAATTTCATGTTTCTTTATATAAACTTCAACAACACATCTCATTATAATGAAGCACAAACAAATTATTTGTAGAATTACTATAAACATAATATTTCTATCCGTATTCTCAAATAAAGGTTAACTTTTTTACAAACATTTGTATCTAAATCAGCACTCCAATTTAATTCATAACTGTATCTACCCCTATTTTGTCGATGTGTCCGAGCTTTTCACGGATTTTGATTGTGTACCATATCAAAGTTATAGTCTAACGTTTTGGCTAATCATCAATTTTATAAATCGTCAGACAATGTTATATCATTGATTATAAATTCTGTTTACTAAATTAGTGTGCCATTGTTCTTTGTTTATTAACTGAGACTTAAGAAAAAATTCAGGTTGGCTACAAGGTGTTTGAGGAAATGCTTAAAAAGAAATTTGAGGTTCTTGACAAGCTGTTTGATGGAATGCCGAATAAGAATGTTAATCCAACAAGGGCACTATATGTCGAAGCATCAAACGGTCGACTTCGAAAGATGTATTGCATACCCATCATCCATATACTCTGTTCCATAAGAAAAACGTTGGGTTATAATGACAATAACTTATATTATATTTAAAATAATAAAAAAAGGTTTTAGTCATTAAGCATTAAGGAATTTTTTCAAATATACCGATTTTGTACGTGAATTTTAAAAAAGTTGTGTAAATGAAACGAACTTTCATAAAGTGTTCAATCTGCACATTTTGATAATGTTTCATACTTGAAAGTCTGACACGTGACACCATTTATAATGTGACGCGTCATCAAAATGTGCAAATTGGAACACTTTATGAAAGTTTGTTACGCTTACACAATTTTTTAAAATTTCACGTATCAAAACGAGACAATGAAGAAAGTTCGTTGCTATCCTCTGACCAAAACTCTTAAAAAAAAATTATTATCTTTATATTTAATTCTAGCTATTACAAGCAAGGTTGTAAAAATCGCTAGGCGCTAGTGAGGCGGTCGGGTAGGGCCTAGCGATTAATCGGTTAGGCGGGGATTAATCGGATTGATTTTTTATGCACAAAATTGTAATTTTAGATATTATACTATATTATATGTATGAGATAAGAATAATGCATCAAAGTTCAAATATTTCAAGTGTTCAAATATAAACATAATACATAATTCTACAAAGTTTAAAGTCAAACATAGATATTACTCGGTTTGTTGACTATTTTTAAGTGATCTTTGACTGATTTTGTCGGATTAATCGGTTTGTTGACCAATTTTTAAGCGATTTTGACTTATTTTTACGCGATTTTGTTGACTTATTTTTAAGTGATTTTGTTCGATTAATCCGATTAGACCGATTTTTGTCCGATTAATCGGTTTGTTGATCAATTTTTAAGCAATCTTTGACCAAAGCGATTAAATAGGCCAATTATGATAAATCAAGGCGCTTAGTGAGCGATCAGCGATTATGCGGGGATTAATTGGCCGCCTGGACCGATTTTTACAACAGAGATTACAAGTAGAGGTGAGCAAATGTACCGAGAACCAAACCCGAACCGACCCAACCCGAACCAAATTTTAGACCTGCGGTTCGGTTCTCGGTTCTTCAATATTGCAAATTTCGGTTTTTGGTTTGGTTCGGTTCGGAACCGAAAGTATCGGTTCCGGAACCGAAGAACCGACCGATCAATTATAAAATGTGTTACCCTGTTTGCTATGAGAGCCTACATTCATTTCATATATATTTTACAATTTTCGGTACTTATTTTTACTTTCCGTATAACCTTTTCTTTGTGTTGAATATGTACATTTACATTTCATGTGCTATGCACCATACAATTAGTTTTGGTATATAAGTACGTAGCTTTTAATGAGTTTGCATATTATTTCATTTCATCCTCTAGAATATGCAACTAATTTTTAAACATACATTCTAGTTATGCCCCGATCAGTTGTTTATATTTATTAAGAATGAAAATAATTTGGGCTTGCTCGATCAGTTTTTATGCCTAGACTGACTTGGATTTTTTAAGCATGAGAAATTGAGAATAAATTATGACCTAAACTTTACTTCGTATATACAACTAGTTTATATGTTAAAGTGAAACATTTTAGGCTTACTCGATCAATTATGTTCTAAGCCATATATTTATTAAACATGAAAATAAGTTTCATGAAAATAAATTTAGGCTTGCAGGGGCGGAGCCATGTTGAAAGTACCGGGGGGAGTTGCCCCCAACAAACCTCTCGTAGACCACAAAATCATGCATGAAAAATATCAAAATTGTAGAAAATAAAGTAAGTGCCCTCAGCTTGATTATCCAAGTGCCCTCATCATTCAAAGTGTCAACTAAGCTCTAATGCCCCAAAACCATTTTCCGGTGGTTTTGTTTCATCGGAAAACATGGAAAAGCATGGAAAAGGAAGGATGGAAATATAAAGTAGGAAGACGTAAGGTGAAATAGGTAGAGGAAAAGATAGACTTTAGTTGGTAGGTGCCTAGATGGTATTGGGAGTAGAGAACAAAAGTCAAAAAGGTAATATACTGTATTTGATTTAGTACTTCGAATTATTTGTTAACTTTATATTTCTTTTAAGCAAATTCTTTTTTTGATTTCTGTTTAAAAATTTACAATGAATATATATAAGTTTAATATAATCATTGAGATCAAGGTTGTCAATCATATACTACGTATTTATTTATGTAAATGATGAGACTATTTAAAAATTTTAGGTTTTCTTAAAGGTAATATGTTGTAGGAGTATTTTTGGTTAAACATTCTCAAACTATAACTATTTGCCGTTATAAAATCTCGTCGCTATGCACGGAAACACGTCTAGTTTTAGTTTGGTTCGATGCTATTTAAGATCTAAAAAAGAACATTCACATTGTTATTGATTAAAGTGATATAGAGATATCTAATTATTTTGACACATGTTTAATTACTTTGAGCTTGTTTTACTTTTATTTATAGTTGGGTATGCGTGAAATTAGATTACGAGTTGGTTGATCTTATTTACGTTGAACTTGATAAACTTACGTTATTGGTTGATTTTCTTTATAAAATCATTTGTTTAGTTAGTATTAGTTACCTAAAAAAAGGTGTCTTTGCATTTAATTACAACCGACCCGACCCGATGCATTTTGAATTTTACGTAAAAAAAAAAAAAAAAAAAAAAAAAAACGGATCCGTTATCGTATCTTTCTTATTGCTCGTTGCCCCCTTCGATTAAATTTCCTGGCTCCGCCACTGCGGTTTGCTCGATCAGTTCTTAATGAAGAAAATCTAAAATGGTAGATAGCTTTGACCAACTTGCACTAAAAGAAACGTCAAATATCTAGGCTTAACAAAAAACTTGGTTCCAATCGGTTAGACCCGCAAGGAACCAAACCAGAACCGAGACATGTTACTCGGTCCGGTTCTCGGTTTCTTGGCCATCCATTTTTTGGTTTTCGGTTCTTACGGTTCCGGTTTGGTTCCATGCGGCGGAACCGCGCTCACCCCTAATTACAAGTATCTTTCTTTTTCATACATCACAATTTAGTACACTATATTTTATTTTGATTTCTATATAAAAGACTCTTAACCAGTTAAACAAAACTGATGGGATATGTTATAAAACTAAAAATAGCTTTTTGTTTCCAAATTAAATTTATTTTGACTTTGATTACGTTATATTTGTTACACTTTTAATTTCGTGTTTCAATAACATCTAGGTGGTCCAGGTTTACATCGACTTTGATACACGTATTGTGGAAGAATTGGAAAAATATTCGACAAAAGGACGTGTTTGCTTGATTTTGTGGAAAATAAGGTCGTTTTAAGTATTCGTCCACTTAAATGAACGTAAATGAAATGTTAGTCTTTTTAGATGTTAGCATAGAACAAAAAAGAGTTATCTTACGTTATTTCTATACAATTTCCATCCTAAAATTTAAGGCATCTAATTGGTCTGGATTAACATATGGAAACAATAAACAAGCCGTGGAAAAAGGGAAATTAATCGTCACCACTCACCAAGACTACTTGAAAACAATAATAACTTTGTAACTTTGTCTAAATAACAAATAGATCCATGCATGTGTAAGTCACGTACGTTGGACCATGAGTAGTAGCATTATCGCAAATGCTCATGGTCCAAATGTCAAGTAATACTATTCGATGCTCATTGCTGAAGTATGTGTGAGTGCAACAAATATGACCAAAACATGCATCAAACTGAGAATAGCGCCTGCTTTGTTTACAAAAGCTCAGAAGGTAAGGTACATAACAATTAACAACATGCATGATAGTTTAAAGGCTCATATAGTCATATATGGTGCAGATATGAGTGAAGGAAGAGTGAAAAGATCATCTTCAGTTAAAACCAAGCGAGTCAATGGACATATTTGAAGAACTATGGTATAAAATTATAAAACTACTTTTTTCTTATGCACCATTTAATATCTAAACTCGTAGGGTAAGGTTGAAATTGTTGTAATATCGAATTTACAGCTTCGGTCTAATATTTTATTTGGGCAGTTCTGTGGATATAATCGTGATGGCTAGAAAACTAATACACATATAATCTCATTTCATTTGAACTATGAGATAGACATTTGTGTAGCTCTTCTACAGTTGACACGGTCCCATGAACAACTATCGGTATCTGAGCTCCATGAGTCTAGCTAGCTGTACAAACTGGTTAAAACTGGAGTTCACGATGGGAAAGAGTGTGGATTTGAAGTGAAGAAGTGCTTGTTTTTGATGAATGGGACAACAGAATGATCGTTGGGATTATTGGAATGAAATTTAGTATCGACAAGATTAATAAAAACTTTAGGTTTACGTTAGGCTTTATTTATTTGTACTAATGGTGGTGATTATAAAATGGGATGATGTTATTGTTATTGATGTACAATGCAAATTATGAAGCATGATATTAGAACTGAAAAAGGAGTTCACTGATGTATGATTGTGAAGTCAATGGACAGTGATAGACCGTTACATGTTTGAATATTGAGGACGAGAATTTTCCTAGACAAGTAGTACTAGTTTGAACTTTGAATGTTAAACAAATCCACACGACTCAGTCTCTCGAAATTTAATGGAACGTGTGGGGTTCAAACTAAGGATTTTATATTCAATAATTGCATGTAGTAGTAAACTAAATTTATTTTAAAAAAATTGCTAAATACTTAGTGTGGAGTTCAAGTTAAGTACAAGCCAAACCCATTCATTAACCATCCAATTATCTAAAAATATTTTGTTACTAAAGGCTTTTGTTAATCATATTTTTAAGGTTATTGTTGAATTTAAATACCAACATATTAGTGATTCAATTCGCAATTAGTTTGATGTGATTATTTAGCATTCGAGCTGTCAAATACTAAAAAGTTGTAGCCTAACGTTGATCAAGTGATGGACAATGGGGCATACAAACTTCAGGTTCAAAGTAATATATACCTTCCCACAGGAAATGTTAAGCGGTTGACAAAACTCTCCTTCTTAGATGTGGTGGTTACCAATGTAATATTTAAAGATACAAAAACTTTGTTACGTTTGATTACTTTTAAGAGAACCGTTTGTTATAACATCATTTCAAATAGCTATACTTGTTCGAAATAATACCGAAACAAGAGATCAAGAGTATATTGGTGTGCAATACGTTGGTCTATACAAAACGAATCCCTACGAAAAATAGAACATATCTACAGTGTATTACGTACTAAACAATAACGTAAAAAAAACAAAGCTAAGAATGATACCTAATATCCTTTTGATATATTTCTTAAATGTGAGGCCCAAATAAATCGAACTTAAATGACAATATATTTATTATAAACTTTTATTTCTAGAGCATCAGGTGGTCCAGTGGTCCAGGTTAGCTGGACTTCGATAGGAACACTTGTTTGCTTGACTTGGTGGAAAATAAGGTCGTTTTTAAGTATTCGATTCGGACGACCAAGTTGAGAGTAAATTAAATGTTCATCTTTTTGGATGTAAGGCATAGAAAAAAAAGGAGTTATCATACATTATATCTATTATAGTTTCCTTTTCCAAATCTGAGGCGCCTATTTGGTCTAAAATTACTTAGGCACAAACATGCCGTAAGTAAAGGGAAACAATTGACACCAAGATTATTTTGTACATAAAAACACTACAATCTTTGTCTAAGTAGCTATACACACAAATTACAACCGGCAATGGCCATTGACTTAACAATATGAACCTGATCATATATACTTGATGCAGTCATGTAGGATCACGATCAGTAACGTTATCACTAATGTTCATGGTCCAAATGTCAATACTGTTCGATGCTCAAGTATATGTGAGTGCAACAAATTTTACAAAAAAAACTCATCAAATTGAGAACCGGTACAATTAACAGCATGATTATTTATTTATTTATTTATTTATTTTTTTTTTTTTTGGTAATCATGGGTTTCCGACTCGACATTGCGAGCCGACTAATCCCACGGCGACTACCCTTTTTGGATAACCCGGCGTAGGTGAACCTCCGTTTGATGAACATTTGAGCGAATAAAGAGTAGAAAGATAGTCTAATACTATAAAGGTCAATTTCATGGTGCAATTACGATTAACAGACTAACTAAGACTCAATGAGTTATATACCAACAATCTTACATACAAGTCATCAACACATAACTACTTGCAATGTTCACTACAAGAAAAATGCTTTTTGGCGACATTCGTACGACATATTTAGGGACGTATGTGAAGCCAGCAACACAACTAGTGACTTTAGTGGTAGGTCGCTATATACGAGTAGCAAATTTTTGTGACTTAGTCTACCTCGACGCTAAATTTTGCACAACTATAGCGACTTCTTAATATGTCGCTAAAGAATAGTGACTTTATTATTATAAGTCGCAATTTATGTTGCTATTTCTAAGAAACATCGCTAACAAAGTCGCCATCGCTATTCTCAAGAGAAGTCGCTACTAGTGTTGCAATTTAGGTCTTTTGTGTATGTTACTGTTCACCAGCCATATTGCCCTGGTCACTATTTGGTGAAATACAATAATAACAATAAAAACATCAACAACTTGAAATGTATAACAAATGAATGGTTTTCTTCCATATAATTACAACACTACAAGAATAACTTTCGTTTGACTCGACGGTCTAAACTTTTTTAAAGTACAAAACAAAACAAGAAAGTTAAAGTGACAACTATTCCTGTGACGAGAAAATGCAATAAAAAAACGTCTAACACCGACACACCGTCATCGGAGCTCGATCGGGTAGCCACACTGACCTATCTGACATGTGCTTTTAAGAAACCTGCAACCCAAACCCATTTAATCTTACTGGAGAACAAGAAAAACGAAAATGAACCGTATAATCGTATATTGATAAGTCTTAAACGACATTAGATCGAGTTGGTACCACTAGGAATGTAGCACAAATAATTACTTAGAATGTTGTTTAGACTATGTTATTTATGTATTGTATGTATTTAAATTCGTATGGGTCAAATAGGTTTTAGTTTGGGCTGGGTTAAACCTTAACCCAAACACCCCGTTAGTTAAATGACAGTTATTTATGGTTAAGTTAGTTATGTATGAAACGTTGCAATGATCAATGTATAGTCACAACGTTTCATCCTAGTATAAAAGGTTTAGAATCGAGTCATTGTAAACACCTTTTACAGTTATATGAAAGTCTTATTCGTATTATCAAGTTCTTATTTGTTTTACCATTTACTGTTTTATTGAAACAAGAACCATGGTGAATTATAACCAAATTCTCAAACGTAATTGGCTCCAAGCCAAACCTGTGAAACCAATCCAACATTGGTATCAGAGCACATGTTCTGATTCCTGGATTGAGCCATCAAAAAATGATACCACAAGCACACCACACAAACAACCCATGCAAGATGATTTGAAGTCTTGGAACAAATCTAAAAAGAAAATCTCCCCTGAAGGAAAGAAAATGTTGAAAGAAAAGGTACAAGAAATTGTGTCCTATAACACTACAAAATGGCAGAAAGAAAGAAGGGATGATGGCAGTTACAAGAAGAAAGATAAGAGGCCAAGATGCTATGCATGTAGGAAACGTGGGCATATTGTCAGAAACTGTCCAAAGAAACTAGAAAAACTACACATCAATCAAAACAATTCAGAAACTTCCAATATCTCATCAAACATGAACCCTTCGTACCCACAAGATCATGGAAAGGCAAAATATCAAGAACAAATGCATGTTCTCACAGATTACATGGTTGAGGGGACTGAAAAAGAAAGTTGGGACAACATTTGGTATGTCAGTTCTGAATATAAACGACATATGTCTCCTATGAAACATTTGTTTAAAAGAATGTTTAAGAGATTCAAAGTGGAAGGTGTAGAAGAGGATGAAAGGAAATTTATTGTTTCATATGGTGTGGGAGAAGCAGTTGTGGGCACTGAAAATGGCAGAGGTGCTGCAGACATTAGACCACAGCCTGATGCAGATTTGGAAGATGCAATGGATATAGTTGATGAATCACCAAAGAAAAGAATCAAAATTGAAAGAGAAGAAGTCATGAAAGAGAGCAACAAATCAAGTGAATGCACAGAAGAAAGTGATGACTTTGTTGTCATCATTTGAAGAAATTCAAGCACAGCAAGATGGAAACTTCAACATTCAGTAATTAGGAGGGAGATGTAGCACAAATAATTACTTAGAATGTTGTTTAGCTATGTTATTTATGTATTGTATGTATTTAAATTCGTATGGGTCAAATAGGTTTTAGTTTGGGCTGGGTTAAACCTTAACCCAAACACCCCGTTAGTTAAATGACAGTTATTTATGGTTAAGTTAGTTATGTATGAAACGTTGCAATGATCAATGTATAGTCACAACGTTTCATCCTAGTATATAAGGTTTAGAATCGAGTCATTGTAAACACCTTTTACAGTTGTACGAAAGTCTTATTCGTATTATCAAGTTCTTATTTGTTTTACCATTTACTGTTTTATTGAAACAAGAACCATGGTGAATTATAACCAAATTCTCAAACGTAATTGGCTCCAAGCCAAACCTGTGAAACCAATCCAACAAGGAATACTTGCACCTCTGACCTTTGAGTGTTTATGACAATATAGAACATGAAATGAGACATTTATAAACATTAGTCGTCTACATATTTACCTGGGCATGGAGAACTTAATCACGGCTAGAAATAGGACGAAATAGTGTTGCTGTCCTACTTTCTGCAGGTGTAATGCATCTTACTTGTTCAACCCTCCTGTATCATGGTAAAGAAGTCAAACATTTTAATACCAACAAATAGCTAACGCAAATTACTACTGTGATAAGTCGTTGAATTTGCAAGTATGGTCCTGTTTACCACTTTGTTAAAGAGATATAATGTGGTTCAAGCGTACCTATAGCATCAGAGTTTGGATCAAAGTTATACCTCTGGCTAAAGTGATAAGAGAGGAAAGGCAATACTTCCATAGCTTTTGTAACTGAAGCTCATCTTCCCTATGGAATCGAAAATATATATATTTAGTAACGACAACAAATATAACTTCAAACACGATGATTATAGCCAGATGTTATGTTCTTACTCACTCTTACTGTAGTTTCTGAAGTTCTCTTTCTCTTCTTCTTCAATCTTGGTTATAATTGTGAGAAAATAGCATAAATCCTTAGGCATATGTGCAAGTCATAAGCAGAGTGAGCCGTATAGCAGTATTCAAATCAATGATTCACCTTCTCAACATACAGCTAACTTGTCACGAGCCCAAACATTTCCTTTTTGAAGGCAATCTCAAGAATCTGATCAATAAAGTTCAGAAGCACAATATCTCATGAGAAACTCGTTAACAATATATAACGCAAAATATAGCTCTTAAAGACATTACATCCTTCTACCAGGATTTGTTTAGCATAAAGTTTTAAGGTTACCAGACTACAATTCAGCAATGATTAATCATCAATGGAGCACAACTTCCATAAAGTCAACCTTAAACAACCGACCACGTTTTTAACATGATATATTACAGCGTTCCTACTGAAGCTAAACATGGAAGACTTTGCAAATTGAACTAGACCTTAAACTTGCCAATACGCACGCCATCCCAAAACCTATTCATGAATCAGCAATTCTCAGCAAGATAGACATCCAACATTCTAATCATTATACGTTCTTCTATACCATAGCAAGGTGATTAAAAAAATTTTTAGCTGGGTTCTAAGGAGGCGTGCAAGTTCACCAAGTTCCACAATGCATTTTTCCCACATGTAATCCATCAGAAACTCTATTATACCTTTTACATTTTCAGGTTACTTCCTCTGAATTTGAGCATGTAGCCAGCAAAGTGTTACGATTACATACATTTGACATTGGGCTCAAAACATAAGATGGCTACACCTTGTGTGAAATAAAGGAAGCAACTCAAAAGATATGATAAACTGATTTAGTATGTTGCTATTTACTATGTTGCTATTTTTTATGATAAATCCCTTTTGACCCTTAATTATTATTATCATCTAAGGTTTCCAAACCAATAGGTAAGGGTAAAATAGGCAGTTGACTATTGAAAATCCGCATTAAATGCACATATCTTAACCTGTGTCTTTTTTGTTGGTGGAAAGATATCTTGGGACAGACAGAGTAAATATCAAATAAAAGATTGTGTATAAGAGAATAATATAAATAACTAATCAACTCACGGGATAAGATAGCGCTTAAGCATCTCCATCATAGATGGGTGGTCTGTGGTCAGCTTGGCAATTAAAGAACTCGTCATAATATAAGGTAAGTTTGGAAACGCCCAATGTATACCAGCAATCATAAGTTTCATTCACCTATGAAAAAAAAAAAAGAAAAAGAAAATTAAATACGAACAATTGTTGTCCACGAAACAACAGAAATAACTCAATAAGTGAATAACATTACCTATATTTTATAGCATATGGTAACATTCTGTACAAACTTATAATAGAATGAGTTTCTGACACAGTTAGCCTCAAGAGCTGCTACCATGGGGAAAACAACAGTTGTGCTCATGACAGTAAACTGGGTCAATTTGAGCTGATGACCACCCGTTAGTATTTTAGCGATAACTTTCTGCTCGGGACTTGGATTGATGTGATTTTGATTGTTCTGGAAAGTATACAAAATTCTCTACAACATTGGGTCAGTCATATTTCGTGGTCTCTAGAAGAGGTTGGTCAAACAAATGTATCTTTTGGACTTTCTGCCTGCTGTCATTTACTTTCAAGAACCTGATCATTTTCTAGTCTTTAATAAAGTTGGGTGTTTCAATAGTAATTATAGGATGGGTAGCTGAATAAGTAATTGTAATGAATGCTTTTGTGCCTATATGAAGGGCCAAGAAGTTTATTGTATGGCATGAAAGATAATAAACTCCTCTTTTCAGTGTCCTCCATTTGTGAGTTGAACTCCTTGTGCTCATCTCTGAATAAGTAATTGGGAAAACAACAGTGTGTGTGTTAAGTGTTGTGTTGCTAACTCCTTGTGCTCATCTCTGTTGCTCGGTGTCAGTTTCAATGTTCACAAATCATGTGAAATAACAAGTCATCAAGAATACCTTGCACCATTAAAATTGGGTCTGCAATCAGGCAGGAGGGCCTCATTAGGAGCTTCTGCAAATGCTATATGAGGATGACCAGAGTGGTCTGTATATTCAACCTAAGTAGAAGCAAAGCAAATAACAAATAAGATATTAAGATGGTGCATCACTCAGTGGATTCTTAAATGCAATGCAGTCATGAACATCTACCAATATCTAGCAGTAGAGTTGAGAATACAAGCGAGCGAGCAGGCGGGTGGACCAGTTGGGTAATGGGTCAAAAAGATCTGATTTGAAACTGGTCACTGTTTCAGTATGGTAGGAAACGGGCCAGATCTGATTTGGATGACCCACAAACACTTTTTGGTCCACTTTTAGAGTGTTTAATAAACAATTATTGCTTAAATTATGATTACAAAACAACATCATTACAATAATATGATAAAGTTTCGAATAACAGAATTGAGGAGATGATAGTGATACTTAAGGGATGTATACAGAACGTTATTTTTAATTAGTAAATTTTACATTAAAGTATTCTTTTTTCGTACAGATACAATGTATGTTTAAAAGATGTGTAGATAGCAAAAACTAAAGACCAGGATCAACGCTAGTCCAGTTTTGCAATATGGAAATTGCAAACTAACAGCATGTAATTCATTTGCAACTTTGAACTTAGAAGTTCGATCCATCTAACATCATGAGTAAAAAGTGTCACTGTTTCTATAATCGAGGTAATCGCAATACCCACCCAAGGACCCAAAAAATCATAATATTCAGCCTTGACTTGCCGGACAGGACATGCACTTCCACACAACCTGTCATTTCGCCCCCTGCCTGCTACCATGGATGGCATGGGAAACCAACACACACAATCTACAAGGTCATACCCAATTAGCTAAAACAGTGACTCTCGCATATCAGTATATCACCACCAATAAGTACACCGGCTCCAACAACCACAACTATGCTCTAAACTCATTCCTAACACAAACCTCACATTATCCTCAACTGATCCACGTCCTGAGACATTTCTAACAACCCCATTCACCACCAAACACCACCTACCATGGTTTCAACTTTCAACCATCATTATAAGGTGACACATAATACACACAGAACAACGAAAACTTCCAGTTCGAATTAACAAACAATCTAACACAAATCAGGCAAACATGACTACAGTATATCTAACTTCATCTTTAAAAGTGGCTATTTGGTCATAACACAGACATCCTAGGACAACTACTACAATCTTTGCCATTAACCACAGAAAATCAACTACAGCAATTTCAACCACCATTATCACAAGGGAGTGCGCACGCAAACGCACAAACGCGCGTGCGTCTAAAACCCTAACAAACATCTAATACTACCTAGCAAACAATAATTTACCTTAAGATGAATAAAAGTTGTATGTTTAGGTCAGGCATTATATCGAACAGTTAGTGTGCATATAAGCAATTTTACCATCAAAAGTTGACCTGGGCTAAGTCAATCCGGAAAGTTTAGTTTACATAGCTCGTTTTTTATGATTTATGTGACACTAAGTTTATAAGGATAAAATGAATTGTTTATGATGCAAACGGTGTCCTGCTCTTTTTCACCAACTATTTTCAATTTAAATTGAACATGCATGTGTGTCAATCATATCATAGCATTCATGTTTCATATTCACTCATCTACCATTCACATTTTATTTCATCCAACAAAACGTACACCTCTCATATACCAAAGACAATTTAATCAAATGTTTAAGTAATTCACAATGCTTGTTTGTAATATGATATTTTATTTTTTAACTTTCGAAAGCACTTTTATTTTATTTTTTTAATTTACGACACACTAAGGTGACACTTTTTTATGTCTAAAATGATGGTTTTATTAGATATTGTAGGCATTGGGCCTAAACTAACTTACCAAGAGTCCAAGAGGACCTTTTTGGTCTACACTTTTTGTAAAGATGAACAAAGAGATTTGCATATAATACGTACATATTATATTGGTATGTGTATGCGTACTGTTTTTGTTTGACAAGTTTGTTAGCCGGGGTCTGTTAATTATTTTTAGTTAAAGGCAAACTCATATAAATGTATAATCTCATATAAATACAAAACCCCACTTTTGTTTTGACATGCTTTTTTTAACAAAGTTTAGACATGACCTGAACCATAACTTATTGGTAACAAACATAATACAAACCAAACATTCCTCACATACCAAGGGACTCATCCCCACCATTCATCTAAAAAGAAAATCAATGGTTGAGATTAAAAGTATTTTAATATTTCACCCATTTTTTATAATTTAAATATCTCTTAAACCGTTAATCGTTAAGCGAAAATAATTAAACCATCGCGACGGGCATTTAATTATCTTTCTATAGACGGGCACTTTGATATACTTTCGAAAAATAAAAAAAATCGTTTTTTTCACGTTTTTATTTTCGTGGCCGAAAAAATATCATATATGATATTACATATCATATATACATATCATATATGATATGATATGTAATATCATGTATGATTTTTTTTGCCACGAAAAAAAAACGTGAAAAAAACGAAAAAAAAATTTTTGTCGAAAATATGTCACAGTGCCTATCTATAGAAAGATAATTAAATGCCCGGTGTAACGGTATATTTTTTTCGCTTAACGATTAACGGTTTGAAAAATATTAATATTTGAAAAAAAAAGGATGAAAGTGGGTTTTTTTAATTGTTGGGATTAATCTCATCCATTAGATCAAATAAAGATGGAGGGAAGATGGAGGGTGGAGATTAGTCTCTTGGTATGTAAAAAAAGTTTGGTCCTCAAATGATCTTATATCCAAACATAATCATATCACAGATGATGCTAATCTTGGACAAAGCCATACATCAATAGTTATCTCATGAATCTCATTTTCTAGTTAAATAACATAAGCCCAAGATAATAAATTGTAAAGAAGTTTCAGACAGGCCCAAAGCTTTCAACAAAAGGGCCCAATGTCTCCTCTTAAACTTACGATACGAAGAATCCAAAATTAGTTCATCATAATATCATATAACAAGTCTTTATTTAGACTAGTATTCAGCAATTTTATTATTTTTTCTTTTATGAGATAGGCAAATTAACACAAATTTGTGGCATCTCCCAGTATGTTTATTCCAGTAACTACAAATATAGAGGAAAAACATAATATTTACTTCAAATTTTACAAACATAAAGTCTAATGCAAATGTTATCTCATCATGAATCATATAGATTTGATTTTGCACGCCACAAATAATAATATCACAATTAAAACTATTGAAACGCTAGAAACAAAGTACAAACAACAATAAAAGTCTTAACTGATACAAGGATTGACTAAAAAGCAAACTCAACAGGAGTTCTTACCAAATTTTGAAAAGTTGTATAAAATTTAAAAGGTAGCTCATTATCAAGATTGTTGAGAAGAATCCAATCGGAAAACCGATCCATGTTCCTTCCCAAAACATCCTTGATAGATCCTCCTCTTCCTTGACACTTCCTTCGGATGATGGAAAATCCTTCGGGCATTCGATTTTAATCTGCATACCGCATAATCCACTATTGTTTTGAAAACCCAACTCATTCATAGTGTCCATTTGCCCACCACTAGGAATTTTACCCGTCAACATGTTGTTGCTCACATCAAGAGTTCCGAGTTCGTGAAGCTGCACTAGTGATTGAGGAATCGAACCTGAGATCTCATTGTGTGAAACATCCAAGCTTTCTAAGCTCTCTAGATTGCCCAACGACAATGGAATGTGTCCTGAAATCCTGTTGTGTGATATGTTGAGCTGTTTTAGGGCTTTGAGATTTCCTAAAGATGCTGGTATTTCACCAGAAATGTTGTTGCCCGACAAGTCCAACAAAACAAAAAAACGGGATTTGCCTAGGCGTCGAGAAGATTTTTTCCAATTCACAATTAAGTCTTCAACTTCATCCCCATATTCAAGATATGATGCTGACATATTCAGAGTTCTAATCATTCTTGGAAGGTTTGCCATCTGTTGTGGAATACTTCCTGTTAGATTGTTCCAGGAGAGATCAAGAATTCGAAGAGAAGTGCACCTGGAAATAATGGTCGGGATAAATCCGTTGAGGGAAGTGTTTCTTAGGACAAGTATTTCAAGAGAAGTAGGGAATTGAGGGAGAATATCTTGTAAATTTCCTGTAATAATGCTATTACGAAGATCAAGAACTGTAAGGTTGACTAATTTAGTCAAACCAAAAGGCATACTGCCAGAAAACTTATTCCCGCCTAAATAAAGAATTTCTGTTCCTTTAGGAAAATTTGTTGGGATCTTACCAGAGAAATCATTGTCGGACAAATCCAGGTAATCAGCTCCCAAAAAGGGTAAATTGTCACCAGAGAATCTATTTCGGGACAAGTCGAGTATCACTAAATTGGAGATGGATTTTGGGATTAGTCCTGAAAAATGATTTTCTGAAACCGCAAGATAATTGATACTTGCAGCATTACCTATGCTTTCTGGCAACTCCCCTGAAAAATTGTTCCGGGACAAATCAAGATTCCGTAATGAATAGCGATTCGATATAAATAGGCGAGGCGGGATTGATCCGCTGAGGTTGTTATCTGAAAGAATTAGCCATTCGATGTTGTTCATCTCCACCAGCCAATGTGGGAATCTTCCCTCCAATTTATTCCCGCTCAAATCCAGATCTTCCAAATATTTCTGTGATGAAATCCATTCAGGAATTTGGCCTGAAATTCCACAAGAAAGCATTGAGATGTATATAAGACTACATATTGGATCAACCTTAGTTGTGTTATTCCAAATCAAGTTGCTTCCCTTTCCACCGATTTGTAATTCCGTTAGAGTTCTAATTGTGAATAACGAAGTCGGGATCTCCCCGGCGAGCATGTTGTCTTCGAGCCAAAGGTCATTTAACATGCTCAAGTTTTGCATCGATGATGGTATCGGGCCTGTAAACTGGTTACTACTCAGGTCCAGAGAAGTCAAGTTGGTTAGTCTTCCTATGGAGGTTGGAATTTCCGATGATAAAGAATTTTGAGACAAAACCAGTGATTCTAATTTCGTGAGGTTTGCAATTGATGATGGGATTCCACCGGAGAAACTATTATTTTGTAACCAAAAATCCCTTAACTTTGTTAAATTTCCAATCTCTTCCGGGATGTTTCCCAGAAAATCCCCATCATTCAACTTCAGTGATTCAAGATTTATAAGTTTACCAACTTCAGGGCTTAAACTTCCCCTGAGATTATTGTAACCAAGATCAAGATCTCGAAGAGATTCGAGTTCGAAAAGTTGAGCAGGAATCGGACCCTGGAAACGATTAAAACTTAACCTCAATGTAGTCAATTTTCGAAAAGAACCCAGTTCAGGTCCATGTTTTCCCTCGAGATGATTAGAACTCATGTCCAAGTAACATAAATTTGTTAACTGGAAAAGTTTGCTGGGGATGGAACCATTGAACTTGTTATCCCACATGTCAAGATAAAGCAGTTTGGTGAGATTACCAAACCCATCTCCTGGGATCTCGCCTTCCAAATAATTATATGAGATATCAAGTGATTCAAGTGACCGAACACAAAAAATCGGACTCAAGATTTCAGAAGATATCAAAACTGGATCAAAATCAGGAGGGATGGCTACCTTATATAGATGAAGCTCGGTAACACTTCCGGTTCTGGAGCAATTAACACGCTCCCAAGAACAACAATTAGAAGCAGGATTCCATGAGTCTAGTTTTTTAAACTTAACGGGATATTTGGAATTGTAGATGGCGGTGAGGGTGGATTTAAAGTGTAGTAGTGCTTGCTTTTGATGAATGGGACAAGAGAATGATGGGAATGTTATAATGGAAGTGAGTATTAACAAGATGGATAACATTGGTGTGCTCGCCATGGTGGATTTTGGTTGTTCTATATTTTTGATGCATTGGTATATGTTCTTCGTAGTCATTATATAGGGAATGAAAATGCAGAGATTTTTTTCTTTCTTTCAAATTCAAAGAAAATAATGTATTGATTTATAGTTATAATGCCCGCGCACGCGCAGGTTTTTTTTTAAACTTTTTTAAATCATATACTTTTATTTATTAAAAAAATTAATTTAATATTTATTTTGTTTGATTTATAATGTTTAATTATAGTTTTTTATTATTAAAGATAATTATTTAAAAATTTTAATCCTATTGTTAATTGTATCTTATCTATATTTTTTGTATTTATCTTCTACTTGTGTTATAGATAAATATAAAATATTAAAACAATTTTTTTAAATAAAATTATTACTAAATAAGGTGTCAATGCATTTTTTTGAACTGAAAAATTCCCGTTTTATTTTATTATATAAAAGATTATATGATGTACAAGTTATAAAGCACGAGGGCGCAGTAGACAAAGGATCAGAGTTTGTATGTGTACAATTTTTAAATCAAGTCAATGGAGTGGATTTGAGCTATAAAGTGTAATTTATTTATTTATTTATTTTAATAATTTATTTATCTTATTAACATTCATAGCAAGGTTATTTGGGCACTCGTGTATACCTATAATGATATGACTCTTTTGCTTTTACATGTAAAAGTAGCTACTAGCTAGTAAACTGATAATACTAAACTAAAGGCTACTCTTTAGTTTATTTTTAGGATACTATATTGCTTTGTTTGTTGTGTTCTTTTGGGTCCTTGTTTAATTATCTTAATTATTTGAGGTAGGACGCCTTGTTTTGTATTGTTTTTTCCCTTCCAGGGTCTCGTTATAATATGTTGCCTTTCAAAAAAAAAAATACTAAACTAAAGGCTTTTATTAATCATATTTTTAAGGATATGGTTTAATTTAAATACCAACATATTAGTCAAATACTAAAAAGTTGCCGCCTAACGTCGATCAAGTGATAGACAATGAAGCATACAAACTTCAGGTTCAAAGTAATATATACCTTCCCACAGGTGATCTATGCGGTTGACAAAACTCGCCTTCTTAGACGCGGTGGTTAACCAATGTATTCTTCGAAGATAAGTAAACATTTTTACCTTTGATTACTTTTAAAAGACAAAACGCGACAATGTTTGGTATAACATCAATTCAAATAGCTATACTTGGTGGAAATAACATTATTTTAAGTCCTATTTATTCTTACCGAAACAAGAGATCAAGAGTATATTGGTGTGCAATACATTAGTCTATACAAAACCAATCACTACAAAAATATATCATATCTATAGTGTGATACATACTTAGCAATAACGTATCTTATTTGAAGCTGTTAATTAAAACATTTAAATCTTACTTTTACAAAGTAATGTCTTAATTTTAATAAATCAGGGTCGTCAAAAACAAAGCAAAGAATGATAGCTAATATCCTTTTGATATATTTCTTAAACGTGAGGCCTAAATAAATCGAACTTAAATGACATCATATTTATTAAAAACTTCTATTTCTAGAGCATCAAGTGGTGCAAGTTAGCTGGACTTTGATAGGAACACTTTTTGCTTGACTTGGTGGAAACTATGGTCGTCTTTAAGTATTCGATCCGGACAACAAACATAAGAGTAAATTAAACGTTCGACTTTTTGGTTATGAGGAATAGAACAAAAAAGGAGTTATCATAGATTATATCTAGTGTATAATACACTGTTAGTCCTCAAGGTTTTGACAGATTTCACATTTAGTCTAAAATCGGACAAAATTACACCATTGCTCCCCAACGTTGCCAATATTGCTCGTTGCTGGTCCAATTTCCTAAAGAAGTTAAGTTGTTCTCGTTATCTCCAGTCACGTGCCAGGCATATGAGGGTAGTTAATCATTTTGATTTTTTTTCGTTTTCATCTTCATCTTCATCTTCTATCATGATCTTATTATTATTATTTTTTTTATTTTTTATTTTGACTCTTTCCATTCATCATCTACATCTATTTTTCCATTCATGTTAAGGTGAACCAGTTTGGAGAGATTACCAAACCCATCTCTAGGAATCTCGCCTTCCAAATAATTCCCCTCGATATCAAATCGTTCAAGTGATTGGATATGAAAAAGGGGAGTGAGGATGTCAGAAGATACCGGAATCCGAGAGAAATATGGAGGGGGACGACTACCATAAATAGTTGAAGCTTCGTAACACTTCCGGTTTCGTCATCGTCTAATACTAAAAAGGTCAATTTCATGGTGCAATTACGATTAATAGACTAAGACTCTCAATGAGTTATATTATTGACAATCTTACATACACATCAACAACACAGAACTACTTGCAAACTACATACGCAAACGGTAGCACATTAGTACAAATTTTTATCAGTTCCAAAAACGTTGATGCAATTCTAAAGGTAGGTATCAAACTGGGCTATATAAAACAGAGATATGTGGACCGAACAAGTTCTATAATCAGCTTACATGTCTAATATAGTTGCCTTTTAAAAGGTATATACTAAGACAGTGTCAGTTTTGTAGACTTGTACTCCCTCTGTCCCAAAATTATTGTTCGTTAATGACTTTTTCGGTCTTTACTTTCTAACTTTGACCTTAATTATTTTTGTTTATATTACATAATACTTGATACAAAATATATGAACGGATTGAGTTTTAAAGGTATTTTATTCGGTATAATTCTTATAAAAAATTATATAACACAAACAAAAATATTTATAGTCAAAGTTGAAAAAGAAAGACTGAAAAAGTTAATAGGAGACAATAATTTTGGGACGGAGGTAGTAGTAACCACATCCCTCAAGGTTGTATACTTATAGTATAATAATACTTTTTTTCTTTTACACCATTTTTTGTTTAAACTTGTAGGATAAATATCGAATTTACAGCTTCGGTCGAAAAAGAAAGAGTTAATCACATTTTGTAACTTTCTTTTGTCTTTTTCCCTTTGATAAAACAAATGTGTGCGTAACGCAATGACTATCACCTAGAAACGAATAGCAACAATCAAATTTTGCTCCCATCCGCAAACCCTCATCCAAACACACCCTAAGTTAATATCTGGCTAAATATAGCTATATATGCTATAACCTTTTTTTATAACCAAAACACTCATAGACAAGACCATACCTACATGGTGCTGGGTGTGGCACAGGCTACACCCGAGTTTAGCTCACGAAGTGGAAATTTTTTTTCAAAACTCTTTTTTTTTGTATGTGCAATACCCAAAATTTATTTTTTATTTTTACTTTCGTTACTAACAGTGTAACTTTATTTAGCCCAATAATTTTTTTGCGCAATACTCTTGGCCCATGAACCAAAGTAAATAGGAGCCGATTTGTTAAACAATAAATACACGATCTAGCAACTTAAAACTCAAAAGCAATTAGCAGATTTTGTGAGGAGCTAGTGTTTAAGAAGAACAATACAAGTATTAACAAGATTGATAATATTGAGATTAACGCTCTTGTGCTTGCCATGGTGAATTTTGGTTGTGCATTTTTTTTATTTATTTGTACTAGTAATTGGTGGTTGTTATATAGGGAATGAAAAGGAGGGGCTGAATTTTTTTTCTTTCTTTCTAACAAATATATAAATAAATGTACCATTATTTTTGAACAATGTACATGTACGTTAAAAAAAACATGATCGTGGTAGCAGGAAACAGATTTCTTCAACCCTACTTTTATTCATTACGATTATGATTTTATATATGCTACTAATCCATAAATCATAATTAATTTTTACGACAATCCTTTTTTTATAGTACGTAACCTTACTATTATTTAATAATATATGACTATTAGTACAACTTCTGGGGGGAGGGGGTCCAGGTTTACTTTGACTCCAGTATTGTCTTGCGAAAATAAGCGAACAAGACTTATATAAGAAACAGGAAGTAATTACAAGTCTTCATGAAAATAATCCAATATGAAATGGACTTTGAGTACATTGTATTTGTTAAAAAATTTCCTGTTTCAATAATATCTAGGTGGTCCAGGTTTACAACGACTTTGATATACATGTTGTGGAAGAATTGGAAAAATATACGACAAAGAGACTTGTGACTTTGTGGAAAATAAGTTCGTGGAATATTCGTCTACCAGAATAAAAGTAAATGAAACGTTAATATTTTCGGATGTTAGCCATAAAACAAAAAAGAGTTGATCATACATTATTTTTAGAGTTAGTTACAAATTTTGTCCCTATGGTTTACATCTTTTTTCGACTTTCGTTCATTAACTTTAATAATTACAACGGCCATCCCTGTGTGTGTCCATTTTCAACATACCTGTCCTGTAACCAAACGGCTGTTAGTGTCTCTTCGTTAAATCTCTGCATATAAAGGCATTTCGTCAATTTTTACATTGTCATCTTCAACCTCAACTTTTTCACTTTTATTTTTATAATTTCAAAAACACAAATAAATGTATATAGGGTTTAAGCTACTAAATAGACACCTACTTCAAAATTGTCCCGATATGGTACGTATATTAATTTTCATTCCAATATGGTACGTATACTTTCGATTTCATGCTAATATGGTACATGAGTAACTTTTGACAGGCAAAACATATTAAAAGGTGATTTTTGAGCAAAAATAGTCCATTGTGATTTGTTTCATTTGCAAAATAAGTCCTTTGCAATTTTTTCAAAATAAGTCTTTCTGCGTTTTTAGGGTGCGTTTAGTTGGTGAAAATTTTTCATTTAAAAAAAATGAAGATATTTTTCCTTTGTTCGTTTTCATATGTTTTTATACGTTTTTATCATTTTTTTATTTGTTTTCATGCGTTTTTATACGTTTTCATCCGTTTGCATTCGTTTTCATCCGTTTTTATCCGTTTTCATTCGTTTTTATCCGTTTTTATTCATTTTCATCCGTTTTTATTCGTTTTCATCCGTTTTTATATGGATAAAAATGGACGAAAACGAATGAAAACGTATAAGAACAGATGAAAATGAATGAGACCTATTTTGCAAAAGAAACAAAATCACAAGGGACCATTTTTGTACAAAAAATCATAAAAATAAAACTGGTAACCGGGTTTACCGATAGCCGGAAAAACATAGCCATATTAGCACAAAATCGTAAGCACACGTACCATATTGAAATGAAAATTAGTACACGTACCATATCGGGACAGTTTTGAAAGTATGTTTAGTAGCTTAATTAAACCCAATGTATATATCTTCAACCTGGAATCTTTTTTAAAAATCATGTTTATTTATATAAACTTCAACAACACCTTACACATCTCACTATAATGAACCACAAACACATTATTTGTAGAATTACTATAAACACAAGGGCAATGATATGTATACATTGAATTTTACTTTGCACACATACAATTAGTGAATAAGACAAACAATACCCTATGTAATTTTATATGTGCAAAGTAATATCCCATGTGTACATATCAATTCTCAAAATATAATATATAACTTGGATTTTATGTTGGATTTAGATTTAACTATATTTTTTTATCTACTTAATATGACACTGAATTACAATTATAACTTGGATATTATTGATATTGTTGTATAGTTGTTTGTATGTTGTTTTATCCTTTGTTTTTAATCGTTATATTATTTTTGGATTTAAACAAGTTGAAACGATAAATCACTAATCTTCTTCGCCGCTTAAATTATTTACTTAAACATGTTAAACGGATCAACGAAAACGGGTTACACGTGCTATGCAGGTTGAGTTTCTTGACACGATTAATGAACGGGTCGTGTTTAGGTAAAGGTTATACCAACCCGCCAACCCGTATAGGTCATCATGAACATGACTTGATTTTTTTTCTTCCATTTTTATTTAGTTCTAAGGTAGTTCCCCGCTTATTTCTAAGTTAGGTCCCAAATAATTTTATGCATCGCTTTTATATAAATTGTGCGTCTAAGGTGGTTCCCGGGCACCACCTACCATAACCATAGGTCAGCCTCTGCTGATTCTGGACCTCTGATCAAGTCTATTACAATGATTGTTTTCTGCCATTCTGACATGTAGATGATTGTTCGTTTGGCCTTTAAGAAGTTTTGAAACAAAGCTATAGAGTGCAATAAGCACAGGTGTCACCCTCAACGCGAAACCTTTTGAAACTACGTTTCGATACGTACTAATCAACAGTTCATAGTCAATCCCCACAGTTGGGCTAACTGTGACTGATAGTCAACCAGATACCGAGACATCCTTTGGGATTCAAAGGGCTGCGACCAGTCCCATCATAACACTAGTAAAGCTTACAAATAATAGACATGCTACTAAAAGGGATACTTAATTAGCTTACTTTTATAAAGCACCAAACGGGCACACAACAAACCACATCAAACATGAGTCAAGGGGAAGAGTTTATCAAATATAACAATCACCTCCTCACGATGAGCTGCATCATGTGGTGGCATTACCTGCGCCAAAAAGTTGTTCGGTGACGGATCCTTTAACCATTCAGTTGCGTCACTAAACATTCTGAGCTCATATAAGAACAATATCCCGGACAGCAATATACATCCCATGCGCATTAGACTTTTGAAATCCAGCAAATTGGAAAATGTACACACAAAGCTAAAAATATCAGATTACTAATTTCTTTCGAGCTGGCAAGACGGATGAATGATCTCACAAGTCTTGGGGGTTGCAGGGGCCCACTAACATATGACCCATTTTCATCACGGCTTGGTTGATCCTTTGATGAAATCATATGCTGAAAGGCAAGATCTGTAAGAAAAGCCTGCAATATCGTCATTAGTCACTCTATCAACCAAAGGTTATACATCCAATCATTTTTATTTTTATCTATCCATATAAAAAATAGGTCAAATTGAGTTTACATTTGAGTACTAACAAGTCAAGCAGGGTACTAAAAGTATGTATCAGTAAGTTGATCCAAACCTGTTTTGACCCATCTTAGAATCTACCCATTCGGGACACTCTAACCCATTTTCGGGTCAGCCAAGCTGCCCGAACCGCCCATTTTTGCCGCTCATAAATAATAAGAAATGATATGTACATTTCTTATCCATACGCTACAAAATTTGTTTCATTTTTACCATAATACCTTGTAGTAAAATTATGTATACCACTATCAAAAAGTGGTTAAGAAGTGGCAAATAAAGATTATTTGGTCATCACTACTACCTTCCCCAAAATGCACTCAGCAGCCTGATTTCCAACTCGCGTACATTGGAAAATTATGTCTCTATAATGGAGATGCTTTCTGGAATCATCCGTCAAACCTTGAAAACTTAGTACTCTTAATACAGAAGTTTGCTCAGCATGTTCCTTGAGCTTCTTACACCTGCGTAAAGTTCGCAAAGAAATTACTGATTAAAGCAAATCCAAATAACATTATAAAAAACATAAGAAATAATTAAGTAGTGAATACTTACGTTTTACTGACTCGTATAATATCTCTGGCTCCATTAGTAGATGCCATTAACAGTATCAATATCAGATTCAGGATGTCGGAGGGTAATCCAGTCATTTCTTTCGTCCTCTGGCTGTCGGATTGGGAGTTGCATGATAAAAATTTCAAAAGTAGATCAATTACAAATAAACTTAAATAGATGACGAAAGAAGCTATCTTTACGAGAGTAATAATCATACTTAAGATTCCAGTTATCAATAAATCAGTAAAAGGGGCGAAAATGTTAAGATTCGAATTAGCATTTTCCTCTAAAAGCAAAATTCCTTATAAATTCTCTAATAAAGTCCAGATTTTTCAAAGATTTTTAGATACCACAATTACAGAAAAAAGTGCAAGACCTAACAACATATATACATTTAATTACGATTCAAGCATCGGATTATACACCATGGTAAAGCTTACTGACAAATCCAAAGATGATCTAAGAATTATGCATCTAGTTAAGGAAAAAATCATACACAAAGAAACTGATTCGAAGCATTTTTAGATGTAAGAAACTTGGACCATAAAATTACCTCAAGAAAACTTAGATTTTTCAAGGAGGCACGGTGAGATGCCGAAAAAACGATGATGCCAATGTAGATAACCCACCCCCCTTCCTTTAGACGATATAAGCAGGGTTGGATATAGTATTTAGCATAAATGGGCTCAGCCCTATTGCATAGATGGGCCGTGGCCATTAATGTTATGTTCTCTGAAGTGAATTTCAGCTATCAGAATAGTCACTTAGATTAATTGAATTTAATAATTGCTCTTTTCTGTATCAAAGTTAATGATAGTGATTATTGTCGTATGTGCTTTAATAGGGTGTGTGTGCTAATACTTTCTAACTTTTGTTTCATATAACGCAGGCGTAAGATATGGATGCAAAAGAGGGTTGGGCTGCAGGTCCGAAAGATTAATATTTAGTGCAGGTAGACACCGACCAGTTGACGATGGGCGCTAAGTAATCCTTGCAGCCGGGAATAAGGTAAAATTTACATTTTTACTTACGCCATTTGATTTTAATGTACCGTCTGTTATAATTGTTGTCAACCTAGGGAATTTTATAGGTCAAGTTAAACAGGTCAACACAATATTGTTAAATCAAATTGCTTTTAGTCTTCGTTTTTCTTCTTAGACTTAGAATTTAGGAAGATGATTGAAAGACAACAGTAAGGGAGTGTTTGGCAAGTATAGTTTACATGCTAGGTAGGTTGTTATGTATTGGAAAAATCTGTTAACCAAATTGAACATCTTTTGGGTAGGTTTTTTCTAGATGACCCGCGCCTTTTACGCTAAAAAATAGGCTGATAAGCTTTATTCCTTGGACTAACAGTAATTGAAAAAACAACAGCCTTTAGGAATGACCTTACCTAATCAGCCCATAAGTTACGTAAAAGACTAACAGTACATTTTTAACAGTTCTGGCCTCCCTAATACAATATAATGTCATATTGTGCTTCTTAACACATGTACATTCCATTCCCTCTTTCTTTTATGGTTTTTTTACACTTCTTTGTCTCGAATTTTCTTTTACTTTTTTTTTGTCCTGCAGGTGCGTCCAGTGCTATATTATTCGAAACGAATGTCGGACACTGAACAACCTACAATTAAAACTGATGCGTTTATAACCTATACATTTTGCAATTGCAATAGGTAGTTCATTATAAAACTATTACAATATTAGCTGTAGACATTTTATAATGGCTACCTATTGCAATTGGAAATTGGAATGGCTTGTAAATCTGCAATAGAACATGGGTCACCGCCTTTACATACATGTATTAATCACACTTTGAAGATGACTGCCCAGACTCAATGCACTAACAAATATAACTTTGACTTTCGGTTAATTTGTCTACCTGCTAGACAAATATAACGAATATGACAAATTGGTTTTCCTAACCTTCTAACTGAGTATACAATAGGAGACTTAAAAATAGGGAATCATCAGGTACTACAGGACGTCGTACAAATCCGGATGCGTGCATATTGAAACGTCAGGTACTCCGTCTTACCTTCTACTGTGTTTTTCTTTCTGTCAACCACACCACTTATTATTACGGTACCAATTGTTCCATGTTGGGACGACCCGTTTCAGATGTAACACAGTCAAAATACAACCCGTTTATAAGTAGTATAGAGATTTAGCTTTTACCATTTTAATATGCCTTTTTGGGATTACTTATCGCGAGTCATTTGTGTACACATGGTTTCAAGGTGTAGTACCTCTACAGGGTAGGTATGTGAGGATAAAGCAAAAGACATTGGCCTATCAGTTCACACATGTATCAATGGTAAGTAAGCTTGCGCAAGTATATGATGTTAGAGATATAATAGTGATTATTGTTTACAATATGAAATGTAGAAGAATGAACTACGTGAGTTTTGATTCACTGTAATATACTTTTCATTTATATCATATGCTGCGAATCTGAACTGATATCCCGATTGTATTGCAACCTTTTGTTGATCCCTATTTCTTATTTATTGTTTGTAGAGCAGATTATAATTGTATTCATCGCTGACAAGCGTTGTCATTTGATAGCCTTTTCATTGTGGCCCACCGGTAGATTTCATTTGTCAAATGACGCTCACTTACTTTCGTAAGATTATAACCTAACTGTGTAATTTATGTTTTTCCTTTGCAGGTCATGTGAATGATGATTGACTGTATCTTTAAGTGTGTGCCTTTTGACCTCTTCACTGCAGATAGCCCAACCCTTCTACCTCTTTTCACGATCGTGGTTGCATTACTAGAATTTTAGCAATAATCCAGCTCTGTTGATTGAATGGCATGTCAGACCTGGACTCATCCAATAGATTATCGGTTGTCCGACATCCATTCAATCAACAAAGCCTGATTGTAGCTAAATACGTGATCTCTGCTGGGCCCATGGTCACAATTGGATTGTGTTTTTGTGACATGCTATGTTATTCATAAGCATGATAAATCCGTCTGAGTCAAGAAGCAAAGTCAGGTTGCCATTCCCTTTTTATTTATGTTCATAACTTTGTCATAGTAAATACTTGAATTAACCAAAACATTCTTATAAACAACTAAAATGTTGCATAATGAGTCTTTCCAGAAAGGTATGTCATCTACGCACACCACTTATTTTTCACCAAAGGTGGTTGAAGGGGTGTTTCAAGAGTTGCCAAAACAACTCTTAGAGAATAGGTTGCTAAAAATATCAAATTCAAAATTGTATTTCAAGATATAATTGCAAGGTACAATAGGTTGCCATGATCCTTTATCGATAAACTTTATTAACAAAACTTTTTTTTTTTTTGCTTTATTTGTAAAAATTGCGTAATCAAACTGATAAACATCTAAAGCTTATTCATGTGTATGCATTAATAGTTACTTTGTTATGCTAAATGCACCATTGGCCAAAGCCTCAGCTCCAATGCTATTGTAGCAAAGCAATGAATGCCCAGACCAAATGACAACAAGAACTCACAAATAGAAGCTAGGAGCCAAGGACCGACTTTGTACGCTCAACGGTAATTTTTCCGTTAAACATTATATTTTAACCTTAGTCCTGTTTTCTTATATTTATTTGTTGCTTATATATGCAGATTTCTGAAACTGTTCTGCTGTAAAAAAAAGAGTTACGTTATCTGTTGCTTATATATGTGCACCCATTACCAAATGCGCATCCATCATATCTTTCCAGCTTTCGAAGATGGTAGAGGACCTACCGGGAAACTTAGGACATTAAGTGGAAAAAAAAATACTATCTTCTTGAGCTGTTAAATACTATTTTGTGCGACATAAATCTAATGAAACATGCGATATATGTGTCACAAAATAGCCCAAAAAGATCGTCTTTTTTTATAGAAGGCAGATGCTTTTGTTTCGTACTGGTGCGCCTACCTTATGACTTTTTTTCCTTTCACATAGGCATCAATGCATATCAATTAAATCGCTCACACATTTAGATTATTTTATGCATGTTAGTAGATTCAATTCCATAAAAGGCTCTGATCATTGGTACAGTGCATTTTACCAAAGAAAGATGCGAAATAGAAGAGAATGGTGTGGCGAGAAATTTTGTGAAGATTACTTTTTCGCACTATCCTCTTTTGTTTCCCATCTATCTTTAGAAGTTACACTCTAAAATTGATCAGGGCCTTTTGTGGAATTGGAGTTAAAAATATGCAAGGCCATATTTTCAAATAAACACGCGACGAAATAGATGCTTAAAAAGCCCATATTTAAACTATTTTTGCCGAATTTGAACTAAAAAACACTTAGGTTACTCGCCAATTTTTTTTCCTTAGTTTGCCGCATTGATTACTGCCCAAGCATCCTTGCATATACTCATCTTAATAATCCGTTTCCATTGGTTTTCTTATACACAAAAGACACACATAAACCTAGAATATTCCTGGACCCTCGCTTCAAGCCCACCGTTGTGTTCTGTTGTGAATGAAGAGCCGATCAAAATGTACGGTTCGAAGTTAAGGTTTAGCATTATTGTAGGTTTACGTTTGTATTTTCTGTATAAAAAACAAAGTGAAGACGCATCATTAAGATGAGTATATGTGAGGATGATTAGGCAACAAACGGTGACTGTAGGTAGATTTAAACACAATTTACTCGCAATTACCGATATGTAAGTTCATGTGTATATAGGTTGTTGTTCTATATGCATGGTTGTGGTATGTCAAGTACAGTATACAACTGAACGGATAATCTATACTGCTTATTTATATTTTGTTCTTGGAATAGGTGTCACCATGGATCTACAGAATAGCTGTTGCAATCTGCAAACAGATAAGGCATGTTTGCGGTCTTTGTCTGTAGGTAAAAATATGAGATTGAAAACTGCTATCGCTGTCAGCTGAATTCAATTTAATTTTGAATTGATTTGTCTGTTTGTTATGTATCGATTATCCAGAACCACTGTCGGACTATATACGGCGGACTATACACCTCGGACTATGTGTGTTGGAAATGCAGCTAAAGGAGTTGATTCAGTTGAAACGTGGAGCAAGGTTGAAAGGTGAATTCTATGTCAACCCTGGAGCAAAGATATTGTTCATCATCCGTATCCGCATCCGTGGGTAACTATTTCTTTTTTTCACTTTAATATCGAAGTTTTTCTATCATCTTATTAAACTTTACATTAGGCTATTGAGACTCGAGAAAAATAAGATTTCATAAGGAAACATGCCCATTTCAGCAGTCGGTGCGTTTAGGTGTTGATATGGGCAGGTTTCGGTAATGAAATGATACTGAAATGTGCATACTTGCCGTGCTGAAATGGGGGCCGAACGGGATGTGGGAATGGGGACTGAAATTGGGTAACAGATGGGTGCATTCGGGTATTGAAATGGGGGCTGAAGTACGTGTTGAAGTGGGCTGAAACGGGTATGTTTGGGTGGGTTTGGCCACATAAGCTTATACGCCCACAAATAAACTTAAACAAACACTCTTATTTTTCATAAGCCTTTTTTATCTGGCTTATCTTTTTTTCTTATGACCTTATTGTAACTGAATTATGGAAATAAGCTCAAAAGCTGAATAATAAGAAGGAAACATAGGCTTCAGAAACAAACCTATTTTGGTATGCAACCCACTTATCGTAGGATGTTTCTGTTCATCATGAACAAAGCTATTTTGGTATGCAACCTACTTATGATACAGATGGCCAACAGATGTGGTTGAGTGACATTGCCATTATTTCATCATATGGTCTATTTCCAATTAATTAGAACCCTATAAGTTAGCGTAAATGTAAATTGTTCCTGATTTTAACAATTGTCAAAAGAGTTAGAATTTTATACTTCCAGTTTAAACACAGAGTTTGAGTTTTATGCATTTATAGGTATCTCTTACCCGACCATCTAATAAGTACTAATATTATGAATTTTATGGGTGTTTTATTTTCTTATTATTTATTTATTTATTTGTTTTTTCATGAATTGTAGAAAACAGTTTCTCCATATCTATAATATGTTTGACTTCTTCAGAGATACTACTGCTAAGGTTCCCGATTTAGGTGGTTCCAATGCGGTTGGCGAGGACAAATCTGCACCTAAACAGAGGTTTGTATAATTGACTTTAATGCACAAAGTTATAGTTTCTACTGGACATGTGTACTTCTACGTTTTGGTCATTTTTCTTTTAATACTTTGCTGTAATGATGAAAATTGCTGATGATGATCATAATGACAGCGACAAAGGTGCAAAAAGGGACAAGATGCACAAGAAAAAGAAGAATGAATAGGATTTACTATCGGCAAAAAATGGCCGGATTGTGTAATGAGTCAAACTGAGTAATTTCATGTGGATTTTGGTTTATCTAAATCATGCTTGTCTTACAATACTGAATGTGTCATATGTGATTCTAAATACTAGATTTGTTATATACACTTTGTATCTATTTATTTATTTTACATTTATGACCCGTCGTCACACATATACCATAGCCACCTCTGCAATTCACGGTTGACGTAGTTTTATTTCTAAAGAATACAACGACAAAAAAAACAGCTAGGCCGCAACGTGGCCGGCCACCGCCGTGCTTGTTAAATATAAAGGTATCTTGAGCCAGCCAGTAGTCGAGCCGTATAAGCCAACTGAGCCGAGCCGTTTGACCACCATTTGACCTGCTGTTTATAACTTTATTCATTCGTCTTTTGGACCAGCTACATGGATTGTGCAAATGGACTATGAACTAGGCTTGCTTTAACTACATTTTGGGCCTTATTCATCTTTGGCCTTCTAACCAATCTTCGTAACCTCAAACTTTATCTTATAATCTTCAAATTAATCTTTCACAACTCTTTCATATTGTAGTATCACTTTTGAACCTCATTTGCTCCACTATTTCTCAAATGACCTTAACAATAAAATAACAAATAGACATAATATTTGCGATTAAAACCTTAAAATTATCATTTTATTTTAGCTCAAATAGGGGCATTTTTAGTATCAAAAATGAATAATTGTGACTTCATCGATACAATTAACTAGTTGTGGTTAATGATATGCTATTTCACTAAAGTTAGATATAATATAAGAGGAAAAAAAAAACATTCATGTTCTTTTTCCTTTAGTACATAAGGAAAAAATAAATAACTTTGTGGCATAATGTTTATTCCAATAACTACAATTCAGAGGAGAAACATAATATATACTCTTAACTTTTACAGACAATATGAAGTTTCTTATGTTACATAGTAGATTTCACATGTAGCAGACTACGTAGAAGCTAACAAATGATAATATAACAATCAAATATCTTAACTGATACAAGGACTGACTAATTAAAGAGCAAACTCAACAGGAGTACTCACCAACTTTTGAAAAGTTGTATAAAATTCAATCGGAAACTCATTATCAAGATTGTTGAGAAGAACCCAATCGGAAAACCGATCCATGTTCCATGCCAAGAAATCCATGATAGATCCTCGCCTTCTTCATCTATTCCTTCCGATGATGGATTATCATCCTGACATGTGATATTAATCTGCATACCACATAATCCACTATTGTTTTGAAAACTTAACTCACCCATAGTGTCCATTTGTCGACCACGAGGAATTTTACCCGTCAACATGTTGTTGCTCACATCTAGAACTGTGAGGTTACCAAGCTGATTTAGTGTTTCTGGAATTGAACCTGAGATTTCATTGTGTGACAAATCCAAACTTTCTACGGCCTGAAGATTGCCAAGAGACATTGGAATATGCCCAGAAATCAAGTTGTTTGAAATGTTGAGCACTTTTAAGGCTTTGAGATTTCCTAATACTGGTGGAATTTCACCCGAAATTCTGTTGTTTGACAAGTCCAACAGAGAGTAGATATCGAGGTTACCACTCGGTAAGCCTTGATAAGATTTCTTCCAATTGACAAGCAAGTCTTGAACAAATTCTAAGGAACCAAACGCGGGAATCTCAATGGGATGGGAAATGGTACTTGCAATTTCCTGAGTTTTAAACATTTTTTGCAGGTTTGCTATCTCATATGGAATACTTCCGGTTAGGTTGTTCCCAGAGAGATCAAGAATTCGAAGAGCACTAAAGTTGGAGATAGTGTTGGGGATAAATCCGTTGATGGAATTGTTTCTTAAGATAAGAATTTCAAGAGATGGGATTCGAGGTAGAATCTCCTGCAAATTTCCAATGATATTGCAGCTTTGAAGATCAAGAAGGCGGAGATTGACCAATTTAGTCAAATTCCAAGGCAGATTGCTAGAAAACTTATTCCCTCCTAAATAAAGACCTTTGGTTCCTTCCGGAAAGTTTGTCGGGATCTTACCAGAGAAATCATTGTTGGACAAATCTAGTTCAAAAAAAGAACTTTTCCCCATAACAGGTAAACTGTCACCGAAGAATTTGTTTTTGGACAAGTCCAGAAGCTCTAGATTGTCAAGTTTGGAGATGGATATTGGGATTCGTCCTGAAAGATTATTTTCTGACAATAAAAGCCATTTGAGCCTTTTGGCATTGCCTATATTTTTGGGCAGCTCCCCAGAAAATTTGTTCCGTGACAAATCTAGATTTAGTAAAAGGGAAGATTCAAATAGGCGAGGTGGGATTGACCCGCTGAGGTTGTTATCTGAAAGGAACAGTATTTCGATGGAGTGTCTATTGGTGAGCCAATCTGGGAATCTTCCCTCCAATTTGTTTTTACTTAAATCAAGATAATGCAACTCTTTCTGTAATGAAATCAATTCAGGAAATTGGCGTGAAATTCCACAAGAAGGCATTGAGATGAACTTAAGACTACATCTTGGGTCAATCTTAGCTGTGTTATTCCAAATCAAGCGGTTTCGCATTCCACCGATGAATAATACCGTCAGAGTTCTGATTTTGAATATCCAAGTTGGGATCTCCCCGACGAGCATGTTGTCGTCGAGTCGAAGGATTTCCAGCTTGCTCAAGTTTTGCATCGCTGATGGTATTTGACCAGTAAACTGGTTACTGCTCAGGTCAAGAGCAGTCAAGTTGATTAGTCTTCCTATGAATGTCGGAATTTCCAATGAGAAAGAATTCTCAGACAGATCCAGTGATTCTAATTTCATGAGGTTTACAACGAGAGATGGGAATCTGCCTGAGAAACGATTCTTTTGTAACGAAAATGCCCTCAACTGGGTTAAATTTCCAAACTCTTCTGGGATATTTCCACCAAGAAAATCCCCATTATTCAACATCAGTGATTCAAGATTTATAAGCTTACCAAATCCAGGACTTAAAGCTCCACCGAACTTATTGTCACTAAGATCAAGATCTCGAAGAGATTTGAGTTCAAAAAGTTTATCAGGAATTGGACCCTGGAAACTATTTTGACTTAAGTCTAGTGTAGACAAATTCGTTAAATTTCCAATCTCTTTCGGGATGTTTCCAGAAATAGAATTCTCATACAGGAACAACGATTCAAGATTCCAAAGCTTACCAACTTCAGGGCTTAAAACCCCATCAAGAAAATTGTAGCTCATGGTCAAGTAACGTAAATTAGGTAACCGAAAAACTTGGCTGGGGATGGAGCCATTAAAATTGTTCACCCTCATGTTAAGGTGAACTAGTTTGGTGAGATTGCCAAACCCATCTCCAGGAATCTCGCCTTCCAAATAATTCCCCTCGATATCAAATAGTTCAAGTGACTGGATATGAAAAAGGGGAGTCAAGATTTCAGAAGATATCAAAACTGGATCAAACTCTGGAGGAGGGATGGCTACCTTATATAGTTGAAGCTCGGTAACACTTCCGGTTCCGGAGCAATTAACAAGCTTCCAAGAACAACAATCAGAAGCAGGATCCCATGAGTCTAGTTTTGTAAACTTAACGGAATATTTGGAATTGTAGATGGCGGTGAGGGTGGATTTGAAGTGGAGTAGTGCTTGATTTTGATGGACGGGACAAGAGAATGATGGAATGATAATGGAAGTGAGTATTAACAAGATTAAAAATGACACTGTTGTTGGGCTTGCCATGGTGGATTTTGGTTATTCTGTCTTTGATTCATTTGTGCTTGTGTTGGTGGTTAATGGAAAAGCGTACAATCATTGCTGTGTAAAAGCGGAGAAACGTGTGGGGTTATTCAAGTTCCATATTTTCTTTCTTTTTCTAAAGGTGGTACAGTTAGTTGACTGACACCGGTGACTTGACACAGGAGACAATCCACAAGACGTTTACTAGACTTACGCTTTAAAAGACGTTAAAGAAAAAGACTTGGTCTAGCTTGGTGGAAAATAAAGTCATCAGCTTTTCATGCAAATAAATGTGACACACACTTCGTTTGTGGGTTGTGTCCACATTGTGTTGTCCTTTTCACAGCCTATATCCAATATCCCCTTTGTTTGCAGTAAAAAACCACCCATCAAGAACAAGTTCTTGATATTTTCTTATGTTCTTTTGTATGAGTATAAATATTTTTTGTGTTTCACATGTGTTTTCAAAAGACATAAAAGGGAGACATATAAGGGTCGGTATAGGCGGACCCACGTTGTACCAAGGTGGTCCCCGGGAAACACCGGTCTTAGAAACAAAAAACCTTTAGAGTCGATGTGGTGAGTTATTAAGGTACCTACCTTGGTTTGAAGTTGGGAACCATCTTGAGTGGGTGAGAACATGTATTTGTTTGTGATCGTCAGTAATCAGTAATTACCTTAGTGTGGCTTGACTTCTCAGCACTAAACTTGGATATTATTTGCTAGCTAACTAAATAATCAGGCATGCGTAATTAGTCTAAGTCTAAAGTAAAATCCCAAGTAATACTGTGTATGTTTTTCAGTTATAACCTCTTCTTTCAGTAGTAAACCAAACATATACTATTCGACCCTTTGAGGTAAATTAATGCCATCCCTTTACAGTTATAATTTATTTCGGTTTTTATTCAATTATTTTGTAAAGATTCCAAATCTTTCTTCATACGGTCATATCGACTCTGGTTGATAGTTAACCAATCATGAAGTTGCAATATGAAACTCTAAACACTAGATCAGGGAAAGCACCTTATTTCAGAATCTAATAATATAGTTGATGATGGAAATTCTGTTAGTGATGTTCGAAAGTCTTCTTCAGTCCCTGATATTTTAAGGAAAGAGTTCACAGATGCATTACGCGATGATGACGGTGATGGTCTTCCTGATCACAAGCTCTTAGGAATAGCAGTTCGTGCCGTCTTGTTAGAATCTGGCTCTGTGGATATCGATCCTGCTTTAAAATTATCAAAGAATAATAATGTTAATGTTCAAGGGACATTTTACTACATTCTTCCAAACATTATTAGTGGACGTAACATTGAATATGTCAAGAACTCAAGATCGTATTTCAGAACCAAGGTAAGTATTGCAAGGTTTATGGGTATTTAAATAAAGGAACTGGTGTACATTTGGTGCTTGTAGAGAAAGATAAATTACCATTTTTAAGTGTTGTATGAGCTAAAAATGGACAAATGGTTGATGAAAAAGAGGTATTTGAGTTTTAGAGAAAAACCAAGGATGGGCTCGCGTTACCATTATTGATCGATTTATGTGAAAAAGACTGGTTCTGAACTTTCACCTTGTTTTATTAAACTACCCACCGAGCTCAAACTAAAGATATTGGAATTGGTTTCTGGTGTTCAGAACTAAGACAATTAGCCTTGAATGATGATCTGCGGAAACAAAAGTTTTTCAAGGAGTTCTGCCCATTCTGGTATTCTACGATAAATGGGAGGATTTTTAAAGAGGAATTTGCTGATTATTGGACAACTGATAACAGTATTGGGGTTGAGTTTTTTGTTCGATTATAAGACAAAATCCGATGCAAGGTGATCCATTTGCTGCTGGCCATCCTTTGCCACGAAAAAATCCATATGCTGATCCATATGCCCTATTTTGGTGATGGTCCTCCACTGGAAAAAGTTATGCCAAACTCTAATCATAGTGTGTTTGATATGGTGGTCCTGCATATTTATGTTGTTAAGAATGTTTGAAAACGTAACGAGCTATGTTTTACCCAGCTTGTATGTTTTAAAAAAGAAACAAACGTGCCTCAAATTTTGTTTTGGCTGAATACAGTTGAACTATTACAGTGTCCTTTTTAGCTCAGTGATACTAATCAAGCATGTAACAGACTAACAGTTAGGCAGTTTGTTAATTTGGACTTTGTTTGAACATTTCATATTTTGGTGCATGTCTTTATATTACAGCAGGAATATATATTTGTTATTTTTAATTTCCGTTGTAAATTTTATGTACTGTCTTAGCAAGATCCATTACACTAACTTTAGCATTGGTATTTGGTTCCGTGTTGCTGATGGTGGTTCAATATATCGTATATTTGATGTGCATTTGGTCAAGTTCATTAGTTACATCTACGGTTGTTAGTCGGGTCAGGCTGGTCAGGTTCGGGTCAATTCGGGTCGAGTCTAAAAAAACATACCCAACCCGACCCTCTTTAGAACTCGGGTTAGTCGGGTTCGGGTCAACCCGATTATGAGTAAAATGATAAAAAAAAAATGGCTTAGTTCAATATGTTTACATAGATAGTAATTTATAAAAAATATTTGAAAGTAGAAAAAATCGTTATTCGGGTCAATCGGGTCAACCCGAACCCGATTTAGTCAAATTTTTTCAACCCTGTATTGACCCTGTTTAGTATTCGGGTTACTCGGGTTGACCCGAATAACCCGAATGTAATTTTTGACCAGAGTAACCCGACCCGAATAGGCTTAATCGGGTTTGGGTTCGGGTTCGGGTCAGCTTTTTTGACACCCCTAGGTACATCACTTATATAGCAACACGTATATGGAACACTATCATACACATATCAGTACCAAATGTTGATGGAATGCTGAAAATAGAAATAAAACAAGGCTATGTAAAACAGAGGATAAATTGTCGTTTGAAATTATATAATAAAAGTGTCTGACATTACAGATTTACCTCTTTTTAGCCTAATTTGATAAACGCTTACTCCGACCATTCCATAAATTGTCGTCCAAATTCTTACGTAAATTAGTGTAAAAATAGGCAGATCAAATGTATTGTGTAATGGGTCAAGTTGGTAAGTTTTTAGTGCATCTCAAAATGGGTTGGTTGGGTTGGCTATCCATGAGATTAACATATATCATCTGCACTACTGCACGAGATAATTAATATATTTCCTAATTCCGAGTGAAATGTCCTTTACATAGTTGATTATGTTTAACTTTTGATATCAAACATGGTCAGTTTTTTTATAGGTACGACAATATTGGCGACGTTTAACATATGATCTCAACCATTGTCAGTTTTTTATGACTACTAAAGATAATAACTACCCAATTCAAATGCATCATCATTCCATTAAGGTCTTCCATCTAACTACTCATTATTCCATTTAGATATTTGGGCTTGGGATCAATACTACTCACTATTGTGAGCTATTGTGTTAGTCTCCATCTAACACCATTATTTTTTGATAGTGTTTATCAGAATACTAAATTACGTTTATATTGTTTTGTTAATGAAATACTAAGTTTTGTCTATTAATTTCATTTTAGTTTACAATAGCACAAGTAAAGGAGTTTGATGTACAACTATGCATGGACGGACTACCTTGGTGCCCCATTTGGATGATAGGTTCGCAAGAATGGAACCCCACTGTCACTTGCCCAGAGCCAGCTATCAAGATGAGGACAAATGCAAGGCCAATCTCTTTTCCAGGTATGAGTTATAACTTTTTAGTAGAGTATATTGTTGTGAATTTGTCTTTGCATTTGTCCTTAACATGGAAAAAGTGTCCCATGTTGAACCATGATCTTATCCGCCTAACCCACCTATTAATCTTAGTGAAAATGAGTAACTTAGTAATGGGTGATAACATCAGTTACATAACCATGGGTCACACAACAGGTGAACTTTAAATTTGGTGTGTGTAATCGTTATTAGATGTGGTAAAATAGGTGAGCTAGGCGGATAGGATAATTGCTTGAAATGGTTAAGTTTCTGATTTCGTTTCGTTTTCGTTACGGTTAGTATATATACGAGTCAACCATTTCTTTCCAAAGGCAACACCATGTTATCCGATTTTATGAAAAGATTTATCTTAAATAAGATTATAAATACTGTTTATAAAACAAAGTTTTAATTTAATCTACCAATAATTTTGTGATGTGTCTTATTGACTCACTCCAAAACTTATTGGTTGATGAAGCAAACTATTTATGTTTGATAGCCATGATGCGTTACTATTCCTCATACGCTTTGATCGAAAATATGATGAACTTGAAGTTCCTCATATTTTAAAGTACATTCATACGCTATACTTTAGAAATCATTCAAATTCTCTCTCACTCAGGTAACTGAGCCTGCCGAATCATTAGTACAAGCAGACACTAGACGGTGAAAAGACAACTAGAAATATCTAAGGTATATGTTTCAAATCATTTTCTTGATATCTAATCGATTGATTTCTACCCATGAAGTTGGACCATATACATCACATGGCTGAAATCTTGAAGTTATACTAGAGCTAAACTAAGAAAATGCAAGGATGTCTTAAATTACCAAATCTCCACACAATTAGTAAGTTTTGTAATGCAATTTCTATTTTAAGTAAAGATCATTTACAGATGGCTGAACTTTACATCCAAATATGTATGCTACTTAACTACTCCGTAACACGTATAGAGAGGGTATTTAGGCGAAACCATTAACCAGATCAATCCAAATAAGGTTGCTTTAATTTAGTCGGGTTTGATTCGGGTATTATGTGAAAGTAGAGCTATATATAGGAGTTTGGATTGATATATACCTTTTTGGTATTTGCTTTAGTGAAAGTGTTGATAACTATATCAATTTATCTTTGAACGTAGAAATTAAAGATCATCTTACCTTCTCAATCTAAATAAGGTTGCTTTAATAGGGTTCGATTCGGGTATTATGTGATACTAGAACTATATATATGGATTTGGATTGATATGTCTTTTTTGTATTTGCTTGCGTGAATGTGCTAATAAGATAATCATTTTACCTTTGAACGTGGTTCTAGAAAAAATTATATTAGTTACATTGTTCTTATGTCATTCCATTGCTTTCAAGATATAGTCCAAATTTCGAATTAGATGACTCCTAGATCCATGAATGTAGTTTTTCAGCGGATTAGCTTTGCAATCCAAAAAAGGCTGGTGGCGCAGCTTGTTCCCCGTTTGCCTGCAATTGCTTTATGTTAAGCTCATAATTATCCATCTATTTGATAACAAACTTTTTTATTAAACTATTTATAGATAGCCAAACTTGTAGTAACCTCGAAAAATCACTAACGTGACCACATCATTAAATTTATTATATGTACTTTTTGTATTTTCCATATAGATATTACTCCGTAGTCCGTATAATTTATATAAAATTACTGAACTACCCTTTTTCTTAACCTTACCCACCTCCTCCACTTGATTAAATTTTTCTTTCCCATTTTGTCACTCATTTAGTCATTTATCAACCTCATCATTCCATTTCTTCCCCAAATTCAACCAATCCACAATCACCACTATCTCTTATCCAACAAATCATCCATCGTTACCCACCAACACATCTTCGCAGCGGCCCCTTCACAGTCGGTTGTCTCATTGTGCTATTTCCTATCTAATCCGATACTACATCCACCACTGTCAAGCCACCATACCTACACCACCATCTTTATCTACTTTCATTGCTTCATTTTGTTTTTCGAATCTAAACGGGTGTGTGTAATGGTGGTGATGAAGCTATATATAATATTGGTATTGATGTAGCCCCACGTGGTTTTCATCACAGATTTGTGACTATCTGGTTTTAAAAAATGTATGATTTTGTATTTTTGCCTAAATCATCCATCCATTACACTTTCTTTCCATCAATTACCGATCTCTGCGAATCGCCTTTATTCTTCAAACAACTCCTAAGTACAACACTCTCAACCACTGAATCCTTCTCCCCATCCTCTAAAACAACTTTCTCCTTAACTTCAACTATCTCTTCAACAACATCATGATTCTGATCTAATGGATCATTTACTGCTAATGGACTAGGGGCTTGTGTGCAATTTTCCAATTTCAAAGGACCTGAATTGTATAAATGTGAAGCAGTTGATGGTTTGCAAAAACATATGAATGAAGGACAGTGGATCTTGCAGAACAAAACCCTCATGAAAATACTCTTCATTAACTATCCCATTAATTAATCACCAAATATAACAATACACTAAAAGATTAAAACTTTGTTATAAAGATTCAATCTTTTAACAAAATAAAGATGACCCGCAACTTAAATTTATGCTAGAAATCAAGATTCATAAAAAGATCAAAATTTTTTGAGGCAAATAAAAATGACCCACAAGTTAAATTTGTTCTAAAAGTGCTTAAAAATAAAGAGATCACGTTCCAAGATTCATATAAAGATTATATATTTGAAGAAAATAAAGATGACCCAGAAGTTAAATTTGTGCTAAAAAGTATTTTGACACCAATTTTTGCAATGAAAAGTATCAAGATTTATAAAAAAAAGTTGGATTTTTTAAATGAAGATGACCCAGTTGAATTTAAGGCAAATAAGGATGACCCAAGAAGTTGGATTTGTTGGTTGCTAAAACTGGAGAAAAATAATACAAAATTGAAAGACTATAGATGCTTTGCAAGTGAAACAAGTAAGTTAGTTTTGATGCAAAGAAGAATACTTTGTTCTGAGGACATGAATTTATTATCCACATATTTATGTTTCTTGAGTTACTTTACTTTTAATTTTTTAATTTAAAGGGTGTAAGACAAGATAGTTTTTTTTGTTTGTAAATTTTTAACTTCTTTGAAGTAAAGAAAGTGAAAGATGACATGAGGAAAGAAACATTCTTGAATTTTGATTGACCCATTTGCCCTCATCATTGTACTTAGGCTAAAAGGAGAGTTGGTTATTGGGTCATCATCAGATCAGCGCCACTTCATCTTTTTATTTCCTTTCACTTCCTTTTATTACCGCCCAACTTTCATCTGTTTTGGTCACCTTTCATTCATTTAATTAAAATACTTACTTTATATAAATATAACCCATTCAATATCTCACACATACTTACAAAACAAATAATAAACATTTACTTTTTGATATTAGGCCCCACTTTTTTTGCACTTCACTTTGGTGAGCCGGTCACCATTAGATTGCAATTTGGCCGTGACATGCAACATATGTTTTGATTGGTGGCGCGTGAAACATGATGAGTGGTGAGTGGGTCACTCCCACTCCGGATAGTCTTATATAAAAGTGTCTAGAAGTTTGATTAATCGCATGAATCGGCAACACTGTGTTCACGAGTATCACTTAAAAAATAAAATAAACAAATGCAAAAATGGTTGTATTCTCGAGTGGAACCAAAAAAGAAATGTAAGTTGGATAATTTTAAAGTAAGATGTTTCATCTTAAAAGTAGACTGAAAATATTTAGTTTCTTTTTATTTAATTTTTCTTATTAAAATAACTTAAAAACTAAGCATAAGTGTAACATGTTAGCTTTATGTTAAGCAATATATCATCGTGTAGACGGATACAATTAGATTTTAATCACTAATCAAGAGTTTGAATATGGTAAAAGTCCAATATTAAAGAATAAGTTCTTGATTCAAATTCATTGAAATAGTTTTGAGTTGTTACCTGCACATTTTACACAAAGAATTGTTATGACAAAAACCAAACCATAAAACTCTATAATCAATTAAAAATATGGATAAAAATCCATGATTTAATGTGATTAAAATTAAATGAAGAACATATTAAAAAGAAACATGATTGGGAGTGAGCTTAGAGCATTAGGTGTAGATGAAGAAGGAGGCTTCGCCGTCCGACGTGGAGCCGTCAACTGCGAGCCGTTCCTCTTCACTACATCATTTGATGCTCGCCGTTCTTCCCCGTTGGCTTCTTCCCCGTCGTGACGACGAGCTTCCAATTCTGACATTCCATTTCTTTTTTTTTTCTTTTTTTTTTCCTTTGAATATTTAGATTGTAAAATTTGATGGTTATTAAAATGTATGTTTTTATTTGTGAAGGTAAAATGTATATGTAGTTTCAAATAGATAGTTTTTTTTTTTTTTTTTTTTTTTTTTTTAAGAATGTAATGTGTAAATGCTAATGCAACTATATTAAACATAGGATTGAAATAACTTGAAACAACATACAATTATTTTACAAATACGATAACAACATTAAACTAAGAAACGGAAATTAAAAACCATAAACTACCATACGATAATAAAAACTATGATTCAATAAAATGAATCATCCGACACATATCCCTCGTGACTCGAGTAGGAGGTACTTGAGTCGTCCTCACTCGATGGCACAGGTGGAAGTCCCTGAGCCCAACGCCACTCTGCTTTTCTGTTCCTCCGATCCTGTTTTCCTTTGAGGTACGCCTCACGCTCCCTTTCCTGACGGGCTTGCTCAGCTTCATACTCCAAAAGCACTTCCATATCCAAATTTTAAACGTTTAACCGCCCATGTATTTGAATTTGAATTCAACAAGTTTGAATATTAAATGTTTATTGCACACGTTTTAATTGTTTATTTTTTTTGAAATTTTGAAATTTGAATCTTAAACGTTTATACACTCCTATATAAAGCATACATTATCATAAAACTTTGCACACACTTCACTTTCTAAAAAATTCACAATGGCAACTCATTGGTCTGTTGATGAAGAATGCTGGCTAGCCGAGATGTGGCAAAACGTTAGCGAATTCCATGCCAACGAAGGACCTTTTTGGGAAGTTGTAACAGAAAAGTTCAATGAACAATCAGACGGTCCTTTGTGTAGCAAAAGCTAGCTAATGGGTAAGTGGGCAAGAATGAACTCTGATTGCCAAAAGTTTCATGAAATTTTTTTGAATTTGCAGCCTACACGTGATCCAGATGATCGTGTTGAAGATGCGTTGAGCGTTTACAAAGAACGCAATGGTGGGAGAGATTTCAAATATTTTCAAGTTTGGTTGATTTTGAAGAGCAACACCAACTGGAACAGATATATGAATTAATGGCATTTGTATTCCTGTATCGTGTGTTAGTTTATGTTAAGTATTTCCGTTTCGTTTGTGATGTTTTGTCAGTGTAAGTTTCAGTTTGAATAAAAGGCTTAACGGCTAGTTTTTTCGCAAATCGTATAGTTTTTTTTCCGTATTGTAACTTTTTTATTTGATGAAATAAAATTAGTATGTTTTGTTATTTTTAAGTATTTGTGAAATGAATTTAATTTATTTAATGAAATGAATAAAAAAATAAATGTGTAAGAGGTGGAACCCTAATGGGGAAGTTGAGGTTTGTTGTTTGGTGAGAGGGGGTTTGTTGTGAAGAGTTGAAGTTGAGGTGTTGGGTGATGTGGCAGGAGTGGGACCCGAATGAGGAGGCTTGCCTCATTCACTACACCTAATGCTCTTACGAACAAACTATATTAAAATAGTCAAAAGCTAGGAAAAGGGTACCTACAAAAAGCCACCAATTTGCTATCTTGATAGGCAAAATATACTTTCTAGCACATTCTTTAATACGTGCAACTGTTTTTTAACTAGCAAAAATATAGTAAAGTGTCGTTACTCATAGAGTAACTGTCATGACTCATGTTTTTCTACTCTTTTTTCTTAGATTTTATATTCCTTTCTTGGCTTTTTGAAGAAACTTTTCTTATCAAAAGATACTTTTGATAACAACCAATGGTGTGTTTTATTAGTTCCAAAAAATTATAGTACCTTTTTTCATGCCCACAAAATTTGTATTAAACATAGATATTTTTGTATGTTGACTCGTCAACTTTAATATACATGTCTACTATTATTAGAGATCTTAGAAAAGAAAACACTTGCCACGTTGATCTAAATTGATTGTTAAAAAGATGATAGTCTTTGTTTAAATGTAAACAAATTCGTTTTTACACGAGATATTAAACTATGACTAACTTCAAGAGCATGATTATAAACACAATAATTATGTGTTTTCTAACGGGTAATACTTGTGTATTTATCTCATTTTTCTTTGAATTTTGAAGGTACAACTACTTGATATCTGATAAGTCACTAGCCTAATTAACAGCTTGTTGGCTAAACTTTATAATCATCTGCCAAGCTATTAAAGTCCCACATTGTTATAATTTTATGTTGCAATAATTAGGTCGTACGTCAACTACTACGTAACACATTTTTTTCTCTAATAAAACAAAACCCCTATTGGGAATTTTTCATTTCAAAAAAATGGATTCATACATTATTTGGTAATTTATATTAAAGTTGACGAGTAAGTGTCCACTACGTAACACATTTTTTTCCCACATTAAGTGTCCACTATGACTTTTTTAAGTCTTTAGTATTCAACTTTGATTTTAAATATTTTTGTTCATGTTATATAATACTTGATGCAAGATCTATGGATGAATTAAGTTTTAAATGTATTTTCATTTGCATAATTTTCATTAAATTTTATATAACACAAACAAATATATGTAAGGTCAAAGTTAAAGGAAAAAGACTTTGAAAAGTAATAGTGGACACTTAATGTGGGATGGAGGTAGTACTATATTTGTCCAAAAAATATAAAAATTTCGTTTTTGTACTCAAACATTAAAATTGACAAAAATACACATGGGTTTCAGGGTTATTTTTTATAGTTTCAGGTTAAAAGTGTAATTTTTTTTACAAAGCGGAGGTCCCAACAAACACACCAACGAATCCATCATCACGGGAAAAACATATACACATCTTGAAAAACATCAACCAAATCCATGGCTTCCCTCATCACAAACGGAGTTTTTACAAACTTTTCTTCACAACCCTTTTCAGAAAACACCAAAATCTCAAAAGGGTCATCTTCAAAATCTGATTTTTGTTACAAAACAACGGAATCAAAGCCTCATAATCACAGGTTCTTGAAACTGAGAGCTATTCAATCAGACACACTTACTGAAGGTAATTCATCAAATTTATCCTCAATTGATGATGACCCACTTCAGAAGTTTCTTAAAAGAGATTATAAGTTGGGTGTAGGTTGAAATCTTATCATATGTTTTGTCAAATGGTTGTGCCTAAATGGTCTGATAATGAGTATCCTAAGATTGATTTTCAAAAGGTTTGTTATTATTCCGAGCCGAAAAAGAAACCTACTTTGAATAGTCTAGATGAAGCTGATCCTGAGCTTAATAAGTATTTTGATAAATTGGGTATTTCTTTGGATGAAAAGAATCGATTAGCTAATGTTACTGTGGATGCTGTATTTGATAGTGTTTCGATTGCAACGACTCATTGGAAGACTTTAGAAAATTCCGGGGTGATTTTTTTCATGATTTCGGAGGCGATTAGGGAGTATCCGGATTTGGTTAAAAAGTATTTAGGGAAAGTTGTTGCTCTTGATGATAACTTTTATGCTGCTTTGAATTCGGCAGTTTTTAGTGATGGGTCGTTTGTTTATATTCCTAAAGATACTAAATGCCCTATGCAAATTTCGACTTATTTTAGAATAAACGCTATGGAAACGGGTCAATTTGAGCGAACTCTTATAGTGGCTGATGATAGGAGTTTTGTTGAGTATTTAGAGGGGTGTACGGCTCCTTCGTATGACACGAATCAGCTTCATGCTGCTGTGGTTGAGCTTGATTGTAACGAGGAAGCCGAGATTAAATACTCAACGGTATAGAATTGGTATGCTGGTGATGAAAATGAAAAAGGTGGGATTTTTTTATTGTGTGACTAAAATGGGTCTTTGTGCTGGACGGAAATCCAAGATTTCTTGGACTCAGGTGGAGACTGGGTCCGCTATTACTTGGAAGTATCCGAGTGTTGTGCTGGAAGGTGACGAGTCTATGGGTGAGTTTTATTCGGTTGCTTTGACTAAACCTGTGCTACCAATAGGGGAATATGGTTCATACCCAACAAAGCCCGTAGTACCAAAACCGGAAAACAAAACTTATGGAACGGGCTATCCTAAGGCACCAAAGGTACTAGAGCATCCAAAGAACATAGTTGTTCAAGGGCTTATTTATTGTAAATATGGTGCTAAACTCCTCCCACTCCAAGGTCTAATAATGCTACTCATGGAAGCGATACCATTGAAGACGACAACATTGTGAACCTAATTCAAGTTCCGAGAGGAGATGTGGCTAAAATCATTGTTGGGAGTGTGACAAATGAACAAGAAATAGCAAATGAAAAAACTTCAAAGAAGCTCATGTCTGATGAAATTCACGTTAATTTGGGTGATCAAGAATCACATGGCAATGTGTCGAGTTCTTCGTCATTATATGAAGTGAGTGACCTGAGCCTTGATGTAAGTTCCTATTTTTTTTAAAACTTTATTTATTTTTTAGGACTAGAATGTAAATTTTAGCAAAAAAATAAAGATTCCCTGATACAATACGAATTTGTATTGTATTACATTATTTTTAGGGACTAGAATGTAAATTTTAGCAAAAAAGTACAGATTCCCTGATACAATACGAATTTGTATTGTTTTACAATTCTTAGAAACACATAAACCGACTTCACACCTTATATGTACTCAATTCTCCAGGTTTTTTATTCCATCAAATTCATCATACGATTTCTCATTCAATAACAGCCAACAGATCTACAAAATCTCCAGGTTTCTTTTTACAATTTTGTAGAAACATCTTTTCCAACTTTTATATGATATATATATATATATATATATATATATATATATATATATATATATATATATTCAATTGGTTGATGTCACTTCAGTTAGAACCTATACGATTGTTCATACATCATTAAAAGTATATGATTATTTTAACTCTGCATATTATGTTTCTCATAGTAGATTTATATTGATATTGTGTATTGTTTTAGTCTTTTGTTTTGAAATCAGACCATGTTTTAGTCTTTTGTTTTTTTAACATATTTGTTTTATCAAGTAAGAATTTATTTTGTATAATAGCCATGAGTTCTGCAAGTATGTTTTGACTTGGGTTTTTTTTGAGTGATTCCATTCCTTCATCTATTCCTGAATGGGGTGTGATTTTTAACCCTAAATCAACATCACTCAATCTATTAATTTAAGGTATGTTTTTTGTTTCACGAATTAAAGGTATGTTAATATTCAAGTTATTGATTATGTAATTATTTATTTATTTTATTTTATTTTTAAATTTTTGTGTGCCTTTGAATTCATAAAAACAATTGGATTTTAATTAGTAGGTATGCTTCAAAATTAAATTGTAAGAATTCAGTCTCATTTGCACTCCAGCTGTTATTTTCTTTTCACTTTTTGCAGTTATATAGTAGTAATGATCTTCCAAAAGGCTTGGTTTTGTATGATACTCTTGAAGGGGCTGTTTCAAGTAATCCAATATAAAAGGTATGGTATGTGGTAAAAGGGTTTGGTTTGGTTAAAAGCAAGGAGTAGATGGTCTTTCAGTCAGGCAAGCTTAGTATTAATGTCAATGAACATTACCTTATTTAAATTTGTAATATTTTGTCGTTTTTCAAAATCATTGGAGATGTATTCGTAAGAGGTTTGCTGCTCGGAGTAGAGGTTGACACTGACTGAGTATTAAAAACACCCGCAAATGCATAAGTATTGGAAGTGATGGACTATATGAAGGGTACTAATATTTCATGTATATACGGATTTTTTATTAAGATTGAAATAGGAAAATTCTATATAGATTAATAGTGTGTTTATAACTATTAATCCAAATTGTTGTTTTTATAAAAGTTTTCCACTTTGATGATAAAAAGACTCATGGCAAGTAAGTTTCTATTAGGCTTAGTTGATCGGTTTCTATTAGCTTCTTTATGAAAAATATGGCATGGGTGCATAATTCTATGATATAAGATTAAGAAACCAATAAGATTATATTTTTGTGTGTGCAAGGGTGTCCATCAATTGGTAACTTACTAATCATCAATTTTGAGATAGAATTTTCTCACCTTTTTCTTTAATATATGTGAGGATAAGCTTGCATCGCTCTTAAATTGTAAAACCCCCAATTCATGGTTGCAGCGGAATTCAAACTGGGTGTTACTCGACGGCACAATAGTCACAATAATAGAAAACGAACTCCAATTGAGTCGTTTTAAAAGATTTATCATTCAAATTGTATAAATATCAGAGATTACAAAATGAGGTCCCAATTGGTTCCATGTTTACAAATCACATTAAGTGAGTTTTCGAATGATAATAAAATTTATAGCCCTCTTGAGTATCCGTGCCATTCCGTGCCATCCTTGATCGTCATGAACCTGAAATACATGCTTGAGAGGTCAACACAAAGGTTGAGTGATATTCATAGAGTTTGTTTAATGTTTGAACACAATATGTTGGTAGTGTGAGTTGTAGACTCACACCAATGTTTGTAAAACAAAACAGGCAGGCTACGTTATTATACGCCCATAAAATGTATTATACACTAAGCTTATGACACCAAAACGTTAACGTGTACCAATATCGATCGGCAGATTTATCCCGGTAGGTACTTTGCTAACATACCTAAATCTCAAATATTAGTGCATTTGTTTGAACTTAGTCAATACAAATGGGATTCGTCAATCCCAATAGGCCTATTCACAATATTCGCGCTCACTATTGCTAGTGACTAAATGGTTCATAATGAAGGATCTCGGTTTAGCAAGGCTGGTACTTAGTGATAATAAAACAATTAGGCAAGCATACAATTTAAAAACATTGTGCTCGGTTAAAAATAGCATGTATTTCCCCCAAGGGTTTGTAAAACAATTAAGTAATGGAAAGTGGGGCTATGAACTCACCTTAAGTAAGATAGCAAGTAATGAATGTAACGGTTGAACCCTGAAGGTTTCTACGAGCAACCTATAATAGAATGTTGCGACTTAGGATTTGAGTACAGAATATGAAGTAGTGCCTATATATATATCTTGCATTTAGTCCATGATGTGGTATGATGTATATTGTAAGTCTTTGAAAGAAAAGATTCATGAACATGTATGTTTTGTATATCGTTTACTACCGTTCGGGCCGACATAATTCAGAAGTCATGTTAGTAAGCGTTCGAGGAGCCAGGACACTTTAACTCGTAAATCCACAACTCAACTCGACGGCTTACATAATGAACTCCTCACATGAGGCTCCCTACTATTGTAGTAGTTGATGAAATATATAGATATAAGTTTTGATCTGAAAAGTTACATGTCCGATACTTGAATAAACTTAGGAAAGTTTATTTGTACATGAAGATTGTTATTAGGGGTAGTTTCATAAGTCTTGTATGATCATTTTTCTTTGTAATATCTCATGGTTCCTTTAAGTGAAGTAGATCCAAATTGTTTGTTCAAGTTATCGTTAACTCTTTGTTTCATGTTTACGCGCAAGTAAGCTTACATGGTCATTTCGTCATGGCCTTGCCATGACCTTTGGTCATTGTTCCATGGTCTTGAGACTCAACCTTGGCTCTAGCCATGGTTGTGGTCTTGATTCTAGGTCATAAGACCCCTTTGGTCTTTATAAACCATAACCTATATGTAATGACTTTGGTCTAAAAATGGGCTGTTAAGAATTTGAAGAAATTATCACTCGGAAAGCGTTTTCAGGGCTCGAGCTTCTTTATTCCTGAACGAAAACGGCGTTCCGGACAACTTTCGTGTTTTAACTTTTTGATGAATCGGACCAGAAGTATGACTTTCAAAAAGTCAGAATGCAAAACAGTGTGGTTTAGGCAGTTTTGCCGGAAATCTTTGGTAACTTCAAATGGGCGTAACTTTTGACTCGTATACTCGTTTTAGGTGGTTCAAATTGCTATGGTTTCCTTGTTAAGACCTCTACTGTAATATGTAATGATAAAATATCATAATTTTACCATTTTGATCAGGTTATACCAAGAAAGTCACTAATTTACTTGTTTTATTAACTTGTCTTATCAATCATGTACAATAACTTGTTTTACTCACTTTTATACATCATGGACATGAATACAAGACATAATATAGCATGAATAATATGTAAATACAATGAACATGATTATTCAACAAGAAGCATGTTAGGGTTTGGCTTACAACTTTTGGCTTTCTACAAGAAAGGAAGTTAACATGTAAGGAAATGGACTTTGATTGACTACTTCTCTTCACCCTACTTCACTTCAAGCAACCTTTCTACACTTGTATTCTTGAAAGAGGGATGATGAAAGTTGAGGTGACTTGAGTGGATTCAAACTCAAGAGAAATCACCAAAGTTCTAAAGATTGGAAGTAGTTTTGATGAATCAAAACCAAACTAGTGTTTATGTGTTGTTATGCTCTTAATTTCTTGGATAAAACTTGAAGTAAACTAGTAAAATGAAGTGTGTTGTGTGTGTGGGTCGTTCAAATGGCCAAGGAGGGGGAGGAGGGGTATTTATATGCTAATGAGGAGGTTACAATGTTGACTTGTCAACACTTGGAGGCCAAGGTTAACACATGTTCACATCTTAAGGCTTAAAGCATGGGATTAAGCCACCTAGGGGCTGAATCCCCCCCCCCTAAGTCGGTTTGCCATGGTTGGGGAGCAAGGGTGGACTTTTGATGATATTTTCCAAGCTTATGGAGCTAGTTTCGACTTCGTAAAATGCTAACCGTAAGTTGTTACGTCACAAAACGTAAAACCGGGTATCGTAAAAATACGAAACTTGGAGGAATGATTAAACTTGTCAAAATACTCCATAATAAAATATAAAATGAGTGGTAGGTTCCATTGGGGTGGTAAAACCCTGCTAAAAACTGGAAACACGGGTCAAAAACGCGTAATACGTAAAATGTACGAATATTGCGTAAAATTGAGAAAAGTAAAATGTTACTTTTCTAATAGGATAATATTGATTTAAAATGACTTATAATGTCTAGACTGGGCTCAGTCTAGTGTCGGTTGGTATTAAATGTCTTTTAGACATCAAACCGTAAGCCTAAAAATCAAGGAATGACTTATAATGTCAAGGAATGATTTTTGGTCAATGGAGGAGGGAAAAATATGTTGACTTTTTCTAAAAAGTTGAAAACTCAAATCGTATTAGAAACGCGGTGCAGGTATAGGCTAAGGTTACGGCTGAGAAAAAACGCTTAAAAACTGAAAATTCCAGTTTTTCACGGCCGAGGCTTATTCTGGTCACATTTTTCTCAGTCATGATTTATTCTCAAATAAATCATGAGTGTGTCAAACATTTTTCTGATGTGGGGTCACCTGACGCGGTCGAGTTTCGTTGTGCGTAGAATTTCTGAATGACGTTTTACCCTAAAACGTGTAATTCCTTAATAACTTTCACGAGAATGATCTGACGAATGTCAAACATTTAATTTGCCATTGAAATGATTTATCACTCGAGGCCAAGAAACAAAAATCAAGTTTCAGGAAAATTTTCGGGAAAAATGAATAGTGAAATTTTCCGGGAAAAGTAATTAACCTGAAAATGCGAATTGTTACAGTCTCTACCCCTTACGGGGAACTTCGTCCCAAAGTTCTGTGTGTGTCATATGTTGGAGTGGTGTCGATGAAAAGATAGGATTTCTTGTGGCGAATATAATGTAGGATTCTTGTGGCGAATATAATGTAGGATTCTTGTGGCGAATATAATGTAGGTATCATGTCATACCCGAGCAATGTAATGTAGGTATCATGCCATACCCGAGCAATGTAATGTAGGTATCAAGCCATACCCGAGCAATGTAATGTAGGTATCAAGCCTTTCCAAGACGATACATTTAGCATAACCCTATCTCCGACTTGGAATTCTAGGGGTCTGCGTCGTGTGTCGGCATAACTTTTCTGTCGATCTCTTGCGGCTTGTGGTCGACTTCTGATTTGTACCATCTTATCCGTTGTTTCACGGATGAGTTCTGGACCAGTGAGTTGAACTTCCCCCACTTCAACTCAACAAGCAGGTGAACGACACTTTCGACCGCAAAGTGCTTCAAATGAAGCTGCTTTAATACTTGTATGATAGCTGTAGGAAAATTCGACTAATGGTAGATGAGTATCCCATCCTTTTCCAAAGTCTATTATACAAGCTCGAAGCATGTCTTCAAGTGTTTGAATGTTTCGTTTACTCTGACCATCGGTCTGAGAATGATACGCTGTACTCATGTCTAGATTTGTTCCAAAGGTGTCCTAGAGGGACTGCCAGAAATTTGAAGTAAATCTACCATCTCGGTCCGATATGATGAATATCGGTGCACCATGTCTTGAGACTATTTCTTTGACGTACAGTCAAGTAAGTTGTTCCATTTTGTAAGTCTCTTTGATTGGTATAAAGTGTGCGGATTTTGTGAGACGATCAACTATGACCCAAATGGAGTCATAACCGCTTGATGTCTTTGGGAGCTTGATAATGAAGTCCATAGTAACACTTTCCTATTTCCACATAGGAATCTCTGGTTGTTGCAATGGACCGGATGGTTTTTGATGTTCGGCTTTTACATTGGAGCATGTAAGACATTTGCTAACGTATGTTGCAATATCGGCTTTCATGTTTGGCCATCAATAGAGTAGTTTAAGATCATGATACATCTTATCAGATCTTGGCTGTATGGAGTATTTGGACTTGTGATGATAATGATGTGATATGTTGGTGAACAAAAGTGCGTAGTGTATGCTTAATGTTAATATTGGTAGAGATGTCAAGTTTGCTTTAAAATTTTAAGAAATTTTAAAGGTGTATGACGGGATGGTATCCTTAGGACCTAAACAGGATAGTACTTCTACAGGATGAAGAGAAGAATTGATAATTATCCCAAGATAGTAGTTCGGATTATCTCATAAATGAAAATTTCAAGAATGAATTAAGGTGTTAAGATCTTGTTGAGTGGTAAGGCACTATCGTGTCTCTAGATTGTTTTAATGTATTATGGTGGTTTATCGTGTTCATGTAGGAAATCAATCTAAACATAACTCTAGTACAACTATTTTTAGTATTTGAAAATTTTAAGTCGAATATAGTTAGTCAGACTATATTCCACTGTCCCTAGGTTAAATATAGGTGACTAGTCTATATTTAGCCAAGGTTCGATAAAACTTTCAAATACCTAAATTAGGTATACTTTTGATATGTCTGTTGCTTTCGGGAAACTGTCCACTAAACAAAGACGATGTCAAACAATTCAGTTGCAAGTCCCGCCCATACAAGACTTGTAACCTACATCCCATTGCATAGAAGATAGTAAGGGTAGGTACGTATGGAAAGGAAGTTTTTAAGTAGTTCTAAAATAGAACATACTTGGCCAGGATCACGAACTTTTAACAATGAAGGTTTCAGAAGAAAACTTTGATGAATGCAGAGAAAGTTCAGCTTTTGTCGATGATGGATTAGTTTGTCCTTCAGAAATCTCATATTTCTATTTTGAAATCGATAGGTTGTGACGGGTTTTTGATATCATATGAAATGATATTGATGATGTGATGGAATAATTCTAGAGACCATTGCGCAAAACACAATGTCTCGGAAGTAGGTTAGACCATTGTGCAATTCACCATGTCTGGGAAGTAGGTTAGACCATTGTGTGACTCAAAACATTTGAGAAATGGTTAAGACCATTGTATAATACAATGTCTTGGAGAATGAATGAGACCATTGTATCTCACAATGTCTTGGAAAATGAATGAGGCCATTGTATCTCACAATGTCTTGAAAAGTGAATGAGACCATTGTATCTCACAATGTCTTGAAAAATGAATGAGACCATTGTATCTCACAATGTCTTGGAAAATGAATGTTGGAGTAGGAACATGATTGGGAGAATGTGATTGTGCCGAAATGCCCTAGAATAGGCATACGCAGGTATGTTTAGTCCATTGTTTAGATAAATGATTGAAAATAAACCAAGTTTATATATCAATATACTAATATGTTCAAGTAGTATAAAATGTTTACGGGGAAATGCTCAATTATGTTTAAGGGTACATATATAAATATGCAATTATGTTTGTGTAGCATAAAAATGTCTACGGGGAAATGCTCAAAATGGGTATATATGAATATACTAATATGTTTGTGTATCATAACATGCTTACTAAGTCCATAATCGTCTGGAGGATGGAAGACACGGAGAGCGGAAGGCTATAAAAATGTTTTTGCTTGTATGTGCGGTTATAGTTTAGGTCTCAATTAGACCCATTTCTCTATAACCATGGCTCTGGTACCAATCTGTAACACCCCCAATTCATGGTTGCAGCGGAATTCAAACTGGGTGTTACTCGACGGCACAATAGTCACAATAATAGAAAACGAACTCCAATTGAGTCGTTTTAAAAGATTTATCATTCAAATTGTATAAATATCAGAGATTACAAAATGAGGTCCCAATTGGTTCCATGTTTACAAATCACATTAAGTGAGTTTTCGAATGATAATAAAATTTATAGCCCTCTTGAGTATCCGTGTCATTCCGTGCCATCCTTGATCGTCATGAACCTGAAATACATGCTTGAGAGGTCAACACAATGGTTGAGTGATATTCATAGAGTTTGTTTAATGTTTGAACACAATATGTTGGTAGTGTGAGCTGTAGACTCACACCAATGTTTGGAAAACAAAACAGGCAGGCTACGTTATTATACGCCCATAAAATGTATTATACACTAAGCTTATGACACCAAAACGTTAACGTGTACCAATATCGATCGGCAGATTTATCCCGGTAGGTACTTTGCTAACATACCTAAATCTCAAATATTAGTGCATTTGTTTGAACTTAGTCAATACAAATGGGATTCGTCAATCCCAATAGGCCTATTCACAATATTCGCGCTCACTATTGCTAGTGATTAAATGGTTCATAATGAAGGATCTCGGTTTAGCAAGGCTGGTACTTAGTGATAATAAAACAATCAGGCAAGCATACAATTTAAAAACATTGTGCTCGGTTAAAAATAGCATGTATTTCCCCCAAGGGTTTGTAAAACAATTAAGTAATGGAAAGTGGGGCTATGAACTCACCTTAAGTAAGATAGCAAGTAATGAATGTAACGGTTGAACCGTGAAGGTTTCTACAAGCAACCTATAATAGAATGTTGCGACTTAGGATTTGAGTACAGAATATGAAGTAGTGCCTATATATATATCTTGCATTTAGTCCATGATGTGGTATGATGTATATTGTAAGTCTTTGAAAGAAAAGATTCATGAACATGTATGTTTTGTATATCGTTTACTACCGTTCGGGCCGACATAATTCAGAAGTCATGTTAGTAAGCGTTCGAGGAGCCAGGACACTTTAACTCGTAAATCCACAACTCAACTCGACGGCTTACATAATGAACTCCTCACATGAGGTTCCCAACTATTGTAGTAGTTGATGAAATATATAGATATAAGTTTTGATCTGAAAAGTTACATGTCCGATACTTGAATAAACTTAGGAAAGTTTATTTGTACATGAAGATTGTTATTAGGGGTAGTTTCATAAGTCTTGTATGATCATTTTTCTTTGTAATATCTCATGGTTCCTTTAAGTGAAGTAGATCCAAATTGTTTGTTCAAGTTATCGTTAACTCTTTGTTTCATGTTTACGCGCAAGTAAGCTTACATGGTCATTACGTCATGGCCTTGCCATGACCTTAGGTCATTGTTCCATGGTCTTGAGACTCAACCTTGGCTCTAGCCATGGTTGTGGTCTTGATTCTAGGTCATAAAACCCCTTTGGTCTTTATAAACCATAACCTATGTGTAATGACTTTGGTCTAAAAATGGGCTGTTAAGAATTTGAAGAAATTATCACTCGGAAAGCGTTTTCAGGGCTCGAGCTTCTTTATTCCTGAACGAAAACGGCGTTCCGGACAACTTTCGTGTTTTAACTTTTTGATGAATCGGACCAGAAGTATGACTTTCAAAAAGTCAGAATGCAAAACAGTGTGGTTTAGGCAGTTTTGCCGGAAATCTTTGGTAACTTCAAATGGGCGTAACTTTTGACTCGTATACTCGTTTTAGGTGGTTCAAATTGCTATGGTTTCCTTGTTAAGTCCTCTACTGTAATATGTAATGATCCAATATCATAATTTTACCATTTTGATCAGGTTATACCAAGAAAGTCACTAGTTTACTTGTTTTATTAACTTGTCTTATCAATCATGTACAATAACTTGTTTTACTCACTTTTATACATCATGGACATGAATACAACACATAATATAGCATGAATAATATGTAAATAACATGAACATGATTATTCAACAAGAAGCATGTTAGGGTTTGGCTTACAACTTTTGGCTTTCTACAAGAAAGGAAGTTAACATGTAAGGAAATGGACTTTGATTGACTACTTCTCTTCACCCTACTTCACTTCAAGCAACCTTTCTACACTTGTATTCTTGAAAGAGAGATGATGAAAGTTGAGGTGACTTGAGTGGATTCAAACTCAAGAGAAATCACCAAAGTTCTAAAGATTGGAAGTAGTTTTGATGAATCAAAACCAAACTAGTGTTTATGTGTTGTTATGCTCTTAATTTCTTGGATAAAACTTGAAGTAAACTAGTAAAATGAAGTGTGTTGTGTGTGTGGGTCATTCAAATGGCCAAGGAGGGGGAGGAGGGGTATTTATATGCTAATGAGGAGGTTACAATGTTGACTTGTCAACACTTGGAGGCCAAGGTTAACACATGTTCACATCTTAAGGCTTAAAGCATGGGATTAAGCCACCTAGGGGCTGAATCCCCCCCTAAGTTGGTTTGCCAAGCTTGGGGAGCAAGGGTGGACTTTTGATGATATTATCCAAGCTTATGGAGCTAGTTTCGACTCCGTAAAATGCTAACCGTAAGTTGTTACGTCACAAAACGTAAAACCGGGTATCGTAAAAATACGAAACTTGGAGGAATGATTAAACTTGTCAAAATACTCCATAATAAAATATAAAATGAGTGGTAGGTTCCATTGGGGTGGTAAAACCCTGCTAAAAACTGGAAACACGGGTCAAAAACGCGTAATACGTAAAATGTACGAATATTGCGTAAAATTGAGAAAAGTAAAATGTTACTTTTCTAATAGGATAATATTGATTTAAAATGACTTATAATGTCTAGACTGGGCTCAGTCTAGTGTCGGTTGGTATTAAATGTCTTTTAGACATCAAACCGTAAGCCTAAAAATCAAGGAATGACTTATAATGTCAAGGAATGATTTTTGGTCAATGGAGGAGGGAAAAATATGTTGACTTTTTCTAAAAAGTTGAAAACTCAAATTGTATTAGAAACGCGGTGCAGGTATAGGCTAAGGTTACGGCTGAGAAAAAACGCTTAAAAACTGAAAATTCCAGTTTTTCACGGCCGAGGCTTATTCTGGTCACATTTTTCTCAGTCATGATTTATTCTCAAATAAATCATGAGTGTGTCAAACATTTTTCTGATGTGGGGTCACCTGACGCGGTCGAGTTTCGTTGTGCGTAGAATTTCTGAATGACGTTTTACCCTAAAACGTGTAATTCCTTAATAACTTTCACGAGAATGATCTGACGAATGTCAAACATTTAATTTGCCATTGAAATGATTTATCACTCGAGGCCAAGAAACAAAAATCAAGTTTCGGGAAAATTTTCGGGAAAAATGAATAGTAAAAGTGAATAGTGAAATTTTCCGGGAAAAGTAATTAACCTGAAAATGCGAATTGTTACATAAATGCAGTCTCAAAAACTCAATAAAGATTTAATTGTTTTGTATGCAGGGTTATCAGACAGATTCCCAATAGCAAGAACAATAGAAAAAATGAAGGACACAATAGACAGGCTAATGGAGGAGCCACCAACATAATGTGATAGTAGCGGTGGCAATTAACCCTAAGCTACTAAACAAATTAAAGGCATAACAAGGTGTTAGACATTCATATTTCAATGTTCAAATTAAACTTGGAAAGCTATAAAAAATAGTTTTGAGTCCAATATGATAGAACATTAAGTTATCAACTTGTGGGTCAGAATGGGTAAAAAGTGATAATTTTCATAAAAACATGAGTTTGATACAAAGTCATAAGTTTTGAGTTCCTTATGATAAATAAGACTAAATTGATCACTCTGGGAGTGTATACAGGTTTGCTCAGTCGTTATACGTCGATAACATAGTTGTATTGGGAGTACACCATCTCTATTAAACACGACAAAAAGCCAAATTCAGAACATTGCAAACAACTGCATGGAGAATAATCCATGGTATAAGTAGATGAAGCTGTTGTCTAGGTATTTTCAGCCCATTTGATCATTTTAGCCCTCTCCTCATACATTCATGAATAGGTAATTTCTTTAAAGGTACTTTCTTTTTTATTTCTTATTTATAGGATTCAAAGTTCTTACAATTTCTGCCCTCTTAAGTGAAATGACTAAAACAAAACTATCATGTGTAGTTAGGGGAAATAGGGTTTGGGACCACGAAACTCTTATACTTGAATTATGAGAATATTATCATTCTCTAAGGAGCGATTTGTACCCATTTATTTTATTGTGCTTGATAAGACGATCTCTTAAAATAGTGATTGGATTAGCTTATGCAATATTGAAATGTAGTGATGGTAGAATTACTAGAAAGGACAACAATTTTAAAAACATGTAGTAGAAGTTGATGACGTGATAAGTATCTAGGAGAGAGCTTAGTAGAAGAGCTTAAATAAGCAAGTAGGCATAATCTCTTTTGTTTGATGTGATGTCGTGATACATAGGGGGTGTTTGGGTAAGCTTACTTAGATGTCTTAAGCTTTTCATGTCAATAAAAGGAGATTTTGAGCTTATGAATTATGAAAAAGACATCTCTTGAAGATTTGAACTTTGGATTAGCTTGTGTGGCATTAGAACATGCTGACGGGAACAAGAGATTGAAAACAAAGACATTTTCAGAAACATGTATAAGAAGGTCAAGAGTATGAGTATAAAGTTGTAACTAAACTAATAGAGGAAAGATTAGGAAAATGAGCTTATTCTTAGATAGGCGAATAAGCTTAAGTTTTGTTGTGACATCCCATCACTATTCTAGGCCTATGTGGTTATTGTTTTTAAAACATCTCAAGCTTATAAGTTTTGTACAAGCTTACCCACTCCCCTGTGTTTGAGTGTTAGACAAGAGAATTGTTATTGCTTATGGTAAGGCCTTTTTGGGATAATCATATAAGAGACACAAGTTAAGCTCACATATGGTCGAAACCGGAAAAGAAAAAAGGATACTTAATTCTTATTTGGTCAAGATAATGAAGCATTGTCAATTGAATTCTGCAACCATAAACTCAGTTATGGCAAGACGTGATATTTGAAAATTTGTCTCCTTTTTGGTAAGTGTACAAATATAGTACTACAACTGTTTACTTGAAAAGTGGTTGTTTCATAACCATGTTATGTTCTTGAGAATCTTAATTATCTATTTTATCACATTTAGATGTTGAGAATATGTTTTTATCAAAATAGTTGATATAGAAGTAAATAAAGGAGAAGGTTCACATGAAATTGAATCTCATGGCCGAGTACTTCACTACCGAGGAATCTCATTGCCATAAAAAGATATGAAAACTTGCAAGCTTTGGTGAGTTCGTCATGTTGGTTTTTTTACTTTACCTCAGTTTATATTAAAATGTAGAATAATCATAATTTTGTTTGTGTAATGATTAAACACGAATAATAAGAAATGCCAGGGCAGAATATTCTGTCGACTCACGTTTAGTATAAAAAAACTAACAGTAGTGTATGTTTTTAACATTAATAATATATGCATTTTGGAGCAGTTAGGGCCTAGCAATTCCATGAGTATGGTTAGTTAACACATATTTTGTTGTTCCAACATTTATTGAGTGGCTGTCTTCGCTTAAAAAGGTGCACCCGAGCCACTGCCAGACTGCTTTTGTACCTCTTCCTTTTCACCACTAGCTACAGAGTAGAAACTATGAGCCCTCATAAGTTGAAGTTTAGCAAGATGTTTAGGTACACTACGGAGTGCAGATATGCAATATGATCCAAAAATCTTAGGCAATGGCGAACTTGGGTGCAACATGTCAAACATATGAAATCTGTATGGTTAAACATGTATGGTTCTTTTTTTATTTATTTTTTATTATTTTTTTTTTATAAAAATGATTTTTGGCATAGTAACAAAAGAGCCTTAATGGATGATCTCCTCATCACAAACTATATAGAAGATTTACTGAAAAACATCCAGATTCAGATGTTGCTTGAGTTGATCAATCCATATACGAGAATCAGGATCCACTTCATATAAAAGGTAACTAAGGTGAATACTACTGATGTAGTGATATATAATATGTTTAGTGTGTGAGTAATCATTATGGCAATTGAATTAATATTTGGGGAAACTCTATATATGTTTGCGCCACTCAAGATTGGAGTTATGAATAGGTTTACAATCAATCCGGAGAACGGTTTAAAAGAGTAAAGTGCCAAAGTTTAGGATCTTGAAAATGACCAATGGCTAAAAGTTATGAGAAAGTTACATATTAAAGTATTAAACCACAAATTTTCAATAGAAAAAGGAAGAGGTTACTGATCTTAGATTAATTTGCCTAATCTTCACGGCCGTAGTCAGGATCCAAGTTCTTTATTGTTTACTTTTACGAAATTGGGGTTGCCAGAATTTTGTATGTAGCGAGTCGAAACACTTCAGAAGATTTAGAGTCTAAAAAGTTCAGTGAAACCACCTTTAAAACATCCAACTTGAACTCATACAATGTAACTTACAGTTCATGGATTGGTTTTTTCCGCTGCTTATAAAAGGGATGTAAACAACCCCTGTAAAAAGCTTCAACAGTCCCTTAATAAGCAGAATTAGTTAGTCCCAAAGAACCGCAGTTACCTACAGTATTGATAAGCAATACCAAACGGCGTAAAGAAAATTTTTCTAAAAGAAATGACACATACCAGTTATAATGAAAAAGAGGATCTTAGAGAGGCACTATTCATATGTGATTAATGATTAGTAAGTTGTGTTGCTATATCTATAGTTTGTTGTTCGTGTTAATTTGATTGTCTGATTTAAATGATTACATGCAAAGATATATTGTTCAGTTAATCCGTGTATAGATATCATCAATGAATAGTTTTGATATTTATATAGTTTAAAGGTTTGATTTGGTTACCTAATGAGAAATATATCTAAAAAGTTTTAAATATTGAGAAGTTTATGAAGAAAAGTATAGTATACAAATATCATTTGCCTTTTAATATTTTGATATTTTCACAGTAAATATTTAAATTTACCTTGATTCATAATGTTTTGACTGATATTATTTAGAATTTTTGAAGGTTGAGGTGTCTATGAAGAAAAGTAAGAAGAAAACAATGAAGACAATTTTTGGTAAATGTAGAAGAGGTTGTGGTCAAGTAAAGCGGTTTGCGGACTTCCATCATTTTCTTGGAATAACTCTTTCAATGGTGAGTGTATGCTCTTCCATAATCTTTTATATAACAAAATAAAACCCTTATTGGAATTTTTCCATTTCAAAAAAATCAATTCATTCCTTATTTGGTAATAATTTTTTTAATTAGATTTTTATTTTTATATGTAAAAGGATATTAAAAGCTATTTATTTCCTAATTTGCCTAAAATTAAAGAAAAAAACGTTTTTGTATTCATATGTAAAAAAAATTGAAAATACACATGGGTCTCAATGATATTTGTTTTAATTGTGGGCCAAAGGTGTAACTTAGAAAAACACGGACTCTACTATCCAAAACACATATCCATGACACGATTCATATAATCCACACTCAAAACCACAATTCATCAACACAACCAAACCCTAAATCAACAATCTAAAAACCAAAATTCCGAATTCATCCATGGAATTAACTGAACCTAATCTTTTAATAACAGGTTAGTTCATTATGAGCCTCAATATTGATCTATCAATTTTTGTACTTGATTTAGGCGTTATTGTTTTACGTTTCAAAGGCATGGTTAATTTTGTTGTTCGATTATTGCTATCTGTTTTGATTTTGTTGGTTTGTTTGTTTAAAGTTGATTAATTTTTTAGGTTATTGTGATAAAGAAACTGATTTGATGATATGAATGAAACAAAAGTTAATGTTTTGTGATAACTTATTAATTGAGGGGATTGGTTGAGGCAATTTTTTTTCTGACTTCTTAACTCGAAGAAGTGCCGTGAGATATGCTCCTGACAACATGCACTGCAAAGAATCACATAGAATGATTAGTTAAACCAATGTATCACTTTCATGTATAGCAGACATTCAACTGTATGACCTGATCAAGTAATAATATGGCATTAGATTTGGGTAGTTGGGATAGATGAGTATATATGATTTAAAATTAATCTAAGCGAGATTCGGATTAAACTACAGGATAAAAAGGGTATCATACACCAGGTCCTCCTAATACTCCACCTTTTGCACTAATTCATATTAATGTCGGGGCTTCAGATTTCCAATGAATCATGGTGTTCCTCAACCACACCTTATTAACATAGACATTCCATACAAGATACACCGACACTATATCGTTTGGTAGCCCCTGTGCACTTAGAAGATTGAAAGATTCACCATTGGAGGCCTTTGTTATGTCGCTCTTTTTTATATACAACTTTCACCATGGCCTCTAATATTTTGCTAATTATTTCCTTGAATCACTATCTGAAAAAGCTTTTACCTATATATTGATTGCACCTTAGCAAAAACTATAAACGAGAACTTACAATATGTTGCTTTACTAAACGAGTTTCAGAAGGTAAATTAAGTTGATATGAATTTGTGTTTGAAATTGACCCATCTAGATTTCTTAATCTGTGTTTTGCGTTTATACCTTAAAGTGTCACTTATTTAGATCTAGCATACAACAACAACAACAACATTACCCAATCCCGTCTAAGTGAGGAAAAATATATTAATAAATGTAAAATATGTTTTGTTAAAAGTAGAATACTAAATGTGAATTACTCAACTTTAAAGTATCAAAATCTTTCAATTAGATGGTTTATAATGTATTAGATTAAGATATATGATACTTGCACTAATGAAAAAGTTGCAACAAAAATGTTACCTGAAGTGTTTATTTTAAATACTTCGTACTATGGCTTAATCCTATTGAGTCTGTTAAGAACTGGTATGGTTCTCAATAGTATTTGTGTTCGAAAGGCTCATACCCATGGTCATTTACAGCCAAAGGCACCTCAAATGAGAACCATAGTCAATCTACCCGTTACCCAACCTGTCATTTCAACACTTTTATTAAGAAGCTATTGTTCATTGTTTGGATCCCAATATTGGTTGTTTCAGACGTTGGAAACGAAAGTGACTAAATACTTTAACAAAGGCTATGGAGGTTGAGGCGCAAAAGATAAGAAGAAAGTTAGTTGCTGTGGAAAAAGAGGTAGTTTCTATGCAGTGTTAACAAGAAGCATGACAGTAGGGTGAAACGAATGAGGAGCTCGGAAGGTCCTGAGAACACCTCTCAGTCACTTCAAGCCAGGTATATTGTACTGTCTAATTTCCTTATTTGGGTGTTTGTACTTTGTATTGAGAATCCAGTAATAAGGGGACAGAACAGAAACGGGGATGAGAGAATGCCTTTGGTTAAGAAATTGGTTTTCTTTCCAAATTGCTATTATACTCATGGCCACTGTGTCCTGAATATAAAGTTATAAAGCTAATGTTAACTAATGTATGCATGAACGTAGCGCTAGGGAGATTAGCCCGAAACACTTAATAACAAAAAAAGTGTAAATGGATTACATATAGCGGTGATGATGAAGAACAAATGGGTTGGGTTGGTGTCCGGTTGTGTTGAAGAAATCATGCACCCTACAACAAAATACAGGTAATATCTCTTATTTGTGCCGATTAAACTAATACAAGCAGTCTTTTTTAATTTCTGTGATAACACCTTACAAACCCACCCTACCATACTCCAGGTGGATTAGCTTTAATATCCAAACTTAGTTGAAAATCGATGTTTTTTTTAACATGGGAAACTTACGTGTCACATGGTTTGTTATGGGTGTATTATGCAATTTTTATATGTTGTGCAGTTTCACTTATTCTATTTTATCATCACATGTTTCCATATACTGGTTGGTTATTGTCCTTGAATTGTTTAATATGGTTATTCCAGCAGTATCTTGTGCATCTTATAATTAATTTGATTGCATCTCATTATTTAAGTGTTCTTATAAAGTATATGCATGATACTATTTATAAATTTAATCCCAGATGCCTCATACATAAACTTTTAGAAAACTTCAGTTTCACATGTGTTATTCTTGAACAAGAAATTTTAGGCAACATAGATTTAGGGTGTTTGGATTTGCAGTTAAAGAATTAAGTCGATTTTATGTTTTCGATATCCTAATCTAATAATGTATTAGTGTGTCTGGATGTACAACCAAGATGGAATGGGTAGGTGAACTTGCAATTTACAAGTAATTGTTCAAACATATTTGCGCTCAAAATGGGTTTGTTTACGTTTTGTTTCATTGACCAAATTATATGTTAAGTGGGTATTCAACTGCTCAAATTTTGCAAATATGTATTTTAGGGGTGTTTAGGATTATCTATATTTAGTGCTTACTGATTTTTTCAAAAGTGCTTATGCACTTATTTGCTTACATTTGGATGAGATAGGCACATACTAATAAGGACAACATTAGGTGCTTATTTGAAAGTGGTTATGCGCCACAAGCATAAGTCAAGAGTATTCAATTTGAGACACACCATGAATATGTTTTTCAATTTAGTTAGGTTTGTTGTTTGTGTTAAGACTTGCAAATGTAGTGTTAGAGCAGAAAATATTTACATTTTTAATTTTAATCCTACTAAATGTGGCAAGACTGGAGCTATTCATTTAATATTTGACATTTTAATTACATTTTTTTAAATAGAGGTGGCAAATGAAGTTACTTTTTTTACTATACAGAATATGAAATAGTTAATAAAGATATATTTAAAGGGTCATACATATGGTTTTTTTTAGCTTAGTTTAGTAATTGTTGTACCTGTTTTGAGGTTGTCTTAGTCTATTAACATTTATGAACCGGACTACTAATTGAATGAAGTTAATCTTACCAGCAGGTGGATTAGCTTGTCCAACATGTGAAGAAGATGCTCAGACAAAAAATTGAAGCAAAGCAAGATATAAATTATATATATTCCACACAAAGAAGTTGCTATAGTGATAGACAGAGCATGGTGACTCTTTCATAGCTACTAGGCTCTATCCTTTCAACCCAAACATGAGCTGTAAATAATAAGGTTATATGTATGCAATTGTTTGGGTCTTTTTCCAATGTGGGACTGAAGAATCTAATAAACATGGCTTATTTGATCGTTCCCACTATTATTGTTTTTTTATGATATTCTTTATTGTCTTCGATATTTTATGTACTATACTATGTGGAGGTAAGTTATAGATGTTGACTAAACAAATTGCTTTAGCTCTAACAAGAGAAGAAGAGAGAAGAAAACAATCAAGGGGAAGGATCTTAATTTCGAGAAAAAAATCTGTAACTTTTGGTGTTTACTTCGTATTAATTGTCGAAAATTATTATACACGATGGTCTAATAGTTATGGAAATCTAAAAACCAAACAATTTTATTATAATCGGTTTTGTAGGATGAAAACCGAACCGAATAACCCGAATTACGTAATTTTAATGATTTTTCATTTAATTATATATATTTTTAGAACAATTTTTTTTTCAAGCTTAAATAATGTTATATTTATACTAAAAAAGACTTTTAGTGATTATTTTTATATATAAATACATAAAAAATATATATATATTTATATATTTTCGGTTTTCGGTTTGGTTTTCAGTTATCATTGCCAAACCCATATCCGAACCGATAACCGAATATTTAGTTCGGTTCGGTTCGGTTTTGACCAATTCGGTTCGGTTACAAATTCAGTTTGGTTTCAGTTTTCGGTTATCGTGGATATTACCCGATCCATGAACATCCCTACCACTGCCTAACTGTTTTAAATCTTATTCAAAATTAAGTGATATCAAGAATTTTGATAATTCTTCTTATGTTTAATACTTTATTATATTATATGTTTTAAATCATATATATACATTATTAAAGTTAGGTGGCATTAAGCTTATTCAGCCTACGTCAAAAATCAACATTTTGGTTTTTTAATATATGCAAATACATTATTTAAAAATATTAAAAAAAACCTCGTGTATTTACAGGCATTATAATTACGCATAGTCGAGCTCTCTTTATCGTATAATACAAAATTTAAAACAAAAAATAAAACAAAACAAAGATTAAATTATTTATTTTTTAATAAATGAAAATACATTAGAGGTTGTGGGTTCAAGTCTCGTCAGAGATATGTGAGATAGAATTTGTGAGATATGTGTGTAGGTTTTAAAAAATTTCCGTTCTAAAAAAATAAAAATAAAATAAAAAATTAGAAAAAACCCCGCGCGTGCGCGGGTATTATAACTAGTTAATTTATGAAAGTGAAACAACTTTTGGAATTGTTTACTTCATTTGAAAATCAAAATCAAATTACGAAGCTTATTAAGCATCACTTATGTGTTGTAACGTAAATTTAATGGACTTGCAATATATATATATATATATATATATATATATATATATATATATATATATATATATATCAGTTTTTAAAATGACTCAAAATTGAACTTATATAAGAAGGTATTCTAATTGAATATTTGATTTGTGAAGGATCGTAATATATGTTGATTCATGTGGTTCGGGTGGTCTTGGATTGTGGAAGATGAAGGTAAACATGGTGGAGAGTTTAGAGAGAGAGAGAGAGATGAGAGGATTTCTTGAGAGAGAAAAACACCTTAATGTGTGTGTTATTATGAAATCAACCAACCCTTCCCTTGTGTGGGAAGGGGTATATATACACTTACAATATATGCCCTCCTGCAGGCTGTGGATCAGGTGTACAATGGGTAAAGACCCGTCCGTCCTCCACGGTGTGACTATAACTATACTAATATATACAAAGCTGAGAGCTACGCTAAGTATGTAAATACATGGGGTCACCGAACCTTTTTCTTAATCCTAACAATCTCCCCCTAAGGGAGGTCACTCCAGAAAAAATAAATTGAATCTTAGCATTCTATACATTGATCTTTAGCTCTAGCTTGTATCCGTTGATTCTTCAAGTGTTGTCTTTGTACGGCAAGTAGTGATCGTTAATGATGAGGCGAAAAATGAACCACTTTTAGGGGGTCATTTAAGCCCGGAATTGAATTTATTTGATCAAATATTGCCCTAAATCGTTCATTTTGTGATTTTAGGTACTTTGGGAGAGAAATCTGGAAAAGGAAGCAATTCGGACGTTTTTGGAGCATAAAAGTGAAGAAAACGCCAAAGTCTTAATTTTCCTTGCTGGGAACAGTAGGTGACGGCGTCAAGAGTAAATTGCATGACGGCCCAGTACAGATTTGACGGCGTCACAAGGTAGGGCGTCAAGAGGAAAATGCATGGGCCTGGAAACACATAACACTTGACGGCGTCAGATCTGGATCGAGGCAGTCCGAGATTTATTTTGGCGGCGAGATGACGGCGTCGCAAATTAACTCTTGACGCCGTCAGACCCTATTTCCTATATATAGTTTTCTAATTTTCACATTAAAAAAAAGAGAGAAGTTTTGGAGAAACCCTAAGTACGAACTTGGTATGAATTTTACAGGTTTTTCAAGGGTTCTTAGCCCTTGATCCCTTTCATGTGTAATTAAGATAAGTGTTCTTTTAATTCAATCAATATGTCTATGTGTTGGTTGTCTATATCTTGTGCTTGTCTTAATTCCATCATGCTAGGCTAGATCTATCTTGTGTTTGCCTGAATCTAATGAAACCTAGATGTTAATTATGTGTTGATTACTTGTTTATGGTTGTATTGGATGAATGAATTCGATGTTAGGCTTAAGGAAACTGGCAGATCTCCAAATGGTAACATGCTTGAACGTCTTAGGAAACATGAACTAACGTGCACTAGGTTTTATTGATTGTATTTAATGCATGAGTAAATTCTAATGATCCCATGTTAGGAGCTTCTTAGCCGGCTCGACATAGGAGTGAAGTAGGCACTCATAGGATTGGGGAATTAAGTGCGCCACCCCATGAATGGTATTAAGGAATACAATCCGTCATCCACGCAACTATAACAAGTAATTAACGTGTAAAAGATATCTAAGGAGTAGTGAAATCTAAGTAAACACAATTTTCTCCACTTATTGCTCACAACCTTAGATAATTTAGTTTATTTTCATTTTTTAGTATTTTATTTTGATTGCATCTTTAGTATTGGGTTAGTTGACTAGCAACTAATTCCGCCCAAATCCTTCAAACCCGAGATTTTTACTTTCTTTCTAAAAAATATAAAAATACAAAAATAATCATCCCTCATCTTTAGAACTAGTATTTAGGTTTTCTAATCCTAGAGACACTATTCCTAGCTGAACGATCAATCCCCCGGTACTTGTCACTATACTATACTACAATGATCAGGTACACTGCCTGGTGGGGGTTGTAAGCTTCTCAAGATCCCTTGAGAGGTAAAGCCTGGTGCGATCCCCACGTATCAAGTTTTTGGCGCCGCAGCCCGGGGAATAGTTATTATCTAGGTTAGAATCTTTTTTTTATTAGGTCTACTTGCTAGATTCCTTTCTAGTAAGATTTTATTTTTATTTTTAGGTTTCTTTCGTCTATCTTTTTCTTTGTGTGTTTGTTCGTAATTTCCATTGACTCTTCCGTTCACCATTATGGAGTATGCGAATCCACCATACCACCAACCACAAAGGCCATTCTACCCTATTGACATCTCGAATTTCAAACAATATCGAGATGAACCCATATATGATGCATGGACTCGTTTTAGAAATTTACTCCAAAAATTCCCTCATCATAGTTTCGCTTTAGCATTCCTAACCCGAACCTTTTACTATCGTGTTGGCCAATATGACCAAATGCGCATTGAGGATTTTGCCAATGGGGACTTTAGGGAATTAAGTGCTGAAGAAGCATGGGATACCATAGAAGATTGTGCCCAATATTATTATAGGGTAGACAACCCAATAAACGTTAGTACAACTCAATTGAATATAAATTTCCAGGATCATGAAACAAGTTTGTTTGGGGATGAATATATTAGTGTTGAGATACCTAAGTGGTTGTCATGTAATGCCATATTACAAGCTGAACACATAGGTGACCTTGATGTGATGGAGGAGGTAGCCGAACATGATCACATTGATCAAAAAGACCTAGGTTTTATGATCGATGATGATGAATCTCAAGAAACAGATGATGAATCTTTTGGGCAATTTGTATATAGCAGTCAGAATATTGAGGATGATCCTTATGATTCGGACATACAAGTTGAGATGCCTAGAGAAGCACGTGAGATACTTGGGAAAATGTTAGGGTTAGATTATAATAAAACACATGTTGAGGATATTGGTGATCTTGACAGAAGGAATGATAAAGTAGAAAATCTAAGCTCACCAAGTACCCCATAAGTCCTACCATCATTTGAGGCACACACATCGCCCGTGACTTACCCGGAAGAAGTAGAAGAGACTATAGGAATCCCAATAGAGGTAGAACCCTTGGACCAAACACAACTAGAGGATATAGGTTTGAATACTTATAATGATAACCTTACTCTTAGTTCTAGGGAAGTTCCTAGTTTTGATGAACCGGAGCCTCAACCAAAACCGTTACCTAATCTTCCATCCTTGGATGAAAATTTAGGAATTGAAATAGGTTCCGAACCACCCATCAAACCATATTATCCGGGTAGTCTTAGGATAAAGGTAGTGGAGTCTAAGCCTTTTAGAAAGGAAGCCAATATAGGAGTGGAAAATGACCTTACATGCTTACATCACCCATTTATGATTGATCACAAGACACATTATGGGTTTAAACCGGGTTTATTAGGTCAAGATGGATTCCCAACTAGGAGTCTCTCGAAGTTGATAGAAGATGATCCCTTTCTAAGAGAAAATCTTAATCCGCCCACTAACCCAATTGAATTAGGTAAGGTTATGATGATAGGAGCACAGCCCTTTGAGCATATAATTCATCCACCACTCCTTCCTCACATGGCATATTCCCACCCTAAGGGTGTGTATCGCTACTTCCACCCGCACTTAATCCTAAGTGTAGGGACAACCTCCCCTATTCCCGTTAAATAAGGGTAGAGTCAGGCTCGTGACTCGAACAAAAACAAGCGCTTCTTGGGAGGCAACCCATGATTTGTGTGATTTTTATTTTGTTTATTTGTTATTTGCTTCCGTATGCATGCTTTATTTTTATTGTTGGTAGATCATGTTTCTAAACTAAATAGTGGAAATACTTTACTTTGTTGTTTTGGCCTAGTCTTAACTCCACCACCTAAAAGTATTTTTGCAAAAGATAAGTGTAAGGGGAAACCCCAAATATGTTTTTAAGAAACAAACCGATCATGATTCTCCACAATATTAAATGAACATGTATATTCGTATTTGTTAGAGTCAAATGCTTGTATTGAGTCATAATGAAGTTTTGCAGGATTTTCCAGGAAGTAGGACCAAGTTTTTCCAGAAATTTTCCGGAAACTTAACAGAAGAATTTCTGCAGGTCACTTCTGACGGCGTCACGAGTTAACTCTTGACGGCGTCACGTGTAAAAATCTGGAAATTTCACCGGTTTTGTTTTTCTAACGGAGTCTTATGGTTTTTGTGAATTATTAAGTTTTATAATCTCCAGGAAATCTGCAAACTTCATTCCACAAGCATTATATCTTATTTTGTTTTCTAGGATTTAGTAACTTATATAGGATGCCGCCAATTTTACGCGAGGTTGTCTTGTCTATTTTATCAGGATTTACTGGTTATGCATGACAAGAAGATGATTTATATTCTGGAAGGGAAGCCTTGATTGTTCATTTTCTTGGAGGAAGATTTAACCTGGTCACCTTATTATCCATACCGAGCGAATCAGGGGAGTATTTGATTTCATTCTTTTTACTTATTTCACTTTTACATTCTTTACTTGAACATTGGGGACAATGTTCATCCTAAGTGTAAGGGGAGGGTAAAATGATGATACCTTACATGTACACTTTCGCTTGAGTTTGTTTTGTTTAATGGTAGATGTGTAATAAAACTATGAGAAATACGTGTTAGTGTAATTTTAGCGCTAAATTTAAATTTTTTTACAACATTTAGGAGTGAAACTTTAGCCATAGCAAGCGTCTCATGGATAGGAGATTGTATGACTAGCACATAACCGTATATTCAGAAAAATTTTCCACCCAAATATGTGAGGTTCGCCTTTAGATTTGATAGGAAAAGCATTTACTATTAGTGCTTATGAGTGTACCGGTAGCATTTAGATCCTAGAACTTGCGTTAGCGATGCATCCCGAGACCGCTAGTGAGACTACATTCGTGTAGTAGGATTTACTACATGATAAGAGGCATTAGGATCACCCTTGTGTTAAACCCGTATCATAATTACTTGACCATTTAAGTCATATTACTTGGCTAGTTAAGTCAACTAATTTTTCCCACACCCTTAGCGTTGTACTCATTTTTAGTACACGAAACCTCTAGTACACCCCTCCGAGCCTATCTTTTCGTTTCTAACTTTAAGCATTTTACTTAAAGGAAGAATTTGTTACACCCCACTTAAATGTACAACCAAATCGCCTTAGCCTTCCTTGTATGCGCTCATTTTTAGTGCATTATTGTTATTTGTTAAACCCTAAGTTAACTATCTAATTGATTACATGGTTGCTAAGTCGAGTCATATCCTTGTACATATTGTTTTGGGACGATTGGGACTCATGGGTAAAGTACTTATTTTACGGAGTAATGGGGAAGAACATCATTTATTACCCCCATATGTACGTTAATCTTAAAAGTACTACAAGTGTTTTGATTTTCTTAATTCGAGTCATTAGATTAGTTTATTGTAAAGTATGTAAAAATTCAAGTGTAAGGGGAATTTCCATTCCCTATGATGTATTATTTTGGATGGTACGGTAAGAGTGTATGCCAAAAAAAAAAAAAAAAAAAAAAAAAATCGAAAAAATCAAGAAAAAGAAAAAGAAAAAAAAATATATGTAGAAAAAGGAAAAGAGAAAAAACATACGGATTACCATCCCTTTTTATTCTATGTTCATTTTATGTTTTTGTTATTTTTCATTTATTAGCTTAAGTCGAGTCTAGTCTTGGCTTAGCAACGCCATATTGTACATGTAATTAACCAAGATTGTTAACTCGCCACCAGTAAAAACTTCCTTTATCCAACAAAACCGTGTATTTCATATCCCTACACCTAACATTACAACCCTTTAAAAGACCTCTTTGATAGTTTATCCTAGGTGCTTACGCCATGTGGTGGAGGTTTGATCCTTTCCCAAGCCTATGGTAATCTATTTTGCTATGACAGGTAGTGAGAGATATCTTCCATTTCCATGTTGTAATTTATACTTTATTACACCCGAGAGATGTGAGTATCTAAACACTATTTGTGAGGTGCTAGTGTATGACCTCCGTGCTTGTCTATTGGTCTTTAGTGGAACAATTATTTGTTGTAATTACTTTTATATTAGTGTTAAATGACCCCTAACTTGTATTTTGAGTAGAATAAAAGCGCATTTGCTTGAGGACAAGGAAATCTCAAGTGTAAGGGTATATGATGAGGCGAAAAATGAACCACTTTTAGGGGGTCATTTATGCCCGAAATTGAATTTATTTGATCAAATATTGCCCCAAATCGTTCCTTTTGTGATTTTGGTACTTTGGGAGAGAAATCTGGAAAAGGAAGCAATTCGGACGTTTTTGGAGTATAAAAGTGAAGAAAACGCCAAAGTCTTAATTTTCCTTGCTGGGAACAGTAGGTGACGGCGTCAAGAAGAAAATCTTGACGGCGTCAAGAAAAAATTGCATGACGGCCCAGTACAGATTTGACGGCGTCACAAGGTAGGGCGTCAAGAGGAAAATGTATGACGGCCTGGAAACACATAACACTTGACGGCGTCAGATCTGGATCAAGGCAGTCCGAGATTTATTTTGGCGGCGAGATGACGGCATCACAAATTAACTCTTGACGCCGTCAGACCCTATTTCTTATATATAATTTTCAAATTTTCACATTAAAAAAGGAGAGAAGTTTTGGAGAAACCCTAAGTACGAACTTGGTACGAATTTTACAGGTTTTTCAAGGGTTCTTAGCCCTTGATCCCTTTCATGTGTAATTAAGATAAGTGTTCTTTTAATTCAATCAATATGTCTATGTGTTGGTTGTCTATATCTTGTGCTTGTCTTAATTCCATCATGCTAGGCTAGATCTATCTTGTGTTTGCTTGGATCTAATGAAACCTAGATGTTAATTATGTGTTGATTACTTGTTTATGGTTGTATTGGATGAATGAATTCGATGTTAGGCTTAAGGAAACTGGCAGATCTCCAAATGGTAACATGCTTGAACGTCTTAGGAAACATGAACTGACGTGCACTAGGTTTTATTGATTGTATTTAATGCATGAGTAAATTCTAATGATCCCATGTTAGGAGCTTCTTAGCCGGCTCGACATAGGAGTGAAGTAGGCACTCATAGGATTGGGGAATTAAGTGCGCCACCCCATGAATGGTATTAAGGAATACAATCCGTCATCCACGCAACTATAACAAGTAATTAACGTGTAAAAGATATCTAGGGAGTAGTGAAATCTAAGTAAACACAATTTTCTTCACTTATTGCTCACAACCTTAGATAATTTAGTTTATTTTCATTTTTTAGTATTTTATTTTGATTGCATCTTTAGTATTGGGTTAGTTGACTAGCAACTAATTCCGCCCAAATCCTTCAAACCCGAGATTTTTACTTGCTTTCTAAAAAATATAAAAATACAAAAATAATCATCCCTCATCTTTAGAACTAGTATTTAGGTTTTCTAATCCTAGCGACACTATTCCTAGCTGAACGATCAATCCCCTGGTACTTGTCACTATACTATACTACAACGATTAGGTACACTGCCTGGTGGGGGTTATAAGCTTCTCAAGATCCCTTGAGAGGTAAAGCCCGGTGCGATCCCCACGTATCAAGTTTTTGGCGCCGCAGCCCGGGGAATAGTTATTGTCTAGGTTAGAATCTTTTTTTTATTAGGTCTACTTGCTAGATTCCTTTCTAGTAAGATTTTATTTTTATTTTTAGGTTTCTTTAGTCTATATTTTTCTTTGTGTGTTTGTTCGTAATTTCCATTGACTCTTCCGTTCACCATTATGGAGTACGCGAATCCACCATACCACCAACCACAAAGGCCATTCTACCCTATTGACATCTCGAATTTCAAACAATATCGAGATGAACCCATATATGATGCATGGACTCGTTTTAGAAATTTACTCCAAAAATTCCCTCATCATAGTTTCGCTTTAGCATTCCTAACCCAAACCTTTTACTATCGTGTTGGCCAATATGACCAAATGCGCATTGAGGATTTTTCCAATGGGGACTTTAGGGAATTAAATGCGCATTGAGCATTCCTAACGGGAAATTTTATGACTCGTTTTACGAGTCCGGCTATATTTAATTATTTACGGGATGTTTTCGTGGGATATTAAAAGTTTGAAATGAGTTCGGGTTTCGGGCCGTATGTTTTACATTTTCCCAATTGTACCCACTCATAATTATTAGTAATATTATTATTATTATTATTATTATTATTATTATTATTATTATTATTATTATTATTATTATTATTATTATTATTATTATTATTATTATTTAAAACTTTTATAACAAAAAAAATAATATAAGAGTAAATACAAAGGGTCCTTGTTTGGTTCGGTTCACACACAACACCAACACCCTCACTCCCACATCTCTCTCTTTTCTCTCTTCTTGACAAACCCTAGCCGCCCAAGGGAAAACCGGCCACCACCACTGCCACCGCCGGCCACCACTCAACACCACCACCATTTTCTAATTCCCCATCATCTAATCTCTTAGATCCACCCCTACAAGCGCCCTATAACTCCATTTTTCATCACGAATCACCACCATTTTCACCACCATTCACTTGTTTTCGAAGGGTTATCACGGTTTGAGCTTTTTAGATCGAAGGTGAGATGAGTTTTACTCGTATTTTTGATAAAACGTGACCAAGGGTCACGGCATGATGAGATCCGATTGGGTCTTCATATAAAAACGTGAAATACTTATGGGTTTTTGATAGAAACACGTTTTTCTTAAAAGGTTTGGTATCCGGGTTGGTTGTTCTTGTTGGTTGATTCGAACCGTGAGTCTATGACTCACGACTTGGGTATTGATCCGAGCCATGGTGCTCGATTTGGCTTGCCACTTTTGAGTCTTGATTGTGGCTCATGTTTCTTGCTTGCGTTGGATTATTTGGTTCGACTCATTAGAGTCACGACTTGATGCCGTATATAGTTTATTGTTGCCGAGACCCGTGTGGTCGATTTGGCATTTGGAGTGCTCCTTGGAGCCGTATGTGTGAACCTATGATGCTTGGTTCGAGCCATTTGTGCTCGTGGTGTGTACCGAGACTCATTTGAGTCGAGTAGACTCGGGTTTGGCTTGGTAAACCATCCCGAATGTGACTTTAGTTACATGTATTTACTTATTATTTTTGTTGTTAACTTGGTTTTGGATTTGGTTTGGTTGATTATTTTTGGCCGAATACTTGTGGGTCGAGACCACGTTTGGTCTCGACAATGGATATTGGTATTGTGAAGTGTTGACGAAAAGTGTGATTGGGGACCGATTGTGAGACGGTCACTTAGAATGACGGAGATAGGTTAGTCGGGTGCCGTAGTCGGACCCTATTGTTGTAGCACGTGGATTGGGATTGTTTTGGACGGAGATGTATTGATTCTTATGACATTTGCATATTATTTTGGACTTGGACAATGAGCCGAGAGTCATGACTCGGACATGTGACCATTTCGTATGACTCGATAACTATTTACAATTTAAAACATAAATAATAAAACCCGTAATAATAATTGTTGGTAATATAAACGTTTATATGAATATATAGACGTGAATAACGTATATATAATTGTATAAATGCGTATATTAATAATAATAAAAATCACGAGTCATATTATAAATAATACGACTAAATATATTAGGCTACGAGAGTAGCGTAATATTATTGGAAGTATTGTTATAATTAAATATTATAAATATCGAGAAATTCTCGACGATTACTAAATATTAAATAAAATGTTATTTTATATATATATAACGAGTAAACCTATCGAGTTATGCGGAGTCGTGGTCACTCAAATCCAGGTAAGTTATTGTTTGTGACTTTTGTGTTGTCACGGATATGTGACGATTAATATAAACATTTTCTATAACTAAATAACTTACTTAACCGAAAGGTTGAACCGAGTTATTTGGCTATACGAAATGGGTATATTAATGGGCATCGTATCCTACGACGCCCATAAGTTGTGGTATATGTAAAGGGTAATAAATTGCGAATATATATATCGGGAAATCTGGCCAATTTGACGATGTATATAAGGAGTTTATTAAACTATGATATATGCCATATAGTATTTATGTGCTATGTGCTTTAGGTTTGGGTATAATCTTGGAACGGTATGTTACGTAAATAAATATGAGGATTATCAAATCGACGGATTTGATAAACTTCAGCGATTTATTTAAATAATATATTGGGCTAATATTAGATCTATAGTTTATTTTTATTATACTTTTGTGTGACCTTTTTGGTTTGTTTGTGTCGACCCACCACCCGTATGGATACCAAACGTAAAAACGCCAAACTATTACGAAATGGATTTTCGGAAAATAAAACGGAATACGTCCGGGTTTGGGAATATCTTGATTTTGAGGAAATGATTTCTGAACGAGTTGATATTGTTAGGTCGTGCCGAGTCCGTAGTTGCCGTCTTGTGAGTTATTATACATCTTATTTCTACCGATTTCTTCTTGCTGATTTCTGGACTTGAGGTGAGTCATAGCCCCACTTTTTACTCTTGAACTATGTTTTCAATACTTGGGGTGAGAAACGTGCAAATTATTTATGTGGACTATTATCGCTTCTATATTCTTTCTAAAACTTGCTATGCGTATGGACTAGGATGTACTGTATTGTGCACCTATAGGTTATTAATACTTCGGAGGTTATCCGAGTATTTATTGGTATTGCGGGGGTTACCCGAATATCTATGTTAGAACGGAGGGTATCCGTGTGTTATGTTGGAGCGGAGGGTATACGCAGGCTTTTAGTGAATCCTTAGTCTAGCTAGCAAGCGTTTTGCGTATATGTCCACCATATTGTTAGATGAATTTTAAACCTATGATCTCACCAACGAAAGCTGACCTTTAGCACGTTTTCTCAGGTAATTAAGTGATGATACGGATGCATGGATTGGAAGGCTCGGCTAAGGCTCCTGGTTTATGGATCTATTTTTCTAAACTCTGATATTGAATTATGGACCTACTTTTATTTCTTTTGGGCCTAACTCTGGATGATGTTGGGATAAATGTAAACTTTAAAACCCCGTTTTGGTTGCGTTTTTATTATGTTTACTTTATCTCGTTCTATTATGTCTTGTGTTGGATACCAATCCCCGTAGCACCCCGAAAGCTTGTTGAGTCTTCCGCTGTATCAAATTTTGGGGGTGTTACAGAGCATGAGGTTATGAATTGACATCTCATTTTCCATCAGCTGCAACCGTCGGGTGTTCCTGCAAACAACAGTTAGCAATAACATATGAAAGTGTCTTTGTTCACCTTTGTTGAATAGGGTTGCAAGAACCACAGTTCCCCGTTAATCAGTATAAATACTGCCTGTGATCAGGTAGAATTCCGAAGAACTTCCTTGACAGAGTTTCGCAGCTGTATTAGCTGTTCTCAAACCGGAGCGTCTCAAAGTAGACAACACGGAGTGAGTGAACCGGTGAATTAATGATTCACCGATTAATGAGGAAATTGATTTTGAAAAACAATCGCGTATTGCTAGAGAAAGAGTTTTTGCAATATAACGAGAGTTTTATGATAAACATCAATTTTATGTCAAATACTTTTGTTTGAACATTATGCGCAATCAATGTGCTCGAAAGAAAGTAGTTGAGCACATCGAAGGGTTTTCCAAAAGTATCCGTCAATTCATTTCTTGGAACAAGTTTGATTCAAAAACGAATCGCCCCATCGTTGCTTTCCAGTTGTCACTAGTTTGATCCATAACGGATCTCACATGTCACCTACCAAGAGCTTGATTGATGTTCACTCTAGCAGGATTTCCATCTTCATCGTGAATAATTGCATATCACTCAGATGTTCTGGCAATACCACAAGGATAATGCGTAGGACTTATAATATATTATCTTACTTTTCACGGTGTATGAAACAGCAAGCATATTGGAAGTGTGTCCTAATGAGATTTGTGGATGATCTCTTGGCTCTAGACTCAATAGTGCGTTTTGATCCGCTCCTGGAGACTGGAGAGGCGTCTCCTGTTTTAGTATCAACATGGCTCGCAATGAGCGGTCGATACGTTATGCAGGGTTCCCCGTGAGAATGAAACAAGTCCTTTTAAGAGAACTTGAGTAGCTAGGAAGTTTAGTGCAGTGCGTCACTGGGTCCATGACGTCTTGTCTTCAATACCAGTGTTACCTTGGTAACCACCAGTAGCATATGAGTTGAACCCGGTTTCTGCCCTAAGGTTGAATATATGGAGGGCTATTTCTATTCACCCTTTCTCATTTACGTTTCTTTTTCATTCTTCAACCCCTTCAGTGCTTACCGAGACTTCATTACTAGAACCTTGTTGGGTTTGTTCCAGAACTAGCTCCATCTCAGTCGGCACTCTTCCCTTATCTCACTTATCTCCTTTTTTAATCATTCCTAAGGACTTCTACTCTAACTAGAGGATTGTCCCTGGGAAGATCCCTCCGGTTCTGGTGGATCATGGGAACAAATACCAAACCTTATCATCCTTATAACTCCATTGCATAAAGTAAAATGGTCGGTCTTTGGTATTGTTCTCTCCGCCTTAAACCCAATTGAAAATCAATCAAGGTACTCGCGATATTTGATATCAAAGCATTTGTACCTTAATTGTTTTTGATCTTTCAGAAATGCTCCCCCTCAACATGTGCATCGGTATTCGAAATTGTTTAGCACATGGAGGGAGGAGTGCCTGGCTGAGTCTTTAATGATCACTTTTTATCAGATTATATATTTAAATCACATTCTCTCCCTCGATCAAAAATTTCAAATCTTTTGAGATTTTGGATCCCAATTGATTTAAATATTGGAGAAAATTTTGAGAGAAAATGTGTCTGATTTATACAAGCCGATATTGGAACATATTAATGCTCCCCCTCAAATTATGAGGGACTCTGTTATTGTCAGTGATGCGTGGGAATCGCAACATGCTTTACCTCTCGAGGGATCTCGAGAAGCTTACAACCCCCACCAGGCAGTGTACCTGATCATTGTAGTATAGTATAGTGACAAGTACCGGGGGATTGATCGTTCAGCTTAGGAATAGTGTCGCTAGGATTAGAAAGCCTAAATACTAGTTCTAAAGGTGAGGGATGATTATTTTTGTGTTTTTATATATTATAGAAAGCAAGTAAAAATCTCGGGCTTTGGAAGAGTGGGCGGAATTAGTTGCTATTCAACTAACCCAAAACTAAGATGCAATCAAAATAAAATATAAAAGATGAAAATAAACTAATTATACTAAGGTTGTGAGCAGTAATTGGAGAAAATGTGTTTACTTAGATTTCACTGCTCCCTAGATATCTTTTACATGTTAATTACTTGTTATAATTGCATGGATGACGGATCGTATTCCTTAATACCATTCATGGGGTGGCATACATAACTCCCCAATTCTATGAGCTCTTATCTCCTCCTACACCATGCCCAGCACAACTATAGGGATTGTAAACAGTGGATCATGCATTAAATACAACCAATAAAGACCTAGTACGCCTCGGTTCATGTTTCTTAAGACGTTCAAGCATGTTACCATTTGGAGATCTGCCAGTTTTCTTAAGCCTAACATATAAATCATTCATCCAAGACAAAAATAAACAAGTAATCAACACATAATCAATATCTAGGTTTCATTAGATCTAAGCAAACACAAAAGAGATCTAGCCTAGCATAATGGAATTGAGACAAGAACAAGATATAGACAACCAACACATAGACATATTGATTGAATTAGAAGAACACTTATCTCAATTACAATGCAAGGTATCAAGGGTTTGGAACCCTTGAAAAACCTGTAAAAGTTGCACCAAAATCGTACTTAGGGTTTCTCCAAAACTTCTCTCCTTAAATGTGAAAAATTAGAAAACTATATATAGAAAAATGGGTTTGACGGCGTCAAGAAGAAACATGTGACGCCGTCACCTCGCCGCCAAAACTCTTCTCGGACTGCCTAGATCTACTTCTGACGCCGTCAAGACTTATATGTTTCCAGGCCGTCATGACTCTTTTACTCTTGACGCCCTTCCTACGTGACGCCGTCAAATCTTCTCTGGATCGTCATGGATTTTCATAAAATTTGCTCTTGACGCCGTCAAGGTTTTGCTCTTGACGCCGTCACCTACTGTTCCCAGCATGGAAAATTAAGACTTTGGCGTTTTCTTCATTTTTATGCTCCAAAAACGTCCGAATTGCTTCCTTTTCCAGATTTCTCTCCCAAAGTACCTAAAATCACAAAAGGAACAATTTAGGGCAATATTTGATCAAATAAAGTCGGATTCGGGCTTAAATGACCCCCTAAAAACGGATCATTTTTCACCTCATCATATACCCTTACACTTGAGATTTGCTTGTCCTCAAGCAAATGCGCTTTTATTCTACTCTAAAGACAAGTTAGGGGTCATTTAACACTAATATAAAAGTAATTACAACAAATAATCGTTCCACTAAAGACCAATAGACAAGCACGGAGGTCATATACAAGCACCTCACAAATAGTGTTTAGATACTCACATCTCTCGGGTGTAATAAAGTACAAATTACAATATGGAAACGGAAGATATCTCTCACTACCTGTCATAGCAAAATAGATTACCATAGGCTTGGGAAAGGATCAAACCTCCACCACGTGGCGTAAGCACCTAGGATAAACTATCAAAGAGGTCTTTTAAAGGGTTGTAACGTTAGGTGTAGGGATATGAAATACACGGTTTTGTTGGATAAAGGAAGTTTTACTGGTGGCGAGTTAACAATCTTGGTTAATTACATGTACAATATGGCGTTGCTAAGCCAAGACTAGACTCGACTTAAGCTAATAAATGAGAAATAACAAAAACATAAAATGAACATAGAATAAAAAGGGATGGTAGTCCGTATGTTTTTTCTCTTTTTCCTTTTTCTATTTTTTTTTTCTTTTTCTTGATTTTTTCGATTTTTTTTTTTTTTTTTTTGCATACACTCTTACCCTACCATCCAAAATAATACATCATAGGGGATGAGAATTCCCCTTACACTTGAATCTTTACATACTTTACATTAAACTAATCTAATGACTCGAATTAAGAAAATTAAAACACTTGGAGCACTTTTAAGATTAACGTACATATGGGGGTAATAAATGATGTTCTTCCCCATTACTCCATAAATAAGTACTTACCCATGAGTCCCAATCGTCCCAAAACAATATGTACAAGGATATGACTCGACTTAGCAACCATGTAATCAATTAGAAAGTTAACCTAGGGTTTAACAAATAACAATAATGCACTAAAAATGAGCGCATACACGGAAGGCTAAGGCGATTTGGTTGTACATTTAAGTGGGGTGTAACAAATTCTTCCTTTAAGTAAGATGCTTAAAGTTAGAAACGAAAAGATAGGCTCGGAGGGGTGTACTAGGGGTATCGTGTACTAAAAATGAGTACAACGCTAAAGGTGTGGGAAAAATTAGTTGACTTAACTAGCCAAGTAATATGACTTAAATGGTCAAGTAATTATAATACGGGTTTAACACAAGGGTAATCCTAATGCCTCTTATCATGTAGTAAATCCTACTACACGAATGTAGTCTCACTAGCGGTCTCGGAATGCATCACTAACGCAAGTTCTAGAATCTAAATGCTACCGGTACACTCATAAGCACTAATAGTAAATGTTTTTCCTATCAAATCTAAAGGCGAACCTCACATATTTGGGTGGAAAATTTTTCTGAATATACGGTTATGTGCTAGTCATACAATCTCCTATCCATGAGACGCTTGCTATGGCTAAAGTTTCACTCCTAAATGTTGTAAAAAATTTTAAATTTGGCGCTAAAATTGCACTAACAAGTATTTCTCATAGTTTTATTACACATCTACCATTAAACAAAACAAACTCAAGCGAAAGTGCATATGTAAGGTATCATCTTTTTACCCTCCCCTTACACTTAAGATGAACATTGTCCCCAATGTTCAAGTAAAGAATGTAAAAGTGAAAAAGTAAAGAGAATGAAATCAAATACTCCCCTGATTCGCTCGGTATAGATAATAGGATGGCCAGGTTAAATCTTCCTCCAAGAAAATGAACAATCAATGCTTCCCTTCCAGAATATAAATCATCTTCTTGTCATACATAACCTGTAAAACCTGACAAAATAGACAAGACAACCTCGCGTAAAATCGGCGGCATCCTATATAAGTTTCTAAATCCTAGAAAACAAGATAAGATATAATGCTTGTGGAATGAAGTTTGCAGATCTCCTGGAGATTATAAAACTTAATAATTCACAAAAACCATAAGACTCCGTTAGAAAAACAAAACCGGTAAAATTTCCAGATTTTTAACACCTGACGCCGTCAAGAGTAAAACTCTGACGCCGTTAGAATGGATCTGCAGAAATTCTTATGTTAAGTTTCCAGAAAATTTCTGGAAAAACTTGGTCTTACTTCCTGGAAAATCCTGCAAAACTTCATTATGACTCAATACAAGCATTTGACTCTAACAAATACGAATATACATGCTCATTTAATATCGTGGAGAATCATGATCGGTTTGTTTCTTAAAAACATATTTGGGGTTTCCCCTTACACTTATCTTTTGCAAAAATACTTCTAGGTGGAGTTAAGACTAGGCCGAAACAACAAAGTAAAGTATTTCCACTTTTTTAGTTTAGAAACATGATCTACCAACAATAAAAATAAAACATGCATACGGAAGCAAATAATAATTACACAAATAAAATCACACAAAACATGGGTTGCCTCCCAAGAAGCGCTTTTCTTTATTTACGAGTCTTGTAGCTAGACTCAAGGTCATGGGTTACTACGTGATTTCATCATTGGTTCCACTCTCTAGATCGTCTTCTAAACCAGTTTTGTATTCCGGACCTAGTTGTAAGCATTCTTTATAGAAACCAAGCATCCTATTCTTTACATATTCTACTCCTCTACGTCTATCCTCCTCATTCCTATAATAAGCCGCTTGCTTGTGTTCTTTTTTGAAATTAGAGAGAAGGCAGTATTGTTCAATCTTGTAGGGAATTTGATAGGCAACCTCATCTTTCTCTTCCTTAAATCTAACTATCCCTAAAGTCGGATCATAACTCATCCCAGTGGCTTCAATAAATGGTTTTCCGAATACTATTTGGCTTAGGTAAGCATCTATCACCGGACGAATGTCTTCCACTATCATAGAATCGATTTCATAGGTGAGATTCCCTATAATCACATGTAATCCCTTAACTCTTCCTACAAAATTACTTATCAGATTCTTACCGGGCATCATCCTAAAATTAAGTTGCATCTTCATCACCCAATTGTAATAAGTCCTAGTCATGATGTTCACGGGGGATCTAGGGTCGATGTAAGCTTTCCATATATGCATGTGCCCGATATTGCATGGGATGTTAATGTTAGAGGGGTCTCCCATTTTGATAAGGGGTGTGCCGAAGATATAAGGTCTCTCGGGACTATCGAATAGATCCTTATGGTACTCCCGTTCTTCCTCGGTGGGCAGCTTATCAAAGTGTTTTTCTATAGACTCTACCTCCTCTAACTCCTCTTCCTTGTTAACCTTAACCTTCCTACTCTCATCCTTAATCTCGGCCTCTACTCTAACTTCATCATGGTCACTCTTCTCTATCTCCTTATCTATCGGCTTAATGGTGACAACATTGACATAGTGGACATGTTTGGATGATGAGGGATCCTTAATTTGGGTTCCACTATTGGTGTCCCTAGTGTCCTTCCTAGGTGTGATTAACGCTTGGTTGTTGAGGGCTTTCAACAAGTTGTCAATCTTGTTGGTCATCTCCGTTTGTTGTTGGTTGAATTCGGTTTCAAACCTAGCTATGCGGGCTTCTTGAGATGCCATGAACTTTGACATCAATCCTTCAAGATTGTTGGTACTACCATAGTTGTTAGAAGGATTGTTGTTGAAAGTACGGTTGGATGGTGGACCGTTTGGTTGATAACGATTAGGCGGATTGGAAGAATTGGGTTGATTTTGTTTCCACCTAAGGTTTGGGTGATTTTTCCAAGAGGGGTTGTATGAATCACCGTAAGTGTTTGGCTTGGGCTTGAAAGTGTACCACTTATCTCCCGCTTCGTCGGTACGCGTGGATGCGTAGTCCGCAAAAGCTGTTACGGGGAGTTCCACACAATCACGAGTGTCATGGGGACCACTACATAATTCGCATGAAGAAGTGATTTTGTTCACTTGGCTTGAAGGCTTCGGAGCTTCGTAAGATTTCATGAGAAACTTGACTTGGTCCTCAAGTTCCATGATCCTACGGTCGGGAGTGCTAGAATTGTTCGAAGGCAAAGATATTGCCTTGACCGTTTTGTTCAAATCACGAGGATCATTCCAACTTTCGTTGTCATAGAGAGCAAGATCTTCTATGAGTTCCCATGATTGTTCTGCACTAAGATCACGTAGCTTACCACCGGCCGATTGGTCAATGGCTCGCCTCGTGGAGATGTCGATATGGTCATAAAAAATTTGGACTTGGAGCCAAAGATCTATGCCATGATGAGGGACTTTTTGGAGTAAGTCCTTGAAACGAGTCCATGCTTCATAAAGAGATTCATTTTGACGTTGTTGGAACATCAAGATGTCATTTCTAAGATTAGTAGTTCTCCCTGGTGGGAAAAATTGAGCAAGGAAACGAGTGGTGAGATCATCCCATGTGGTGATGGATCCCGCGGGTAAACGCTCAAGCCATTGACTAGCTTGATCCCGTAGAGAGAATTGGAATAGGCGTAAACGGGTAGTCTCTCTAGTTTCAACATCTAGGTCTATGGAGTCTACGATTTTGAGAAAGTCCTTAAGATGTTGGTTTGGATCTTCGGAACGAAGTTCATGGAATGCACATCCGCTTTGCACCAACCGGATAGTGTTGGATCGCAAGGGGGTCACATTGGCTCCGGTGAGCTCAATGGTGTTTCGGTAGCCTTGGTGGCTAGGTCGGGAATACTCTCCTAAGGTTCGGGGCCTAAGGGGTTCTAATGGTGGGTTTTGTTGTGGTGGGATGACGGGTTCAAAGATGTTACCACCTTCCATGATGTCGGATGGTAAAGAGTTACAGACAAAGGCACGAAGAAATAAGATAGACTAAAGAAGACCTAAAAATAAAAATAAAATCTTACTAGAAAGGAATCTAGCAAGTAGACCTAATAAAAAGAAATTCTAACCTAGACAATAACTATTCCCCGGGCTGCGGCGCCAAAAACTTGATGCGTGGGAATCGCAACAGGCTTTACCTCTCGAGGGATCTCGAGAAGCTTACAACCCCCACCAGGCAGTGTACCTGATCGTTTTAGTATAGTATAGTGACAAGTACCGGGGGATTGATCGTTCAGCTTAGGAATAGTGTCGCTAGGATTAGAAAGCCTAAATACTAGTTCTAAAGGTGAGGGATGATTATTTTTGTGTTTTTATATTTTATAGAAAGCAAGTAAAAATCTCGGGTTTTGGAAGAGTGGGCGGAATTAGTTGCAATTCAACTAACCCAAAACTAAGATGCAATCAAAATAAAATACAAAAGATGAAAATAAACTAATTATACTAAGGTTGTGAGCAGTAATTGGAGAAAATGTGTTTACTTAGATTTCACTGCTCCCTAGATATCTTTTACATGTTAATTACTTGTTATAATTGCATGGATGACGGATCGTATTCCTTAATACCATTTATGGGGTGGCATACATAACTCCCCAATTATATGAGCTCTTATCTCCTCCTACACCATGCCTAGCACAACTATAGGGATTGTAAACAGTGGCTCATGCATTAAATACAACCAATAAAGACCTAGTACGCCTCGGTTCATGTTTCTTAAGACGTTCAAGCATGTTACCACTTGGAGATCTGCCAGTTTTCTTAAGCCTAACATATAAATCATTCATCCAAGACAAGAATAAACAAGTAATCAACACATAATCAATATCTAGGTTTCATTAGATCTAAGCAAACACAAAAGAGATCTAGCCTAGCATAATGGAATTGATACAAGAACAAGATATAGACAACCAACACATAGACATATTGATTGAATTAGAAGAACACTTATCTCAATTACAATGCAAGGTATCAAGGGTTTGAACCCTTGAAAAACCTGTAAAAGTTGCACCAAAATCGTACTTAGGGTTTCTCCAAAACTTCTCTCCTTAAATGTGAAAAATTAGAAAACTATATATAGAAAAATGGGTTTGACGGCGTCAAGAAGAAACATGTGACGCCGTCACCTCGCCGCCAAAACTCTTCTCGGACTGCCTAGATCTACTTCTGACGCCGTCAAGACTTATATGTTTCCAGGCCGTCATGACTCTTTTACTCTTGACGCCCTTCCTACGTGACGCCGTCAAATCTTCTCTGGATCGTCATGGATTTTCATAAAATTTGCTCTTGACGCCGTCAAGGTTTTGCTCTTGACGCCGTCACCTACTGTTCCCAGCATGGAAAATTAAGACTTTGGCGTTTTCTTCATTTTTATGCTCCAAAAACGTCCGAATTGCTTCCTTTTCCAGATTTCTCTCCCAAAGTACCTAAAATCACAAAAGGAACGATTTAGGGCAATATTTGATCAAATAAAGTCAGATTCGGGCTTAAATGACCCCCTAAAAACGGATCATTTTTCGCCTCATCAGTCAGTTTTGATGAGTTTATAAAAGATTTGGAGTTTAACTCGAAACTCATGAAAATATTCATATCCTGACACATAACAGCACATATTTATTCACTACTTGAGCCGAACAAAGAAAAACATTTGATGATCTAAAATAAATTTGAAATCACTCTCCCCCTCAATCTATGACCATTTGTACATTTAAAATTTGTGAAGAATTAAACCTTTTTGTCATAGATTGAGTGGCAAATTTTATGAGAAACTTAAGTCCAATTGATTTTCAAATATTGTTTTAAACCACCATTTTATATACAAAATATTTTTCTGAAGAATCATAGATGGAAAAATATTTGTTTTGGTAAAAGAAGACTTCTCTTCTTAAACAAGAAATAATGCACTGAAACGTACATTAAATCGAAGAAACACGGATATAAAGTAATCCGTGCCCGGGTGAACATCACCCAGTGAGAGGAACATCCGTCTTTTTGGCGACATGCTCTCCCCATTTTGAAGAGCGGGTTGCTATCTGAAGTAATAGCAAGCCATTTTGAAAGAAATTTTTGAGAAACGACATGTTTTAGAAAACATTATTTTAAAAGATAGAAAAACTCTCGCTCAAGTATATGTATGAATCCGTGCCATTATTGAATGACATTTCCAGAAACGTACATAATATTGATTATACGAGAGACATGTCGCGAGAAGAATATTTTTGGAATTTTTATGTTTTTATCGATTTTTTATGGATTTTGTTGGTTTTATAATTTTCTATTTTCTTTTTGGTTTTAAAATATGTACAAAAGGATCTTATGCAGTTTAAGAGGATGTTGCCATGAGTACCGAAAAGAGGATATCGGTCTGCGCGTAATAGAAGTCAGTAGTCAACATCTCTTAAACTTTCACCACCAAAGCGTTTGAGGCTCCTGAATAGTCGTTAGAACTTGAGCCTTCTCAATGTGAAGCTTTGATAGCTCAGCAACATATCATCTCACACTTGAATAGTACTTATCATCTTTCTTCCCGCTGAAGGCTGAAGTAATGCATACCAAAAAGTATCCAGAGACCACTTCCCCCCAAGTAGTTGAAATGATGCAATCAGTCTCTTTATATGAAGCTCAGAAACCCGAAGTACACACACAATCAATTGTGTACGTCTTTGTCATCAGAAACTATTTCTTACATCTCTTCCCCCCACGTAGTTGGAATAATACACCAAAAGAACGAGTTGAAACACTGATCTTCTCTGCGGTTATGACATTTGTCTTCCCGGAATAACTTCACTTAAGTAGAAGTGTGAAGCTCATCACGTGTACTCATTGTACGTTCTGATGTATGTCTCCTTCCCCCTTGCTGGTTTTGATACCTCATAATCAGCAACACATTTTACGCCCATAGACTTGAAATCTTGTGAGAAGAACCAAATAAGCTCGAATGTATCATGTGAGAATCAACTTGCTGAAGAGCAATGTGAGCACATCTGATTAGGGATTTTAACACATACTTTTCACTCTCCTATAATTAGTGCTCTCCCCTAAACTAACAACCTTTCTTGATGAATGCCTTGAATATAAAGAAGTCTTTCGATAATTAGTTGCATATCGTCTTTAGTCTTCTAACACGTAACAGAGAATGTAGAACAGACTGTAGACTCGACCTTCTTCAATGTTGTCCATTTGGGGAATAGGATATCAACATCTCTATCTCACTAAATGCATTCCAGTTATATTACATATACCAAATCAGCCCACATGTACCAAATACAAGAAGAAACGATAACACCAAAGTGTCACAACTCACCATTTCAGGTCATTTCAGGTCATTTCGGGAACTTTGGAAAAACACTATTCATAAATCACTATTCATCAAAACACTATTCATCGTTTTACTATTCATCATTTTCGAGGTCATTTTGATATTCCGAGAAACTTTTGGGAAATTTACTATTCACTAAACACTTTTCATTTCCGGAAAAGTTTTCATCATTCACTTGCATTACTCATTTCATCGTAAATTTAGTTTACGGGTATTCAAATTCGCGTAACCGGATTGGTTTAGGTGCGAATTCATTTCATTAGTGCTAAGGACACTGCATACGGACTGGGGATAGTATGCATATCATCATAACAGCATTTTCATGTTATACCACTCTCAGGATTTTCAAATTTCTATATTCAGTACATTTAACGTTTTTACGTATAAGTAATTATAGTAAACGTTAACACCCGGTTTATACATGACGAATATATCTAAATATTCCCACGATGGTCCCGACATATTTTTATATCCATTTTAACATCATAAAAGTTATAACATTCAGTTACCCAGTATTTTGGAAATTTATTTTAATTATAACGTACGCGTATGAATATTACGACGGTTTTCGTGAAAACTAAACAATAATCACCCGATCACTCAGTAAATGTACCCAACATATTTTTAATATGTTTTTAACATTATTATAACATTATTTTCATCCCGGTTAACTTTGTGAACGTTTATTGCTATTAAACCCGGTACCCGATTTTAACGAATAACACGTAATAACACTTAATGTTATACTAATTTCCTAAATAAATACCAAGTACCCCAACCCCCCTCCTTGGCTCACCATAACCGGCCATATGAACACCCCTTTTTACCTCATGTAATAATCCCTTTATAATGTATTAAAGTTACAAGTAAAAACCATTTTTACTTCTTAAATATCTATACAAACCTCCTAAACATAAACACTTATAAATTTATGAATCAAAAAGCTCTCATTTCATCATTTCCATCTCATAACCCACGACTTTTTCCCAAATCCAAGATCCATCCATGGTTTTTGAAAAGTTAAAGCTACAAACTTGTTCATTATACTTGCCTAATCAAGAATCAATCAAGAAAAACACAAGAACAACAAGCATAATCATCATCTAATCATCTCATTTTATCAAGTAAGTAATCAACTTTATTTTTTCATGAAACATCTTATATTTACTTGTATTTCATGATTTCCATGCTAAAAACCATGTACAACTAGCTATACCACCATTTATTTTGTCTAAAATGAAACATACAAACCCTAACTTTTTAGTTATGAATCCCCTTGCTATAATAACTTGGTTAGGAGTCCATGGCACCCTAAGAAGGTGTATGGTAGGATTAGATTAGTTATGTGGTGATTACAAGAGGTTTTGTGATGGTAGAAATTAGTTATAAACCTTGAAAACTTGATTTGGAACATGTTTTAGACATGCTGTCCCATTTTGTGAAAACCTGGAAAATCAGTAAACACCAAGTGAACTTTGGCAAAATTTTTAGAAAATACTTTCAAAAACGAATCCGTAGGCGAAAGAACGGATTAAAAAGAGTTAATAACGAAGAAGTTATGATTTTTGCAAGATTGTTGACGAAAAGTATTTTTCTGGAAATTAGTTGCTGTTGGACGTTTTTCATTGGACAAAAAGAGACTTTAAACGTAACCCGGAGGAGCCGAGCTTTCCAAAATATATTACTATATACTAAGACGTAACCGTGGACATAAAGAACAAGTAAAACGGACAAGTAACGACAAAGATATACACGTTTGAATATCGGCTAAAACCACTTTATATTTGACAGCTTTTATTAAATTTGGCACAAAAACTACGAAGTACATTTATAAGCTAGACATAATATTAAGTACCAAGCTTTATAACTAATGTAGTATTAGTTATTACGAGTATATTTTCATCATTTCAAGGATTACAACCCGAGTATTTCAACGCTAACATGGAAACTTACGATATATATATATAAGTATATATATATTACAACTAGCTTATTATATTTTCTAATAGCAATATTTTCCAAATTCTTGGATTATATATTTTTGATAACAAGTGTTTTTCCAAAGAGTAGAGTGGTATAGAAACATGAGCATGGACATTCATAACATCATTTGTTGATCTAAATGAGATCATTCATCATTCATTTTAGGTTGCGGCAGATAACCGTGCATTGTTGTCCTTAACTTTCCGTTGCATTGTACTATTACTTCGAGGTGAGTCATAGCCCCTACTCTTTTAATTGTTTTATCAACTCTTTGGGGGAGATACATGCTACTACTTGCTTACTTGTACAGATTCACATAACATTTATACTTGATTACATTACACTTGATGTCATACATACGTGATTGTGTTATACTTAACTGTGTTATACTAAACTGTGATGGAAACATACATACTTCCAATGGCCCCAGATTTAGTTCTGGGCACAACCATGGAGACATTTATACTTCCAATGGCCCCAGATTAAGTTTCTGGGCACAACCATGGAGATATACATACTTAAGTGAGGTCTTCGGAGATGAAGTGTAGACTCACTACTAATTGCTTAACTGTTGTTATGAACTTATACATATCTTAATCATAATATTTTGTAGCAGTGGGTTGTAAACACACAGGTTACAAGTCTCTTATGACGGGACTTGTAACTGAGTGGATTTACGATGCCTTTGCTGTGTGAACATTCTTTATAGGCTTTTCAACTGTATTAAGACAAACTCTATGAACTCACCAACCTTTGTGTTAACACTTTAAGCATGTTTATCTCAGGTTAGAAAGCCGATAGCAGGTGTTTGGAGCTGAGAGTCTTAGGGCATGCTTTTGGAGACTTTCACTTTTATCGTTTACCATTCGATACACTTTAAAAACCTATGTATTATTCTACTTTGGGATCTTTGTTTTAGAAACTATGACTTTTATCAATTCGAATGGTAACTTTTCAAAAACGTCTCATTTAGAGTTCGTTTTCTATATCTTGTACTTTGTGCCCTGAAGTAGCATCCCAATGACACAGTCTTCCGCTGCGGTATTTTGGGGGTGTTACAGATTGGTACCAGAGCCTTGGTTATAGAGAACTAGGTTGTTTTAGAGTCTAGACTATAACTACATACATGTAGACTCTCCTCCCTATCGCCTTGCACTTTGCATACACTTACGCTTGCTGGTAATTTATTTATTTTTAGACCCACGCTATTAGATACTTTGTAGAAACCGTTAGAAACTAGACTTCCCAGTGACTTTAACACTTAAGGGAGAATCTTTTGTTCCTTTGTACTAAGCGTGACATTCCCTAGATGCCCATTTAAGCAACGTCTACCACTGAGATATGTGTGCCTGGTGATATGTACACTTGTGAAAGGAAACATTTATAATTGTGGTGGCCAACATAATTATAAGTGCTTCACGACACACGTGGACATATGACTATGCAGATGTAGATCGGTGTTGGCACAACTTAGGAAACAACTGGTAGCACGGTATTATATATGAGGATGTTAAGTATAGACTTTGGTTAATCAACGGTTTTCCCTCATCACTGACGTTCACTAAACCCAAGTAACGATGGTGGAAGAACTGGTGGACGTGGAGGTAGAGGAGGTGGTCACGGCGTTGAAAACAATGATAACAACGACGGTGGAAATACTGATTTTGAAGCCATCATCGCTCGACAACTTGAAAACTTTCTCCCCACTATTGTCACTCAAGTTGGCGATCATATGAATAACTTGGCAAACCACGAAAGCGGAATTAACAACACCAATGGTATAGGCCAGAATGGTAATGGCAACAACATCATTAGGACTGGATGTACGTATAAGGAATTTACGTCATGCAAGCCAATTGATTTCGATGGTGTAGGAGGCGCGTTGGTGTATACTCGATGGGTTGAAAATATGGAGTCGGTGATCGACATTAGTAACTGTGCAGCACATCAAATGGTGAAGTATTCCATGTGCTTACTATCAGGAAAGGCATTGACATGGTGGAATACGCAGATTCAAGCTAGGGGTAGAGCGGCAGCTGTAGGTATGACATGGGATGATTTTAAGGCATTACTGAAGGAGGAATACTGCCCGGACAACGAGATGCAAAAGCTGGAGGATGAACTCTATCATCTCTCTATGATAGGGGCTGGTCATGCAGCCTATACAGATCGATTCCATGAATTAGCCAGACTAGTTCCACACCTAGTTACCCCTGAGTCCAAGAGGATCGAGAGGTACATATATGGCCTTGTCCCAGAAATTCGTGGGATTGTAAAAACAACTGAGCCTTCAACAATTCAGAGTGCAATATTGAGAGCAGGGACTCTGACAGATGAGATGGTTAGAAATGGAAGCTTGAGGGACAGTGATAAAAGGAAGGGAACAAGCGAGTCGAACAAGCAGACTGACAACAAAAGGGCAAGGACCTTTGAGGCGACTAATTCGGGTCAGAGAGAGTATTTAGGCCAGCATCCTAAATGTACGAAATGTAACTTTCATCATCAAAAGATTTCGCCCTGCCGTGTGTGTGCATTTTGCAGACAGTCTAGTCATTTTACAAACCAGTGTAGAGAACTAGCAAATGTGGGCAATATGACGAACAACCAAAGGACATGCTATGAATGTAACAGCCCGGATCACTTTCGGAACAACTGTCCTAAGTTGAAAAGAAATCTTAACCAAGGAGGCAATCGTCCAAACTTAGCAGCAGCAATTGAAGGGCCACGAGATGAGGCCAATGAGATTCCACCCGCAATTGGCAGAGCTTACTTCCTAGGAAATCCTATCACCCAACATGTCCGCGATAGCACAACGGGTACATTCTCTTGAACAACTATCGTATTTTAGTAGCACTTAAGTCTTAATATAGGACCTATACACAACATTGACTAATCTGAGACCTAGCAGCATTAACCTTAGTCACCCTAACATTAGTAATTTGATTAGTGTAAGCAATTCCAAAGTCGAGCCAATCTTTCAAAAGATCTTTTTCAAGGATGTTGAATCCAGACCTTGATTTTTAGCTTGGTTCTAGTGACTGTTCTTGTTTGATTGGGTTGCGAAAATCAAGCTAAAAGTTAAAGTCATCACTCAAACCGATTTAGCTTAATCTCATGACTGTTCTTGTTTGATTGGGTTGTGGGCTTAAGTGAAAATCGGTTACCTAAATGATTAACCTAAAGGAGGTCTTTTGAGGATTATGCTCGGGATTGGGAAGGTTTGCCTCATCAAGTTTGACCACGAGAACATACCTAGTTGGATAGGAAACCCACATACATAAGCTTTGACACATTTAACTGATTAACATTAACTGAACTTCGGGACGAAGTTCTTTTTAGAGGGGAAGACTGTCACAACTCACCATTTCAGGTCATTTCAGGTCATTTCGGGAACTTTGGAAAAACACTATTCATAAATCACTATTCATCAAAACACTATTCATCGTTTTACTATTCATCATTTTCGAGGTCATTTTGATATTCTGAGAAACTTTTGGGAAATTTACTATTCACTAAACACTATTCATTTCTGGAAAAGTTTTCATCATTCACTTGCATTACTCATTTCATCGTAAATTTAGTTTACGGGTATTCAAATTCGCGTAACCGGATTGGTTTAGGTGCGAATTCATTTCATTAGTGCTAAGGACACTGCATACGGACTGGGGATAGTATGCATATCATCATAACAGCATTTTCATGTTATACCACTCTCAGGATTTTCAAATTTCTATATTCAGTACATTTAACGTTTTTACGTATAAGTAATTATAGTAAACGTTAACACCCGGTTTATACATGACGAATATATCTAAATATTCCCACGATGGTCCCGACATATTTTTATATCCATTTTAACATCATAAAAGTTATAACATTCAGTTACCCAGTATTTTGGAAATTTATTTTAATTATAACGTACGCGTATGAATATTACGACGGTTTTCGTGAAAACTAAACATTAATCACCCGATCACTCAGTAAATGTACCCAACATATTTTTAATATGTTTTTAACATTATTATAACATTATTTTCATCCCGGTTAACTTTGTGAACGTTTATTGCTATTAAACCCGGTACCCGATTTTAACGAATAACACGTAATAACACTTAACGTTATACTAATTTCCTAAATAAATACCAAGTACCCCAACCCCCCTCCTTGGCTCACCATAACCGGCCATATGAACACCCCTTTTTACCTCATGTAATAATCCCTTTATAATGTATTAAAGTTACAAGTAAAAACCATTTTTACTTCTTAAATATCTATACAAACCTCCTAAACATAAACACTTATAAATTTATGAATCAAAAAGCTCTCATTTCATCATTTCCATCTCATAACCCACGACTTTTTCCCAAATCCAAGATCCATCCATGGTTTTTGAAAAGTTAAAGCTACAAACTTGTTCATTATACTTGCCTAATCAAGAATCAATCAAGAAAAACACAAGAACAACAAGCATAATCATCATCTAATCATCTCATTTTATCAAGTAAGTAATCAACTTTATTTTTTCATGAAACATCTTATATTTACTTGTATTTCATGATTTCCATACTAAAAACCATGTACAACTAGCTATACCACCATTTATTTTGTCTAAAATGAAACATACAAACCCTAACTTTTTAGTTATGAATCCCCTTGCTATAATAACTTGGTTAGGAGTCCATGGCACCCTAAGAAGGTGTATGGTAGGATTAGATTAGTTATGTGGTGATTACAAGAGGTTTTGTGATGGTAGAAATTAGTTATAAACCTTGAAAACTTGATTTGGAACATGTTTTAGACATGCTGTCCCATTTTGTGAAAACCTGGAAAATCAGTAAACACCAAGTGAACTTTGGCAAAATTTTTAGAAAATACTTTCAAAAACGAATCCGTAGGCGAAAGAACGGATTAAAAAGAGTTAATAACGAAGAAGTTATGATTTTTGCAAGATTGTTGACGAAAAGTATTTTTCTGGAAATTAGTTGCTGTTGGACGTTTTTCATTGGACAAAAAGAGACTTTAAACGTAACCCGGAGGAGCCGAGCTTTCCAAAATATATTACTATATACTAAGACGTAACCGTGGACATAAAGAACAAGTAAAACGGACAAGTAATGACAAAGATATACACGTTTGAATATCGGCTAAAACCACTTTATATTTGACAGCTTTTATTAAATTTGGCACAAAAACTACGAAGTACATTTATAAGCTAGACATAATATTAAGTACCAAGCTTTATAACTAATGTAGTATTAGTTATTACGAGTATATTTTCATCATTTCAAGGATTACAACCCGAGTATTTCAACGCTAACATGGAAACTTACGATATATATATATAAGTATATATATATTACAACTAGCTTATTATATTTTCTAATAGCAATATTTTCCAAATTCTTGGATTATATATTTTTGATAACAAGTGTTTTTCCAAAGAGTAGAGTGGTATAGAAACATGAGCATGGACATTCATAACATCATTTGTTGATCTAAATGAGATCATTCATCATTCATTTTAGGTTGCGGCAGATAACCGTGCATTGTTGTCCTTAACTTTCCGTTGCATTGTACTATTACTTCGAGGTGAGTCATAGCCCCTACTCTTTTAATTGTTTTATCAACTCTTTGGGGGAGATACATGCTACTACTTGCTTACTTGTACAGATTCACATAACATTTATACTTGATTACATTACACTTGATGTCATACATACGTGATTGTGTTATACTTAACTGTGTTATACTAAACTGTGATGGAAACATACATACTTCCAATGGCCCCAGATTTAGTTCTGGGCACAACCATGGAGACATTTATACTTCCAATGGCCCCAGATTAAGTTTCTGGGCACAACCATGGAGATATACATACTTAAGTGAGGTCTTCGGAGATGAAGTGTAGACTCACTACTAATTGCTTAACTGTTGTTATGAACTTATACATATCTTAATCATAATATTTTGTAGCAGTGGGTTGTAAACACACAGGTTACAAGTCTCTTATGACGGGACTTGTAACTGAGTGGATTTATGATGCCTTTGCTGTGTGAACATTCTTTATAGGCTTTTCAACTGTATTAAGACAAACTCTATGAACTCACCAACCTTTGTGTTGACACTTTAAGCATGTTTATCTCAGGTTAGAAAGCCGATAGCAGGTGTTTGGAGCTGAGAGTCTTAGGGCATGCTTTTGGAGACTTTCACTTTTATCGTTTACCATTCGATACACTTTAAAAACCTATGTATTATTCTACTTTGGGATCTTTGTTTTAGAAACTATGACTTTTATCAATTCGAATGGTAACTTTTCAAAAACGTCTCATTTAGAGTTCGTTTTCTATATCTTGTACTTTGTGCCCTGAAGTAGCATCCCAATGACACAGTCTTCCGCTGCGGTATTTTGGGGGTGTTACACAAAGTAACAGGTTGAGGCACTAATCATCTCTGCGGATATCAACTCCGGAATAACTGATTAAGCTCGATCATGTGAACCTGTTGTGTGTCCCTGATGGTTGCGATTAATCAGCCCGTGATGTGCACATGAAGTGATACAACCAAAGTAACAAGTTGAACCACTGATCATCTCTGTGGTTATCAATCCCGGAATAAGTGATTAAGCCCGATCACGTGAACTTGTTGTGCGTCCTTGGTGTACACATTCCTCTCCCCTGATGGTTGCGATTAATCGGAATCATCATAATGATGTGTACATGAAGCATTAACTTGAAGCCCTTTATCAATAACTGGAAGCCCTTTATCAATAATAATATCAGCCCGTGAGAAGATGTCGATAAACCTCACGAGTCCTGAACTGAAGTATTCAGGAGTCATGAGATGATGACTAATTGAGTTTGCTCCCCCTCAATTATGCCATCGTATGTAAAGAGCCTCTTCAAAAACTTGTGAAGTTGTTGAATCGGCTCCCCCTCAAACTGACCATCCCCTTTTATAGATTCAACACTTTAACGTCCTGATCTCGTTTGAAGGTCTTGATATTAACCATCTTCTTCTTTATCTGAATCAATCAATCAACTGGAGTACTAAATGATAACACCAAGTTCGAATCCCCACAATGACTATAGAACTCGAACAGAGTCACAAACCACGGAATATATCGGAGAGGTAGACATTAATTTCCCCGACATGAATAATTAAGCTTGATCCCTTTATGATTTATAACCCCAGCATACACATTACTCCTCCCACGAAAGAATAGAAAGAACACACGCCTATTCTCCCCCTCAAAAGTGGCATGCTAATGACATTATTGCCATAGTCAAAAGGAAAAGGACATACGCTTGTTCTCCCCCTCAAAAATTGCATGCAATGACAGTTTTGCCATAGTTGAGATTCTGTGATGGTTGAAATTTATCAGATGCAGCATAAATGTGTGTAGCACCAAAAACTACTGTGAAGAAGATGATGATTAAAACACTCTTGAAGCAGCCCCTCTTTTGTTTCCTCATCAATGGTTTAGCAAATGAAGAGTTTCATGAAACTTGTAATACGCCTAAACCACTTGTTGAAATGTGTTAAGCCTTAGAGGGAGATAATATCTGTGTACAAGAGTCGAATGACCATTCTACAAACATCGTCAACATGTAATATCTTCATCCTTTCCCTTCTCCCACTCAAAAATTGCATATGCATGTTTGCAATTTTTGATTGAATAAGTGAAGCACAAAAATATAATCCAATATATGTCGATCCACTTGATGACTGTACGAACATGGGAAAAGCATGAAGTTTGTTGATGAGAATGGTCATAAATAAGAAGATTTCTCTTCTTTCTAAGATAAGGCGCACTAAAACGTACACCTTTCTTTTCTTTGAGGAATGGGGCCTGAAGTGTTATCTGCAGACGCCATAATGTCGAAGAACGAGGCTTGAACCGTTGTGTCCAAATGTCATAAACTTGAAGAACGAGGTTTGAACTGATGTGTTCAAACGTCATCTCTCTCTTTTCTTCTTCTCTCTGCTAACTCATTACCAACCCCATTATCATTCAGTCGGCTCTTTGTCGTGACTACTGATGGAGAAAAACCCAATATGATGAACTTGAGACTGAAGTAAAGTAACCCGAACTTGTGACTTAAGCTTGCACTAATGTATGACAAAGAGCGGTGTAGAGAGTTCGTGCAACATCGAATCCCTAAGTACTCTATACTCTTCAACCAACCAACCATCACGTATAAGACGTACATCACCTCTTGAATATCCACAACTTCGTGTGACACTGAGCACTACAACGTAACTCCTTAAAATGATAGTTATTTTGTGGTAGTAGAAAGGAAGAATCCCAAAAATAACTAGATATCCAAGTCTTTGTCATTGTAAAGGTTAAAAGCTTGAACAAGGATCTCGAAGAATCTTCATCCAACCACCCCGATATCTTCAGATACTAAGTACACGCACCCACGAAATTTCACTTCAACCTCAAATAAATAATAATGAATTAATGCCGTAGTCACATCTTGTGGTTTAAATGCCCAAATCTAGCCCTTATTGATGTTTTGAATGAACTTTGATAATGGTTTTTCTCCCGATCATGGTCAAAAGCGCATATCCCCGTAACACTTTGTTATAGCCAAAATGCCATGAAGTATATCATAAAAGTCATCCAATACATGAAGTACACACCTTATCCCTTCTTTGAAGTTGAAACCGTAGCACCAAGTTCAATTAGGATCCGGAAATGCACTTTATTTCTCCAGGATAATTCCATCATCACGGGATTTTACAAATCTATGATTTAAACCGAGAAATAGATTCTTTCGCGGGATTTTACAAAACCAAGAAGAAACCGTGAGACAATGATCGATTGAATGTGTTATGACAACTTTTGGATTTGGTGAATAACTGTTTGGGAAAACATGCAAGAGATCAGCAACAATTCTTCTCCCATATGTAAAATACTTCACAAACCATGCTAAGTCAAGTAGTATAAACTACTTCCCCTTGGAGGTTGACCTTATATCATCAAAGTACACGTTTCTCCGCCATGATGGTTTCGAACTTTCGGAAACATCATTGACGTGTACGACCATATGCACGAGAAGTTCTTGTCTTAAGCAACCATCTTGAAAAAAAAACATGAATGACATTGAAGGAACTTAAGAGATTTTGCTTAGACTGTGAAGTATCATTGACATTCTGTAGCGTCGACTATCCCATGAAAATTGCTGATCACATCTCAACCTTTGAACCCTTTGGCTAACAACCCAACCTCATATTCTGTCGGCTATTTCTGTGACCACTTGGCGAGGTAAACCCGATATACCCAATTTGAAAATGAAGTAGAATTCCCCAAATTTGTTACTTAAGCTTGCACTGTTGTTGAAAGAACGGTGTAGAGATTTTTTTTTCACCATGCAAATCTCTAAGTACTCAATACTATCCAAACAAAGTATGAGACTTTTATCACCTCTTGCGATTATCCACAACGTCTTCTGCGTGTGACACTGAGTACAATAATGTAACTCCTTTAAGTGATAGTTAACCAGGTCTTCAACCATCCACCCCGACTGCTGGTAACTAGATAAACCAAGTCTTCAACTTAAATCTTAATCACGAGAAAGTTATCATTGAAAGTCATGCATCCAACCAACCCCGACTTCAAGATAAAATAAGTATGCGCCTTCGTGAAACCCACTTCAAACTCAAATAAGGGATACCAAAATAAACTTCGTGGTCATCTCATGCATTTAAACACCCAAACACTAGCCTTGAAACAATGAGAAACTGTTGGATTGGTAAATGATTAGATGATTGTTTGATGAACGTGATGGTTGAATGATCAAAATCCGAATAGACCCCGAAATTATATTCAATAAGCTCGAAAACCCGAAGTTATCTCCAATAAGCCCGAAATATCCTCAACTCACAATAATTCACAATCACGGATTCTTGAAGCTCAGTCAAAACCGTGGACCAACATTATATCCCAAAAATTCACTTAAAAGACTAGCGAGAATCACGAAATTTAACTAAACCAAAAGATCCAAATATGCTACCACTTACATAAACCAAACAAGTAACCCGTTTTTCCCACGTATAATATGTTCACATTCCACACTACATAGCAAATTGACGCAGTCCACAAGCAAGCCCAACCGAATGATAAGAAATTAAAGCCCAAGTGATTAAACGATTTCAGGCCCAAGTCCACAACTAACTCTTACCCTAAATTACGGGTATAAACACTCCCATAATCTTACACAATTAAATCTTTGTTCTTTGTTTTTCAATGAATCTTTGTTCCAAATGAGATGATGTAGTAGACCTGGTACTGCTTGTGTTGTAGATTGTTATTATCTTGAAAGGTACTAAACTTAACAAATGAATCGATTATATAATCAAGAGATTATCTGAGGTCTTGGTTATCCCTTTCTTGTATTCGACTTGATTAGGATCTATGGGTTGATGTTAAGCACTAATGATCAATAAAGGTCTAAGCAGTTAGCTTAATGAATCTGAGATCTTGTAATCATATACTTTTCCTTTTTGTTATACTTTAATTGTGATTACCAAGCTGAAAAGAGAGAATGGATGAAAAATTCTTGTTGTAGTTCAACTTATATAAAGATGCGAGCTAACCGCAAACTTGAACTAACCGCAAACTTGAGCTAACCACAAACTTGAGCTAACCACAAACTTGAACTAACCACAAACTTGAGCTAACCGCAAACTTGAACTAACCATAAACTTGAGCTAACCACAAACTTGAGCTAACCACAAACTTCAGATGAGATAATAGCAAACTTGAGCTAACCGCAAACTTGAGATAACCACAAACTAAAATGAGCTAACCACAGATTAAAGGTAACCGCATATTAATACTAATCTTTGAAATTGGGAGCTAACCGCAGCTAGGAGGTAACCGCAAACTTAGAGCTAACCTCTAACTTTGAGCAAACCTCTAACTTTGAGCTAACCACTAACTTTGAGCTAACCTTTAACCTTGAGCTAACCTCTAAACACAAAAATACAAGAAAGTCACTATCTTGCCAATTTGTCTTTTTCCCGTTTTTGAGTTAATCTCAACCAAGAAACAAGCTAATCTCAACCAAGAAACAAGCTAATCTCAACCAAGAGCATCCAAAATAAACCCACGAATTCAATCTAAAAGACCACGAATATGATGAAATGATTAATCGAAGGACCAAACTAAGCATATAACCATCTACTAATCATGAAAGTACATCCATAACACATCATATTATACTAACAAGATCAAACCAAGGTGTTTTTCAAGAAAACTCTTCTAACTAACCAAACACCACAAAAACCAAACTAAATCCGAGAATCCAAGGCCCTAAGATGAAACCTTGGCTCTTGATACCAATTGAAGGATCGTAATATATGTTGATTCATGTGGTTCGGGTGGTCTTGGATTGTGGAAGATGAAGGTAAACATGTTGGAGAGTTTAGAGAGAGAAAGAGAGAGATGAGAGGATTTCCTGAGAGAGAAAAACACCTTAATGTGTGTGTTATTATAAAATCAACCAACCCTTCCCTTGTGTGGGAAGGGGTATTGATTCGTGTGAAAACCAATTATATATAATATAGTATAGTATCGAAGTGATTCGCGTAAAATACGGATCACCCGAGTCGTTTTCCCAACGAAGGCGAATGGAATCGAGAATATCGATTCGTGAAATCGTGAATTGAAAAGTGAGAAAGTGAAAATATCAATCAAGTAGTTCACGTATTCACAAACAAGTATGAAATATGCAGAAAGTACAAGCTAATTATGCACCAAAATGAAAAACGTAAAAACGGAAACGCAACCGCAAAATTTAAAACGTAACGTATTTCGAAAAATGATCATACGAACTTGAAAATATTTTCTAAAAATCTTAAACTAATAAAAAGAATTTTAAGAAAAAGAAAAATATTTTTTTTTTTACTTTTTATTTATTTTCTAGAATTAATTTTCTATTTTTGGAATTAAAAATGAATTAAAAATAAAGAAAAATAGAAAAATAAAGTGGAAAAATGAAAATTTAATTCTAAAAATTCTAAAATATTATAAAAGAATTCCTAAAAATATTTTTGTATTTTTCAGAGCTTTTTCTAATTTTTTATGATTTTTGCTATTTAAAACTATTTAAAAATTAAATAAAAATCAAAATAAAATAAGAAAAATAGTAAAAAGGGTTGGAAAAATTTCAGAAATTCTAAAATAATAAAAAAAACTCAAATAAAAATTTTGAAGTGAAAAGTAAAGTAAAACTGCTTATTTAAGGAAAACTGCTTATCTCAAGTGCTTATTATTAAGCACTTGAGATCCAATCAATATGAAACTTGATACTTAGACTAAATATGATGCAACAAGCTCAGATGTAACAAATTATGACAAAGAATAAGCTCAGAATCCACAGAAACTCAATATGCAAGCAAGTAGCTCAAGTAATAAGCTCTATGTACTAGCAGAATAAGCATAAGTAGAATCAGATGTAAGATGACCAATCACAATGCTAAAACTACTCAAATGAGGCACAAATAACTAGTCTACTCACAGTAATAAGCTCAAACTTAAACTAGCAGGCCACAAATTCAAAACAGAACTCAGTTACAACCTATGAACTATAATGACTTATTAAGCTGATGAAATAAGCTGCAAATGATAAGCTAATGGGATCAAATGATACCCTACTAGTCTGAGATTACCAAACCACCAAGAATTTGGATCTCCAATCTACTAAGCCTATCTAAATCTTCCCTAAAAGTTAGACATTCACCTGTGGTGTAGGGGAATTGAGTGTCTGAATAGGCAACTTCCAAACTAAGTTCTAATAAGCTATCAAGCTTCAATTTCAAATTTTCTTTTTGATTCTTATTCTCTTACTACCAGACTTTTAAAATCAGCTATCCAAAGTAATTTCTAATGAAAAATGAAGCCTACAAGTTATCACAAAGTTGTGACCTTAATGCTACAATTCAATGTTTTAAACTGCAATGCACTTATCAACTGACCTAATTAGCATCCAAATGTATCACAGAAGCTATAAAATCAACTAGCTTCAACTAATTCAATCCTCACTCAGAATCTCAATTTCATAAGTGAACAGGTTATCAACTAGATACTCAGATGATGTATTAAAGCTATTTAGAACAATACTCATTCAATCCACAAGCAAGGATCAACTCAGATCCACAAAATAATATAAACTCAGATCTAATATCAATCACTATTACAATAACTAGTATCAAGCTAGATAACAGATGATCAACAATCAAATATACTACTAAGATGCACAACTCAGATCTAATATCAATCACTATTACAATAACTAGTATCAAGCTAGATAACAGATGATCAACAATCAAATATACTACTAAGATGCACAAACTCAGACTACTAGTTATCCAATATCAAAAGTAAATCACCAACACGGAACTCTATAATAATATTCTAAAACAGATCCAAACAATGAAATCTACTATCAAATAACTCTAATCTATGATCAAGCACAAAACTCAGATAAACTACTACTAGATTGAAACAGTTATGACTACTACTACAACTATTAAGCTAGTCTTATCCTACAAAATGAAATTGAGTACAGAAGTTACCACAACCTCTCCCTCAGCTAGAACAGAGGGAGTTCACAGAGGCCTATCTCTAAGATAGGCTGATGTCATCTCTTTCTGTATCAGCTATCAACACCTCAGCAACCATATGAACACCTCAATTGGAATGGAACAGTACACATGAACCACAAGCTTTCTGAGCTTGAATACACTAAGTATAAGCTGAATTGTGCTAATTGAAGATCTAAAACTTTGATTTGAAACTTTTTTTTTTATTTTTTATATTTTTCTAATTTTTTTTTTATTATTTTCTAAACTTGAAGTATTTGTGACTGAATTGAAAAGGAAACTTGAATAAGCTATATTTGAAATCAAATGAGAGTTTAGAAGACAAAATAAGCAGAAACTTAATGATATTAAGCTAGTTATAAGCTAGATTAAAAACAGAATAAGCAATAGAAGTTTGAAGATTAAGCTGAAAATGTAATAAAGAAACTCAGAATTTTATTAAAAGTTCAATGAAACTATTACATTCACTAGTCTACATACATTTTAGCAGCATAACAATACCTAAAAATTCCACAATAAGAAGCTAAAACAACACCTATTTATAGGAGTGAAGTGAGTAGAGGAGTCCCATTGCCAGGTTGGCAATCCGAGCCACTATTGTGCTTCTTTGAGTCCCTTATCAGCCATCAGATGTGATTTGTGTTTCTTCAAATCAATGAGAGCCCTCAGATCAATATCAATGATGTGGCCTGACCAATTAGCTTCCTCTATCTGTCCCATTCGTGCTTGTACTCTCTCTCCGTGTCAGATGGGAGTCAGACGCTTCTAGAAGAGGTTCCCAATGATTGGTATGACGCGTTCCTACCAATCTCACTTTGCCACGTGACCATTGATAGATTCTCTTACATTTCTGACATGTGCAAGGTCACGTGTGGCTTCTAGAAGGTCTAATTATTAGTAATTGATGGACAAATGAAGTGGCTTGAACCAATTGATGCTATTAGTAAGCTAGGGTTCATGTGGTTCTGGGTATGGGATGATTTGGGGAGGAACAAAAAGGCGCGTATGGTTTTATTAATATTTATTTGACCGGTGGAAACTTGGGCTCGGGTCAAAAGGTTTAGGATTGGGCTTTTGGTTTTATTAGTGGAATATGGATTGGACTTGTGGGAAATGGACTTGGACCAGGCTAATATATATTGTAATTTCAGATTTGGTAAATTGAAATCCAAGGACCATTTGTGTTAACTTTCAAACTCCAAGGGCTGAATGTGTAATTTCCTCAAAATAAATTTCAGGGACTAATCTTGCCAAGTCTGAATAGATGAAGGACTGAAATTGACTCTTGGATTCCTGACTTTGACTATTTGACCAACTTCTACTCTCGTGCTCGTTTTTCCGGTATTCGTGTGATTTTTCGTCTTTTATTGATAAATCCGTTCCTGCACATTCACAACACAAAAACAAGTGTTTTCTTGGCATTTGTTAGCTCAAATAGTCATTTTGGGTCGATAATTGGTAATGAAAAGGTGTGTAAATTATTACACACCAGGTATATACACACTTACAATATACGCCCTCCTGCGGGCTGTGGATCAGGTGTACAGTGGGTAAAGACCTGTCCGTCCTCCACGGTGTGACTATAACTATACTAATATATACAAAGCTGGGAGCTACGCTAAGTATGTAAATACATGGGGTGACCGAACCTTTTTCTTAATCCTAACAATTTCTATAAATGAAATTACAGAGATGAAATGTTATGCTAGGACCTGAAGTGGAACCCATGTGCATGGTCCTGTAGAAGTAGGCTTGGTAATTCTAGAGTTGTCATACAGTGTTGTAATTCTAGAGTTGTCATACAATATAAATAACCATAACTTCCAATTTAGGATAAGGTACAAATCTTGCATTATAGTTTTGGATGAGAGAATTTAAGACAAACTTTCAACAGTGTTTTAGACTGCTCTAAACTTTAAATTATTATCTTATATCTCTTATAAAGGGAGTTTTAAAGAGTGTTTGTTTTATGTTTTATATGCAGATATCTGAAGGACGATCGCACGCCCATCATTGTTGCCTAATCTATGAATATTGGATGTCATTTGAAGCAATTTCCCGACCTTTGTCAAACAAGGTAAATCCTACACCTTTTTACTATAGGTGGCCAAACGAGTGGGCCGGCTTTTGGGTCTAGATGGGTTTTGGGTCTTAACGAGTCTGGGACTTGATGGGTCATTTAGGAGCATGAGTCTAAATGGGACCAGGTCTAATGGGTGTCTCAGGTCGGGTTGCCCCATCGGGCTTTCACGATTTTTTTTATTTGAGTGGAAAATGAGAATTTGTATTCTGATTTTTTTAACCCGGTAGACCCGCCTAAAACCCAACTAGACCTTAAATACCCAATGGGTCTAGAATTTCCACCCTACTTTTTTCCAAGCTGGACTTAAACGGACCATTTGGTTCAATTAGACCTTATAGCCCCGCCATGCCAAAGTCCCTCAATGTCAACCATTACATGCATGGCGTGTTTCCTCTTTAGCTATTTTGAACGTCACCGCGCAATAGAGAAAACATAAACTTTATAAACATTATCACATAATGTATTCATGAGGCTGTAAGGAACTCAATGGTGGTTAAAAGAAAATGCAGTCCATGAATTTAAAGGCCAATGTGTAATATATATATATATATATATATATATATATATATATATATATATATATATATATATATATATATATATATATATATATATATATATATATATTGGATTATCAGCTAGGAAACATATGAGTTTCTCATTATGTATAGTTCGGGTCTGTAAAAAAAAATCCCAATAGTGGCTACCCTAGAGAAAGTTGCTGAAGATTGTACGCATTAGTAGTGTTATTTCAGCATATATGTTTGTTTGTTGTTAGTTATAGAAGCATGTTTAGAGATGATAGAACTTGCATACAGATGTAGGTACTGTAGTATTTGCATATTGGGTGCAAATTATATATGTCGTGCATGCCTTTCGGAGTATAATAATGTTATGGACTTTGCTTGCAACTACTCTGTATAGTAAGATTGAGTCATTTATATTCTTTGATTAGGTATGCCGAGTTAGCTACAGAGGCACATGTGAATTCATGGGCAAACTTTCAATAAATGTTGATGATCAAACAAAAAATTTCAGTTTGTAGGCTTAGGAAAAGATTGTTTTAGAATTATTGATGATACATGTAAAATTTACATGTTGTTAGATCTTGTGGTGATTCTTTTGCTTTCTCACTTTAGTGTATTTGTGTTTGTACATGTTGCCAACTCTATTGTTGACCTTTAATGTCAAAAAAATGCACTTAACGGTTGTATGTAATTTTACCTTCTAAAGTTGTTAAATATGCTTATTGCGTTTTGGTACTACATATAATCAATCAAATGTTTAGTGTGCTAAATATGTTTCTAAAACTATTTTATTAGAAAGATAATATTCACCCTTTTAATAATGTGTTCTAGAAGATTTTCATACACGTGGACTCATTTTGATGATCTTTGTACATTTGTTGAGCTTCTTAAGGTTTGATTTCTCATTTTTTTTTTAATGGTTATACAACCCCGTTTGATTCACATTAAGTGTTGATTTCATGTTAAATTAACAATAGAGTTTCTGATATTTTAATTGTTATACAACCTTATTGGATTCTATATGACTTAATACATCTGTTTTCTTGCTATCTTACAGATATGTATGGACATTATGACCTTTTTCTGATCGTTGTTTAAACTAGAGAATAAAAAGTCATTGAGGTTCGGGATCGATTAAAACAGTAGATTTCAAGAATGAGTCGCGATACATGTGTGTGCATATAATGCCAAACCTTTCAGTTAGCCTTTGGTGTATTGAAAGTTATGTTATGTCTAAGTATTTAAACAATGAAACAATGTTGTAATGGCTGCGGATAATTAGTTAAACGAGTATTATGTTTTTGCTCATTAGTTCATTCCTCATAAAATCGTTTGCTTGATTTATGTAAATATTCGATTTTGGCCGTCATGTTTGACTACTAGATTGTTAATATATTCAAGCAGGTATTAACTTATAAGCTTGAAGAATTTTGTCTATTGTTGGCGTGCTTAGAATACACTTATGAACTTTGGTATGGTTGAAAAGCACCAAGGGTATATCTTCCAATATTTTTTATAAAATAAAAGAAGATACTAAATGAGGCCATTTTAGACACACACACAAAAAAAAGCAACGACGTATATCTAATTGAGGATGAAGATCATTAGAATAAATGTTACAAACATTAGAATAACAATACATTTTACTATATATATGTATGAGTTAGAATCAAATATATGTATGAGTTAGAATCAAATATGAAGAATAATTAAAATAGGAAGGATAAGAAATAACCACAAGCACACATTTCAGATGCACCTACAAAAGTGGATGCATTTTATTTCAAATTTTTCCTCCTAATTTGAAATGTGTGACTAGAATTACTTCTCACAATTCTCATTTAAATTATTCTTCTTACTTGATCATTTCCCACGTATATGCATGGGAAAACATATTGGACTACTTTTGTACATTTTGAGTTCGTATTAAGGTTTTTTGGTAGTAGACCCATTATAGCAAATAAGCTTAAAACAAAACTCACGTTAACCAATTTACGTTGAAATTTAAATTACAACCGGTGGTAACTGGTATTTATTATATGTTGTGGCATACTTATTATACTTCTAATACATTGCATATACAAGATATATTAATGCGGTTTTTAGATGTGTTTAACTTATAAAATAGTGTAGTATTCAGTCAAATTGGTTATAATCAACATTTTGGTTTTTTAATATATAAAAATACATTATTCAAGAATAATCTTCATCATATAATATAAAATTAAAAACTATAAATAAAACAAAATAAAAATTAAATTATTTGTTTTTTAATAAATAAAAATATATTATTAAAAAATTAGAAAAAACCCCGCGTGTGTGCGGGTATTATAACTAGTACATATATAAAGGTTTTACAACTTGGTAATGCGTTTAAATATGTGTCACGAATCAATTAATTTACATATACGTAGTAATATACTGTTCTCTACATCTAGACTAATAGAAATAATCGAATATGCTATTTTAAAGAAATAAAAAAATATAATCCCAGATTATATCCTCTTTGATATAGAAAAATGCGATGCACGTTTCGAGGATCTGATTTCGACCCATCACCCACATATTTAATTATAAAATTTTGTATGCATATTTTGTTATTTGTTGCCTAAAAACTTTTTTAGGATTAATTGTCTTCAAAGAAGGGGCATATGAGTTACTTAATCAAAACATATCAACTCTTAATTAATGGTCATCTGATACGCGTACGGATTGCACCAAGCTTTACCTCTTGAGGGATCTTGAGAAGCTTACAACCCCCACCAAGGCAGTGTACCTGATCGATGTAATATAGTATAGTGACAAGTACCGGGGGATTGATCGTTCAGCTAGCTAGGAATAGTGTCGCTAGGATTAGAAAACCTAAAGACTAGGTCTAAAGATGAGGGATGATTCTTTTTGTATTTTTTAGTTTTTATGAAAGCAAGTAAAAATCTCGGGTTTGAAGGAGTTGGGCGGAATTAGTTGCTAGTCAACTAACCCAATACTAAAGATGCAATTAAAATAAAATACTAAAAATGAAAATAAACTAAATTAAACTAGAGTTGTGAGCAATATGTGGGAAAATTGTGTTTACTTTGATTTCATTACTCCCTAGATATCTTTTACATGTTAATTACTTGTTACAATTGCGTGGATGACGGATTGTATTCCTTAATACCATTCATGGGGTGGCGTACTTACTTCCCCAATCCTATGAGCGCCTACTTCACCCCTATGTCGAGCCGGCTAAGAAGCTCCTAACATAGGATCACTAGAATTTGCTCATGCATTAAATACAACCAATAAAACCTAGTACACATCGGTTCATATTTCCTAAGACGTTCAAGCATGTTACACAATGGAGATCTGCCAGTTTTCTTAAGGCTAACATTGAAATCATTTATCCAATACAACTATAAACAAGTAATCAACACATAATTAACATCTAGGTTTCATTACAAATAAGCAAACACAAGATAGATCTAGCCTAACATGTTGAAATCAAGACAAGCATAAGATATATTCAAACAACACATAGACATATTGATTGAATTGAAAGAAGACTTATCTCAATTGAACATGAAAGGATTCAAGGGGTGAAAACCCTTGAAAATACTGTAAAATATGACCTAGGGTTTACAAAGTTCGGCCCTAGTTTTCTCCACACAAGTTCCTCTCTAATGAATGAAAAATAGAAAACTATATACAGATTTTGATAGGTGACGGCGTCAAGAACAAAAGTCTGACGTCGTCATCTCGCCGCCAAATAGTTTCTCGGACTGCCTAGATCTGGGTCTGACGCCGTCATGTATAATCCTTATGCATGCCGTCACCAAAAATTGTCTTGACGCCCATGTTGTGACGCCTTCAGGTTTCCACTGGGTCGTCATAGATTTTACTCTTGACGTCGTCATGATTTTCTTCTTGACGCCGTCAGGTACTGTTTTGAGCATGGAAAAATAAGTCTTTGCCGTTTTCTTCACTTTTATGCTCCAAAAATGTCCGAATTGCTTCCTTTTCCAGAATTCACTCTCAAAGTACCTAAAATCACAAAAGGAACGATTTAGGGCAATATTTGACCAAATAAATTCAATTCCGGGCTTAAATGACCCCCTAAAAGTGGTTCGTTTTTCGCCTCATCATATACCCTTACACTTGAGATTTGCTTGTCCTCAAGCAAATGCGCTTTTATTCTAGTCAAAATACAAGTTAGGGGTCATTTAACACTAATATAAAAGTAATTACAACAAATAATCGTTCCACTAAAGACCAAAGACAAGCACGGAGGTCATACACTAGCACCTCACAAATAGTGTTTAGATACTCACATCTCTCGGGTGTAATAAAGTAATATCACAATATGAAAATAGAAAATATCTCTCACTACTTGTCATAGCAAAATAGATTACCATAGGCTTGGGAAAGGATCAAACCTCCACCACATGGCGTAAGCACCTAGGATAAACTATCAAAGAGGTCTTTAAAAAGGGTTGTAACGTTAGGTGTAGGGATATGGAATACACGGTTTTGTTGGATATAGGCAGTCTTTACTGGTGGCGAGTTAACAATCTTGGTTAATTACATGTACAATATGGTGTTGCTAAGCCAAGACTAGACTCGACTTAAGCTAATAAATCAAAAAGAACAAAAACATAAAATGAACATAGAATGAAAAGGGATGGTAGTCCGTATGTTTTTTTCTCTTTTATATTTCAATTTTTTTTTTTGATTTTTGATTTTTTTTTTTATTTTTTTATTTTTTTTTTGCATACACTTTTACCCTACCATCCAAAATAATACATCGTATGGAATGAATATTCCCCTTACACTTGAATTTTTACATACTTTACAATAAACTAATCTAATGACTCGAATTAAGAAAATCAAAACACTTGGAGTACTTTTAAGATTAACGTACATATGGGGGGTAATATATGATGTTCTTCCCCATTACTCCATAAAATAAGTACTTTACCCATGAGTCCCAATCGTCCCAAAACAATATTGATTGGCTCCAAACACTAAACTTAAATTAAACAAGTAGATGGTCAACAAGGTCAAACTGCCTAGAATCAATCTCCGTGGAAGTATAGGGTTTCCCCGGGTCGTTATGTCCCGACGAGGTGTGATGGTATAAAAAACGGGTTTGTAATCGGGTGAATTTGGACAGGAAGTAGCCAGATAAAGATTTGGATTTGTTTACACTACTGGAATGATTAGGAATAACAGTATTAACAATCACGGGAAATAGAAACGTATAAACGTAAACCAAATTAAAATCAGACATGATTGCGTGCTGGGAAAAATGTGAGTTTTAAGGAAAATAAACTACAGGGGGTGAAAATGAAACTTTCACAAACTTCAAATTAAAAGAAAAGTTAAAATGAAAGTGAAATTATTAAAATAATTATTTTAATATTTAAATACTATTTAATTAATTAAAACTATTTAAAAAGTAAATTAAACCTAATTTAAATAAAACTAAAAATGATAAATACTACAAATTAAACTAAAAACTTGCAAAAATAATTTCTAAAACTTAAAATGAACTTGAAGAAAGTATAAAAATTAAAAATAAATATTTTTGTCTTTTTATGGATTTTCTATTAATTAAAAACTAATTATCTTAATTAAACTATTTAAACTAATTTAAATTACTAATAATACCTAAATGACTTATAAAATTATGGAAAAATTCCTAAAATTATATTATAATATTTAAAAGCTATGAAAAATAGAAAAACTAGGTGTTGCTTTATAAAAACTAATTATGCTATTTAAAACTTAAATATTAATTAATTACTAATAAAAGTAATATTAAATCTAATAAATACTAAATGATAAAATAAAAATCTGAGAAATTTACTAAAATTACTTTAATATAAAAGGTAATTAATAAAAATATAAAAATGCTAAGTACTTAATAAAAATCTAGAAATGAAAATTAAAATTTAAATTACATTAAATAGAAACTATCACTTATTATTAAATTGTTTTTTCTTGATTTTTCTTTTACAAAACTATTTTAATACTAAAAACAACTAACTTTTGTAAAAACAACTTTTTTGTAACTTAAAAATAAGCAATGTGGAGGCTTAATAGCTTATCAGTTGACTTTAGTTGACCAAATGAGGAAATAAGCTCAAATGAGCTTAAGTGGACCCACTATGGCTAATTCTGGTTCACATAAGTTTTTTGAACAATATTAAGCCAGAAAAAGCCAATGGGGATCACAGAATAAGCCAATAAGCTACAATAAGCCCTTGCTTATTAGTGGACTGAGACAGAAAATGGGACAAACTTAGGGACTGTCTAGGGGGCCCTCAAGGATGATTGGGGGCACAAGCATGGGTGCAATGGAAAGCCACCCATTGGGAGTTCAAATAACCAAGAGTGAAACCCTGGGTCCCACTGTGGAGGGCTGCAGCCACCACCAAAGGTGGTGGTTGTATGGTGGCCTACTGATGCAGGGGAACTCCCAGCCCTGCAGGTAACTTTGGAGGGTTGGTGGGGCCCACAGAAAATTCACAAAAATCAAGTGAAGATGAAAAGCAATAGTTGATGTGGGACACTACAAGACCTGAAAAGCACAAGACCTAAATCCTATTACAAAATTTAATAAAAATCTCCAAAGATTTGGAAAAACTAAGAAGTTAACAATTTGACTTTTTGTAAACTTGAACTAGTTTGACTTTGTTGAACTTTGGGTGGTCCAAATTGACTGTAAATGATGTTATATGCTACTATTAGGCTAAATTAAGCTAAATGACCAACTTGTGTAATGATATAGTGAGATTTGAAATCCTAAAGTCTAACAGTTATCAAATGAAATGACTCAAAGGGTGATTTTGACTATGGAGTGAATGAGTCCAAGATTTTATGCCTTACTTGACCTAAATCTCACTACTGCAATCTAATGAAACATAAATATACACCAAACAACAACAAGAGCTCAGCTCACAAGCTTGTTCCAAACACTCCTATTGACAACTGAATTTGTGATTTCAAAGTATTTCACAGATTAAATCCACACAATTGATTGCAAAGGTATTATTATTGTATCATAAGAACATTACAGCATAACAAGACCAAAAACAACAGCTTACTACCACTAATTACTAATATGCTATATTTAACTGTGAAAATGAGATTTTTGGCAACAACTAATTCCAACAAACAACAAGGCTATTTTAAACAATATTATGACTAAATATCACCAAATAAGCATACAAGAACAAGTTAAGCAGTTATCTAACAATAAAACATGAAAATGCCAAATCTAAGAAATTTGCTTACAAACTTCAATCCAGCTGAAAACCTTGAACCATGGACCATAATCTACTTCTAAATGCTCCCATGAGATACTAAAACCATGTCCATCCAGGATTCAACATGCTCCATGCATCAATCTTTATCAAACACTGATTTTTTAATTTATTACCTATTTTTGAGTTATTTTTGAGATTTTCTAGTAAACTTGAATTAAACTGATTTTAAGGATTAATAAGCTTATAAAAGCCTATCAGAGACTAAATTGAAATGAGAAGATTATTAAATACTAGCTTGTACAACTTTAAAGGTAAAATTGAATTTTCACTAAAAATAACAATAACTGGATTCGTAAAGAAAACTTGAGATTAAGATTTAAGTAAACTGAAATTGCATTAGAAAGACTGAGTACAACAACTTTAAAGTTAAAATTACAATTGAAAGAGAAATTACACTACCTACGATTACATTACACTAAAACTACACTAATAATCCTCTCTCTGCTCTTCTTTCTTCTTTATAAGGCTTCCAGGGTGTTAGTGGGACCCACACGATCACTTCCCATCACTTTTATCATCCATTGGATGAGTCTTGTTTCTATTATCAATTTGGCGGGAAAATGAAATGTTGACCAATTGGGGTCTGTGAAGCGTAGCCTAGGAGGGGGTGGCATTAAATGCCCTTGGGATGTGGTATGGGGAAGAGGATAAGGGAGGTGGTGGTGGCAGAGCAAGTTGTGGTGGTTTTGGAGGGGGTGGTATTGCAGGGAAACGGTTTGAGGGGGAAGGGTGGTTTTGATGGGTGGTCAAACCAGGGGTTGACCGGGTATATATTAAAATGGGATGGGATTGGGCTTGTGGTTTGGTTGGGCCTTGGATCAGGGGTGGGTTTGGATGGGTTTATTTGTTGTTTGGATTATAATAACTTAGGGTGATCCGTTTGGTTTGTAGTTTTATCACAAGGACCAAAATTGTAATTTGTGCAAAGTTGAGGGGCTGATATTGTAATTTTCCCAAAGTATCTTCAAGGACCTAACTTGCCAAATATGATAAACCAAGGACCATAAATGTAATTATTTTCAATTTTAAATACCCAGGGACCTTTTTTGCCAAATCTTCAAACTCCAGGGACCAAATATGTAATTTCTGAATTTGTGAAGGGTTGAACCTGTAAATTCTCAATAAATACCACAAGGACGAATTATGCCATTAATGAATAGTACAAGGTTTGTTTTTAATATTTTTCTATTTTTTTAAAACCTGAGGACTAATTTTGACATTTTTGAAACTTGGGGGACTAAAGTTGTAATTTTGCAATTTTTAACTCTAAAGGACTTATTTTGACAACTTATGAATCCCCAAGGACCTTTGATGATATTTAACATGTTTTGAATAACCAAGGACTAGTTTTGACAACTTTTAAAATTTGAGGGACTAAAACTACCAATTATGCAAACTTTGTTCGTTTTTTATCTGTTTTTGATTATTTTGCATTTGAAACATATAAAACACACTTCTAAGATATTTTAAGTATTATGATGCATATCTGAGTGTTTTTGGATGTTTTGGCAGTTCAGATTAGTATAAAATGATGAGTATTTAGACACTCATCAATCCCCCACACTAAAACATTGCTAGTCCCTAGCAATCTTTTGAGAAAAACTTAATGGATTTGAAAACTCTTTACCAAAAGCCATCACTTCTGGAGTAGCCAGATGTATCGATTCAAGCAAGAACTATGGTCCACCTGATAACCATGTGATTTTGAGCAAACCACCAGCTGTCAACGGATTTGATTAGTCTTTACCAAAAGCCGTTTGTTTCTGGACTAGCCAACTCCTGATGGACTAAGTCAACATCTTGGTGACCTGATTACCAATTATGGTTTTTCCACGGCCTTTACCACAAGCCATAATCTTGCGGGCTAGCCAACTCATTCACTTTTTGGGATATGGCGAGTTGAGATACCATACAATTTTGGGCAAATTGCAAGCCATCAACGGATTTGAGATATCTTTACCAAGAGCCGTTTGCTCCTGGATTAGCCAATCCTTTTGTCGTTTAGAAATGGCGGACTGATAACCACAAAAATTTTGAAGCTCAAGTGAAAAAAGAAATTAAATTTTTTGCCAAAAACGGGGGTACTAGAAGATATAATGTGATAAAATTCGCTAGAATTTCCCCCCACACTTAGAATTGAATATTGTCCTCAATATTCAAAGTCCCGGCTATTATGCCGACTCTTTGAACATAAAAGGGCAACATTACAAGCTAAATGTGGAAATATCATTTTTCACTTTATTTTATATAGATATATACATACTTTTTTTTTTCTTTTTTTTTAGAGTATATACATGGTAACAACAACAGGGGCAACGCCCCCACGCTTAGGGTGAAAACCCCGTATGCATGCTACTGTTTTTGTTTACCGAGTCGCTAGCTTGACTCGACCCCGAATTCATTTGTCCTTGGGGAAGCATGATGTGGAAGAAACAATCTCCATCGGACTTTCATTCAAGATGTTTGGATAAACATTTGAAGCACGTGAAAGTTCCACACCGATGAGATACACAGACCCTGGCTCAAAAGAATGATACATGAAAATGCCGGGGTCAAAGATAATATCTTCATTTCCAAAGGAGTGAAGAACAGGAGAAGCAACGGGATAGGTGAAAAAGAGAAAGAAAGTCATGATGAAAATCATGACTAACTCATCGTCACCCACTGGAGAATTCATAATATTATGAATCTCAACTTTTAAGCTCATTTGATCAAGATATATCCCGGGTGTGTCTAGATCAAAGTAGAAGTTATCATACTCCGGTGGAGATATGATATGAGTGAGTTCACAGGAGAACTCATCAAATGTGAATGAATCATATTCTGGATTGATGTGCGTGAGTTCAAATGAGAACTCATCGAAGGTAAATGATTCATAATCGGGGAGAGAATTATGAGAATAAGAAGTGGTACTGCCACTAATCTTCTCTCCCATAGGATCAAAAGTAAAGGCTTCAAACTCCGGAATAGGATCATCGGAGAAAATGTCACTATCCTTAATGGGGATAGGAGATGAAACAGGTTTCTCTTTGAAAGCCTCAATTTTAGAAATGAGGAGATTGACATTCAATAATGTTGCACGAAGTGCTTCATCTTGGATTTCAGTATCAATCTCATCATTCTCTTCTTCTAAGCTGACAAGCTCAGAAGGTAATTCCCCCACATAACTTATGTCTCCACAAGATAAAGAATAGTCCTCATCAGAATCAGAGAACATCTCAATATGATCATTTGGGAAGACAAGAGGAGGAGGGATATCATACACATGATCAAGAATTCCCTGTGACTCTCTTGGGATTGAGACAAGGTTCTCAACACTAGACTTTATGAATTCGTTCGATTCCTTTTCAGGAATAGTGTCAAGATGCTCGTCCCCCATGCTTAGAGAGTGAGTGGGAACCTCGGGCGTGATAACAACAGACTGAGGGAGTTTAGAAGTACTAGCAGTTATGGAATCTTCAAGTTCCATTTGATCAACGGCTAGTGACTTTGTCACATTATTTTCTCCCTGATTATCCATGGAAGGAATCACAACAGACGAATCTGATGAATCTTTTTGAATAATAGCAATGTTATCTTCATCATCATCACTGTCATCATCATCCTCATATAGAGCAGCATAGCGAAGATTGGCACGTATTTTAGCTGCTCTTTGCTCAGCAAGTAATTCTTCCATGCTTTTTCCAGAATCTCGTTCTTCATAAAGTAATTCTGAGATAGATTTATCACGAGAATTTTGAATGAGTGGAAATTGTGGGGGTGTGGATGTGTCAAAACCGGAAGGTTGACATTGATCATCATTATGAGGACCCCCACAATATACACAAGAAGAACGTGGATCATGGCGAAGCGAAATATTAGCCAACTCCTCCTTAAGATCTTTAAGTTTCTCAAGAACCTCTATATAAGGGTCTTGCTGGATGTGAGGAGTTGCTTGAATCATTTGGCACTGTGGAGGTGGGTCTTGAAACGAATAGTCGTAATTGTTACAAGGAAATGGATCCTTGTTTGACAATCAGAGCTAAAGTGTGGACCTCCACAGTACTCACAACAGTTGAACTGATGTGGCTGTGAGTCGTAATTGTTACAAGGAAATGGATTCCTTGTTTGACAATCAGAGCTAAAGTGTGGACCTCCACAGTACTCACAACAGTTGAACTGATGTGGCTGTGAGTCATAATTGTTATTAGGAAACTGCTCATAGACAAGCGTGTTTCCTGATTGACAATCAGAACTGTAGTGTTAACCACCACAATACTCACAATAGTAAAACTGCTGAGTCTCATGGTGTGGAAGCTGATGGAATGAATCAGTTGTATCCTGGTAGGAATAGGGATTCTGGTTATAGACAGACCCGTTTCCTGACTCTACCATGCTACAACACATAGACATATTGATTGAATTGAAAGAAGACTTATCTTAATTGAACATGAAAGGATTCAAGGGGTGAAAACCCTTGAAAATACTGTAAAATACGACCTAGGGTTTACAAAGTTCGGCCCTAGTTTTCTCCACACAAGTTCCTCTCTAATGAATGAAAAATAGAAAACTATATATAGATTTTGATAGGTGACGGCGTCAAGAACAAAAGTCTGACGCCGTCATCTCGCCGCCAAATAGTTTCTCGGACTGCCTAGATCTGGGTCTGAAGCCGTCATGTATACTCCTTATGCATGCCGTCACCAAAAATTGTCTTGACGCCCTTATTGTGACGCCTTTAGGTTTCCACTGGGTCGTCATGGATTTTACTCTTGACGCCATCATGATTTTCTTCTTGATGCCGTCAGGTACTGTTCTGAGCATGGAAAAATAAGTCTTTGCCATTTTCTTCACTTTTATGCTCCAAAAATGTCCGAATTGCTTCCTTTTCCAGAATTCACTCCCAAAGTACCTAAAATCACAAAAGGAACGATTTAGGGCAATATTTGATCAAATAAATTCAATTCCGGGCTTAAATGACCACCTAAAAGTGGTTCATTTTTCGCCACATCATATACCCTTACACATGAGATTTGCTTGTCCTCAAGCAAATGCGCTTTTATTCTAGTCAAAATACAAGTTAGGGGTCATTTAACACTAATATAAAAGTAATTACAACAAATAATCGTTCCACTAAAGACCAAAGACAAGCACGGAGGTCATACACTAGCACCTCACAAATAGTATTTAGATACTCACATCTCTCGGGTGTAATAAAGTAATATCACAATATGGAAATAGAAAATATCTCTCACTACCTGTCATAGCAAAATAGATTACCGTAGGCTTGGGAAAGGATCAAACCTCCACCACATGGCGTAAGCACCTAGGATAAACTATCAAAGAGGTCTTTAAAAAGGGTTGTAACGTTAGGTGTAAAGATATGGAATACACGGTTTTGTTGAATATAGGCAGTCTTTACTGGTGGCAAGTTAACAATCTTGGTTAATTACATGTACAATATGGCGTTGCTAAGCCAAGACTAGACTCGACTTAAGGTAATAAATCAAAAAGAACAAAAACATAAAATGAACATAGAATGAAAAGGGATGGTAGTCCGTATGTTTTTTTTTTTCTCTTTTCTATTTCAATTTTTTTTTTTTTTTTTTTTTTTTTTTTTTTGCATACACTTTTACCCTACCATCCAAAATAATACATCGTATGGAATGAATATTCCCCTTACACTTGAATTTTTACATACTTTACAATTAACTAATCTAATGACTCGAATTAAGAAAATCAAAACACTTGAAGTACTTTTAAGATTAACGTACATATGGGGGGTAATATATGATGTTCTTCCCAATTACTCCATAAAATAAGTACTTTACCCATGAGTCCCAATCGTCCCAAAACAATATTGATTGACTCCAAACAGTCAACTTAAATTGACCAAGTAGATGGTCAGCAAGGTCAAACTGCCTAGAATCAATCTCCGTGGAATTATAGGGTTTCCCCGGGTCGTTATGTCCCTACGAGGTGTGATGGTATAAAAAACGGGTTTGTAATCGGGTGAATTTGGACAGGAAGTAGCCAGAAAAAGATTTGGATTTGTTTACACTACTGGAATGATTAGGAATAACAGTGTTAACAATCACGGGAAATAGAAACGTATAAACGTAAACCAAATTAAAATCAGACACGATTGCGTGCTGGGAAAAAGGTGAGTTTTAAGGAAAATAAACGACAGGGGGTGAAAATGAAACTTTCACAAACTTCAAATTAAAAGAAAATTTAAAATGAAAATGAAATTATTAAAATGATTATTTTAATATTTAAATACTATTTAATTAATTAAAACTATTTAAAAAGTAAATTAAACCTAATTTAAATAAAACTGAAAATGATAAATACTACAAATTAAACTAAAAACTTGCAAAAATAATTTCTAAAACTTAAAATGAACTTGAAGAAAGTATAAAAATTAAAAATAAATATTTTGACTTTTTATGGATTTTTTATTAATTAAAAACTAATTATCTTAATTAAACTATTTAAACTAATTTAAATTACTAATAATACCTAAATGACTTAGAAAATTATGGAAAAATTCATAAAATTATTTTATAATATTTAAAAGCTAGGAAAAATAGAAAAACTAGGTGTTGCTTTATACAAACTAATTATGCTATTTAAAACTTAAAAATTAATTAATTACTAATAAAACTAATATTAAATCTAATAAATACTAAATGATAAAATAAAAATCTGAGAAATTTACTTAAATTACTTTAATATAAAAGGTAATTAATAAAAATATAAAAATGCTAAGTACTTAATAAAAATCTTGAAATGAAAATTAAAATTTAAATTACATTAAATAGAAACTATCACTTATTATTAAATTGTTTTTTCCTGATTTTTCTTTTACAAAACCATTTTAATAATAAAAACAACTAACTTTTGTAAAAACAACTTTTTTGTAACTTAAAAATAAGCACTGTGGAGGCTTAATAGCTTATCAGTTGACTTTAGTTGACCAAATGAGGAAATAAGCTCAAATGAGCTTAAGTGGGAACCACTATTGCTAATTCTGGTTCACATAAGTTGTTTGAACAAGATTAAGCTAGAAAAAGTCAATGGAGATCACAGAATAAGCCAATAAGCTACAATAAGCCCTTGCTTATTAGTGGACTGATACAGAAAATGGGACAAACTTAGGGACTGTCTAGGGGGCCCTCAAGGATGATTGGGGGCACAAGCATGGGTGCAATGGAAAGCCACCCAGCTTGGGAGTTCAAAGAACCAAGAGTGAAACCCTGGGTCCCACTGTGGAGGGCTGCAGCCACCACCAAAGGTGGTGGTTGTGTGGTGGCCTACTGATGCAGGGGAACTCCCAGCCCTGCAGGTAACTTTGGAGGGTTGGTGGGGCCCACAGAAAATTCACAAAAATCAAGTGAAGATGAAAATCAATAGTTGAGGTAGGATACTACAAGACCTAAAAAGCACAAGACCTAAATCCTATTACAAAATTCAATAAAAATCTCCCAAGATTTGGAAAAACTAAGAAGTTGACAATTTGACTTTTTGTAAACTTGAACTAGTTTGACTTTGTTGAACTTTGGGTGGTCCAAATTGACTGTAAATGATGTTATATGCTACTATTAGGCTAAATTAAGCTAAATGACCAACTTGTGTAATGATATAGTGGGATTTGAGATCCTAAAGTCTAACAGTTATCAAATGAAATGACTCAAAGGGTGATTTTGACTATGGAGTGAATGAGTCCAAGATTTTATGCCTTACTTGACCTAAATCTCACTACTGCAATCTAATGAAACACAAATAAACACCGAACAACAACAAGAGCTCAGCTCACAAGCTTGTTCCAAACACTCCTATTGACAACTGAATTTGAGATTTCAAAGTATTTCACAGATTAAATCCACACAATTGATTTCAAAGGTATTATTATTGTATCATAAGAACATTACAGCATAACAAGACCAAAAACAACAGCTTACTACCACTAATTACTAATATGCTATATTTAACTGTGAAAATGAGATTTTTGGCAACAACTAATTCCAACAAACAACAAGGCTATTTTAAACAATATTATGGCTAAATATCACTAAATAAGCATACAAGAACAAGTTAAGCAGTTATCTAACAATAAAACATGAAAATGCCAAATCTAAGAAATTTGCTTACAAACTTCAATCCAGCTGAAAACCTTGAACCATGGACCATAATCTACTTCTAAATCCTCCCATGAGGTACTACAACCATGTCCATCCAGGATTCAACATGCTCATTGCATCAATCTTTATCAAACACTGATTTTTTAATTTATTACCTATTTTTGAGTTATTTTTGAGATTTTCTAGTAAACTTGAATTAAACTGATTTTAAGGATTAATAAGCTTATAAAAGCCTATCAGAGACTAAATTGAAATGAGAAGATTATTTAATACTAGCTTGTAACAACTTTAAAGGTAAAATTGAATTTTCACTAAAAATAACAATAACTGGATTCGTAAAGAAAACTTGAGATTAAGATTTAAGTAAACTGAAATTGCATTAGAAAGACTGAGTACAACAACTTTAAAGTTAAAAATACAATTGAAAGAGAAATTACACTACCTACGATTACATTACACTAAAACTACACTAATAATCCTCTCTCTGCTCTTCTTTCTTCTTTATAAGGCTTCCAGGGTGTTAGTGGGACCCACACGATCACTTCCCATCACTTTTATCATCCATTGGATGAGTCTTGTTTCTATTATCAATTTGGCGGGAAAATGAAATGTTGACCAATTGGGGTCTGTGAAGCGTAGCCTAGGAGGGGGTGGCATTAAATGCCCTTGGGATGTGGTATGGGGAACAGGATAAGGGAGGTGGTGATGTCAGAGAAAGTTGTGGTGGTTTTGGAGGGGGTGGTATTGCAGGGAAACAGTTTGAGGGGGAAGGGTGGTTTTGATGGGTGGTCAAACCAGGGGTTGATCAAGTATATATTAAAATGGGATGGGATTGGGCTTGTGGTTTGGTTGGGCCTTGGATCAGGGGTGTGTTTGGATGGTTTTATTTGTTGTTTGGATTATAATAACTTAGGGTGATCCGTTTGGTTTGTAGTTTTATCACAAGGACCAAAATTGTAATTTGTTAAAAGTTGAGGGGCTGATATTGTAATTTTCCAAAAGTATCTTCAAGGACCTAACTTTCCAAATATGATAAACCAAGGACCATAAATGTAATTATTTTCCATTTTAAATACCCAGGGACCTTTTTTGCCAAATCTTCAAACTCCAGGGACCAAATATGTAATTTCTGAATTTGTGAAGGGTTGAACCTGTAAATTCTCAATAAATACCACAAGGACCAATTATGCCATTAATGAATAGTACAAGGTTTGTTTTTAATATTTTTCCATTTTTTTTAAACCTGAGGACTAATTTTGACATTTTTGAAACTTGGGGGACTAAAGTTGTAATTTTGCAATTTTTAACTTTAAAGGACTTATTTTGACAACTTATGAATCCTCAAGGACCTTTGATGATATTTAACATGTTTTAAATAACCAGGGACTAGTTTTGACAACTTTTAAAATTTGAGGGACTGAAACTGCCAATTATGCAAACTTTGTTCATTTTTTATCTGTTTTTGATTATTTTGCATTTGAAACATATAAAACACACTTCTAAGATATTTTAAGTATTATGATGCATATCTGAGTGTTTTTGGATGTTTTGGCAGTTCAGATTAGTATAAAATGATGAGTATTTAGACACTCATCAAATATGTACGAGGATATGACTCGACTTAGCAACCATGTAATCAATTAGATAGTTAACTAACGGTTTAAACAAATAACAATAATGCACTAAAGATGAGTGCATACACGGAAGGCTAAGGCGATTTGGGTGTACGTTTAAGTGGGGTGTAACAAATTCTTCCTTTAAGTAAGATGCTTAAAGTTAGAAAGGAAAAGATAGGCTCGGAGGGGTGTACTAGGGGTTTCGTGTACTAAAAATGAGTACAACGCAAAGGGTGTGGGAAAAATTAATTGACTTAACTAGCCAAGTAATATGACTTAAATGGTCAAGTAATTATGATACGTGTTTAACACAAGGGTGATCCTAATGCCTCTTATCATGTAGTAAATCCTACTACACGAATGTAGTCTCACTAGCGGTCTCGGGATGCATCACTAACGCAAGTTCTAGAATCTAAATGCTACCGGTACACACATAAGCACTAATAGTAAATGTTTTTCCTATCAAATCTAAAGGCGAACCTCACATATTTGGGTGGAAAATTTTTCTGAATGGTACGGTTTTGTGCTAGTCATACGACTCCTATCCATGAGACGCTTGCTATGGCTAAAGTTTCACTCCTAAATGTTGTAAAAAAATTTAAATTTGGCGCTAAAATTATACTAACAAATATTTCTCATAGTTTTATTACACATCTACTATCAAACAAACAAACTCAAGCGAAAGTGTATCTGTAAGGTATCATCATTTTACCCTCCCCTTACACTTAGGATGAACATTGTCCCCAATGTTCAAGTAAAGAATGTAAAAGTGAAATAAGTAAAACAAATGAAATCAAATACTCCCCTGATTCGCTCGGTATGGATAATAAGGTGGCCAGGTTAGATCTTCCTACAAGAAAATGAACAATCAAAGCTTCCCTTCCAGAATAATAATCATCTTCTTGTCATACATAACCTGTTAAATCTGAGAAAACAGACAAGGCAACCTCGCATAAAATCGGCGGCAATCTACATATGCTAATAAAACCTAGAAAACAAAATAAGATATAATGCTTGTGGAATGATGTTTGCAGATTTCCTGGAGATTATAAAACTGATAATTCAACAAAAACTTTAAGACTCCGTTGGAAAAACAAAACTGGTAAAATTTCCAGATTTTTACACGTGGCCCCGTCAAGAGGAAACTCGTGACGCCGTCAGAAGTGACCTGCAGAAATTCTTATGTTAAGTTTCCGGAAAATTTCTGAAAAAAAACTTCGTCCTACTTCCTGGAAAATCCTACAAAACATCATTATGACTCGATACAAGCATTTGTGTCTAACAAATACGAATATACATGTTCACTTAATATTGTGGAGAATCATGATCGGTTTTGTTTCTTAAAAACATATTTGGGGTTTCCCCTTACACTTATCTTTTGCAAAAATACCTTTGGATGAAGTTAAGACTAAGCCAAACAACAAAGTAAAGTATTTTCACCATCTTATTTTTGAAACATGATCTACCAACAATAAAAATAAAGCATGCATATGGAAGCAAATAATAAAAAAATAAAAATCACACAAAACATGGGTTGCCTCCCAATAAGCGCTTTTCTTTATTTACGAGTCTTGTTGTTAGACTCAAGGTCATGGGTTACTACGTGATACGGGTGAGTTCCTCATTGAGGACATCTTTGGGATCAAACTTAGGTTTTAACTTCCTATCAGTTTTCTTAGTACGGTATGACCTTTCAAACTTTTCTCCATCCGGATCATACAAAGTCATCTTCATATGCCATGATCCGTCACCTTCCATGGGTGGCTTGTCCCAGTTCCATTTACACTTATCTCCCTCTCTTTTCCACTTATTCATCTCTATATTAATAGGCATTACGCTTAAGAACTCAATCATCTTCCTAAAGACTAAGGGGTCCTCAAAAGGATCTAGCTCTTCATCTCTAGCTATGAGTTGTTCCACCGAATGTGTCTTATCGATGAAATCTTTTTCTAGATAGAATGGGCGTTGAGGTCCTATAAAGTTCCTTTCTATCCAAGGTCTATATCTAGATGGTCTCCTATTCATCTCTACCCAATGTGGTGTCGGTTCATCCTCACAATCGTAGCTATTTTTCTTAACATCGTGTACCGACCATGTATCGCCCTCACCTACCACTATCTTAGACTATTTACAATCTATCATGGCGCTAGCGGTTGCTAAAAATCCTCTTCCTACCAACAATGGGCATGTAGTGTCACTAACCATATCTAGGACGTGAAAGTCCGCTAAGATAGTTAACTTCCCTACGTGGACAACTACATCCTTAATCATTCCAACCGGGTGGGCAATACTCCCATCCGCTAGACCTATCAATACCTCTGTCTCCTCTAACTTTCCTAGCTAGAGAGTGGTGAAAAGGGATAAAGGAATCAAGTTGAGGCTTAACCCTAAATCGGCTAGTGTGTCGAAAGCTTCGGATCTTCCTATCTTACAAGGCAAAACAAATATTCCCGGATCATCAAGCTTTTTAGGCAACTTGTTTTGAATGAAGGCGGTCCCATTTTTACCTAGTTTAAACTTCTCATACTTTTCTAGGAGGGCACTATAGTAGGGAGCACAGGCTAAGACATCAATAACGGGGCATTCAAGGTGAAGCTCCTTGAATTCATCATCAAGGTCTTGCGTAGGAGATGTTTCAACTATGCTTTTGACCGGTTTTATATTGGGTGTTTTATTCGATTGGTCCTTTTGAAGAATTTGGTTTTGCTTGAAACACGTGCTCGTTGATTAAACCAAGTAGTATTGCGGACAAGAAGTGGGTGACGAAACTAATGATATGGAATTAACGTTTAGTATCGGGTTCTTGACTGTGTCGCTTGGGAGTGCTCCCATTTCTCGGTCATTGAGAACTTTCAACAATGTGTCAATTTTGGTGGTCATCTCGCTTTGCTTTTGTTTGAAATCGGCTTCAAACTTAGATATGCGAGCTTCTTGAGATGCCATAAACTTGGACATCAATCCTTCAAGATTGTTGGTTCTACCATAGTTGTTAGAAGGATTGTTGTTGAAAGTACGGTTGGAGGGTGGGCCGTTTGGTTGGTAACGATTAGGCGGATTGGAAGAATTGGCTTGATTTTGTTTCCACCTAAGGTTTGGGTGATTTTTCCAAGAGGGATTGTAGGAATCACCATACGGGTTTGGCTCGGGTTTGAAAGTGTACCACTTATCTCCCGCTTCGTCGGTACACGAGGATGGGTAGTCCGCAAAAGCTGTTCCAGGGAGTTCCACACAATCACGAGTGTCATGGGGACCACTACATAATTCGCATGAAGAAGTGATTTTGTTCACTTGGCTTGAAGGCTTAGGAGCTTCGTAAGATTTCATGAGAAACTTGACTTGGTCCTCAAGTTCCATGATCCTACGGTCGGGAGTGCTAGAGTTGTTCGAAGGCAAAGATATTGCCTTGACCGTTTTGTTCAAATCACGGGGATCATTCCAACTTTCGTTGTCATAGAGAGCAAGATCTTCTATGAGGTCCCATGATTGTTCCGCACTTAGATCACGTAGCTTACCACCGGCCTATTGGTCAATGGCTCGCCTTGTGGAGAGATCGATATGGTCATAGAAGATTTGGACTAGGAGCCAAAGATCTATGCCATGATGAGGGACGTTTTGGAGTAAGTCCTTGAATCAAGTCCATGCTTCATATAGAGTTTCACCTTGACGTTGTTGGAACATCAAGATATCATTTCTAAGCTTGGTAGTTCTCCCCGGTGGGAAAAATTGAGCAAGGAAACGAGTGGTGAGATCATCCCATGAGGTGATGGATCCCGCGGGTAAACGTTCAAGCCATTGGCTAGCTTGATCACGTAGAGAGACTTGGAATAGGCGTAATCGGGTTGACTCTCTAGTTGTAACATCAAGGTCTATAGAATCAACGATTTTAAGGAAGTCCTTGAGATGTTGATTTGGATCTTCGGAACGAAGTCCATGGAATGCACATCCGCTTTGCACCAACCGGATGGTGTCGGATCGCAAGGGAGACACATTGGCTCCTTGGGTGAGCTCAATGGTGTTTCGGTAGCCTTGGTGGCTAGGTTGGGAATACTCTCCTAGGGTTCGGGGCCTAAGAGTTTGGTTAACTAGTGGTGGGTTTTGTTGTGGTGGGATGACGGGTTCACTAATGTTACCATCGTCCATGATGTCGGATGGCAAAGAGTTACGAACAAAAACACGAAGAAATAAGATAGACTAAAGAGAACTTAAAAATAAAAATAAAATTTTACTAGAAAGGAATCTAGCAAGTAGACCGAATAAAAAGATATTCTAACCTAGACAATAACTATTCCCCGGCATCGGCACCAAAAAAAACTTGATGCGCGTAGGGATTGCACCAAGCTTTACCTCTCGAGGGATCTCGAGAAGCTTACAATCCCCACCAGGCAGTGTACCTGATCGATGTAGTATAGTATAATGACAAGTACCGGGGGATTGATCGTTCAGCTAGCTAGGAATAGTGTCGCTAGGATTAGAAAACCTAAAGACTAGGTCTAAAGATGAGGGATGATTCTTTTTGTATTTTTTAGTTTTTATGAAAGCAAGTAAAAATCTCGGGTTTGAAGGAGTTGGCCGGAATTAGTTGCTAGTCAACTAACCCAATACTAAAGATGCAATTAAAATAAAATACTAAAAATAAAAGTAAACTAAATTAAACTAGAGTTGTGAGCAATATGTGGGAAAATTGTGTTTACTTAGATTTCACTACTCCCTAGATATTTTTTACATGTTAATTACTTGTTACAATTGCGTGGATGACGGATTGTATTCCTTAATACCATTCATGGGGTGGCGTACTTACTTCCCCAATCCTATGAGCGCCTACTTCACTCCTATGTCGAGCCGGCTAAGAAGCTCCTAACATGGGATCACTAGAATTTGCTCATGCATTAAATACAACCAATAACACCTAGTACACATCGGTTCATGTTTCCTAAGACGTTCAAGCATGTTACACAATGGAGATCTGCCAGTTTTCTTAAGCCTAACATTGAAATCATTCATCCAGTACAACTATAAACAAGTAATCAACACATAATTAACATCTAGGTTTCATTACATCTAAGCAAACACAAGATAGATCTAGCCTAACATGTTGAAATCAAGACAAGCATAAGATATATTCAAACAACACATAGACATATTGATTGAATTGAAAGAAGACTTATCTCAATTGAATATGAAAGGATTCAAGGGGTGAAAACCCTTGAAAATACTGTAAAATACGACCTAGGGTTTACAAAGTTCGGCCCTAGTTTTCTCCACACAAGTTCCTCTCTAATGAATGAAAAATAGAAAACTATATATAGATTTTGATAGGTGACGACGTCAAGAACAAAAGTCTGACGCCGTCATCTCGCCGCCAAATAGTTTCTCGGACTGCCTAGATCCGGGTCTGACGCCGTCATGTATACTCCTTATGCATGCCGTCACCAAAAATTGTCTTGACGCCCTTGTTGTGACGCCTTCAGGCTTCCACTGGGTCGTCATGGATTTTACTCTTGATGCCGTCATGATTTTCTTCTTGACGCCGTCAGGTACTGTTCTCAGCATGGAAAATTAAGTCTTTGCCGTTTTCTTCACTTTTATGCTCCAAAAATGTCCGAATTGCTTCCTTTTCCAGAATTCACTCCCAAAGTACCTAAAATCATAGAAGGAACGATTTAGGGCAATATTTGATCAAATAAATTCAATTCCGGGCTTAAATGACTCCCTAAAAGTGGTTCATTTTTCGCCTCATCATCATCAAACCATATATTTTCTTTTATATGGGTTTCAAATCGTAACAAAAAATATATTAGTAGTTGGGTCGATTGGCTTAAAAATCCAACCCTTCTTTTGTAAGATTTTCTAGCCTCGGCTAGTTTTTTTTCTCTATTTATATCATTCAGCTGTTAAAAAAAAAAAAAAAAAAAAAAAAAAAAAAAAAAAAAAAAAAAAAAGCAATATGTTTATTTGACTTGGGCGAAGTCAATCCGGAAAGTTTAGTATATGTGGTTTTACTAGATCAATGTGACACCATCGACATTTTTAACAATTTTATTTTAGAAAAATATCTAATTTACATGGATCGTTTTTTATGATTTACGTGACACCAAGTTTATAAGCATAAAATGAATTCTTTATAATGTAAACGGGGTCATGCTCTTTTTCACCCTGAGTTAGAGACAAAGACATGCCCTAGTGCATATGATTGTGTGTAGATATCACCGACTATTTTCAATTTAAATTGGACATGCATGTGTGCCAATCATATCATAGCATTCATGTTTCATATCAACTTATCTACCATTCACATTTTCTTTCATCCAACAAAATGTACACCTCCCATACACCAAAGACAATTTAACCAAATGTTTAAGTAATTCACAATGCTTGTTTGTAATATAATATTTTATTTTTTAAGTTTCGAAAGGACTTTTATTTTATTTTTTAAATTTACGACACACTAAGGTGACACTTTTTTATGTCTAAATTGATGGTTTTATTAGATATTCTAGGCATTGGGCCTAAACTAACTTACCAAGAGTCCAAGAGGACCTTTTTGGTCTACACTTTTTGTAAAGATGAACAAAGAGCTTTGCATATAATACGTACATATTATATTGGTATGTGTATGCGTGCTCAGGGGCAGACCCAAGCATACACTTTGGGGGGGGGGGGGGGGGGTGCCCTCCACGACTTGCCGAAAAAGTTCAAATTTTAGTGTAAAAAAAAATTTTTGGACCTTTTTATTAAAGTGCACCCCTCAAAAAAATCAAATTGCCCCCCACCTTGAAGCAAAAAATGTAAAAAACTTATTTTTTAGTGTAAAAAAAAAATTATGATCTTTTTATTAAAGTGCATCACGAATTTTATCAAAAAAATTTTTTTTGCCCCCCGCCTTGGAAAATCCTGGGTCCGCCACTGTGCGTGCTGTTTTTGTTTGACAAGTGTTTGTTAGCCGAGGTCTGTTAATTATTTTTAGTTAAAGGCAAACTCATATAAATGTATAATCTCATATAAATACAAAACCCCACTTTTGTTTTGACATGCTTTTTTTTAACTAAGTTTTTGACATGACCTGAACCACAACTTATTGGTAACAAACATAATCACATCACAGATGATGCTAATCTTGGCCAAAACCATACATCAATAGTTATCTCATGAATCTCATTTTCTAGTTAAATAAAATAAGCCCAAGTTTATACAATTGTAAAAAAGTTTCAGACAGGCCTAAAGCTTTCAACAAAAGGGCCCAATGTCTCCTCTTAAACTTATATGAAGAATCCAAAATACAGTTCATCATATAACAAGTCTTTTATTTAGACTAGTATTCAGCAATTTCATTATCTTTTTCTTTTATGAGATAGGCAAATAAACACAAATTTGTGGCATCTCCCAGTATGTTTATTCCAGTAACTACAAATATAGAGGAAAAACACAATATTTACTTCAAATTTTACAAACACAAAGTCTGATGCAAATGTTATTCTCGTCATGAATCATACAGATTTGATTTTGCACGCCACAAATAATAATATCACAATTAAAACTATCTAAACGCTAGAAACAAAGTACAAACAACAATAAAAGTCTTAACTGATACAAGGATTGACTAAAAGCAAACTCAACAGGAGTTCTTACCAAATTTTGAAAAGTTGTATAAAATTTAAAAGGTAGCTCATTATCAAGATTGTTGAGAAGAATCCAATCGGAAAACCGATCCATGTTCCTTCCCAAAACATCCTTGATAGATCCTCCTCTTCCTTGACACTTCCTTCGGATGATGGAAAATCCTTCGGGCATTCGATTTTAATCTGCATACCGCATAATCCACTATTGTTTTGAAAACCCAACTCATTCATAGTGTCCATTTGCCCACCACTAGGAATTTTACCCGTCAACATATTGTTGCTCACATCAAGAGTTCCGAGTTCGTGAAGCTGCACTAGTGATTGAGGAATCGAACCTGTGATCTCATTGTGTGAAACATCCAAGCTTTCTAAGCTCTCTAGATTGCCCAACGACAATGGAATGTGTCCTGAAATCCTGTTGTGTGATATGTTAAGCTGTTTTAGGGCTTTGAGATTTCCTAAAGATGCTGGTATTTCACCAGAAATGTTGTTGCCCGACAAGTCCAACAAAACAAAAAAAAACGGGATTTGCCTAGGCGTCGAGAAGATTTTTTCCAATTCACAATTAAGTCTTCAACTTCATCCCCATATTCAAGATATGATGCTGACATATTCAGAGTTCTAATCATTCTTGGAAGGTTTGCCATCTGTTGTGGAATACTTCCTGTTAGATTGTTCCCGGAGAGATCAAGAATTCGAAGAGAAGTGCACCTGGAAATAATGGTCGGGATAAATCCGTTGAGGGAAGTGTTTCTTAGGACAAGTATTTCAAGAGAAGTAGGGAATTGAGGGAGAATATCGTGTAAATATCCTGTGATAATGCTGTTATGAAGATCAAGAACTCTAAGGTTGACTAATTTAGTCAAATTAGAAGGCAGACTACCAGAAAACTTATTCCCGCCTAAATAAAGAATTTGGGTTCTTTTAGGAAAATTCGTTGGGATCTTACCAGAGAAATCATTGTCGGACAAATCCAGGCAAACAACTCCCAAAAAAGGTAAACTGTCACCAGAGAATCTATTTCGGGACAAGTCGAGTACCAATAAATACTTTAAATTGGAGATGGATTTTGGGATTAGTCCTGAAAAATGATTTTCTGAAACCGCAAGATAACCGATACTTGTAGCGTTACCTATGCTTTCTGGCAACTCCCCTGAAAAATTGTTCCGGGACAAATCAAGACTCTCTAACCCAGATATAAATATGCAGGGTGGGATTTGTCCGCTGAGGTTGTTATTTGAAAGAAGTATATCACGGATGTTGTTCATCTCCGCCAGCCAATGTGGGAATCTTCCCTCCAATTTATTCCCGCTCAAATCAAGATAATACAACTCTTTCTGTGATGAAATCCATTCAGGAATTTGGCCTGAAATTCCACAAGAAGTCATTCTGAATATTTGAAGACTACATCTTGGATCAACCTTAGTTGTGTTATTCCAAATCAAGTTGCTTCCCTTTCCACCGATGAATAATTGCTTTAGAGTTCTGATTTTGAATAACCAAGTTGGGATCTCTCCGGCAAGCATGATGTCTTCGAGCTGGATGGACTCTAACTTGCTCAAGTTTTGCATCGATGATGGTATCGGGCCTGTTAAATGGTTACTACTCAGGTCCAAAGAAGTTAAGTTGGTTAGTCTTCCTATAAAGGTTGGAATTTCTAATGATAAAGAATTATGAGCCAAATCCAGTGATTCTAATTTCGTGAGGTTTGCAATTGATGATGGGATTCCACCGGAGAAACTATTATCTTCTAATGAAAAATACAGCAATTTTGTTAAATTTCCAATCTCTTCCGGAATTTGTCCCCCGAGATCATTGCCAGCAATATCAAGATCTCGAAGAGATTCGAGTTCGAAAAGTTGATCAGGAATCGGACCCTTGAAACGATTATTATAAAACTTCAATGTAGTCAATTTTCGAAAAGAACCCAGTTCAGGTCCAAGTTTTCCCTCAAGTAAATTGGAGCCCAAGTCCAAGTAACATAAATTTGTTAACTGGAAAAGTTGGCTGGGGATGGAACCATTGAAGTTGTTATCATGCATGTCAAGATGAAGCAGTTTGGTGAAATTACCAAAACCATCTCCTGGGATCTCACCTTCAAAATAATTCCACGAGATATCAAGTAGTTCAAGTGACCGAATACGAAAAATCGGACTCAAGATTTCAGAAGATATCGAAACTGGATCGGAATCTACAGGAGGCATGGCTAACCAAGATAGCCGAAGCTCAGTAACACTTCCGGTTCCGGAGCAATTAACACGCCAGCCCCAAGAACAACAATCTGAAGTCGGATTCCAAGAGTCTAGTCCTAGTAACTTAACGGAATATTTGGAATTGTAGATGGCGGTGAGGGTGGATTTGAAGTGAAGTAGTGCATGCTTTTGATGAATGGGACAAGAGAACGATGGGATTATAATGGAAGTGAGTATTAACAAGATGGATAACATTAAATTTAACATTGGTGTGCTTGCCATGGTGGATTTTGGTTGTTTTATATTTTTGATGCATTGATATATGTTCTGGTAGTCATTATATAGGGAATGAAAATGTAGAGATTTTTGTTTTCTTTCTTTCATTTCTTTTATTTGTTTATATAAATTCATATAAAATAATGTACTACTTTATTATTTGAATGTACAAGTTAACCACGAGTGTCGCAGTAGAAAAATGATCTGTGTTTGTATGTGTACACCAATCATATAATGATATGATTCTTTTGCTTTTACATGTAAAAGTAGCTACTAGCTACTAAAGGCTTTTGTTAATCATATTTTTAAGGTTATGGTTGAATTTTAATACCAACATATTAGTGATTCTATTCGTAATCAGTTTGATGTGATTTTTTAGCATTCGAGCTGCCAAATACTAAAAAGTTGTAGCGTAACGTCGATCAAGTCGATCAAGTGATGGACAATGGGGAATACAAATTTCAGGTTCAGAGTAATATATACCTTCTCACAGGCGATTTTACACGGTTGACAAAACTCTCTTTCTTAGATGTGGTGGTTAACCAATGTATTCTTTGAAGATTCAGAAACGTAGTTACGTTTGATTACTTTTAAAAAACAAAACGTGACACCGTTTGTTATAACATCAATTCAAATACCTATACTTGGTGGACATAATGTTATTTTAAGTCTTGTTTATTCTTACCAAAACAAGAGATCGAGAGTATATTGGTGTGGAATACGTTGGGCTATACGAAAATAGATCATATCTATAGTGTAATACGTACTTAACAAAACATATCTTATTTGAAATGTTTATTACAACATTTAAATCTAACTTTTACAAAGCAATGTCTTCATTTTAATACATCAGGGCCCGTCAAAACAAAGCTAAGAATGATACCTAATATCCTTTTGATATATTTCTTAAATGTGAGGCCTAAATAAATCGAACTTAAATGACATCATAATTATTATTAAAACCTTCTATATCTAGAGCAATAGGTGGTCCAGGTTAGTGGGACTTCGATAGGAACATTTGTTTGCTTGACTTGGTGGAAAATAAGGTCGTTTTTAAGTATTCGATCTAGACGACCAACATTAGAGCAAATTAAACGTTCTTCTGTTTGGATATGAGGCATAGAACAAAAAAGGAGGTATCATACATTATATCTATTACACTTTCCTTTTCAAAATCTTAGGCACCTAATTGGTCCAGATTTACTTGGGCACAATAATAAATAATATGCCGTAATAAAAGGGAAACAATTGACACCAAGACTTATTTTCTACATGAGAACATTACAATCTTTGTCTAAGTTGCTATACACACAAATTACGACCGGCAATGACCATTGACTTAACAAGTTGGATCTGATCCATATATACTTAATTTTTCATGTAGAATCACGATCAGTAACATTATCACAAATACTCATGGTCCAAATGTCACGTAATACTGCTCAATGCTCAAGTATATCTGTATATGTGTGTGCAACAGATTTTAGCAAAAAACTCATCTAACTGGGTACATAAAGAACAGGATGATTGATGTTTTAGTGGCTCATGTTTGATGAACATATGAGTAAATAAAGAGTGGAAAGATCATCATCATCTAATATACTAAAATGGTCAATTTTATGGTGCAATTGCAATTAATAGATGACAAAATAAGACTCTCATGAGTTATATTACCGACAATCTTTCATACACGTCAACAACACATAACTTGCAATTCTATCAGTTCCAACAACGTTGATGCAATTCTAAGGATAGGTATTAAACAGGGCTGTATAAAACAGAGAATATTTGTGGACAAAGCAAGTTATGGCTGCAATTCTAAAGATAGGTATCAGCTTACATGTCTAACATAGTTGCCTTTTAAAAGGTACGCTAAGATGGTTTCAGTTTTGTAGACTTGTAGTATTTTGGCTTTTGAGCCAAAAACGACCACAACCCTCAAGGTTGTAAAGTTATAGTGTAAAAAGACTTCTTTCTGTTACACCATTTTTTGTTTAAATTCGTCGGGTAAGGTTGAAATCATTAATTTGAATTATGAGCTGACATTTGTGATTAGCTAATGGGCCAGCTGGTTCCTTAACCAAAGTAAAATAGGAGCCGACATAATGAACAATAAATACACGATCTAGCAACTTAAAACTCAGAAGCGATCAGTAGATACAAATCCAGAAAAGGTCTTAGAATCTATGCATATAGATGATGATGGGAATTCTGTTAGTGAGGTTCGAAAGTCATTTTCAGTCCCTGATATTTTAAGAAAAGCGTTCACAGATGCAGTAGGCGATGATGACGATGATGGTCTTCTTGATCACAAGCTCTTCGGAATAGCAATTTGTGCTGTCCTGTTAGAATCTGGCTTTGTGGATATTGATCCTGCTTTAAAATTATCAAAGAATACTAACGTTAATGTTCAAGGGACATTTACTATGCTCTTTCGAACATTAATAGTAGATGTAAAATTGAATATGTCAAGATCGTATTTCAGAACCTAGGTAAGTATTGCAAGGTTTATGGGTCTTTACATAAAGAAACCGGGGCACACTAGGTGCTTGTAGACAAAGATAAATTACCATTTTTAAGTGTTGTATGCGCTAAAAATGGACAAATGGTTGATGAAAAAGAAGTATTCGAGTTTTGGAGAAAAACCAAGGATGGGCTCGCGTTACCATTATTGATCAATTTATGTGAAAAAACTGGTTCTGCACTTCCACCTTGTTTTATTAAACTACCCACTGAGCTCAAACTAAAGATATTGGAATTGATTTCCTGTGTTGATATAGCAAATGTGAGCTGTGTGTGTTTGGAACTAAGACAATTTAGCCTCGAATGATGATATGTGGAAACAAAAGTTTTTTGAGGAGTTCAAGTATACTGGCTCGATAAATGGGAGGACTTTTAAAGAAGAATTTGCAGATTGGACAACTGAAAACAAAAATACACATGGGTTGGGTATTTTGTTCAGAATATGAGAGAAAATCCAACGCATGGTGATCCATTTGCTGCTGGCCGTCCTTTCCAACGAAAAAAATCCTTATGCAGATCCATATGCCCTATTTTGGTGTTGGTCCTCCACTGGAAAAAGTTTGGTTTAACCCTATCAGGTTCAAAGTAATATATACCTTCCCACAGGCGATGTTAAGCAGCTGATAAAACTCGCCTTCTTAGACGTGGTGGTTAACCAATGTATTCTTTGAAGATACAAAAACTTTGTTACGTTTGATTACTTTTAAAAGACAAAACGTGACACCGTTTGTTATAACATCAACTCGAGCAGCTATACTTGGTGGAAATAACGTTATTTTTTTTTTTTTTTTTGGGTAAAAGGTCAACGACCCGGTAAATATATTACTCCAAAAAACATTTAAGTACAACGGATATGAGTGATTCTCATATCTCAGCCCGTTACATAGGCGAAAGGCTTACATAACAAGATACTTCCAATTTTCTAGACAAGAAAACAAACGATTTAAAGACTCGGACAAAAATATAACCTACTTCCTACGACCTTGGAGATTAAAGCCATAAATGGTGTTAAGAGCATCCAATTCCCCTGGAAGATCATAAATTTGCTTCGAGTAATCATCATAGTCATCCAACTCATCTTCACGCTCATGACCTCCACCAAAAAGATTTGCTGATTCGTCGAACGTGTTAAGAACCTCCTCCTCATCACTATCAGTAACCACAATATCACCCACCTTAGAGAATGGGTTAGCCCTCTTATTGGCAGATGCAGACGGAATAGGAACACCTTTATCATCCAAAAGGGTAGCTTTCCCATCGATAAGTAGCTTTTCAAGCTTACTAATTTTCTCAACTATAGGAGTAGAACCACCTTCCTTAGTTCCCATTAAATCACTCACAAGGGGTTCTTGTGATGTAGTACCAGTCTTAATCAACGCATCCTCATTAACTTTCATTGTACAGCCAGCATCCACATCCATGTTGGTGTCATCAGTAGGAATACCAAACGTATCCGTATCATCCATATTAAGAGCATCAAACTGGTTAGATGTAGAGATCGTTGTACCACTAGAACTAGCCACATCAGGAGTCTTCTTCTTATTGCCACCAACATTCTTGGGTTCAGGAGGAGTCTGTTTGGGTTGATACTGAAACTTCTTACCCACAACAGGTTTAGTAAACCCTCCTTTACCCGGAATTGTAGAACCACCTTGTTTTCCTTTCTTCCTGTTATTGACAGTCATGAAACTATCATTAACAGGCTTAGTAGGCTGAACAGGAGGTATAACAACCTTAGAGCAGTCAGTCAGAGTATGACCAAATATCTTACACTTGTCACAACGAGGTGGTTGCCACTCGTATTCAACCCTTATCTTCTCAATAGTCGAACCCGAACCGTCAAGTAACGGTATCTCAACAGTGAGGCTGTCCCGCAGCACCTCATCCGACTTCACTTCTATCATGCATCTAGCAAAACTACTACGGCCCCACGATTCCTTGCACATGTTGCTTGTAAAAGCATCTAACCTTTTGGGCGTACCAATCAGTGTGGCTAGAAGACTGAGGCCATCATCAGAAAACATTGCAAGGGGGACATCATGGAATTTAACCCAAACAGGGATGTTAGTCAAATCCTCTTTAAGAAGGTTAGTGTTCAAAGTCCATGGTTTAAGAATAATAGGAACATTTCTGATCAACCAAGGACCGTTTTCAAGCACATCATCAACACCTTTCTTCGAATTGAACTTAAAGAAGAAGAACCCCTTTGCATTCATCATTACCTTTTGCACACCAAACTTAGCCCATGCATTGCGGACATAGTAATCAACAACAGGAAAAGCAAGGCGTTGGCCAAGGAAATAACCATAGAGAGTATTCTTAAACCTCGTGTTTACCTCTTCCACTACTTTCAATGGAACTGAAAGGTCAACATCATCCTTCTTTTTGCTACATTCCAACCTCCGAAAATTAGACACGTGTTTCAGAGGTTCATTAGAAGTAGCACCCGCATAAGAAACCGACTTCACTCCAGTACCACTAGTAATAGCATCCTTAGAAGCATCAAGACCAGCAGCTGTCGAATTAGAAGTTTGCCCAATACCACTCGAACTGTGCAAATCAGAAGAGGAAGCCATATTAGCAACAATCTCACATTGAATATTATTCATGGCTTCATCAAAATTATTATGCGCATTAGATAACAAGTGCTTCACAGTTTCAGCACTAGTAACCGGATCCAAGTCGTCACCATGTGATGTATCTTTCGTAAGTGGAATCGGCTCCACTTTCAGAATATCATCCATAGAACAATCAGGTGACTCATCCACGTTCAAACTAACACTACTAGGGCTCATTATTGAGGGTGAACTCAACTCACCAAAACTAGTAGTGGCCTTTTGAATATTACCAAGTGAAACCGGCTCCACCTGGTCATGTCTGTTCCCACCCAAATTCTTCTCAATCATCCCAGATGACAAATCAACACCCTCAACATTAATGTTATCTTTCCCATCAGAAGGTTTAGCACCTTTAGATGTATTCAACTTGTTAAAAAATCCCTTATTCATCTCTCAAACCCCAGTACAGCAGCAAATCAATGAAAACGACCAAGCAGGTAAAACCCTAACTGAAATAGTTAGGGTTTCGAACGAAACACACCTCAGATCAACCACCAGCCATAATGATCATGCACATGATATATTAAACCGATTTGAAACAAGTTAAAACCGACTTATATACTTAAAGAAAGTGTGCGATCAGTAAAGAAACCCAACAGACCGATTAAGATAATAATAATGTAGGTCGGTTCAGAAAGTAAAGAAACCTAACTAATCGATTTCCTCCAATAATCAGCCAAGAATGTGATGAATGGAGGGAATAAAATAATAGCACTTTAGGAATCTTGATAAACGATTTATAATCCCTAACAAAACAGAATATAAAAACAGCCAATATCACGTGAAACAATAAGAATCACTAGGACATTAGAAGTTTTTGATGAACGATTATAAGAATTAGGGGAGGGAAAAAACGCCAAAGAGAGAGTCGACTTTGGGGTTAGGGTTTTTTTTTTTTTTTTTACAAGTCTTATATCGACTAAATTAACTGATGCATCAACAGCTTGTGAACCACTAGTTTGATCGGCCAAACTAGTAGAAGACCCCGCATCTCTAGTGCCCTTACGAGCACTATTTTTGTTGAAGAAACCTTTTTCCATCCCTCGTAACCCACAACCAGTCGTAACAAAACACCCCTACCAAATAAAAAACAATCCAGCCACACGCATGTATACAAAAAACTCAAATCGACAAGAAACCCTAACTTATGAAAAGTTAGGGTTTAATCAATAACGCACCACTCCTAACCACCCATCATGATGATCGAACCAGCAATATAAATAAGATCGATTAATAAATAATCGATTCTAATATGGATCAACGTAGGAACAATCGATTAAATAAAAGATCAGCAAGCAAGGCACCAAATAAATCACCGACCCACGTTAGGATTTAAGAGATAAAATATAGCAAAAGTGTAATCAGTGACTAGGAATCTTTGTAACAAAAAACGAATCTAAAAGAATGACCCACGATACTATAAACCAATAATCAATAAATTAAAAGTTTAAGAATCGAAGGAAGATTGCGATAGAGAGGGATTCGTTTTTTATTTGTCGCCAAAAGTCGCCAAACACGAGAGAGATTCTTAGGGTTTTTTCTTTTTTTTTTTATTTTTTATTTATTTATTTTTTTTTTTTTGCTTTTCCTGTCGTGGATTATTATGTTCGCAATGCGTGGGCTAAGTATGGGTTACAAAAGGTAATGATGAACGCTAAGGGGTTCTTCTTTTTCAAGTTTTCTTCGAAGAAAGGTGTTGATGATGTGCTTGAAAATGGTCCATGGTTGATACGTAATGTTCCTATTATTCTTAAACCTTGGACTTTGAATACCAATTTGTTGAAAGAGGATTTAACTCACATTCCGGTGTGGGTTAAATTTCATGATGTTCCTTTAGCGATGTTTTCTGATGACGGGCTTAGTTTGCTTGCTACTTTGATTGGGACTCCCAAGAGATTGGATGCCTTTACTAGTCAGATGTGCAAAGAATCTTGGGGTAGGAGTAGTTTTGCTAGATGTATGATTGAAGTGAAGTCGGATGAGGTACTTAGGGACAGCCTTACTGTTGAGATTCCTTTACTTGACGGTTCGGGTTCGACTATTGAGAAGATCCGTGTGGAATATGAGTGGAAACCACCTCGCTGTGATAAATGCAAGGTGTTTGGACATGTTTTGGTGGATTGTCCTAAGGGTGTGATACCGACTGCTCAACCTTCTAAGAATGTAAACGATGGTTTTCAGACTGTTAACAATAAGAAGAAGGGAAAGCAAGCTGCCTCGAATACGGGTCGCGGAGGTTTTACTAAACCGGTTGTGGGTAAGCATTTTGAATATCAGCCAAAGAAGACTCCTACTGTACCCAAGAAAGTTAATGTTAGTAAGAAGAAGACTTCTGATGTGGCTAGTACGAGTGGAACAACGATCTCTACATCTAACCAATTTGATGCGCTTAATATGGATGATACGGATACGTTTGGTATTCCTACTTATGACACCAGTATGGATGTGGATGCTGGCAGTACAATGGAAGTTAATGTGGATGAGTCGATTAAGACTGGTGCTACATCACAAGAACCGCTTGTGAGTGATTCAATGGGAACTAAGGAAGTTGGTTCTACTCCTTTAGTTGACAAAATTAGTAAGTTTGAAAAGCTTCTTATTGATGGGAAAGGTACTCTTGTGGATGATGATGGTCATCCTGTTCCGTCTGTCTCTGTTACTAAGAGGGCTAACCCATTTTCCAAGGTGGGTGAGGTTGTGGTTTCTGATAGTGAGGAGGAGGAGGTTCTTAACACGTTCGACGAATCTGCTAATCTTTTTGGTAGAAGTCAAGAGCGTGAAGATGAGTTTGATGACTATGATGATTACTCGAAGCAAATTCATGATCTTCCAGGGGAATTGGATGCTCTTAATGCCATTTATGGCTTTAATCTCCAAGGTCGTAGGAAGTAGTTTATATTTTTATCCGAGTTTTTAAATATGATGTGGTAGTGGTTTTGTTTTCTTGTCTAGAAAATAGGAAGTATCTTGTTATGTAAGCTCTTCGCCTATGTAACGGGCTGAGATATGAGGCTCACTCATATCCGTTATACTTAAATGTTTTTTGGAGTAATATATTTACCGGGTCGTTTGACCTTTTACCCAAAAAAAAACCCGTCAACAATATATAACGCAAAATATAGCTCTTAAAGACATTACATCCTTCAACCAGGATTCGTTTAGCACATAGTTTTAATGTTACCAGACTACAATTCCGCAATGATTAATCATCAATGGAGCACAACTTCCATAAAGTCAATCCTTAAACAACCGACGAGGTTTTTAACATGATATATAACAGCGTTCCTACTGAAGATAAACATGGAAGACTTGGCAAATTGAACTAGACCTTAAACTTGCCAATACACAAGCCATCCCAAAACCTATTCATGAATCAGCAATTCTCAGCAAGATAGACATCCAACATTCTAACCTTGTACGTTCTTCGATACCATAGCAAGGTGATTAAAAATTCTTTTAGCTGGGTTTAAGGAGGCTTGCAAGTTCACCAAATTCCACAATGCATTTTTCCCAAACATGTAAGCCATTCAGAAACTCTATTATACCTTTTACATTTTCAGGTTACTTTCTCTGAATTTGAGCATGTAGCCAGCAAAGTGTTACGATTACATACATTTGACATTCGGCTCAAAACATAAGATGGCTACACCTTGTGTGAAATAAAGGAAGCATAAATTGATTTAGTATGTTGCTATTTTTTATGATAAATCCCTTTTTACCCTTAATTATTATTATCATTTAAGGTTTCCAAACCAATAGGTAAGGGTAAAATAGGCAGTTGACTATTGAAAATCTACATTAAATGCGCATATCTTAACCTGTGTCTTTTTTGTTGGTGGAAAGAAATCTTGGGACGTACAGAGTAAATATCAAATAAAAGATTGTGTATAAGAGAATAATATAAATAACTAATCAACTCACAGGATAAGATAGCCCTTAAGCATCTCCATCATAGATGGGTGGTCAGCTTTGCAATTAAAGAACTCGTCGTAATATAAGTTAAGTTTGGAAACGCCCAATGTGTACCAGCAATCATAAGTTTCATTCACCTATGAAAAAATAAATAAAAAATAAATACGAACAATTGTTGTCCACGAAACAACAGAAATAAGTGAATAACATTACCTATATTTTTTAGCATATGGTAACATTCTTTACAAACTTATAACAGAATGAGTTTCAATGTTCACAAATCATGTGAAATAACTAGTCATCAAGAATACCTTGAATTTTTCTTTAGCCAACCATGCGCCATTTAAAGTGGGTCTGCAATCAGGCAGGAGGGCCTCATTAGGAGCTTCTGCAAATGCTATATGAGGATTACCAGAGTGGTCTGTATATTCAACCTAAGTAGAAGCAAAGCAAATAACAGATAAGATGGTGCATCACTCAGTGGATTCTTAAATGCAATGCAGTCATGAACATATACCAATATCTAGCAGTAGAGTTGAGAATATAAGCGAGTGGGCGGGCGGGCCAGTTGGGTAATGGGTCAAAAAGATTGGATTTGAAACTGGTCACTGTTTCAGTATGGTAGGAAACGGGTCAGATCTGATTTGGATGACCCACAAACACTTTTTGGTCCACTTTTAGAGTGTTTAATAAACAATTAATGCTTAAATTATGATTACAAAACAACGTCATTACAATAATATGATAAAGTTTCGAATAACACAATTGAGGAGATGATAATGATACTTAAGGGATGTATACAGAACATTATTTTTAATTAGTAAAATTTACATTAAAGTATTCATTTTTCATACAGATACATTCTATGTTTAAAAGACATGTAGATTGCAAACACTAAAGACCAGGATCAACGATAGTCCAGTTTTGCAATATGGAAACTGCAAACTAACAGCATCATAGTTCTATCATATGGAAGAGCTTGAAGTATATACCTCAAATACAGAAGGGCAATAACAATCAGAGCGGCATCTGAATTTCTTCTTTTCAGAAGGGTAAAATACATGCTTTGCTTTATAATTTAGGTCCAAGTTCACATACTTTTGCTGACCTAAGATCTACACCTGCAAGACATAGAAGAACCATCATACAACCTTATCTTCCATTTTTGTAATCATACAAGTTATCGCAGTATATAAACTTCATATAACCTTATCTAGATTATACAGTAAGCATGTAATTCATTTGCAACTTTGAACTTAGAAGTTCAATCCATCTAACAGCAAGAGTAAAAGTGTCATTGTTTCTATAACCGAGGTAATGGCAATACCCTCCCAAGGACCCAAAAAATCATAATATTCAGCCTTGACTTGCCTGACATGACATGCACTCCCACACAACCTCTCATTTCGCCCCCTGCCTGCTACCATGGATGGCATGGGAAACCAACACACACGATCTAAAAGGTCATATCCCATTAGCTAAAACAGTGACTCTCGAATATCACCACCTATAAGTGCACCGGCTCCAACAACCACAACTATGCTCTAAACTCATTCCTAACACAAAACTCACATTATCCTCTAAACTTACTATCCTCAACTGATCCACGTCCTGAGACATTTCTAACAACCCCATTCACCACCAAACACCACCGTCCACCTACCATGGTTTCAAGTTTCAACCATTATCATTATTTGGTGACACATAATACACACACAACAAAGAAAACTTCCAATTCCAATTAACAAACAATCTAACACAAATCAGGCTAACATGACTACAGTATATCTAACTTCATCTTTAAAAGTGGCTGCTATTTAGTCATAACACAGACATCCTAGGACAACTGTTACAATCTTTGCCATTAACCACTGAAAACCTACAGCAATTTCAACCACCATTATCAAAAAGGTAGTGTGCGCACAAACGAGCGTGCGCCTAAAACCCTAACAAACATCTAATACTACCTGGCAAACAATAGTTTACCTTAAGATGAATAAAAGTTATATGTTTAGGTCAGGCATTATATCGAAGAGTTAGTGTGCATGTCGAAAATGGAAAATGACCTACAAGTATTCTACATGGTATACCACTTATTCAACAGAATAACACTACTTTTGCAAGATGAGATGGAATCTGTTCGATTATTATCTCAATAGGATCTGTGTAGTCAACCTTTTAGTGAGAATCATGATCCTTTTACATAGCAACATGTCTATGGAACACTATCATACACATATCAGTACCAAATGTTGGTGGAATGCTGAAAATAGAAATAGAACAGGGCTATGTAAAACAGAGGATGTGTAAACAGAGAAACTCGTATCAACATGTAACAGATCAAATGCTAGGCTAAAATGGTTTTCTTTACTGACAGTAAACTCGTACGGATTCTGTTTTGAACCGGAAATATGATATACAGGGTGCACTATAACCTGCAACATTTGTATATCTTATATACAAGGATCGTTTACCAATTGTTATAGCTTAAGAATACACTTAACAAAGAAGTAATCACTGCAAGAATTATCACTTAACAAAGAAGTAACAGTTATTATAGCTCAAGGTACAGTTGACTAGTTGTTTAGTGATATGCTATTTCATTTAATTGGATATAATAGAAGAGAAAATAAAATAAAATTATACTGTATCACTCTTTATTTCGACTAGTTTTTAGCATTTTTATCAACTTTTTCTTTTATTAAATAAGAAAAAAAAAAAAAACATACTCCAAATTTTGCAGACATAAAGTCTGATGTAATTTTCATTATATCACCTTTAACAGATTGGGTTGAAGCAAATAGATGTGGTTATGAGAAAGCTTCTCATAATGAATCATACTGATTTTATTTTGCACGCCACACTAAATAATATTACAATTAAAACTAGCGGAACGCTAGAAACAAAGTAACAACAATACAAATCTTAACTGACACAAGGATCGACAAAGAGCAAACTCAACAGGAGTTCTTACCAAATTTTGAAAAGTCGTATAAAATTTAAAAGGTAGCTCATTATCAAGATTGTTGAGAAGAATCCAACCGGAAAACCGATCCATGTTCCTTCCCAAAAGATCCATGATAGATCCTCCACTTCCTCGACTCTTCCTTCGGATGATGGAATATCCTTCGGACATTCGATTTTAATCTGCATGCCGCATAATCCACTATTGTTTTGAAAATACCTCAACTCATCCATAGTGTCCATTTGTCGACCACGAGGAATTTTACCCGTCAACATGTTGTTGCTCACATCTAGAACTGTGAGGTTGCCAAGCTGATCTAGTGATTGGGGAATCGAACCCGAGAGTTCATTATGTGAAACATCCAAGCTCTCTATGCCCTCTAAATTGCCGAATGACAGTGGAATGTTCCCAGAAATCTTGTTGTGTGATATGTTGAGCTGTTTTAGAGCTTTGAGATTGCCTAATGATGCTGGTATTTCACCAGAAATATTGTTGCCCGATAAGTCCAACAAAACAAAGAAATGGAGGTTTCGTAGGCGTTGAGAAGATTTCTTCCAATTCACTATTAAGTCTTGAAGCGAGTCTTCAACCAAATCCCCTGTGAAACCATAAATCACCTTCAGTGATGCTGACATATTCATTATTGGAAGGTTTGCCATCTGTCGTGGAATGCTTCCAGTTAGGTTGTTCTTGGAGAGATCAAGAATTCGAAGAGAAGTGCACTTGGAAATATTGGCCGGGATATATCCGTTGAGGGAAGTGTTTCTTAGGACAAGTATTTCAAGAGAAGTAGGGAATTGAGGGAGAATATCTTGTAAATTTCCTGTAATAATGCTATTACGAAGATCAAGAACTGTAAGGTTGACTAATTTAGTCAAACCAAAAGGCAGACTGCCAGAAAACTTATTCCCGCCTAAATAAAGAATTTCGGTTCCTTTTGGAAAATTCGTCGGGATCTTACCAGAGAAATCATTGTCGGACAAATCCAGGGAGAAATCATGTTCAGCTCTGAAAATAGGTAAACTGTCACCAGAGAATCTATTTCGGGACAAGTCGAGTACCGATAATCTCTTTAAATTGGAGATGGATTTTGGGATTAGTCCTGAAAAATGATTTTCTGAAAGTGCAAGATAATTGATACTTGTAGCGTTACCTATGCTTTCTGGCAACTCCCCTGAAAAATTGTTACGTGACAAGTCGAGTACCGATAAATCCTTTAAATTGGAGATGGATTTTGGGATTAGTCCTGAAAAATGATTTTCTGAAACCGCAAGATAACTGATACTTGTGGCGTTACCTATGCTTTTTGGCAACTCCCCTGAAAAATTGTTCCGGGACAAATCAAGAGTCCCAAACCAATCAGATATAAATAGGCGAGGCGGGATTGATCCGCTGAGGTTGTTATCTGAAAGAATTATCTGTTCGATGTTGTTCATCTCTGCCAGCCAATGTGGGAATCTTCCTTCCAATTTATTCCAGCTCAAATCCAGAATATGCAACTCTTTCTGTGATGAAATCCATTCAGGAATTTGGCCTGAAATTCCACAAGAAGGCATTGAGATGTGTTTAAGACTACATCTTGGTTCAACCTTAGTTGTGTTATTCCAAATCAAGTTGCTTCCCTTTCCACCGATGTATAATAACTTTAGAGTTCCGATTTTGAATAACCAAATCGGGATCTCTCCGGAAAGCATGTTGTCGTCGAGTCGAAGCTCCATCAACTTGCTCAAGTTATGCATCGATGATGGTATCGGGCCTGTTAACTGGTTACTACTCAGGTGCAGATAAGTCAAGTTGGCTAGCCTTCCTATAAAGGTTGGAATTTCCAATGATAAAGAATTTTGAGACAAATCCAGTGTTTCTAATTTCGTGAGGTTTGCAATTGATGATGGGATTCCACCGGAGAAACCATTATTTGCTAATGAGAAATCCCTTAACCTTGTTAAATTTCCAATCTCTTCTGGGATTTTTCCAGGAAGAAAATTAGTACTAACCAATGACAGTGATTCAAGATTTCGAAGCTTGCCAATTTCAGGGCTTAAACTTCCCCCGAGATTATTGTCACTAAGATCAAGATCTCGAAGAGATTCGAGTTCGAAAAGTTGAGTAGGAATCGGACCCTGTAAACCATTACCACCTAACCTCAATGTCGTCAATTTTCGAAAAGAACCCAGTTCAGGTCCTAGTTTGCCCTCGAGATTATAATTGTAACTCATGTCCAAGTAATGTAAATTTTTTAACTGGAAAAGTTGGCCGGGGATGGAACCATTGAAGTTGTTCCCATTCATGTCAAGATGAAGCAGTTTGGTGAGATTACCAAACCCATCTCCTGGGATCTCGCCTTCCAAATAATTCGACGAGATATCAAGTAATTCAAGTGACCGGATATGAAAAATCGGACTCAAGATTTCAGAAGATATTGAAACTAGATGGAAATCTGCAGGAGGGAAGGCTACCTCAGATAGCTGAAGCTCGGTAACACTTCCGGTTCTGGAGCAATTAACATGCCTCCAGGAACAACAATCAGAAGTCCAATTCCATGAATCTAGGTTTTTAAACTTAACGGAATATTTGTAATTGTAGGTGGCGGTGAGGGTGGATTTGAAGTGAAGTAGTGCATGCTTTTGATAAACGGGACAAGAGAATGATGGGATGATAATGGAAGTGAGTATTAACAAGATGGATATTATTAACTTTAACATTGGTGTGCTTGTCATGGTGGATTTTGGTTGTGCATTGGTATATGTTCTGGTAGTCATTATATAGGGAATGAAAATGTAGATATTTTTTTCTTTGTTTCTTTCATTTCTTGTATTTGATTATATAAATTCATAGAAAATAATGTACTGCTTTATTATATGATTGTACAAGTTATAAACCACGAGTGTCACAGTAGAAAAATGATCTGTCAATAGGGAAAGGTTTTTTTTTTTTTTTTTTTTTTTTTTTTTTCTTTTGCCCTTCTCACTATGAAATTAGAGTATGACAGTATATACTTATTGTAAAGTAATTTTCATTTTTTTATCTTATTAACATCCATATGACTCTTTCGCTTTTACATGTAAAAGTAGCTATTAGCTAGTAAACTGATAATACTAAACTATAGGCTTTTGTTAATCATATTTTTAAGGTTATGGTTTAATTTAAATACCAACATATTAGTGATTTAATTCCTAATTGTTTCCCTTTTCTTACGGCATGTTTATTAATGTTTGATAACTCCAAATAGTGGTAGAGGGACGCATTCAGACTCAAAATCTCAGGTAAGGTGCCCTGTGATGTTTCTTGGAAAGTTTAGGGACCAACGGTGTATTTTTGTCTTGAACTAATTAAGAATAAAGTTCAGTGATACTAATCAAGCATGTAACAGTTAGGCTGTTCGTTAATTTGGACTATGTTTGAACGTTTCATATTTTAGTGCAGGTCTTTATATTACAGCAGGAGTATATATTTGCTATTTTTAATTTCCAGTGTAAATTTATATATACTGTCTTAGAAAGATCCATAACACTAACTTTAGCATTGGTATTTGGTTTTTCATGTTGCCGGTGGAGGTTTTATGTGTCGTATATCTGATGTGCATATGGTCAAGTTCATGGTGCAAATGTAATTGATAGACGACCAACTAAAATTCTCATTAGTTACATCACTTATATATATATATAACAACACATATATGGAACACTATCATACACATATCAGTACCAAATGTTGATGCGGAATGCTGAAAATATAAATATAACTGGGCTATGTATAATAGACTAATAGAGGATGTGTAAACATAGCAGCTCGTACAGTATAAACATGTACGGATTATATTTTAAACATAAATATCTATACACTGAAATTATTTACAACTTAGCTAATACACAAGGTGCACTATGAACTGCAACATACGAGATCGATTAACAATTATTAAATGACAATTTCTTAATTTTATTTCATGATTTGAGCAGTTGTTTTGTTTGAACATAGTTGAGATGGCTAGAGCCTAGAAGACCAATACACATAATTTCATTTAATTTGAACTATGGGCTGACATTTGTGTTTAGCTAATGGGCCAGCTGGTCAATTAACCAAAGTAAAATAGGAGCCGACATATTAAACAATAAATACACGATCTAGCAACTTAAAACTCAAAAGCGATTAACACTGTTGTGCTTGCCATGGTGGATTTTGGTTGTGTATTTTTTATTCATTTGTACTAGTAATTGTTGGTTGTTATGTAAGGAATGAAAACGGGGTCCTAAAGGTTTTTTTTTTTTTTTTTTTTTTTTTTTTTTTTTATATGAGAATGATTGAACCTACTTATCATTTTAATATTATTTCTTTTTTAAGTGAGGTCTATATTTTCCTTTATTCGATCTTTTGTGAATATGAGTGATGAAATTGGTATCCTCCACAACAAGAGTCATATATAGACATGAGACTCACATGGATCCACTTGAATCTTAATCTTAAAAAAATAAATAAATAAATAAATAAAATAGCGCCTAAATTTCCTTTCTTTCTTTCTAATATAAGTATAAGCCAAAATGTACCATTAATTTTTGGACGATGTACATGTACGTTACAAAAAAACATGATCGTGGTAGTCGAAAACGGATTTCCACAAACCTACTTTTATTCATTATAATTATGATTTTATATTTATGCTACTAATCCATAAATCATAATTAATTTTTACGATAATATTTTTTATAGTATGTAAGCCTACTTTTATATAATAATATATGATTGTAAGTACAACTTCTGGGTGATCTAGGTTTATTTTGACTCAATATTGTCTTGGGAAAATAATTGAACAAGACTTATATACGACACCGAGAGTAATTACAAGTCTTCATAAAACAATCCAATAAGAAATGGACTTTGAGTACGTTGTATTTGCTAGAATTTTCCTATTTCAATAACATCTAAGTGGTCCATGTTTAGACCGACTATACACATATTGTAGAAGAATTGGAAAAATATTCGACAAAGACTTATGACATTGTGGAAAATAGGGTCGTAGAAAATTCGTCTATCAAAATGAAAGTAAATTAAATGTTAGTCTTTTCGAATATTAGCCATAGAACAAAAAAGAGTTTATTAGATAAATTATTTTTAGAGTTAATTACAAATTTTGTCCCTGTTGTTTACATCTTTTTCACCTTTCGTTCTTTGACTTTAATGATTACACCGCCCGTCCATGTGATTGTCCATTTTTAACAGACCAGTCCTTTGGCCAAACAACCGTTAGCGTCTCTTCGTTAAATCTTTGCATATAAGTCCATTTTCGTCAATTTTCTACCTTACATCAAATCTTTTTAAAAAAATTTCATGTTTCTTTATATAAACTTCAACAACACATCTCATTATAATGAAGCACAAACAAATTATTTGTAGAATTACTATAAACATAATATTTCTATCCGTATGCTCAAATAAAGGTTAACTTTTTTACAAACATTTGTATCTAAATCAACACTCCAATTTAATTCATAACTCAATAACTGTATCTACCCCTATTTTGTCGATGTGTCCGAGCTTTTCACGAATTTTGATTGTGTAGCATATCAAAGCTATAGTCTAACGTTTTGGCTAATCATCAATTTTATAAGTCGTCAGACAATGTTACATCATTGATTATAAATTCTGTTTACTAAATTAGTGTGCCATTGTTCTTTGTTTATTAACTGAGACTTAAGAAAAAATTCAGGTTGGCTACAGGGTGTTTGAGGAAATGCTTAAAAAGAAATTTGAGGTTCTTGACAAGGTGTTTGATGGAATGTCGAATAAGAATGTTAATCCAACAAGGGCACTATATGTCGAAGCATCAAATGGTCGATTTTGAAACACGTATTGCATACCCATCATCCATATACACTGTTCCATAAGAAAACGCTTGGGTTATAATGACAATAACTTATTATATTTAAAATAAAATAAAAATAATAAAAGAAGGTTTTAGTCATTAAGTAGCAAGGAACTTTTTCAAATATACCGATTTTGTACGTTAATTTTAAAAAAGTTGTGTAAATGCAACGAACTTTCATAAAGTGTTCAATCTGCACATTTTGATAATGTGTCATACCTGAAAGTCTCACACGTGACACCATTTATAATGTGACACGTCATCAAAATGTGCAAATAAATTTCACGTATCAAAACGAGGCAATGAAGAAAGTTCGTTGCTATTCTCTGACCAAAACTCTTTAAAAAAAATTATTATCTTTATATTTAATTCTAACTATTACAAGTAGGGGTGAGCAAATGGACCGAGAACCCAATCGGAACCGAGAACCAAACCCGAACCGAATTTTAAACCCACGATTCGGTTCTCGGTTCTTCAATATTACAAATTTCGGTTCTCGATTCGATTCGATTCGGTTCGGAACCGAAGAACCGACCAATCAATTATAAAATGTGTTACCCTATTTGCTATGAGAGCCTACATTCATTTCATATATATTTTACTATTTTCAGTACTTATTTTTACTTTCCGTATAACTTTTTCTTTGTGTTGAATATGTACATTTACATTTCATGTGCTATGCACCATACAGTTAGTTTTGGTATATAAGTATGTAGCTTTTAATGTGTTTGCATATTATTTCATTTCATCCTCTAGAATATGCAACTAATTTTTAAACATACATTCTAGTTATGCCTCGATCTGTTGTTTATATTTATTAAGAATGAAAATAATTTGGGCTTGCTCGATCAGTTTTTATGCCTAGATTGACTTGGATTTTTTAAGCATGAAATTGAGAATAAATTATGACCTAAACTTTACTTCGTATATACAACTAGTTTATATGTTAAAGTGAAACATTTTAGGCTTGCTCGATCAATTATGTTCTAAGCCATATATTTATTAAACATGAAAATAAGTTTCATGAAAATAAATTTAGGCTTGCTCGATCAGTTCTTAATGAAAAAAATCTAAAACGGTAGATAGCTTTGACCAACTTGCACTAAAAGAAACGTCAAATATCTAGGCTTAAGAAAAAACTCGGTTCCAATCGGTTAGACCCGCAAGAAATCGAACCGGAACCGAGACATGTTACTCGGTCCGATTCTCGGTTCCTTGGCCATTCATTTTTCGGTTTTCGGTTCTTACGATTCCATGTTCCATGCGGCGGAACCGCACTCACCCCTAATTACAAGTATCTTTCTTTTTCAATTTTCATACATCACAATTTAGTACACTATATTTTATTTTGATTTCTATATAAAAGACTCTTAACCAGTTAAACAAAACTGATGGGATATGTTATAAAACTAAAAATAGCTTTTTGTTTCCAAATTAAATTTATTTTAACTTTGATTACGTTAAATTTGTTACACTTTTAATTTCGTGTTTCAATAACATCTAGGTGGTTTAGGTTTACATTGACTTTGATACACGTGTTGTGGAATAATTGGAAAAATATTCGACAAAAGGACGTGTTTGCTTGATTTTGTGAAAAATAAGGTCGTTTTAAGTATTCGTCTACCTAAATGAAAGTAAATGAAACGTTAGTCTTTTTTGAATGTTAGCCATAGAAAAAAAAAAAAGTTATCATACATTATTTCTATACAATTTCCTTTCCTAAAATCTAAGGCACCTAATTGGTCTGGATTAACATATGGAAATATGGAAAGGAAACAATAAACAAGCCGTGGAAAAAGGGAAATTAATCGTCACCACTCACCAAGACTACTTGAAAACAATAATATCTTTGTGACTTTGTCTAAATAACAACTAGATCCATCCATACATGATACATGTGTAAGTCACGTCCGCTGGACCATGAGTAATAGCATTATCGCAAATGCTCATGGTCCAAATGTCAAGTAATACTATTCGATGCTCATTGCTGAAGTATGCGTGAGTGCAACAAATATGACCAAAACATGCATGCATCAAACTGAGAATAGCGCCTGCTTTGTTTACAAAAGTTCAGAAGGTACATAACAATTAACAACATGCATGATGGTTTAAAGGCTCATATATGGTGCACATATGAGTGAAGGAAGAGTGAAAAGATCATTTTCAGTTAAAACCAAGCGAGTCAATGGCCATATTTGAAGAACTATGGTATAAAACTACTTTTTTCTTATGCACCATCTAATATTTAAACTCGTAGGGTAAGGTTGAAATTGTTGTAATATCGAATTTACAGCTTCGGTCTAATATTTTATTTGGGCAGTTCCATGGATATAATCGTGACGGCTAGAAAACTAATACACATATAATCTCATTTCATTTGAACTATGAGATAGACATTTGCGTTCGGTTGAAACAGGAGCCCAAACAGTGAACATTATTACATTAAATAGACGTTTGAGCCGCAACTGTTACAAACGATCAGTAGATTTTGTGTGGTACAATCAACAATAATTTGCATCCATTTGGTCTTGGCCGTCCTTTCCAACGAAGAAATCCTTTAGATGATCCATTTGGCAATCCCTGGCGATACCCAAGAACTATAAGTACGTGAAGGTTATGATGATGGCCAAGCAGTGGCGGACCCAGGATCTCAGACGACGGGGGCAATTTTTTTTTTTTTTTTTTTTTTTTTTGATAAATTCGTGATGCACGTTGATAAAAATGTCATAAAAACTCATATTTTTTAAGATTAAGATACAGATCTAAGGTTTTTACATTGTTTTGACTTTAATGTGAGAGATCTATGGTTTCACTTTTGGTTTTTACCGCAAGTTTTGGAGTTTATTAGAAGATGATGTCGTTGATGTTGTGTGCTATTTTTTTAACAACGGATTCTGCCTCAAAGGTATTAACTCGTCTTTCATTGCTTTGATTCCGAAATCTCAAGGTGCTAATATGGTGAAAGACTTTAGACCTATAAGTCTTATTGGTAGTATTTATAAAATAATTGCCAAAATTCTTGCTAATCGCTTAGTGACTGTTTTTGACGGCCTTGTGAATGAAGTTCAATATGCTTTTATTGCTAATCGCCATATTTTAGATGGTCCATTTATTCTAAATGAATTAATTCACTGGTGCAAAGCAAAGAAGAAACAATCTATGATCTTCAAAGTCGACTTTGAGAAGGCGTTTGATTCCGTTCGTTGGGATTTTTTGGATGACATCTTAAAGAATTTTGGCTTTGGGCTTCGTTGGCGTGATTGGATTCAAAGTTGTTTAAAATCTTCAAGAGGTTCGATTCTTGTCAATGGAAGTCCAACATCTAGTTTCAATTTTCCAAAGGCCTTAAACAGGGAGATCCTTTATCTCCTCTCTTATTCATTCTAGTCATGGAAAGCCTTCATTTATCCTTCCAAAATGTTGTTAACACGGGTTTATTCAAGGGAGTTACTCTAAATAATTCCTTACAGATATCTCATCTCTTCTATGCCGACGATGTGGTCTTTATAGGGCAATGGAGCGACTCGAATTTATCTACCATTATGCGTGTTCTTGACTGCTTTTTCCATGCTTCAGGGCTAAGAATTAACCTTCAAAAATGTGGTCTCATGGGCATTGCTGTCGAAACCAACAAGGTTGATACTGGTGCTAATAACCTTGGCTGTAGGATTTTGAAATCCCCATTTTCTTACCTGGGTGTAAACATTGGTGGGCATATGTCTCGAATTACTTCTTGGGATGTCGGCATTAATAAAATTCTCAGTCGGCTCTCTAAGTGGAAGATGAAGGTTTTATCCATTGGGGGTAGATTAACTCTTTTGAAATCAGTTTTGCGATCGACACCTATCTACTATATGTCGATGTTCAAAGCTCCCATTCAGGTGATTAATAAGCTTGAGTCTATTCGAAGTCATTTTTTTAATGGTGTGGATTATAATGATCGGAAAATGTCATTTCTGAATTGGAAAAATGTTCTTGCATCTAAGGAGAAGGGTGGTCTAGGGGTTTCTAGCTTTTATGCGCTTAACCGTGCTTTAATCTTTAAGTGGGTGTGGAGATTTCGCTCTAATCCTAACTCGCTGTGGTCTAAGGCTATTATGGCTATTCACGGGCATGACGGTAAACTTGGTAATCCTATCAAATACAGTTTTTCCTCAAATTGGATCGATATAGTTAGTGCTATACATCTGCTAAAAAATAAGGGCATCGATTTGCATAGTTTTGCTAACAAAAAGATTGGAAATGGGGTTCATACTCATTTCTGGGAAGAGTCTTGGAGAGGTGGCGCAGCCTTTAAGGATTTATTTCCTAGAATTTATGCTCTCGAGTTGGTTAAAGATATTTCCGTGGCGGAGAAAATGGCGCATCCTTCTATTTCTTTTTCCTTCAGGCGTGTTCCAAGATTGGGTTCAGAGCTTACGGAAATGGCATTGCTACAATCTCATTTGGAAGGTGTTGTTCTTTCAAATATGCTTGATAGATGGATATGGACGCTTTCAGGAGATGGAGAGTTTTCTGTTTCATCGGTTAGGAGCCTCATTGATGATAAAACTCTTGGAACGGTTGTATCCAAAACTCAATGGTGTAAGTTTGTTCCGATAAAGGTTAATATTCTTTCTTGGAGAGTTAAACTTAACAACTTGCCAACGCGTCTAAATCTTTCTCGAAGAGGTATGGAGTTGCATTCGATTTTTTGTCCTTCGTGTAATATTGCGGTAGAATCGTCGAATCATCTTTTCTTTACATGTCCCATGATGAAGAATTTGTATAAGGCTATTACCAGATGGTGGGATGTTAAAATGTTGAAGGTTTCTAATTATGAAGAATGGTGGTCGTGGCTTAATAGTCTTCGGCTTTTGCCCAAGATTAAGATGGTTTTGCAAGGCGTTTTTTACATTACTTGGTGGTTAGTTTGGAAGTTTCGGAATCAAATCATCTTCGGTCCTAATAACATGCCAAAAGGGCGATTATTTGATGATATTATTGCATTTTCGTTTTCATGGTGTAGATCTAGAAGTAAGTCTTGTTTTAGCCGGATAGATTGGTTAAAAAACCCTTCGCTTATTTCCTTGTAATTTTTTCTTCCTAGCGCCTTGCTAGTTTTTTAATGAATTGGCTGTTCAAAAAAAAAAAAAAAAAAAAAAAAAAAGTGAGAGCAATTTGATTTTGTAGTGGGGTGCGCACTTTAATAAAATGGTCCTAAAAATATTTTTTTACACTAAAATTTGATATTTTTTTACGAAGCATGGAGGGCACCGCCACCCCCTAACCTCTATCTAGTTCCGCCCTTGTGGCCAAGCTCGTTTGATCATTTTGGATTATTCATATTGTACTCAAACTCATTATTCAGTGATAAGAATTTCATAAATTTACAATATCAAGTTGTTTAAGTGACCGGATACTGAAATCCGGAGTCAGGATTTTCGAAAACACCATAACTAGAGTGAATAAAGGGACGATATAATTTAAGTGAAGTCCAGTAACATTTCTAGTTCTAGTTGTAGCTCTGCTACAATTTACGCGGTCCCATGAACAACAATCGGTATCTGGGATCCATGAGTCTCGCTCTACAAACTGGTTAAAATTCGAGTTCACGATGGGAAAGAGTGTGGATTTGAAGTGAAGAAGTGCTTATTTTTTTTTATTTTTTTTTTTTTTATGTATTAATGGGACAACAGAATGATGGGATCATTGGAATGAAATTTAGTATAGACAAGATAAATAAAAACTTTAGCTTTAAGATAGGTGGTGTAATGGTGGTGACCATGGTGATTTAAGGCGGTTTTAGGCTTGGTTTATTTGTACTAATGGTGGTGGTGATTATAAAAGGGGACGATGCATGTTATTGATTTTGCTGTACAATGTACAAATTATGAAGCATGATATTAGAACTGATCAAAAAAGGAGTTGACTAATGTATGATTGTGAAGTCAATGGAAGTGATAGACCGGCCGTTACATGTTTGAAATCTTGAATATTGAGGATGAGAAATTTCCTAGACAAGTAGTACTAGTTTGAACTTTGAATGTTAAACAAACCCACACGACTCAGTCTCTCGAAATTATAAGGAACGTGTGGGGTTCAAACTAAGGAATCTATATTCAATAATTGCATGTAGCAGTAAACTAAATTTATTACTAGTAAATTTTTTGCTAAATACATAGTGTGGTGTTCAAGTTAAGTACAAAACAAACCCATTCATTGATCATCCAATTATTTAAACATATATGTGACAAAGATTAAAATGAGGAACCTGAAGAAATGGACTCCTCAAATTTATGGTGAAAACATTTCAGTTTTCACTTTTACCCCTCAATTTCTCAGACCATGCCCTTAGAAAAACTAGCGATCTTTATATTAGTGGTGGTAACAACTAACAACAACATCTGCATCACGACCAGGAACAACAGATGACGCTGAAAAAATGGCCAAAGATGAAGTAGAAAGAATGGCTAAAATGTTAGTGGTCGAGGACAACAACGCCTCCACCAGATATTGTAGCTCCATAGCCAGGAGGTCCAATTTCGTGCATGGCCGCTTGCATGGATATTTGCATGGTGTTAGAACCTCCTAGTGATCATGTATGTGAATTTGGATGTGCACAAGTACGTGGTAGAGGAAAAATTAAGCATCTTCCTCATACACATAAACATAACCATGTGGACCATCATCGTGATCATTAAATTTTTTTTTTATTCATTTAGAGTATATGATATAGCATTCGTGAATCATTCTTTTTTGTTTGTTAACTAGTTTCGTCTAAGTAGATTTTGTAAGACCAATGCTAATGGGCGTTGGTTTCACCAAGCAACTTCAAAAGCAATGCGCCACTTCCCCTAGCACACCCCAATCCAACGCCTCGCTCTCTAACTTTTATTCAAAACTCGGCTGCATCACCAACCGAAGAAATTGACAAAGCAACTCTATATTTTTATTATCTTTTCTCCTCTATAAAACCCAACTTCATCTCCTCCATTTTTACAACCTCATCTCCTTCATTGAAGCTAAAGAAACGCATGTCACATAAATGTAAGTTTAATTTTATGGAGGAAATCGAATAAAGAATAACTGATGAAAAGAAAGATGGTGTTTGATGATGAAAAGAAAGATATTGTAACTATGAATGGTGATATTTGATGAAGTACGTCATCACCCTCTTTTGTTTTCTTCTCGTCCACACAAAACAATCCCAAAGGCCCATGGCCTTTTTCTTTGCTCGTTACCAACTTCAGCCCAAAATAATGAAGGAGATATGTTTGGATGAAATTTAAATTTAAAAAAAAAAATGTTATGGGGTTGCTTTTGTAGTAACCACTAGCTAATTGTGGTTGGGGTGGAGTTGCGGAGAGAGAAAACTGGGATGACGTTGACGTGACGAGGTTGCTTGGATGAGAAAGTGGTCACCACTAGCATTAGTCTAATAGAGTATATTCATGTATAATCTTAAGATGCCACTATATATCGCCCTCCTAGAGCCATAAGCTGGCTATTCATATAAAACCCATATAACACATATATAAATGTCCTTAAAGTCTAGTGATCAAGATGAAATTCATGGTATAGCTAATCGAACGATAAACAATCACACAACACATTGTTACTGGCCTTGATCATGTTATATAACTAAAAGTTTTTTGTTTATGACTATCCTTTTCAATTGATCTTAATTTTTATGCGTTAAAAAAAAAAAAAAAAAAAAAAAAAAAAAAAAAAAAAACTTAATATTCAATTAGCTAATAAATTATATTAAATTACTTAGATAATTAACTAAATAAATAGATTACTAAATATATAAATAAAAAGTCAACCATAATATTCCACCAGATTTTCATAATAATCCTTATGGACAAAAAGAACAACATGAAACCATAACCAATCCAAACTGTTCCTCCTAATGACAGATAGATTAACCAACCAGTGACTAATATTATTCCATAAACCAAATATTAAAAAAAAAAAAAAAAAAAAAAAAAAAAAAAAAAAAAAAAAAAAAAAAAAAAAAATCTCACATAGTCAAAGTGGTATTCAACACCATATTAATCGCATCAACAGCCAGCGTATCAGCTGATATATGGCAATCTATAGCAAGTTCAACAGAACGAATATCGGGTGAAGAGTTACTAGATCTGGTGATATGTTTTCCACTTCAAGAACTAGCTCGTTTCGTGATATCTGTATGGAATTTTCTATGTCTTCAATTCCTTGGTCACCTCATGTTGAGTCTTATTATTCTTCTTATAGTTATGATTATGATGATGAATATTTGAGCTCGGAGGGTGTTAGTTTTTCGGGTTATGATACGTATTCTGATGATCATTCGGATTGATTCATGTCGTGTATAGGACTCTTAAAAGGTTTTGAATATTTCTTATGTTTGGAACTTTTTTTGTTTAATGAAATGTTAATTGTGTATAGTTGTTGCATTCGATTTAATTGTGTTAAATTTACTGTATTTCTTTGTTATTGATACTAGATTAACATGTTATTGATTCATTGACGGTCGAACCGGCCATTCATGATGATCGTTTCGTTAGTTTGATGTATTTGTTAGAAGTACAATTTGATCTTGTAGAGCATGGAAATAGCATAAGATGCACAACTTACAAACAAATCATGTTCTTGTGTTACTAAAAAGTAAAAATAATTACCATAATAAGGTCCCATCTTACTTAATTAGCACTTAGAGTCCATAATAATAAAACAAATTAGTATGGCATGGCATATACAACTGATGCTGAAAAGTTAAAGTAAATCTAGTAATGATACGAAAGGGAACCGACTCACCAGATGCCCTAGACAAGTGTCACGACCAACATGAAAGATAAATCATGTAACACTATGATTTAAAAGAAAACGAGAACATGATTTGCATATCCTCGACCATTGAGCTGCCATCGCGATGATTAATAACCATTAATATTGCATTTTTTTAGTTAAGAAAAATAGCAACTAACAATGTAAATTGACATAGAATCATAGATTATGACATTATGTCCTATTATTTTAGTAACCAACACCAACAATATAAAGATCATGTTCTAAAGTCCAGAAAGCAGCCCAATCCCATGAAACTTTGGCCCAAAACAAATCAGGACGAAATTGGCCCATTTGCAACCTTTTATATGAAAAGTTGACTAGGGGGTGTGTTTGGCTGTTGATTTAAAACCATAGCTGCCAAGAAAGACAAACAGGAGCTATTGTCTGGTTTTGCTATATACATGCATGTGTTCTAACTACTAGGGACCAATCACAAATCAATACATGTTATTACTTTATTAGTCATTAATGAATGTTGCTAGTTTGATTTGCTTAGCTTCATATTTGTTCAATTATTAAAATGATTGTGGAACTCAATAAATCGTTAAAAGCTTGTTACTCGCCATATAAAGTGAGGATGTATGAGTTTCGCTTATTTGTACAACGAGGTTTCAACACCCGCACTGCGGGGTGTTTGCGTACGCGAGTATATTATGCACTGTCAATGTACATGTTGTTAAAACGTTTGATGTTCAAGACGATTTATGTTCAAGCTGTATGTTGATTTTCCATATGTAGGCCATCAATTTTTATACGTAGCAATTTGCGTGCATCAGATGCAAACATACACAATGTATTATGCTTGGTTAAAAATAGATTCATCCATAATGTATTTTTGAATACAGAATATCATATTAGAAAAGAAAATGAGATATGCTTCATTGTTGCTGAAACCCCTCTGAAGCAGTTCTGAACTTCAAGCGTAACTGTGCAAACATATGATAAGGCGTGAGTGATCACCTTTTTGTTTTCAGGTTAAGATTCACCATCTTCTTCGATGCCATTCTGTGTGTCAGAAATATAATTACAAATCGGAAGTTATTTGCGATCAACAGTGGTGGCTCAAGGGTAAAGCTACTAAAGCCATTGCTTTAGGCCCCAGAATATTTAAGGCCCCCAATTTTCTAACACCCTTTAGGAATATATAGTCGGTTACAAAATTTTTTGGGTATCATCTTGAGGTCTCGATATATAAAAGGCCCCTATTACTAAAACTGCTAAAACTATCAAGGATGTTTGCTTATTTATTGTTTATTTTTAAATCCATATCATTAAGTACTTATTTGATTTAAAAGGCCCCTATTACTAAAGTCAATCCTTTTATTATTACAAAATAATGAATTAAGCTAATTTAATGCTACAAATTCTAATTACTTTTAGCCGATACTGTAAACAAATTAAATGTTTTAAGAAATACTCATAAATAGTGTCTTAATGAACGGACAAGAATAACTTATTTTTCAACGAACAAACATGAACGCCAATGTCCGTTGGTTTAAGTGTTCATATTATTTCGTTTGTTCGTTTAACCAAAACTAATCAAAGACGAACAAGTCTTGTTTATGTTGGTTCAGTTCTTTAACCCTACTTATAGATTGTCATAAAGCAAAATGGTTTTTTTTCTCTCTTTTATATTATTTTTTTCAATCTTCAATAAACTCTTAGATTTTCAGTGTTCTTGGTTTGATGAGTGGATGTCCAATGAATAAAAAAGCTAATATTAAGCAAAGAGAATTTTTTTTTTGAAAGGCCTCATATTTAATTTTCGCTTTAGGCCTCCACAAAGCTTGAGCCGCCCCTGGCGATCAACCAACCTCACCCAATTTTACCCGCTTTACCCATATTGTTTTACACACAAAAATTAGATTTTTTTTTTTTTTTTTTTTTTCCCGTTAATCGTATTTGTCAAGAAAAATAACTTCAAATGGTGCATTTTGACCCAACCCCCTTTTGACATGTTACCAGATTAATATAGATTTGAGTTGAAACGGGTCGTTTTTAGTACGATTTTCTTTTCTAAAATGATACTTATTTGGACTAAATATTTGCCATTCTAATTAGTGTAACTGATTTTTGTACGTTTATTAGGAACTGGACGAACACATGAAGTCCGTGGATTGCAAAAACATTGCAATTTGTCAGGTGGAACAGCTTTGACCATTCCCATATGACCTCATTCAGCGTGAAGTAAACCATTACCCAAGTAAGTATTCAAAACCTCAACAACCAACACAAAAATATTTCATCTTTTATGCTTCATATAAATTTTCTTATTAATCCTAACAACTACTCACAACCCGTTGTAATTTTCTTTAGATGCTAAGATAGTGTGGTCATGTGACCTCTTTCTATAAGCTTATAGCCAACTTATTCTAGCCGCTAATTTATCATTTACTGATGTTTAATATTTACTAGCAGGGATCAGGTGATATATTACAAAAACACACTCTTATTAGGAGATTAAAACCACTTAAATCCGCTGCTGCTAATGCTAATTCTCATGTTCAAGCCATTACAGTTGAAGTATTGATATTGGCCAGGTTCCTTCCTTCTTCACTTTGACAGTTTATACAACTGTTTGTGTGTAAAACAAGGTGGTTATAAAATCTCAAGCATGCCCAGACTCTGTTTCTAATATGTCAATCATGGAATTTACAGTAAATTACAAGGTGTATGCTGTTTTGATTGTTTGACAACGTAGAGTATGGACAGTCTCAATGGTTACAAGGTGATGCCTTTCATTAGGCATCAGTCGTTTTGTTGCAGGTGCACTTACATATTAAACTTTTTAGCTAGCAAGCTTTTGGTGACTCTTTGTATCTTAAGTTTTTTGGATTATCAGGTAGCACCAGTTTTGTAACCTATACATGTTGCACAAATGATCTTTTTGGCCGTGGCTGTGTAATGTTGTCTGCTTTTCAATCTTCATGTATAGTATTTTAAATGTAGCAAAATGGACGGGTTGAGTAATGGGTCAATATGGGTTGGGTTAATCCATCAATTCTTTTTTACCGCTTTTTTATAAATTTACAGGTTGAGATTTATAGCTAGATTCAGTGTTCTGAAATAAAGCCTAACTATTTTGTAACAGGAGTTACTACCACAAGCACAGGCTGCACAGTGACGAAACATGTCGAGAGGGCTTCACATGACCTAAAATCAGTGATCACAACACAACATACGAAGGAAAGCACAACCATGATGGCCTAGTTTATGTAGCAGCTGGTTCAACTTTTGGTGAATCCCACTCTTTTGACAACAACGCATCCATGATTACGTCAACTCTTTTGTCAAGCTATGCAGTTCTATCATCAAATGTTTTGTAACACAGTGTTTAATGTTCTGTACTAGAAATGTAGTTAACCCCATGCTTTTTAATTATGTATGTGTTTAGGCTAAAATTGTATCTAAGCATTCCGCATTAACATGACACGATGCCCCCGGAAGCAACGCGCGGGCATCAAAGTTCTTGTAAGAATAAGATGGGGAAAAAACATTATTGTGGATGAGACTCCACGCTGTGTTCTGTGCTATTTTTCAGTTCTTATCACTAAATCTTTTCATTGGATTCTATTGCAAAAGCATACTCATGCAATTTTGACTTTTTTACATTGATTTTTTACTTTGACCAAATATAGATATCATATATGACCGGTACAGTTATTATAAACTCTCATGAGCCAAACAATATGAAAGGATCCTAACTAGTACTTTAAACACTATATTCGCTATGATCCTCAACGTATGGGCGTGTGCAAAACCATAAATGAAACTAAAAACATCAAACTTTGCCGCTTCGTATAGCATCTCTATGTTACAAAACCTAATGGCATGAGTTGATGGTTTACTGGCTCATGTTTGGTTCACATATGTGTGAGCCGTGATAAGATCATCCATTTGTCCATTCTAATGAAACTAGAAAGTCAATTCCATGATGCAGGTGTGATCGATTCATAGACTTGACAAACTAATTAAGAGTTTCATAGAACTGATTATAGAAATGAAACAGGGCTGTGTAAACAGATTACAAGCTACTGTAAGAGCGTTTCACTTTTGCAATAGATTAAGGCAAAAATATATTAATATTTTCATCTAACCAGTTGTTTAGGTTTGTATAAATTAAAAACGTTTTTTGTTTCTTTACACCATCATTGGTTTCAATTCATAAGCTATTAGATCCTATAATATCCACTTTACATTTATTAATTGTTGGCAATAATTATTGGTTTGATATTAGATAATGATCATAAAGCACTAGAAATCTTAGATTCTAAGATAAGTTACAAGACATAATGAACAAACAATGAACAAAGAACAGATCACATTACAAAAGGTCACCAAAATTTGAAGAGTTGTAAAAAGTTCAGGTAGTAGCCCATGATCAAGATCGCTGAAAAGAACCCAACTGGAAAACCGACCCAAGTTCCCTCCCAAAAAATCCATGAATGTTGCTCACCTTCCTCATTTCTTCCTTCTGGTGGCGGTATATCCTCCGGACATATGATCTTTATTTGCATACCGCATAAACCACTATTGTTTTGAAAATAATTCAACTCATTCATGGTGTCCATTTGCCCACCACGAGGAATCTTACCCCTTAAGATGTTGTTGCTAACATCTAGAACTTCGAGTTGGACTAGTTTCACTAGTGATTGAGGAATTGAACCTGAGATTTCATTGTGTGACAAGTCCAAGCTTTCCATGCTCCCTAGATTTCCGAAAGACCCCGGAATGTCCCCAGAAATCATGTTGTGTGAAATGTTGAGCACCTTTAGGCCTTTGAGATTTCCTAACGATGTAGGAATTTCACCTGATATTTTGTTGTCCGACAAGTCCAACAAAGTGTAGATATCTAGGTTGTGTCTTGCTAGGCTTTGAAATGACTTTTTCCAGTTTACAATCAAGTCCATAAAGTCATTGGAAGAGGTAGGAAAGCTATCACGGGCTTCATCGTTATCAGTAAAGGACATGTGCAAAATTTTTGTCATTCCTGTAAGATTTGATATGTCTAGTGGAATTCTACCCATTAAGTTGTTCCTCGAGAGATCAAGAATACGGAGTGAAGTAAAGTTGGAGATTTCTTTTGGGATAAATCCTTCGAGGGAAGTGTTTCGTAGGATAAGAATTTCAAGAGTCGGGATTTGAGGAAGAATATCTTGTAAGTTTCCTGTAATATAGTAATTGTTATGAAGATCGAGGATTCGAAGGTTGACCATTCTTGTCAAATTCCAGAGAAGGTTGCCAGAGAACTTATTCCCGCCCAAATAAAGATACCTAATTGATGTAGGCAATGTTTTCGGAATCACACCAGAGAAATTGTTCTAGGATATATCTATGAAATCAAGAGAAGTATTATCTCCAAAGTTAGGCAAAGTGTGACCAGACAATCCGTTGATGGACAAGTCTAGCAACATTAGCTGGTTAATCTTGGAGATGGACATTGGGATTTGTCCAGAAATATTATTTCTCGACAACAAAAGAATATTTAGCCCTTTGGCATCACCTATATTCTCTGGCAACTTACCGGAAAACTTGTTTCGGGATAAATCAAAAATCATTAAACTCTTAGATTTAAATAGGCGAGGAGGAATTGACCCGGTAAGATTGTTATCTGAAAGGACTATGAGAGAAAGGTCTCTCTCGGCAAGCCAATCTGGAAGGCTTCCCTCCAACTGATTCCCACTTAAATCAAGAAATTCCAATTCTTTCTGTGATGAAATCCATTTAGGAATTGGACCGAATATACCACAGAAAGGCATTGATAGTTCTTGTAGACTACATTCTGGAACAATCTTTGCTTTGTGATTCCAGACCAAGCGGTCACCTTTTCCACCGACGTGCAAACTCGATAAGAATGTGATATTGAACATCGATGGTGGGATTTCTCCTGAGAGTATGTTGTTTTTTAGCCATATGGTTTGTAAACCGCTCATGTTTCCGATAGATGATGGAATGGGGCCAGTGAACCTGTTATCGCTGAGGTAAAGTTCATACAGGTTTGATAGCCTTCCTATGTCCTCTGGAATATTCATCATGAAAGAATTTTCAGAAAAATCTAGAGATTCGAGATTTGTTAGATTTACAATTACAGATGGGATGCCGCCAGAGAACTGATTCTTTGTAATTGAAAAATCAGATAACTTGGTTAAATTTGCAATCTCATCCGGGATGTTTCCCGAAAGATTATTATCATCTAGCCACAAGACTAGAAGATGTCGAAGCTTACCAACCGCAGGGCTTAAAACGCCATTTAGAGTATTGTTACTTAGCTCAAGAAGTCGAAGATACGTGAGGTCAAAAAGTTGAGGAGGAATCGGACCGTGGAAAAGGTTGCCACTCAACCTTAGTATACTCAAATTTTGCAACATACCTAGCTCTGGTCCTAGTTCCCCCTCGAGCAAATTGCTCCTCATGTCCAGTTCACGTAAATATGCCAACGAAAGAAATTGGCGAGGGATTGAGCCATTGAACCTGTTGTCATTCATCAGAAGGTGAATCAGGTCAGTTAGATTCCCAAACCCATCTCCAGGGATCTCACCGTGCAAATAGTTGCTCGAGATATCAAGTCGTATCAGTGACCGAATATGGAAAATGGGAGTCAAAATGTCCGAGAACACAAGACCTCGATCAAGAATCTGAGGGACAACGTTACGTAGGTGGAGCCTGGTAACAGTTCTATTTTTGTCTACACTACAACCGACACGATCCCACGAGCAACAATCAGAACTAAGATTCCATGAATCTAGTGCTACAAATGGAACAAAACTATCAGAGCTGGGATCTGAATTCGAATCAAAGATGGTGGTGAGAGTGGATTTGAAATGAAGAAGTGATTGTTTTTGATAAATTGGACATGAAAATGATGGGATTGCAATATAACTTATTATTAATACGATTGAAAAGATTAAGTTTAAGAGGGGTGGTGTTTTGGTGGTGATCATGGTGGTTTATATATATATGGTGTTTCTAAATTTGATTTTCTTTGACAAATGGTGGTGATTATGATGTAACTGAAATGTGGACATATATAGTGAAAAAAGTGTACATGATGAAGTCAATGGATAGTGGAATTTGTGAGTAACTCTTACGGATTTGAACATTGTGGATGAGTGACTTCCTAGAAATTTCGAACTCGGAAGCATTTATCAACCTTACATAATTAATTGTTTAATACTACTACCTTATTTAAGCATAAACTATAAACTATTTACGCCTCATATTTGCCAAACTATTAACTATAAAAAGTTTAAAACTAAAGTACTACATTAGATCAAATGAACAATTACGTCTCATATTTGCCAATGTAAACTCTTCTTTAATACGTTAACAAATTAAAATTAAGGTGGTCAAATGGGGAAGTCAGAAGCTCAAACAAACATGAAGTGGCATGCAAACATCCTAAAAGGAGATCCCAATTTATATGTCTGTGTGACGGTAGGTTTAAACGTAGTCGATTATCAATCAAAAGATCGAAACCAGAGCTAGTTACCGAAAAGGAAAAAGAATTGTAAAACTGAAAAGTTTTATCTTCCTATCTACGCATTTTTTTGTCTTCGTTCGTGATCATGTGGGCGAAAGGTAGTCAAAACCTATTATATACATTTTGATTAAATGTAACTTATTATACATTATGTTTTAGGAAATTAATTGATGAGGGTCAAACTGAGTTTTAGATAGATATTGTTTTAGTTTTCAGTTGGTTGGGTTTACTTTGACTATTACAAACACACTTTGTCAACATACGGAAATAGATGGCAGTAATGAGTGGCGAGGAAATAACGTTGCACAAGCTACATTTTAAAGCTTTGTTTCCTTTCAAATAATTCTCTATATCAAAATGAGAATACGCCACTTTATAACTCTTGGATTATACGGTAAGACTATTGTTCTATATTAGAATGAGAATATGCCACTTATCTTTATCTTTAGGCATAATTTCAAAAATGCCCCGGTTGTTCAAGGCGTGAGATTATCTAGACGGAATCTTTTGTGTTTGCTTTTCTAAACCAGTTATCTTGGCAACTTGAATTTAGCCAACCACGTGCCGCTACTTGTCCGACATGAAGGCCGCCAGTTGCCTAAAAGGTACATCAGTTGCCTAAAAGTACACAAGTTGCCCTACCTTAAAATCCGTAAAGTCACACTTGTCACTTGCAGATTTTAGTTGCTCAAAAAGTACTGGTTGCCTTGGTCTAGAAAAACAAACACAAAATATTTCGTCTAGATAGTCTCACGCTTTGGGCAACCGGGTCATTTTTCGAATTATCTCTTATCTTTATTACTTATAACCTGAAGATATTTGTTTAAAAATTTTCAAAATGAAAACTATGAAAATACCAATATGCCCATGCATCCTATTTTTTTTTCATATAAATTACTCTCTTCATTTTAAAATTATTGTCCAAGAAACACACAGTTTATAAAAGTGAGACCATTACACTCTTCAATCAATCTAAATTATTCTCACCCAGTAAATCTTTTTTGATTGGTCGACACAAGTAAAGGATTATTATTTTGGGATATCCCAAAATAGAAATGAAAACTATAATTTTAAGACGAAAGAAGTAGAAAATAAGAAATGTTATTTTACCAGAATACTCATATTTATAAAAGGCAATGTTATCTATTAAAAATTAACATACTTAATTAAAATCAATGTTTTAAAAACCGGGTCTTGAACCGACCTGGTCACCTTTAAATAATGGAACAGGGATACACTCGGTGTTATTTGACAAAGATAAATTGCCAATTTTGAATGTTGTATGGGCTAAAATCGGACAAGTGGTTGAGGAAAAAGCAGTTTCCGATTTTCGGAGAAAAGTGAAAGATGGGCTTGTGTTACCATTATCGATCGATTTATGTGAAAAAACTGGTTTGGAACTTCCACCTTGTTTTATTAAACTACCCACTGAACTCAAACTTAAGATATTAGAATCGGTTTTCGGTGTTGATATAGCAAATGTGAGTTGTGTGTGTTCAGAACTAAGACAATTAGCCTCGAATGATGATCTGTGGAAACAAAAGTGTATTGAGGAGTTCAGGAACGTCTGGAGATATGAAAAGACTTTTAAAGATAGATTTGTTAGAGGTTGGGAACTTCAAAAAAGAATGATGAATATATGCTCGAAGTTTAGCTTTTTGTTCAACAAATAGACTTGATCCTTATGCTGATCCATTTGGTATTGACCGTCTATTCCCACAAATAAAACCTTATGCGCATGATTCATATGGTATTCTCGGCCATCCTTACCCAAGAACTATAAGTAAAGGTTACAATGATGGTCGATTCCCGTATCATGGACTTCTTGGAGGTCGTGGGCGGTTTGGGTTGTCACATGGTAGTAATTACCCTCAAGTTTAGTGTGGTTCGATCACCTGAATAAAATTATACAAAACTCGTGTTTTGGGGTTGGTTGTATAAGTATAGATAGTTGTTGTACGTGGTGTTCCCCTTCAGTTTTTGCTGATATAAATTTATAAGATTGCTTGAAAACGTATGCTAATTCTAATTAACTATAAACTGCATGAATTACATACTCAGCTTTTATGTTCCCAAAAGAAACAAAGTTTGGCTCAAATTTAATCTTTGCTGATTATAAATTTATAAGATTGCTCAAATCTAAACTTTGGTTGAACATTTGAGTGCAAATCTTATTACAGCTAGCAGGAAGGCATATTTGTTCTTTTTTTATTTGTAAATTTTATGTCATATTTTGAACATTGCATGGTGCATACACATATCAGTAGCACATATTTTCTCTGTATTATGATTGTATCATTACCAAAAATGCTGATACAAAGCTGTAAATAGGTATGAAATAGGACTGTGTAAACCGAGCAACATACATAAACAAGTTACATGCCTAAAAGGTGTGATCGCCAATCACCAAACCCACTGAATGCTTAACCAATAAAATTGTTCAAGAATACAATGAACTAATCATATATTACAGCAGAATTTTTACCAAACTTTAAAGATCTGCAGAAAATTGAGAAAGTAGCCCGTGATCACGATTGAAGAAAAGAAACCAACCGAGAAACCAACCCAAGTTCCCTCCCACTGAAACCATGATTGTTTTTCGTCTTCCTTGACTCTTTCTTCGGGTAAAATATCTTCAGGACATGTGATCCTAATTTGCATACCACATAATCCACTGTTGTTTCGAAAATAATTCAAATCATTCATAGTATCCATTTGTCCACCTACTGGGATCTTACCCGTCAACCTGTTGTAACTCACATCTAGAATTGTGAGTTCACCGAGCCTCGCAAGTGTTTGAGGAATTGAACCCGATATTTCATTGTGTGACAAATCCAGGCTTTCTACGTTCTCTAGATTCCCAAAAGACACTGGAATATGCCCGGTAATCGTGTTGTATGAAACATTGAGCACTTTTAGGCCTTTAAGATTGCCTAACGACGCAGGAATTTCACCTGATATTCTATTGTCAGACAGATCCAGCAAAGAATAGATATTGAGATTCTGACTCGCTAGGCCCTGAAAAGACTTTTTCCAGTTCACAATCAAGTCCTGAAACTCGATGACATTGTTAAAAATGTCAACATCAGTAACGAAAATAGGAATATAGTAAACGGGTGTCGACATGTGTGGAGTTTCAATCATTCTAGGAAGGTTTCCTATTTCCTGCGGAATACTTCCAGTTAGGTTGTTCCCAGAGATGTCAAGAATCCGGAGAGAAGTAAGATTGGAGATCGTTCTCGGGATAAATCCTTCCACGGAATTGTTTCTTAGGCTTAGAACTTGAAGATTTGGGATTTGAGGGAGAATATCTTGGAAATTTACCATAATCTCATTGTCATGAAGATCTAGATGTTCTAGGTTGGGAAATTTAGTCAAATTTGAAGGCAGATTTCCCGAAAACTTGTTACCACCCAAAGAAAGAACTCGGGTTTCTCTAGAAAAGTTCAACGGGATCCTACCAGAGAATTCGTTGTAAGACAAATCTATGTAAACAAGATAACGAGTATATCTAAAAACCGGAAAATCGTCACCGGAAAATCTGTTTCTTGACAAGTCAAGAAGCATTAGCAAGAAAATGCGTGAGATGGACTTTGGAATTTGTCCGGAAAAGTTATTTTCCGACAACATAAGGATCATGATTCCTTTGGCATTGCCTATGTTCGCGGGCAATTCTCCTGAAAAATTGTTCCGGGACAAATCAAGGATTACTAAACCCACCAATTCAAATAAGCGAGGCGGGATTGATCCAGTGAGGTTGTTATCAGAAAGGACTATTCCTTCAATGTCCATTTCAGTCAGCCAATCTGGGAACCTTCCCTCCAACTGGTTCTCGCTCAAATCAAGAAAATAAAGATCTTTTTGTGAAGAAATCCATTCAGGAACTTGACCAGAAATTCCACAATTAGGCATAGAGAGTTGTTCTAGACTACATCTTGGAACAATCGTTGCTCTGTTATTCCAAGTCAAGTTGTTTCCTTTCCCACCAATGAACAAATTCTTCAAAGTTTTGATCTGGAATAACCAAGTTGGGATTTCCCCGGTTAGCTCGTTGCTTTGGAGCCGAAGGGTTTCTAACTTGCTCAAGTTTCGGATCGATGATGGTATAGGGCCCGTGAAGAGATTTTTGCTTAGATCAAGTGAGGTCATGTTGTGTAGTCTTCCTATGCCTTCTGGAATTAGTAACGAAAAAGAATTTCCAGACAAATCTAGTGATTCTAAGTCCCTAAGGTTTACAATTGTAGACGGGATTCCACCAAAGAATTGATTCTTTCCGAGGGAAACATCCCTTAACTTGGTTAAATTTCCAATCTCTTCAAGGATGTTCCCCAAAAGAAAATTATCTTGCAATCTCAACGATCTAAGATTCTGAAGCTTACCAAGTTCAGAGCTTACAACACCTTCCAAAGTATTGTTACTTAGATCAAGAACTTGAAGAGATTCAAGCTCAAAAAGTTGACTTGGAATTGAACCATTAAGACGGTTTGAACCTAACCTTAGTGTAGTCAAATTCCGAAAATACCCCAACTCAGGACCTAATTCACCCTCCAACGAGTTGACTTTCACGTCCAAGTAACGTAAGTTTGTTACCCCAGTAAGTTTTCGAGGAACTAAATTACCTTGGAGACTATTGTAACTTAAATTAAGAACTCGAAGAGATTCAATTTCATAAAGTTGAGGTAGAATTGAACCCTGGAAAAGATTATTATCTAACCTTAGTATAGTTAAATTCCGGAAAGACCCCAGTTCAGGTCCTAGCTTACCCTCGAGCAATATTTCACTCATGTCCAAGTAACGTAAACTCGTTAAGCTGAAAATTTGGTTAGGAATGGAGCCATTGAATCTGTTCAGCGACATGTCAAGATGAACCAGCTGAGTTAAATTCCCAAGCCCATCTCCGGGAATCTGGCCATGCAACCCATTCATCGAGATATCAAGTTGTTTAAGTGACTGAATACTGAAAATCGGATTCAAGATGTTGGAAAACACCGGAACTGGAGTGAATAAAGGGACGATATCGTTTAAGTGAAGTCCAGTAACACTTCTAGTTGTAGTTCTAGCTCTGCTGCAATTGACACGGTCCCATGAACAACAATCGGTATTTGTGCTCCATGAGTCTAGCTCTACAAACTGGTTAAAACTCGAGTTCACGATGGGAAAAAGTGTGGATTTGAAGTGAAGTAGTGCTTGTTTTTGATGAATGGGACAAGAGAATGATGGGATTATTGTGAAATTTAGTATAGACAATATAAATAAAAACTTTAGCTTTAAGATAGGTGGTGTAATGGTGGTGGCCATGGTGATTTAAGGTGGTTTTTGTTAGAATATGGACATTATTTTAGTAGACGTATGTTAGGATCGAACTCGAGATCACGGGATTGCACACAATACGTATGAAGAGAAAAAGTAATAATAATTTATAAAATGTTATAATTAATTATTAAACACAAAATAAATAATAATAATTAGGTTGTTTATTAAATATATGAGGTTGTTCCATGCACAAGTGGGAGAAATGTTATCTTTAATGTGTGCAAGAAACAACTCATAAAGATATGATTTAATGGATTCTCTTAACTACAAGATAAGAGAATAAAGTTCTAATATGCATTAGACTAATCTAATTCAAGAAACACTTGGTGTTACAATTTATGTTATGAGAGATCTTAACTAGATTGCAACAACAAGGTGAATTTCATATTTTCATTACTAGCAGATCAACTGATGTAATTAAACTATGAGAATTTGCAGTTTCTAAATTAGATACCTATTAGAATATGTGTCAATATGATATCAAGACTACTTTAATTTATAGATTTATGAATTCATGGAATGACATAAATTAATTAAGTAATCTAATACTACTTCAATATGATTATTTATGTGTTATTCGAATGACATGAATAAATAAATAAATAATGTTATTTACATTATTGTGAAGTATTACATTAACTTGAAATTACTATTGAAACCAAAAGATGGTGTTCATAATTACTTTAGTTAAACATGTTTATGTTTCATTGTAAAGATATAAACATAAAGTCTTTTAATTGTTACAAGACTTATAATAAAGTAAGACGTTATCTTGTTATGTTTTTTAATTAAGACATATACATGAAGTTATTAAATGTTAAATAACTTATAACGTATAGTGGGATTATAACAGTTTATGTTTTTTTTTAGAGACATGGACATGAAGTGACTTTGTAAAAAGTACTTGTGTTATAAAGCATGTAATTGGCTTGAATATTATTATACCATTAAAATGAATTAGTTGGTAAATAGACAAGTCAAAAGGAATATGGTTATCTTTAATATTGTTAGATTGTCTTACAATATTAATACTAATGAAATATCAAATGTTTATGGTATGTTCAGTTAGGAAAATCAAACTCTTGTTATATTGTTTGATTAAAGATAACTATAACTTCTTTTCTTCCAAAAGTTATCAAGGTTAAAATATTAAGTATGGCTTGGACATATTTAATAAAACTCCAACCTAGGAGATTAATAAGAAATTATCATATGATGGAATGTGATGAATCACATTAAGTCTTAAATTGAAGTTCCAAATTTGTTCAACTGCTTATGAAGAGGTTATTAACAAAGACAAGTCATGAACTGTCAATATGTATTTGTAATATCCCAAAAGAGAACATTGTATTGTTTCTTTGTTTGCTAAGTATTTAAAGATAGTCTTTAAATTACTAAAAGCAAGTGGGAGTTTTGATCTTTAAAAGATAAAATTACAAGATACATAATCTTCTAATAAAATACACTAGTAAATATCATGATGAAGTTTGACATTTAAATGTTAAATCTCAACATGATAATAAAGTTTGACATTTAAATGTTAAATTTCAAGATGATGGAATTATCATTCATAGAATAACAATATATCTCAGATATTTGATTAATATGCTGAGGGCTATGATTTACAGGATTATTGTAAACCTGATAATCATTATGATACATTACCAAATATGAAATTGGGTAAAGTATACATGATATGAATGATTAAGATGCTGTCCATAAAGATAATCAATTTTAGAAATTTGGTTTATCTTAATAGTTAGACTAGAAAATAAAGATGAGTTTCTTCAAAGATAAGGTAACCTTTGTGGTTTAAATCTTTGTATAGAAATCATATGGACAATATTGTACACATATTTAATGCATGTCTTATGACAAGATTATTAATCACACTTAAGCGATTAACTGTGATTGAATATTCTATTATGAACACATTAAATATATATAAAGATTATAATTGTCATATTTAGTTTCATTAATATGAAATTAACAATGGAATATCAAAACTCTTTCTTGAGTGATTACTTGAGCGAGGACGATAAGTAATCAAAAGGAGTTTATGAATTCAAATAAATCTTTGAAAGTGTACATGATGCAATAATCCATGGATGGATAAATGCATGCATCTAGAAGATTACTCTTATGTTTAATTATTAAATTCATGTTTTGATTTATAATTGAAATAAGATAATTTCTAAGTGTTCCTAAAAGCTAGTGGGAGTATTATGTTTAATTTCTTAAATCATTTATGTTGTAGAACATATAAAAAGTAACATTCCATATGAGTAAATGTTAAGTCTTAGAATGGAATGAAACTTTACTTGTAAGATTTAGGAAATAAGACATACAACCTTGGAATGAATGTTTATTGTTGAAACATGTGCGGTAAATGAATCTAATATAACATGATATATCATTTAGATTGTCTAAATGGATATGTATAACATGAATAAAATCTAAGTATGACTCAAAGATTTTTCATGCATATCATGTTTTGTTGTATCATGCTTGATTACAAGATGATTTGGCAATATTAATATCTAATTAAAAGTTATTAGATAACTTGTGTAATATTCTAAATGAATATGTTTGATTATAGAATCACATCCTAAATCTGGAACAGCTTCAAAATTCTATAGATGAACAATTTTTCAATTGTTGTGAAAATTGTCATAGCTAACAAACTTGAAAGTTTGAAGGGCATTACACAATAGATATTAAGGTTTACGGGAAGTTTTTAATAGCATATTGTTGTTTGCATACAATGATGCTAATGAAATTGAGACGACACTCAATACTAGTTATGGTAAGGATTTCATCCTTGGCTATTACTAGTTATGCTTAAATAAGAGCATAGTTGCATTATACATTAAGAGAATAAGAATACTTTAAACTTTAAAATGTTTGGAAGTTTAATTATCATAAATTGGTGGTTAAGGATGTCTCACATTTTTATGAAATATGGCATTATCAAAATAGTTGACTATGCACATATAAGAATTTCAATAGTTGAATTCTTGAAATAAGTATTCTTAAAATTCCGATAGATCAAAGTTGGATGATTTATGTCTTGTCAACAAGTATGAATGTCATTGCTTGAGACATAATTCATCAACAAGAGTTATCATGCATTGATCTATTTAGTATTTGGATAAGGGATGTTAAACAATTATTATGATAAATTGAAATACATGGTATGTTTAATTTATAATATATTGTATCCTATATTTGTATGTTTAATCCATGAATAAATGTTATTCTAAATTGTCCGTTGTCAGTTAATAATATGGGAATATTATTAAATCAAGATAAATCTGAAGGTTGGTATAATATACTTAAAGTATATTGATGCGTAGTCATGCCATTTCAGATGATATTCAATGATACCGAATATAGGACTTATCCCAACTACATGATGTTACTTTATGGATCTTGTCATTAAGTAAATCATGAGAAGTTATCCTCAGACTTGAGATGCAAGATAAGTGTCATGAATGTAGTACATTTTTGTGGAACAACTTAATGCTATACGTAACTGGTAGTCATAAGGGTTGTTTTCGAAAGTGTTACAAAGTTTGTGGGTTTTGCTTGTATTCAAGATAGAATTTGTTCCTTCAAATTTGTTTTTGGAGTTTAATACTGCTGGCCCCCTCGTAGGGTTGTTAAGATGTTTGCATGGCCGTGCCCAAGATCTTCGCTGAATATGTTCAGAAGATTTGGTAATCTTGATCAATCACTAACAACGAGAAACAGAATGGTTAATTAAGGAATGACTTTAATCCATATCCTTATTAACGTGGTATTAGAAACAAAAGGATAATAATAATGAGAAATCATTAAAAGGTTTTTCCAGGAGCCTTACTTGAGATCGTGCTAGAGGCATCGGCGTGTTGCAAGACGCTAACCGATGTGATTACACTATTAAAATATGTCCAAGTGGGAGCTGTTAGAATATGGACATTATTTTAGTAGACGTATGTTAGGATCGAACTCGAGATCACGGGATTGCACACAATACATATGAAGAGAAAAAGTAATAATTATTTATAAAATGTTATAATTAATTATTAAACACAAAATAAATAATAATAATTAGTATTATTGATTAATGACTAATTATTTATTAAACGAAGATTAGGAAAGTAATACTAGACAAAACATGGAAACAAGAGAAGGTTCCGGATACCCCTTTGGGGTTCTATGGCCGATCGGCATAAGGGGGTACCACCTCCTTATGTGCCTTGAGCTCCAAGTTTTGTGTAGTATATAAGCAAACCCAAGATGTAGGTTTTTCTCATAACTTGTACACACACATCTTGGTGTTTTTCTCTCCTCTCTTTTCCTTGGTCGATCCATCCAAACAAACCCTTAAGGGTTTCGATTTTCATAGATCAAAAAGGTTTTGTGTTTAATTACTTGCATAAACTTTTTCTTGAATTAGTACGTGTGTACAAGAACGTGAGTCAAACACACTATTGTTTGATTCTTGGATTAAATTACAAAAAGGTAAGGGGTAATTCTTGTAATCCACATAAACCCTAATTAGGGTTATTGGTTCCGGAAGATTGCATTGATTCTTGTTCGGGCTAGAATCATTAAGGTATGTTTACTATTTAATTATTGATTAATTAATTACATGTTATTTGATTCTATTATAATTGCTTCCGCTATGCTCACTTTGATGTACTTGGTCTATTATATATGAATGTCATGATGTAATAATTCCAACAGTGGCATCTAGAGCCGTTATAATGTGTAATTAATTATCGAAACGCATAAAAATTGAATCTTGATTCGTTTAGTTACATGTTTTTTAGGGTTTATTGATTCCTAACCCTAATATTTTATTTGGGTCGATTTGACCTTTTAGGGTTTTAGGGTTTTGGTTTTGATTTTTAATATGATTAGAAACCCTAGGATGTCATGTAATTGGTTATGCGTTTTAGTAAACGATCTTGGTGCAATATGTTAATTGTTAAGCTAAATCCATGAAAAGTGCATATTTGCATGGATTTTATATTGTGTGACATATAAATGGTTTAAATTGGATATATATATTAATGGTTAAGTTATATTAAAACATGTAAATTTATTAATAGATGTCGAATTGGAGAAGACTCCAATATATTAAGTAATCAATTATGTGCTATGTGGTATTTATTTAGTTTTGGCTTACGCAATCGATTTATCGATGTATGTGGCTCTTTTTCCTAGAAGAAGAAAGCCTTAATTGCATAAATACGTTATACACCTAGATTGATTATTAATAGGACTATTGAATAAGATTTGCATGTGGCTACATGTTTTTATACATATTTAATTGTTATGATTATGTATATGTGTTTGTTTAGTTGTTTTATTTTTTATTGTACATTACTTGTTTTGTTTATTATTATGTTAAGACATGTTTATAAACGAAAAGGGTAATTTTGAATAGAAAAATAATACGGACTAAATAATGGCGAAATTGTTTTGGTTTTTAAGAGTATAAAATTTCAAAGGATTGGTTGATTGATGTTTTTGTACGTAATGGTTAAATAGGCTCGACCGAAGTTTACACACTACAAGATGGGTATAAGGATGGCAACGCATTAAATTGTGGCCTTAGATAGACAACATTCATGTCTTAACGCTCGTTTGTGTGTAAATTAGACTTACCGAACAACCATTACATGTACATTGTCATCTTAAGGGTGAATAATCCACAATTCCACAATGATTATCCGAAACACTAAGCTTTCGGGCTTATGCAAAAGTACGATATAGTGGACGATAATTGATGGTTATTCTTTAATTGGTGAACCCGATACCTCAATCAAAACTTTGTTATTTTACTCTTAGCAAATTGGTAATAAAAATGTTTTGTAAATCCAATGTTATGAAGTTGTATGCATGCTTCTTCATACATTATTTTGATCACATCAAAATATTAATACCCTTAATAAAATTAAGTTGAATGCCATCTAATTAAGAACACTTGAAGTTGTAATTTACGTCATGTGAGAACTTGGCGAGATTGCAATGGAAAGGTAAATTTCATGAATTCATTGCTAGCAGATCAACTGATGTGATGGATTTGTGAGTTTGCAGTTTTTAAGTTAGACGACTTAAATTGAGTAGGAAGTGAGATCTTGGACTCAAGGCATTAAGATGGGGATGAAACATGCTTACTTTGCAAAAGTTTTTGTGAAAGTAAATCCCATAAATCTAGGAATTGCAATATGATATTGGCAATTATTATTCGACAATTACCTTGTTGAATACTATCATTACTAGCAGATCAACTGATGTAATGGTACTATGTCAATTAGGATCCTAGCTTTAAGAAAATACTATGGTTTATATGAATATATTTACCTATGGGTATTTTATTTTCTTAAAGACCTAATTATCGAAAATACTAAAATAGAATTTTGAATTCGTTTTAATGTATTAATGCAACGTTCAAACCGTAAACGTATTTTGGGCTTTGGTAAATTGATCTAGTTCTGTTTTCAAAAAAATGTTTGATTAAGAATAATTTACTTAAAAGACAAAAGAAGTCTTCTTTCTATGAAAGAAGAGTGAGATACAATCCTATTTCTTTTCATGAATGAAAGAGGATAATAGGAATATTAGATATGTCTAAATTCTAATATAACTCATAGCAAATTTTTAATAGTTAAGAAAATTGCTAATATTTTTCATAGGGATTTAATCATCCTCTTTCGGTGATTAAATTCTTAGTAACAAATATGATATTTGGTTAACAGAAAATTATGTATGACATTTTATGAGTTATTATATTTAGAAGCTAGACTTATTACTGCAAAATGGTAAAAGACAAACTAGTTTATTCATCTAGTTGTTTTGACTATATTAAAGGTGCTACATACATTGTAGGATGGTAGACCTATTAAGGAAGAAATTGCATGCCCAATTTTCAAGTTAATAGCATTTGGTGGATAGTCCATCATTTACGTAGTAGAATACACTCTTTAATGCATAAGTAATTGCTACGTATGAACATTTAAAGGTGTAGGAAAGTTAAAAGCACACTATTTAATTTCACTGGATATGAAACATTTACAATGTTGTCAAATTCAGTGGGAGTATTGTGTACTTATTACTGAATAAGGAATTATTGTAATGATCTTTAATTCAGTGGGAGTTACAAGCTTTGACATCTTGGTAGCTAAAGATAATTACTTTCCAAGTGTAGACACTCATACTCTTAAGGATAGTCTTGTACGTTTCCTTACAAGACATTGTAGTTCTACATCTACTTGTTATGCTAAAATCTATGACACAATCATATTGATCACATAAAAAAATGCATGGCGTGTTGTTTATTAAATATATGAGGTTGTTCCATGCACAAGTGGGAGAAATGTTATCTTTAATGTGTGCAAGAAACAACTCATAAAGATATGATTTAATGGATTCTCTTAACTACAAGATAAGAGAATAAAGTTCTAATATGCATTAGACTAATCTAATTCAAGAAACACTTGGTGTTACAATTTATGTTATGAGAGATCTTAACTAGATTGCAACAACAAGGTGAATTTCATATTTTCATTACTAGCAGATCAACTGATGTAATTAAACTATGAGAATTTGCAGTTTCTAAATTAGATACCTATTAGAATATGTGTCAATATGATATCAAGACTACTTTAATTTATAGATTTATGAATTCATGGAATGACATAAATTAATTAAGTAATCTAATACTACTTCAATATGATTATTTATGTGTTATTCGAATGACATGAATAAATAAATAAATAATGTTATTTACATTATTGTGAAGTATTACATTAACTTGAAATTACTATTGAAACCAAAAGATGGTGTTCATAATTACTTTAGTTAAACATGTTTATGTTTCATTGTAAAGATATAAACATAAAGTCTTTTAATTGTTACAAGACTTATAATAAAGTAAGACGTTATCTTGTTATGTTTTTTAATTAAGACATATACATGAAGTTATTAAATGTTAAATAACTTATAACGTATAGTGGGATTATAACAGTTTATGTTTTTTTTTAGAGACATAGACATGAAGTGACTTTGTAAAAAGTACTTGTGTTATAAAGCATGTAATTGGCTTGAATATTATTATACCATTAAAATGAATTAGTTGGTAAATAGACAAGTCAAAAGGAATATGGTTATCTTTAATATTGTTAGATTGTCTTACAATATTAATACTAATGAAATATCAAATGTTTATGGTATGTTCAGTTAGGAAAATCAAACTCTTGTTATATTGTTTGATTAAAGATAACTATAACTTCTTTTCTTCCAAAAGTTATCAAGGTTAAAATATTAAGTATGGCTTGGACATATTTAATAAAACTCCAACCTAGGAGATTAATAAGACATTATCATATGATGGAATGTGATGAATCACATTAAGTCTTAAATTGAAGTTCCAAATTTGTTCAACTGCTTATGAAGAGGTTATTAACAAAGACAAGTCATGAACTGTCAATATGTATTTGTAATATCCCAAAAGAGAACATTGTATTGTTTCTTTGTTTGCTAAGTATTTAAAGATAGTCTTTAAATTACTAAAAGCAAGTGGGAGTTTTGATCTTTAAAAGATAAAATTACAAGATACATAATCTTCTAATAAAATACACTAGTAAATATCATGATGAAGTTTGACATTTAAATGTTAAATCTCAACATGATAATAAAGTTTGACATTTAAATGTTAAATTTCAAGATGATGGAATTATCATTCATAGAATAACAATATATCTCAGATATTTGATTAATATGCTGAGGGCTATGATTTACAGGATTATTGTAAACCTGATAATCATTATGATACATTACCAAATATGAAATTGGGTAAAGTATACATGATATGAATGATTAAGATGCTGTCCATAAAGATAATCAATTTTAGAAATTTGGTTTATCTTAATAGTTAGACTAGAAAATAAAGATGAGTTTCTTCAAAGATAAGGTAACCTTTGTGGTTTAAATCTTTGTATAGAAATCATATGGACAATATTGTACACATATTTAATGCATGTCTTATGACAAGATTATTAATCACACTTAAGCGATTAACTGTGATTGAATATTCTATTATGAACACATTAAATATATATAAAGATTATAATTGTCATATTTAGTTTCATTAATATGAAATTAACAATGGAATATCAAAACTCTTTCTTGAGTGATTACTTGAGCGAGGACGATAAGTAATCAAAAGGAGTTTATGAATTCAAATAAATCTTTGAAAGTGTACATGATGCAATAATCCATGGATGGATAAATGCATGCATCTAGAAGATTACTCTTATGTTTAATTATTAAATTCATGTTTTGATTTATAATTGAAATAAGATAATTTCTAAGTGTTCCTAAAAGCTAGTGGGAGTATTATGTTTAATTTCTTAAATCATTTATGTTGTAGAACATATAAAAAGTAACATTCCATATGAGTAAATGTTAAGTCTTAGAATGGAATGAAACTTTACTTGTAAGATTTAGGAAATAAGACATACAACCTTGGAATGAATGTTTATTGTTGAAACATGTGCGGTAAATGAATCTAATATAACATGATATATCATTTAGATTGTCTAAATGGATATGTATAACATGAATAAAATCTAAGTATGACTCAAAGATTTTTCATGCATATCATGTTTTGTTGTATCATGCTTGATTACAAGATGATTTGGCAATATTAATATCTAATTAAAAGTTATTAGATAACTTGTGTAATATTCTAAATGAATATGTTTGATTATAGAATCACATCCTAAATCTGGAACAGCTTCAAAATTCTATAGATGAACAATTTTTCAATTGTTGTGAAAATTGTCATAGCTAACAAACTTGAAAGTTTGAAGGGCATTACACAATAGATATTAAGGTTTACGGGAAGTTTTTAATAGCATATTGTTGTTTGCATACAATGATGCTAATGAAATTGAGACGACACTCAATACTAGTTATGGTAAGGATTTCATCCTTGGCTATTACTAGTTATGCTTAAATAAGAGCATAGTTGCATTATACATTAAGAGAATAAGAATACTTTAAACTTTAAAATGTTTGGAAGTTTAATTATCATAAATTGGTGGTTAAGGATGTCTCACATTTTTATGAAATATGGCATTATCAAAATAGTTGACTATGCACATATAAGAATTTCAATAGTTGAATTCTTGAAATAAGTATTCTTAAAATTCCGATAGATCAAAGTTGGATGATTTATGTCTTGTCAACAAGTATGAATGTCATTGCTTGAGACATAATTCATCAACAAGAGTTATCATGCATTGATCTATTTAGTATTTGGATAAGGGATGTTAAACAATTATTATGATAAATTGAAATACATGGTATGTTTAATTTATAATATATTGTATCCTATATTTGTATGTTTAATCCATGAATAAATGTTATTCTAAATTGTCCGTTGTCAGTTAATAATATGGGAATATTATTAAATCAAGATAAATCTGAAGGTTGGTATAATATACTTAAAGTATATTGATGCGTAGTCATGCCATTTCAGATGATATTCAATGATACCGAATATAGGACTTATCCCAACTACATGATGTTACTTTATGGATCTTGTCATTAAGTAAATCATGAGAAGTTATCCTCAGACTTGAGATGCAAGATAAGTGTCATGAATGTAGTACATTTTTGTGGAACAACTTAATGCTATACGTAACTGGTAGTCATAAGGGTTGTTTTCGAAAGTGTTACAAAGTTTGTGGGTTTTGCTTGTATTCAAGATAGAATTTGTTCCTTCAAATTTGTTTTTGGAGTTTAATACTGCTGGCCCCCTCGTAGGGTTGTTAAGATGTTTGCATGGCCGTGCCCAAGATCTTCGCTGAATATGTTCAGAAGATTTGGTAATCTTGATCAATCACTAACAACGAGAAACAGAATGGTTAATTAAGGAATGACTTTAATCCATATCCTTATTAACGTGGTATTAGAAACAAAAGGATAATAATAATGAGAAATCATTAAAAGGTTTTTCCAGGAGCCTTACTTGAGATCGTGCTAGAGGCATCGGCGTGTTGCAAGACGCTAACCGATGTGATTACACTATTAAAATATGTCCAAGTGGGAGCTGTTAGAATATGGACATTATTTTAGTAGACGTATGTTAGGATCGAACTCGAGATCACGGGATTGCACACAATACATATGAAGAGAAAAAGTAATAATTATTTATAAAATGTTATAATTAATTATTAAACACAAAATAAATAATAATAATTAGTATTATTGATTAATGACTAATTATTTATTAAACGAAGATTAGGAAAGTAATACTAGACAAAACATGGAAACAAGAGAAGGTTCCGGATACCCCTTTGGGGTTCTATGGCCGATCGGCATAAGGGGGTACCACCTCCTTATGTGCCTTGAGCTCCAAGTTTTGTGTAGTATATAAGCAAACCCAAGATGTAGGTTTTTCTCATAACTTGTACACACACATCTTGGTGTTTTTCTCTCCTCTCTTTTCCTTGGTCGATCCATCCAAACAAACCCTTAAGGGTTTCGATTTTCATAGATCAAAAAGGTTTTGTGTTTAATTACTTGCATAAACTTTTTCTTGAATTAGTACGTGTGTACAAGAACGTGAGTCAAACACACTATTGTTTGATTCTTGGATTAAATTACAAAAAGGTAAGGGGTAATTCTTGTAATCCACATAAACCCTAATTAGGGTTATTGGTTCCGGAAGATTGCATTGATTCTTGTTCGGGCTAGAATCATTAAGGTATGTTTACTATTTAATTATTGATTAATTAATTACATGTTATTTGATTCTATTATAATTGCTTCCGCTATGCTCACTTTGATGTACTTGGTCTATTATATATGAATGTCATGATGTAATAATTCCAACAGTGGCAACCATTTTTGAATGAACACTAACGAAGTCGGATAGTTATATATATGTTCCTAATCATCAATCTCACTTCATATGACAAAGGATGTGTATATCACCTTAGATAAAATGCAAGCATTATGAAAAACTTGCAACTATTCGGGGCGATATACCTTGATGCTCAAGAAGCTAGAGTTCAACCTAATTAGCTTGTACCCGTCTTTCTTGTCCTGATTTAAAACGAAGTCAATAGAGTATTCATGTATAATCTTAAGATGCCACTATGTATCGCCCGCTTAGAGCCATAAACTCGCTATTAATATAAAAGTGATATAACACATATATAAATGTCCTTAAAGTCTAGTGATCAAGATGACGTTCATGGTATAGCTAATCGAACGATAACAGTCCCACAACACATTGTTAATGGCCTTGATCATGTTATATAACTAAAAGTTTTTTGTTTATGACTATCCTTTTCAATTGATCTTAATTTTTATGCTTAAAAAAAAAAAAAAAAAAAAAAAAAAAAAAAAAAAAAAAAAACTTAATATTCAATTAGCTAATCTTTTATATAATAAAACAAAACCCCTATTAGAAATTTTCCATTTCAAAAAAATGCATTCATACCTTATTTAGTAATATTAATTATTATTAATTTTATTTTATAAATATGTTTAATAACAAAAACCTTAAATATTTCCTAAATTGACATAAATTTGATAAAATCGTTTTTTGTAGAGTATGTAGAAAAAAAAGCAGACAATACACATGTACTTCATAGCTCATGTTTAATAGTTTTGGACCCTAATGTAAATTTGGAAAAAAAAAACACGCGCTCCATCAACATCAAGTCATCAACCAATTCTCCCTCATTCATCTGCAACACGCACTTACTTTTGGCCGAAATCTCAACCTTCATGTTCCATTGATGACCAAAAAAAACCCTGTTGCAGCCAAAAAATAATCGATCGAGAACAACAATTAATTGACTACTTCGGTAAGATATTGGGTTCCATGTCTACTTTAATTTTTCAGCTTAAATAATTCAATGTTTCTGGTCTATCTTTAGAGTTCGATTATATTAATTCGTTTACAGGTTTCTGTTTAGTTAATGTTATTGCATATGGCTTTTCTTATTTTGAATTTGAGTGTGATTTGATGTGTTTATGTAGTTCGGTCACCAAGTGTTTGATGAATTGCTTCAGTGAAGTTCTTTCTACAATATTTGTAGATTGTGTGGTTTGTGTTTGATGAGGTGCTTGGGAGTATGTTGCAGATTGCGGAAGTGGTGAGTTTGGAGGAGGGGACTAGGCATTTGGCCATTGAGTTTGTGATTACGTTGGCGGAGGCGAGATAACGGGCAACTGGATGATGAGAAAGTTGTCGCAGTTTATTAGTAGGTTGTTTGGGATTTGATGAAGATGTTGTTGGATATTGAAGATGAAGTGACATGGCATACAATGGAGAATGATGATGAAGATGTGTGGGATTCGAGTAATTATAGTGCAACGCAGGAGTGTTTGAATAGGCTGGCTATTGCGTTAGGTGGGAATGCTATTGTTCCTGTTGCGTCCGAGCAGTTGCAGACTTATTTGGCTGCTCCTGAGTTGCAGAAGAAACATGTTGCACTTATTGCTCTGGCACAAATATCAGAGTGATGCTCAAAGGTACAAAATATTGTTGTAATTTTAGTCATAGTTTGATTAACTAAAACAATTTAGTTGCATATTGTTCTATGTGCTTGTGTTGGAAATTGATAATATGCGGGTAAACTAGATTTATTGTTCTAGGTAAATTAACGATTATTTAAAAAAAAAAATTATTGTTGTATAGGTGCAAACTTTAGCCCTTTCATGGTAGCAAAACCCCTACACATAGTTATGGTTATGTGTGAAATAATCTCAAAGTATACTCGTCTTTTTTTGTTTGCAGCTTTGGGGAGAAATATATGCCTTATGCTCCAACTGAGATAACGGCAGCATCAAGTTCTTTATTTCTTAAACTTACAGCCCATTTGCGTATGTTTAGGACTGAAATGTATGGAGCTTCACCCCATCAAGAGCACAAATAGGTATTTCTCAGCACCTCTTCCTCTTAACCTGCACTTTAGTTTTATCAAGTCGAGTCAAGTATTTTGTCTTTTAAGTATCTGTTCTTATTTTCGAACATCATTCATCATGCAAATTGAGCAAGCCAAGTTGACCCGAAACACTTTTTGACCAATTTTTTACAAAGCTTTTATTATGACTAATACAGCACCATGACGCATCAATTTTTTTTATTAATAATGGAACCATTCCTAATGTGAATGTTTGTTTTCATTTGATATCATGATAATCAAGTAACCATCACGGCAATGTTTATACGTCATCATGGAATTGACCTACTAATAGTTAGAGGCTACAAAATGGGGCGGGTTGGGGTAATAGTTAAAACAAGATCTTGTCGAAATAGGTAGTCATTGCACGTTAGTAGGGTTGACCAACGATATTTTGTCCGTCTTCTAGACCTCAAAAAAGTTTATTAATTAGTTGAATATGAGTACGAAACTGTATTGGAATGAAAATGATTAAAGAAGTCGTATGCTATAAAAAATTCCTTTCCCTACTGTGGACCTGCTTCGACACATGTTCCCTTTTTAGTTACATATGTATCCGACCCGTTTTAGATTCACGTAGCACAATGTAACACCCCCATTTTTAAAGTTTGTCGCAGCGGAAAAGTAATTTGGGTGTTACGGTGAGGATCGAAGTTTTAACCACATAAAACGGTTTAAAAGAAACATTTTGAAAGTCATTTGTCATTTAAATAATAATTTTGATAAAAGATGAACCATTTGATTTAAAATCTTTTGAAAAGATATAAAGACTTGTAAAAATGACAAATTTGATTTTTACACCATTTTAATTTATCAGAGTAATAAATGCCCACTCCGTGCCTTGTCCTGCTCCGTTAAATTACCTGAGATACACATGCTTAAAAGTGTCAACACAAAGGTTGGTGAGTTCATAGAGTTTTAGGAAAAACCCTTTATTTTGTCAGATTTCAGGAATATTTGGTATTAATAAAATACAAACGGAAATAAAACAAGTATCGAATATATTCACAAATAAATCATATAAATATTCAATCACATTCAATATAAAGAATCAATAATCTTAACATGAGCTGGAAACTCATGATATTAAATAAATCAGATATACAATTCACATATGGTCAAACCTACTAGTTGTATCTAAATATATGTTGAATACATATATATATTTCCTTTATAGATATTGCACCAAGCCTCATGACACGCAAGGCGTTAACAGAAGGGGTGTTCTATCAAATCAATGACAGATTTTGCCCTCGATTCGTAGGTGATGTGCCAATTCCTACTTGTCTCAAATATAGTGTATCACGACTAATACGACTAACCACATGCATAATGGCATTCCGTTAAGTATTAATGGGATCGGGGGTCAATCCAAAACAGGTTTCGAATCTGTTCACTATATTCGCGCTCACTTTAAAGTGATTAATGGCTCATGATAGAGGGACTATATGGCGATAAGCTAACTTAGGCAATATCAAGGACCTATGGGCTCATTTAGCATAACATCATGAAATCAAGTATCGTATCACAAAATTCAATTTGAAAACAGTATCGTTTGAGTATCAGAAATTCAGTTTGAAAATATCATCATTTGAGTATCAGAAATTCAATTTGAAAATAGTATCGTTTGAGTATCACAAATTCAGTTTGAAAATAGTATCGTTTGAATATCAGAAATTCAATTTGAATATTTCGCCAGTAACACATTTATATCACATACCACAATAATCGAATTGAGAACATTTTCATATGAATAATAATATTTCAGTCAAATAATTCATCAATAAATATATATTTCACATACCACAATAATCACATTGGAAACATTGATATATTATAAATCACAAATCATATTATTTTAATATCAATTAGGAAATTAATTTGAATCATGTATTTTATTTTATTTCATATACTTATCAAGTTATCAAAGTATATGTAAGCATGTATCTCCCCCAATGAGTTAAAAAAACAATTATTTGAAATGGGGCTATGACTCACCTGGATTGATTTGGAAATGATGAAAAGTAAAGTAGAACGAGATTTATGGAAACGATTATGGAAACGTCTTTGACACGGAACCTGATAAATAAATTTATCAGAGAATATAACCAAATACTATTTGGTAAATACGAACGAATAACGAATAATATTTATTCGTTATGACGAATAGATGATGTACAGTGAAATTATTATGTCATGCATGATATGATAAAATATTTTATTTAAAATATCCATCGTAGTTTTACCTTTTTAATCGTAAGTAAAAATATTAACTTTTTAAATATCGTTATATATATAATTAACGTAAAAATAAATAATATATATATATATAAAACGTAATAAAATGCATATGACGTGATGATTGCCGTAAAATAGAAAATAAAATGAGAATGTCAAATAGATTAAGTGTAGTCCTTGTCCTTTTTCCATTTTTTACACTTTTTATGCTAACGGCGTTAGCGTCACACCGTTAGTCCTTTTTATATATATTTTACAATTATAGTCCACTACATGTCCAATATTACAGTTTAATCTTGTAACAATCCTATATTATCAATTTTTATCCTTTCTTTCTGTTTCTACAGTTTTAGTCCTTTCTTTTCACAGTTTTTACTTTTAGTCCCTATAGGTGTCGTCGCGTTACATTTTTAGTCCAAATTTGCAAAAATGATTATAAAAATTATCTAAAATTTTCCGTGGCTTATTAAGTTAATAATAAGCTTATTTTAACTGCTTATTTGATTAAAAGCTTATTTTTCAACTTATGGGCCTTTAACGAGTCAAATTCAAGGCCCGTTAACGTTTTAAAATCCGTACTTCGTGAGACGAGTTGGGCTCATCAAAAATATCATTTTTCTTGTTCTATTTTCATATCAAAACGTTTAGATAAGCTAGCTTATAATAAGAGCTTATTTTTAGCTTATTGGGCTTTAAGGTCCAATCGGTAAAAATATAAGTTTTAAATGTGATCGGTAACGATTTACTTTGATGAAAAATATGTGTCGAGATCAAGTTATTTTCACAAGTTATATATACGAAATTGTTTGCTAGCTAGGTGGTCTATTAAGTCGTGTAAAAATATGATAGGCTTGTTACGTGATTTTTAAAGATATACGAGGATTCTGTGGCTTGCATGAGACGTTTTATTTTATACAAAGAGTTAGAAATATTTTTAGTTATTTAGAGTTTTTACACCCGATTGAAACAAGGTTTAAAATAAGTTCATATGATGCATGTAACGTAAAAATAAACGTGAAACAAGTGTGTGTCGTGACTCCTAGGCCTTCCAAGATAGAGGCTAGTCACGCTTGTGTTCTAAAATTATATACGTACGTGTAATATATATATGAAATGATATACTTCGAACAAAAATAAATATAATGCATGACATAGATTTAACGTGTGAATTGGAATAAAAACGAGTAGGAATTAACTTACAACACCCTTTAGGTGGTAGAGAATCGAGAGAGGATGGATGGAACACAAGAAATATCACGTTCAAAGTATAACCCAAACGTTATACGTATAAATCAAACCCGATATCCCTTTTCTTGCTTCCAAACAATATAGCAAACGATTTCTGGCTTGTAAGGAATAGTTTTTAGGAAGAAAGAAAGATTTGAAAGTGTATGGTGAATGATAGAAACGAGTGAATGAGGATGGAGTATATATGGTGTATGAGAATGGTGAGAAACGGATACATGCATGTATGCTATATATGGTCTCCAAATATAACACGTAAGTGAGAAACTTTCAAAGAAAACTTCACGTACACTATTTGCATGTCAGGGAAGCTAGGCTAGGGTGAATTTTATATTGTTATCAAAGTGAATGTGAGAGCACAAAAGGTGGAAGATGTTGTGGTGATTCATATGTATGTCGACCAAGTATATATTTGTATATACGATTTACTAAATCGCATGCTACTTGTTTATACTTGATCATCTTCGACATTTGAACACAAAATCAACTCAGAAATATTATTAGGAGCAATTAGAAACAAACGGGGATTAAAACGGTTAAGAATTGAATAAGTTGTGAATCGGTTGGATCGATTTATGGTTAAACACTTTGCCTCTTAAAAATGTATCAAACGTCGTCCCATGAACTTGGGATTTGACACACTAATATTTGGCTAGGTGGTGAACGAGATGGTGCAAAAATATATAGGTGTCGTGTGTACAAATTGAGAATAAACGAGGCGTTTTGGAGCTTGTTTAGTCGATTTATATGAATTATTAATAATGGAAATGGGTTTAATTTTTGGGCCGGTTGGGCTTATGTAAGATCAAGGGCCTGTTTGGTTTTGTAATTAATTTGTTAATTAGGATTAGTGAATTATTAATATTTTGTTAATTGTGTCGAGAACTTGTTTTGTCGTTTGACGAATTTTGCAATATCGAAATCGTGACTATTTTAATATACAAAGAAAATTTTAAATTTCCCCGTAAAAATGGTGATTACAATAATGACAGAGATTATTTATTTAAATTAACCGAAGTTAATTATACGAATTTTTTTTTGCGAGGTTTTACAGTACCCACATGTCATTCTGAATTTCGTCCCGAAATTCAAATTTAATGTGATTACTTGAGTAAAGAATTTCTGAACAGAGGTTGTCGAGAGATTTTTATTCCTAAAATTACGGAAACGTGATTCAGTTAGATTTACTTGTACCAAACAAGACAAGGTAACTGACGTATTTAAGGGTTGTGAATATTGAAAATAGTGGTCATGAATAGTGAAACAACGGCTAGTTTATAGTGTCCAACGGTCGGGAATAGTAACATAACGGCTATATTTTTGGCCTGTAAATACCTCATTTAATTTCCTATTCTTCTATCAACCATTTTCCTATCATATCACATTTCCTATTCTTAATCCTTTTCTCTCATTAAATACTTCCGAAAATGCCGAGCCTAATTACTATTATTGCAATGGTATATATCGTTGTTGCCATCACCTATTTGACTTTTGTTCCGGATGAAGATTATGTAGTTTTGGTCGAGATTTTGGGGTTCCTAATACCACTCACGGTTTTATCATATGTTGTGGATAAGATATGGAGGCACTAGTCTTGAGCTAGGGTTGTTTAAAATGTATTCTTGTTATGTTTCTATGTAATCCTCAATAAATGTGAAATAATACTTATTTGTCTTTATGTTTAAGAACTAGGCTTGCTATTGTCTCTAACGGTGTACTTATACTTATCTTTTAGAATAATCATTGTAATTCATCCTGTGGTGGTTCTTGCTATGGTGCTGTTGATAGGAATCCTTATTGTTATGGCGGGTCAACCTATTTGGAATTCTATGCTTTCTATTGTAATCATTGTAATAATAGCACTTCCTATGCTAATTATATGCCTATGTATTAATTTCCGTGGTCTCTAATAAAATTTTCGCTATTGATGTTTTCCATAAGTCTTTGTGAACTCTTAGGTTTCTAATGTTTTTACTTTTCTCAACTTACTATAATAAAATGATGGATATTAAGTGTAAATATCTATTGGAGTTTGTCAAAAATGAGGTTTATAAATAGTTTATTTGATTTCAAGATTTTGCTTTTACATGAAGATTGTTATTTAGAAAATCTGAAAAGATAACTGTTCCATTTATGACATAATTCTTCCTAAATTATACATAGATAGCTAGGCTATGTATAATTGAGGACCAAATGATGTAATGCTTGGCTCAGTAACAATGGTATTTATTTTTCTTTAAATTGTTTTAGATGGTTCAGTCTCAATGATTGAATGACATCTAATCATTTTCAAAAGAATTTAGTAAAATTTTGTTTATAATATGGTGATGAGTCAGGAATTTCTAAGGAGATACTAGGATATTCTTGGTATAAACCTAAAGTTCATGAGATAATTCTTACAGGGTGGTAATAATCTATCGTTCAGTCACTCTTATTGTTCTCTTAAGGTGAGTTGGTCTAAAATCCGTAAAACTTTCATTGGTATGCTTACAAGGTATGGCCGTCTTATTTTCTTTTCTTACTATATTGTTGCTAATCGGAGGAAATATGGTTACTTCAAGTATTACTGCAATGATACTGATTACTAACCTCTGGATATTCTTAATACTTTGTTAGGTCCTTTAGTGAAAGAATATGGAGCTAATTATTTCATTGATGATAGACTGAATTGAATCCCTACTGTAATCTAATTTCAAGATATGTCTGGGTAGTATCTTAGATAATTTATCAACTCTTGGTATAGGATTGCTAAGGAACAAACGGACTTATCTACTAAAGCTAAAGTTCAATAACCTTCTCTCTATTCTTCAAGTTATCTTCCAAAAATTTGTCTTATAAAATTCTATGGTTATAGCCTAATCATGGTAGGTATAAGAAATCATAATAATCCTAGGTATTCTTAAGGTAAATTTGAATATATTCACTATAATCAACATTATATTTTTTTTTTTGGTAAAAGGTCAACGACCCGGTAAATATATTACTCCAAAAACATTTAAGTACAACGGATATGAGTGATTCTCATATCTCAGCCCGTTACATAGGCGAAAGGCTTATATAACAAGATCCTTCCAATTTTCTAGACAAGAAAATAAACCATTTAAAGACTCGGACAAAAATATAACCTACTTCCTACGACCTTGGAGATTAAAGCCATAAATGGCGTTAAGAGCATCCAATTCCCCTGGAAGATCATAAATTTGCTTCGAGTAATCATCATAGTCATCCAACTCATCTTCACGCTCATGACCTCCACCAAAAAGATTTGCTGATTCGTCGAACGTGTTAAGAACCTCCTCCTCATCACTATCAGTAACCACAATATCACCTACCTTAGAGAATGAGTTAGCCCTCTTATTGGCAGATGCAGACGGAATAGGAACACCTTTATTATCCAAAAGGGTAGCTTTCCCATCGATAAGTAGCTTTTCAAGCTTACTAATTTTCTCAACTATAGGAGTAGAACAACCTTCCTTAGTTCCCATTAAATCACTCACAAGGGGTTCTTGTGATATAGTACCAGTCTTAACCAACGCATCCGCATTAACTTCCATTGTACAACTAGCATCCACATCCATGTTGGTGTCATCAGTAGGAATACCAAACGTATCCGTATCATCCATATTAAGAGCATCAAACTGGTTAGATGTCGAGATCGTTGTACCACTAGAACTAGCCACATCAGGAGTCTTCTTCTTATTGCCACCAACATTCTTGGGTTCAGGAGGAGTCTGTTTGGGTTGATACTGAACCTTCTTACCCACAACAGGTTTAGTAAACCCTCCTTTACCCGGAATTGTAGAACCACCTTGTTTTCCTTTCTTCCTGTTATTGACAGTCTTGAAACTATCATTAACAGGCTTAGTAGGCTGAACAGGAGATATAACAACCTTAGGGCAGTCAGTCAGAGTATGTCCAAATACCTTGCATTCATCACAGCGAGGTGGTTTCCACTCATATTCAACCCGGATCTTTTCAATAGTCGAACCCGTACCATCAAGTAGAGGAATCTCAACAGTGAGACTTTCCTTTAATACCTCGTCCGACTTAACTTCAATCATACACCTAGCAAAGCTACTCCGGCCCCAAGATTCCTTGCACATTTGACTAGTAAAGGCATCTAACCTTTTGGGCGTCCCAATCACAGTAGCAAGCAGGCTAAGTCCGTCATCGGAGAACATAGCTAAGGGAACATCATGGAATTTAACCCACACCGGAATGTTAGTCAAATCCTCTTTAAGCAAGTTGGTGTTCAATGTCCATGGTTTAAGTATAATAGGGACATTGCGAATCAACCAAGGACCATTATCAAGGACATCATCGACACCTTTCTTCGAATAAAACTTGAAGAAAAAGAAACCCTTAGCATTCATCATAACCTTTTGTAAACCATACTTAGCCCACGCATTGCGAACATAATAATCAACAACAGGAAAAGCAAGGCGTTGACCAAGGAAGTATCCGTAGAGAGTATTCTCGAACCTCATGTGAATCTCTTGCACAACATTCATTGGGACTGATAAATCAACATCAGCCTTCTTCTTGCTACATTCCAACCTACGAAACTTTGAAACATGTTGCAGAGGTTCATTAGAAGTAGGACCCGCATAAGAAATCAACTTCACTCCCGTACCATTAGTAGTGTCATCCTTATGAGAATTAGGACCAGAATTAGCACCAATCTCACATTGAATTTTATTCATGGCATCATCAAAATTCTGATGCGCATTAGCCAATTGCTCCACATTAGACGGTTGTGAATTACCAGCACTAACATTCCCATGCGTATCAAGTGAAACCGGCTTCACTTGTTCATCCGTATCAAGAGAAATCGGCTTCTCTTGACTAGAACCAGAGTTACCATCATCATTACCATCAATACCAACATCAACTTTATCATCACCATTCAAACGAGCACCACCTTGTTTTAAAGACTCCACTTCACTAGTAGTTGTACTTAACGCAGCAACATCAACAGTTTGTTGCGACATGTTAACTTCAATTGATGTAGCAGCAGCCCTCGAAACTTTAGGATCACTACTTTTGTTGAAGAACCCTTTTTCCATCTCACTCTAAACCCACAAACAATCCAAACAATTGAAACAACTAGCAGGAACCAAACAGCAAGTAATCATGAACAATTAATTCGAAACAAGGTTAAAGAAAACCCTAACTAAAAAGTTAGGGTTTTAAGTGAACGCACCAAAAAAATCAACCTGGTTCCATGATAGATCGCAGCATGCAAGTTAATAATATGAAAGTACTGATACAATATAAATTATGTGATCAGTATACCATGCAAGCGAATGCACCCAATTGCAAAAACAAAAAGCGTAAAAAGAGAATCTCACCGACCCACTATTAAAAGCAGGAAAGTGATAATCGTTTGTGAGGGATACGCTTTTTCGCCAGTGAGAGAATCGACTTTAGGGTTTTTGTAATCAACATTATATTAATAACTTGATTGATTGTTTTTGCAAAACAAACGATACAAGATCTTTTATTAATACTCCATTGATATGAGGGGAGTCATTTGTCTACCAAAGAGAGTAACAAATGGTGAGATTTTTCATGAAGATATGAGGAATCATTAGATGCAGGTATAGCATCATGATGGAGAGAATTTATTAACAAAAGAGGGCTAAAACGAAAGGAGATTTTTATTAGAGGTTGGTTACAAGTTTTGAGAATTTCGGAATATTCGGGAATCTGTCATCACTAACCAAAAACTTTTTGATTTAGTGGTTACAACTTTCTGTTCAGGGGAATTGAGTGAAAATACATCGTTTGAGATGTATTGTATCGAGAAATTTGGAGCGTCAGGAAGTAGAGAATTTGGAAATATCTGGTATTGAGGAATATGAATTATAAGGTGACGGAGAATTTGGCTCAACGTTCTTCTATGGCATCTCTTGGCTTGAACTTCGTCCAACTTCGAATGCTGCTTGACCACCAATCAAATCTTCATATGATTCGGTAGCTCTTCTGAGTTTTTGACGTAAAGGTGAGAAAAAAAATAGGTGACGATGGAAATGATCTTCTGAGTGAGTTTTATATCAGACTGGGGTCGTGATATTTGTACGTAAGGATCTTCAGTATTCGGAGAATTTTTATTGATAGATGAGGTATTATTATTATGGATATTTGTTTTGACATTCACGGGCGTTCCTGAAGACATGCTACAGTAGTAACCGAGAATAATATTTTATGAGTATTTTGTATGTTAAAAATATAACAGTACAGATGAAATAATTATTGTGTAAGAGTAACTATTAAGCATGTAAGATAATCTCAACAGATAAATTATTGAGCACGACAGTCTGCAGACACGGAGGGCATAAAATGTTATGGTGTAAAATAATTATTTTGAAAATGTAGTTATAGTTTTAATGTTTGAAAACATTTAATTCTCTATAACTGTAGCTCTGATACCAATCTGTAACACCCCTATTTTTAAAGTTTGTCGCAGCGGAAAAGTAATTTGGGTGTTACGGTGAGGATCGAAGTTTTAACCACATAAAACGGTTTAAAAGAAACATTTTGAAAGTCATTTGTCATTTAAATAATAATTTTGATAAAAGATGAACCATTTGATTTAAAATCTTTTGAAAAGATATAAAGACTTGTAAAAATGACAAATTTGATTTTTACACCATTTTAATTTATCAGAGTAATAAATGCCCACTTCGTGCCTTGTCCTGCTCCGTTAAATTACCTGAGATACACATGCTTAAAAGTGTCAACACAAAGGTTGGTGAGTTCATAGAGTTTTAGGAAAAACCCTTTATTTTGTCAGATTTCAGGAATATTTGGTATTAATAAAATACAAACGGAAATAAAACAAGTATCGAATATATTCACAAATAAATCATATAAATATTCAATCACATTCAATATAAAGAATCAATAATCTTAACATGAGCTGGAAACTCATGATACTAAATAAATCAGATATACAATTCACATATGGTCAAACCTATACAGCTGTATCTAAATATATGTTGAATACATATATATATTTCCTTTATAGATATTGCACCAAGCCTCATGACACGCAAGGCGTTAACAGAAGGGGTGTTCTATCAAATCAATGACAGATTTTGCCCTCGATTCGTAGGTGATGTGCCAATTCCTACTTGTCTCAAATATAGTGTATCACGACTAATACGACTAACCACATGCATAATGGCATTCCGTCAAGTATTAGTGGGATCGGGGGTCAATCCAAAACAGGTTTCGAATCTGTTCACTATATTCGCGCTCACATTAAAGTGATTAATGGCTCATGATAGAGGGACTATATGGCGATAAGCTAACTTAGGCAATATCAAGGACCTATGGGCTCATTTAGCATAACATCATGAAATCAAGTATCGTATCACAGAATTCAATTTGAAAACAGTATCGTTTGAGTATCAGAAATTCAGTTTGAAAATATCATCATTTGAGTATCATAAATTCAGTTTGAAAATATCATCATTTGAGTATCAGAAATTCAGTTTGAAAATATCATCATTTGAGTATCAGAAATTCAATTTGAAAATAGTATCGTTTGAGTATCACAAATTCAGTTTGAAAATAGTATCGTTTGAATATCAGAAATTCAATTTGAATATTTCGCCAGTAACACATTTATATCACATACCACAATAATCGAATTGAGAACATTTTTCATATGAATAATAATATTTCAGTCAAATAATTCATCAATAAATATATATTTCACATACCACAATAATCACATTGGAAACATTGATATATTATAAATCACAAATCATATTATTTTAATATCAATTAGGAAATTAATTTGAATCATGTATTTTATTTTATTTCATATACTTATCAAGTTATCAAAGTATATGTAAGCATGTATCTCCCCCAATGAGTTAAAAAAACAATTATTTGAAATGGGGCTATGACTCACCTGGATTGATTTGGAAATGATGAAAAGTAAAGTAGAACGAGATTTATGGAAACGATTATGGAAACGTCTTTGACACGGAACCTGATAAATAAATTTATCAGAGAATATAACCAAATACTATTTGGTAAATACGAACGAATAACGAATAATATTTATTCGTTATGACGAATAGATGATGTACAGTGAAATTATTATGTCATGCATGATATGATAAAATATTTTATTTAAAATATCCATCGTAGTTTTACCTTTTTAATCGTAAGTAAAAATATTAACTTTTTAAATATCGTTATATATATAATTAACGTAAAAATAAATAATATATATATATATATATATATATATATATATATAAAACGTAATAAAATGCATATGACGTGATGATTGCCGTAAATAGAAAATAAAATGAGAATGTCAAATAGATTAAGTGTAGTCCTTGTCCTTTTTCCATTTTTTACACTTTTTATGCTAACGGCGTTAGCGTCACACCGTTAGTCCTTTTTATATATATTTTACAATTATAGTCCACTACATGTCCAATATTACAATTTAATCTTGTAACAATCCTATATTATCAATTTTTATCCTTTCTTTCTGTTTCTACAGTTTTAGTCCTTTCTTTTCACAGTTTTTACTTTTAGTCCCTATAGGTGTCGTCGCGTTACATTTTTAGTCCAAATTTGCAAAAATGATTATAAAAATTATCTAAAATTTTCCGTGGCTTATTAAGTTAATAATAAGCTTATTTTAACTGCTTATTTGATTAAAAGCTTATTTTTCAACTTATGGGCCTTTAACGAGTCAAATTCAAGGCCCGTTAACGTTTTAAAATCCGTACTTCGTGAGACGAGTTGGGCTCATCAAAAATATCATTTTTCTTGTTCTATTTTCATATCAAAACGTTTAGATAAGCTAGCTTATAATAAGAGCTTATTTTTAGCTTATTGGGCTTTATGGTCCAATCGGTAAAAATATAAGTTTTAAATGTGATCGGTAACGATTTACTTTGATGAAAAATATGTGTCGAGATCAAGTTATTTTCACAAGTTATATATACGAAATTGTTTGCTAGCTAGGTGGTCTATTAAGTCGTGTAAAAATATGATAGGCTTGTTACGTGATTTTTAAAGATATACGAGGATTCTGTGGCTTGCATGAGACGTTTTATTTTATACAAAGAGTTAGAAATATTTTTAGTTATTTAGAGTTTTTACACCCGATTGAAACAAGGTTTAAAATAAGTTCATATGATGCATGTAACATAAAAATAAACGTGAAACAAGTGTGTGTCGTGACTCCTAGGCCTTCCAAGATAGAGGCTAGTCACGCTTGTGTTCTAAAATTATATACGTACGTGTAATATATATATGAAATGATATACTTCGAACAAAAATAAATATAATGCATGACATAGATTTAACGTGTGAATTGGAATAAAAACGAGTAGGAATTAACTTACAACACCCTTTAGGTGGTAGAGAATCGAGAGAGGATGGATGGAACACAAGAAATATCACGTTCAAAGTATAACCCAAACGTTATACGTATAAATCAAACCCGATATCCCTTTTCTTGCTTCCAAACAATATAGCAAACGATTTCTGGCTTGTAAGGAATAGTTTTTAGGAAGAAAGAAAGATTTGAAAGTGTATGGTGAATGATAGAAACGAGTGAATGAGGATGGAGTATATATGGTGTATGAGAATGGTGAGAAACGGATACATGCATGTATGCTATATATGGTCTCCAAATATAACACGTAAGTGAGAAAGTTTCAAAGAAAACTTCACGTACACTATTTGCATGTCAGGGAAGCTAGGCTAGGGTGAATTTTATATTGTTATCAAAGTGAATGTGAGAGCACAAAAGGTGGAAGATGTTGTGGTGATTCATATGTATGTCGACCAAGTATATATTTGTATATACGATTTACTAAATCGCATGCTACTTGTTTATACTTGATCATCTTCGACATTTGAACACAAAATCAACTCAGAAATATTATTAGGAGCAATTAGAAACAAACGGGGATTAAAACGGTTAAGAATTGAATAAGTTGTGAATCGGTTGGATCAATTTATGGTTAAACACTTTGCCTCTTAAAAATGTATCAAACGTCGTCCCATGAACTTGGGATTTGACACACTAATATTTGGCTAGGTGGTGAACGAGATGGTGCAAAAATATATAGGTGTCGTGTGTACAAATTGAGAATAAACGAGGCGTTTTGGAGCTTGTTTAGTCGATTTATATGAATTATTAATAATGGAAATGGGTTTAATTTTTGGGCCGGTTGGGCTTATGTAAGATCAAGGGCCTGTTTGGTTTTGTAATTAATTTGTTAATTAGGATTAGTGAATTATTAATATTTTGTTAATTGTGTCGAGAACTTGTTTTGTCGTTTGACGAATTTTGCAATATCGAAATCGTGACCATTTTAATATACAAAGAAAATTTTAAATTTCCCCGTAAAAATGGTGATTACAATAATGACAGAGATTATTTATTTAAATTAACCGAAGTTAATTATACGAATTTTTTTTTGCGAGGTTTTACAGTACCCACATGTCATTCTGAATTTCGTCCCGAAATTCAAATTTAATGTGATTACTTGAGTAAAGAATTTCTGAACAGAGGTTGTCGAGAGATTCAACAATTTATTCTAAAAGATCTTGCATAGCTTAATAGAGATTCAAGTGAGTTAGGAGTAACTTATACTTCAAAATGCACAAACAACGAATACCAATCTTAAGTTCATTAAAGCATTAAGGGGTATAATGTACAAACATGGGATGGGACATCAATGAAGACTTGATATATACTGTCAAGATTGGGATGAAACTTCAATGGAAATCAGTATGGACACTCTTTGGGAGAAGTATTTGAAAGGTGGGTTGAAGGGTACACAAGACATTTACGGTGTTGGTTTTATTTTAATAAAATAATCTCGCTTTATTTTCTTATTAGCAAAAATGAATACATCAATTTAGTTTTGGTTTCAATTTAATATAAAGTGAAAATTTGGTTTGAACGTACTTTTAGTTTCAGTTTTGGTCTTGCTATTAAACTTTTAGAGCCGTTATGAGATAAAGTGTTTATAATTTCATATTTAACGATTATGACGAGAAATAGTAGCGGGGAAATCAAACTTATGGAATTTATAAAGTCATCGTTTCTGGAGCCATTCCCTTTTTACAAACGAGAAAGTGTGCCATTCACCAAATTATGAGTCAATAGGTAATAATAATAAGTTTACTGTATTACTTCTATTTGTGTTATATATGAAACTTATGTTCTTTTTTTGGAAACGACAATAATATTAAAACCCGCAAGGGCGAAAAGAAGGATGATACTACGTGAAACTTATGTTCTTTATTCCTTATAAAACTACACACAATGAAAACACATAAATGGGGACAATAACGACTGTGATGAAGAGAAAACGGCTTGATCATTTTCCAGTGGGCTTTTATTACTGTTTCGAGTTTATGGATCATTTTACAACTATAGGCAACCCATTAGCGATTCATAGATTCTATGCGTTACAGGATACATATATGTATTCTTTTTCGCAAAGACACTATCTTGCATATTATTATAAGTATATTGTACAACTAAAACAAATCGTGGATGAAATACTTGATAAGTGGAAAAACGCAACTATAATTATGTGATTATTATAATTATTGTCACAAAATGCGACTATAATTATAGGTATTTCTCCTAAGGTCTATTTCATCATTTTTTGCGTCATGGGTGTGAGCACCAATTATCGTGAATGAAAGTAAGTATATCTTGTGTTATTTTTTCCAGAATATTAAGACAACAAATTGGTCGGACGATGTTAACATGGGATGGTCTGACTTCACTGCTATAAATCGGTAACTAACTTTTACCTATCATATTCTCTTTGGGATATGTTTTTTGGAGTAGAGAGGCTAGAAAATGGCAAAATGCGCACAAATGGTAATGATTCAAAATGAGAAGGCATGGTAATGAGTCAAAATGAGTTATTCTTTTATGGGCCAAAATGGGTCGGATTAGGCTGACTTAAGAACATTTTGTTCAATAAGTTTTTCGATACTTTTAGAAATTTGTGTCGATTTAATTAGAATAACTATATTACTGAAATGATTATCAAATTATGAAACAAAACTACTTATGAGGCATCTTGCATTTTAAATACACTTTGAGGGACTATGAAATTGTCCCATTAGAGACAAAGTATTACCGAAAGCGATCCTTTTTCCTTAAATGGGCCGAAACATCACTCTTTAGGTGAGCATATGAGCGGTTGGTACTTGGTGACCAGAAGATAGAGGGCTTCAATCATAAACCTCACTACCATGTGAAGCATATTCTTTAAACCAGTTGATGATTCACTATTCTGCTGTTCGAAAATGAATATGTTACCCTATTGATTCACTATTCTGCTGTTCGAAAATGAATATGTTACCCTATTAATTTGGTAATAGGGTGGAAGACAATTAGACGCGCAATTTTAGGAAAATAAGATGCCTTATCTACAAAACCAAATACTAAATTTTTAAACTAGAATTCATTGTGGTAATAATCATAATCAGAATCTTTTGTAGTTGATCAAAATATGATAGTTTTAGTTGTTGGGGGTTATTTCAGCCCTTTCTGCAAGGATCTACAAAACAAGGATATACACTTCTCATTTTTGTATTTAAGCATACAAACTCATAGCTTTATTACAAGTTAGTTTCTTCTTTTTGCCGCTATACTGTTATCATTTTTTACCTTCTTTGTCACAATGGAACCTCTACTACTCCATTGTTCATTTATTTATAGAGTTATTTGATGGGTCAAGTAATGGGCAATAATTAGTATTTTTTTAGGCGTATCCACCTACCTAGGATGTGTGTGCATGTTAATAATGAACTACTCTGATTTTTGCTATGGTGCAACATAGCAACCATATTTACTTCTTGCTAAATTTGTTAAATTATAATATCCTTCATGCTGAATTTGTTTTTCTATTAAACCATGGATCCCACCTACTGTTTTTGCAGAAAGATGGAAAAAGCCTGAGAGTAAGAAGGATTGATACATTTTCTATCAATAAATTGTTACAAACAATGAGTATGGCAAGTTTCCTGACAAATTATCAGTAGGACTTGCTCATAATGCAGTACACAACTGCACAAAAAGTGTAAATAACTAATCCTCTATTATTTTCTGTTAGCAAAATTACTTCCTGTTATAATCATATCATGTATGCAAGGGTAAAATGGCAAGAAAGTTTAAACTACATAGTTGGTTTGAATATTATTTGCATTATACAAATAATACATCTTTCACCGGGGATGGCATGGTGGTCCTTCTGAATTTGCTCGACTGAGACTTAAAGAGAGGCTTGCAGTGATTGTCTTTGCAGAAGGTCCAATCATGCGGGTCAGGAATATTTTTCGGAGAAAGGATTCTAAATTATTGAGTTTGTTATAACTACATATCTTTTTGTGCCAAAATTGTTCATTTTGTAGTTAGATTCTGGTCCACGTACACAATAAGAACATAATCTTGAAGTCCCTGCAAGTGTTATTGTGGCACTCTAATTCAACTAGCCTTTTACATTCTTGAAGGCAAAATAAATTTGAAAGATAAGTTAACCATAATATTTGAGATCACCACAAGCAAAAATGGTGTTTGTTGGGCTCCTTCCTTTTTCCTTCCTTGTGTTGATTACCTTATTAAAGTACTATATATGAACTTTTACCCCGTACATCAAACATAATTATAAATCAAAATTAAGAATCATAATTAAAACGAATAACAAAAAACCAAAACTAAGATATTTATTTTTTAATAAATAAAAATGCATTATTGAAAATTTTAGAAAAAACCCCGCGCGTGCGCGGGCATTATAACTAGTAAATTATACGGAGTATTAAATTACTTAGATAACTAAATAAATAGATTACTAAATATATAAATAAAAAGTCAACCATAATATTCCACCAGATTTTCATAATAATCCTTATGGACAAAAAAAAACAACATGAAACCATAACCAATCCAAACTGTTCCTCCTAATGACAGATAGATTAACCAACCTGTGACTAATATTATTCCATAAACCAAATCTTTTAAAAAAAAATCTCACATAGCCAAAGATGGTATTCAACACCATATTAATCGCATCAACAGCCAGCATATCAGTTGATATATGGCAATCTATAGCATGCTCAACAGAACGAATATCAGGTGAAGAGTTACTAGATCTGGTGATATGTTTTCCACTTCAAGAACTAGCTCGTTTCGTGATATGTGTATGGAATTTTCTATGTCTTCCTTGGTCACCTCATGTTGAGTCTTATTATTCTTCTTATAGTTATGATTATGATGATGAATATTTGAGCTCGGAGGGTGTTAGTTTTTCGGGTTATGATACGTATTCTGATGATCATTCGGATTGATTTCATGTCGTGTATAGGACTCTTAAAAGGTTTTGAATATTTCTTATGTTTGGAACCTTTTTTGTTTAATGAAATGTTGTTAATTGTATATAGTTGTTGCATTCGATTTAATTGTGTTAAATTCTATTGTATTTCTTTGTTATTGATACTAGATTAACATGTTATTGATTCATTGATGGTCGAACTGGCTATTCATGATGATCGTTTCGTTAGTTTGATGTACTGTATTTGTTTGAAGTACAATTTGATCGTGTAGAACATGGAAATAGCATAAGATGCACAGCTTACAAACAAATAACAACTTTTTGATCATGCTATACACCAATTCTTTCGTTACTAAAAAGTAAAAATAATTACATTGATAAGTCCCATCTTACTTAATTAGCACTTAGAGCCCATAATAATAAAACAAATTAGCATGGCATGGCATATATATAACTGATGCTGAAAAGTTAAAGTAATATAGTCATAGTAATGATATGAAAGGGAACCGACTCACTGGAGGCCCTAGACCCGTGTCACGACCAACATGAAAAGATAAATCACGTAACAATGTGTTTTGAAAGAACACGAAAACATGATTTGCATATCCTCTACCAGTGAACTACCATTGCGATGATTAATAACCATTAATATTGTATTTTTTTAGTTAAGAAAAATAGCAACTAACAATATAAATTGACATAGAATCATAGATTATGATATTATGTCCTATTATTTTAGTGACCAACACAAACAATATAAAGATCATGTTCTAAAGTCCAGAAAGCAGACCAGTCCCATGAAACTTTGGCCCAAAACAAATCAGAACGAAAATGGCCCATTTAAAACCTTTTATATGAAAAGTTGACTAGGGGGTGTTTGGCTGTTGATTTAAAACCATAGCTGCCAAGAAAAACAAACAGGAGCTATTGTCTGGTTTTGCTTAAATTTGTCAAGAGCTTTTAAAACTAAAAGTACCCATATACCCTCTATCCATATATAAAAATCACGTAGGATACATCTTCCCACAACCCTAATTTTCTCTCTTCAACACTAGCAAAACAAAAAGATACGCTTACGTTTTCGTCGTACTCATGACGCACTAGCTTCGCTTCTTCTATCTTCACGTAAGAAGTTGTGTTATATATATACATGCATGTGTTCTAACTACTAGGGACCAATAATCAATACATGTTATTACTTTATTAGTCATTAATGAATGTTTCTAGTTTGATTTGTTTAGCTTCATATTTGTTCAATTATTAAAATGATCGAGGAACTCAATAAATCGTTAAAAACTTGTTACTCGCCATATAAAGTGAGGATATATGAGTTTCGCTTATTTGTACAACGAAATTTCAACACCCGCACTCCGTGGCGGGGTGTTTGCTTACGCGAGTATATTATGCACTGTCAATGTACATGTCGTTAAAACGTTTCATGATCAAGACGATTTATGTTCAAGCTGTATGTTGATTTTCCATATGTAGGCCATCAATTTTTAGCAATTTGCGTGCAACAGATACAAACATACACAATGTATTATGCTTGGTTGAAAAAAGATTCGTCCATAATGTATTCATGAATACAGAATATCATAGTAGAAAAGAAAATGAGATATGCTTCATTGTTACTGAAACCCCTCTGAGGCAGTTCTAAACTTCAAGCATAACTGTGCAAGCATATGATGAAGCGTGAGTGATCACCTTTTTTTTTTGGGTAAAAGGTCAACGACCCGGTAAATATATTACTCCAAAAAACTTTTAAGTACAACGGATATGGGTGAATCCCATATCTCAGCCCGTTACATAGGCGAAAAGCTTACATAACAAGATACTTCCTATTTTCAAAACAAGAAAACAAACCATTACTCACATGATAGTATTGACTCTGACAAAAGATAAACTACTTCCTACGACCATGGAGATTAAAACCATAAATGGCATTAAGAGCATCCAATTCCCCTGGAAGATCATAAATTTGCTTCGAATAATCATCATAGTCATACTCATCTTCACGCTCATGACCACCACCAAAAAGATTTGCTGATTCGTCAAACGTGTTAAGAACCTCTTCCTCATCACTATCAGAATCCACAACCTCACCCACCTTAGAAAATGGGTTAGACCTCTTAGTGGTAGAGGTAGACGGAATAGGATGACCAGCGTCATCCACAAGAGTAGCTTTCCCATCGATTATTAGCTTTTCAAGCTTACTAATTTTCTCAACAATAGGAGTAGAACCAGCTTCAATTCCCTTGTTCCCATAGAATCACTCACAAACGGTTGTTGCATATCACTCACAAGAGGGACTTGTGATGTAGTACCGGTCTTAACCGACTCATCCTTATTAACTTCCATTATACTGCCAGTATCCACATCCATGTTACTAACAACCTGAGGAATACCAAAACCATCTGTGTCATCCATATTAAGAGCGTCAAACTGATTAGAAGTAGTGATCTAATGCACCCAAGGTTCATACTACTAGTGGTAATGGTGTTAAGTCGATTTCTTACGTGGGTGTTGCTTCTAATGAATCCCAAAAACACATGTCTAATTTTCGGAGGTTAGAATGCAGCAAAAAGAAGGATGATGTTGATCTTTCAATCCCGTTGAAAGTAGTGGAAGAGGTGAATATGAGGTTTGAGAATACTCTATACGGTTACTTCCTTGGTCAACGTCTTGCTTTTCCTGTTGTTGATTATTATGTTCGCAATGCGTGGTCTAAGTATGGTTTACAAAAGGTTATGATGAATGCTAAGGGGTTCTTTTTCTTCAAGTTTAACTCGAAGAAAGGTGTCGATGATGTTCTTGATAATGGTCCTTGGTTGATTCGTAATGTTCCTATTATTCTTAAACCATGGACATTGAACACAAACTTGTTTAAAGAGGATTTAACTAACATTCCAGTGTGGGTTAAATTCCATGATGTTCCTTTAGCCATGTTCTCGGATGACGGGCTTAGTCTTCTTGCTACTTTGATTGGGACGCCCAAAAGGTTAGATGCTTTTACCAGCCAAATGTGCAAGGATTCATGGGGCCGTAGTAGCTTTGCTAGATGCATGATTGAAGTAAAGTCGGATGAGATGCTTAGGGATAGCATTACTGTTGAGATACCTTTACTTGATGGTACGGGTTCGACTATTGAGAAGATTCGGGTTGAATATGAGTGGAAACCTTCGCGTTGTGATAAGTGTAAGATTTTTGGTCATACTATTCTTGATTGTCCGAAAGTTGTTGTTCCTCCAGTTCAACCTAGTAAGCCGGTTAATGATGGTTTCACGGCTGTCAATAACAAAAAGAAAGGTAAACAAGGTGGCTATACAAATCAGGGTAAAGGAGGCTTTACTAAACCAATTGTGGGTAAGCAATTTCATTACCAACCCAAAAAGAACCCCTCTGAACCAAAGAAGGTGGATGGAACTAAGAATAAGGCTTCTGATGTGGCTAGTACGAGTGAGTGATCACCTTTTTATTTTCAGGTTAAGATTCACCGTCTTCTTCGATGCCATTATGTGTGTCAGAAATATAATTACAAATTGGAAGTTATTTGCGGTCAATCAACCTACCCAATTTTACCCGCTTTACCCATATTGTTTTACACAAAAAAATAGAATAATTTTTTATCGTATTTGTCACGAAAAAAAAATAAATAAAAAAAATAAATAATAAATAAAAAAAAAACCCTCCAAATGACACATTTTGACCCAACCCCCCTTTGACATGTTACCAGATTAATATAGATTTGGATTGAAATGGGTCATTTTTAGTACGATTTTCTTTTCTAAAATGATACTTATTTGGACTGAATATTTACCATTCTAATTAGTGTAACTGATTTTTGTACATTTATTTGGAACTGGACGAACAAAGGATGTCAGTGGATGGCAAAAACATTGCAATTTGTCAGATGGAACAGCTTTGACCATTCCCATATGACCTCATTCAGCGTGAAGTAAACCATTACCCAAGTAAGTATATCAAAACCTCAACAACCAATACAAAAATCTTTCATCTTTTATGCTTCATATAAATTTTTATTAATCAAAATTTAACAGTCTTAATCCTTACAACTACTCATGGCCCGTTGTGATTTTCTTTAGATGCTAAGATAGTGTGGTCATGTGACCTCTTTCTATAAGCTTATAGCGGACTTATTCTAGCCACTAATTTCTCATTCACTGATGTTTAATATTTAATGGCAGGGATCAGGTGATATATTACCAAAACACACTCTTATTAGGAGATTAAAACCACTTAAATCTGCTGCTGCTAATTCTAATTCTCATGTTCAAGCCATTACAGTTGAAGTATTGATATTGACCAGGTTCCTTCCTTCTTCACTTTGACAATTTATACAACTGTTTTTGTGTAAAACAAGGTGGTTATAAAATTTCAAGCATGCCCAGACTCTGTTTCTAATATGTCAATCATGGAATTTACAGTAAATTGCAATGCGTATGCTGTTTTGATTGTTTGACAACGTAGAGTATGGACAGTCTCAATGGTTACAAGGTGATGTCTTTCATTAGGCATCAGTCATTTTGTTGCAGGCGCACTTACATATTGAAATTTTTAGCTAGCAAGCTTTTGGTGACTCTTTGTATCTTTTTTTTGGATTATCAGGTAGCACCATTTTTGTAACCTATACATGTTGCACAAATGATCTTTTTGGCCATGGCCGTGTAATGTTGTCTGCTTTTCAATCTTCATGTATAGTATTTTAAATGTAGCAAAATGGACGGGTTGAGTAATGGGTCAATATGGGTTAAGTTAATCCATCAATTCTTTTTTACCGCTTTTTTTTTTTTTTTTTTTTTTTAAATTTACAGGTTGAGATTTATAGCTAGATTCAGTGTTCTGAAATAAAGCTTAACTATTTTGTAACAGGAGTTACTACCACAAGCACAGGCTGCACAGTGATGAAACATGTCGAGAGGGCTTCACATGACCTAAAATCAGTGATCACAACACAACAAACGAAGGAAAACACAACCATGATGGCCCATCCATGATTACGTCAATTCTTTTGTCAAGCTATGCAGTTCTATCATCAAATATTTTGTAACACAGTGTTTAATGTTCTGTACTAGAAATGTAGTTAACTAGTAAACTGACTTCTTTATGTTCTGTACTAGAATGATAACCCCAAGCTTTTAAATTATGTATGTGTTTAGGCTAAAATTGTATCTAAGCATTCCGCATTAACATGACACGATGACAAGGACGGACCACTTGAGAACCGGGTGTGGCACGGGCCACACCTGATTTTGTGTCACTAAGTGTAAATTATTTGGAAAAATGTAATTTTTAAGTTTCGCAAGGACCTTTTTATTTTATTTTATCATAATATGACCACGATCTACAATGTATGATTACCTAATTAACCATCGATACACAAGATTTGATCATTGTTTAAAATAAATTTACGACACGTTAAGATGACACTTTTTTGGAAAATGATAGATCTTCCTACTTGATATGCCTACATATCCTCCTACTTATGTGATTATGACAAGTGGATTGATCAATGAATTTAATATAACGAAAACAATTAGTGCATTACACATGTTAAAATTTGGTATGGATAGAAGGATAAGTAGAAAGATGTTGTAGGAGGATGTAGCATTGCTCCACTTTTTTATGTCTAAAATGATGGTTTTGTTGGATATTGTAGGCAATGGGCCTAAACTAACTTACCGAGAGGACCTTTGGTCTACACTTTTTGTAAAGATGGACAAAGAGCTTTGCTATGTACAAATTATATTGGTATATGTATGTGTACTAGTTGTTAGCTCAGATCAGTTAGTTATTTTTAGTTAAAGACAAACTCGTATAATATGTATAATCTCATATAAACACAAAACCACACTTTTGTTTTGACAGAACTTGAACACACAACTTATTGGTTAGATACATAAACATATCATAGATGATGTTAGACCAAACACTTGCTGTTGGCCACACTCAGTGGCGTAGCTATGTGAAGGGTAAGGTGGGTCATGGCCCACCCACAAAGCCTAATAATTTTACATATGTATCTTGCAAATAAGCCCAATGTGGTAAAATGTATCTAGTATTGAGTTTTAATCCACTTTAAATAACTTTTAACTTATACCAATTTATGTATCTAGCATTGATTTTTTGCCCACTTTAAAAACTGATACTATAATTTTACATAGTATCATGCAATGAATAGTTTATAACTTTATACTCATTTTCAGATGATTTTAATAATGAGGATGAACGTCGTGTGCAACTAAAACGCTAAATGAACAAATTCGTTGCTACATTTTTACGTAGTTATAGTAATATAGATGTTTTTTTTTTTTACCATTTGCTAACGTCTTTCAAAAAAATTTGCCCCCCCCCCCCCCCCCCCCCCGAAAGGAAATTCCTGGCTACGCCCCTGGCCACACTTGCTAATCTTGGCCAAAGCCATACATCAACAATTATCTCATGAATGGCATTTTCTAGTTAAACAAAATAAGCCTAATATTAGACATTTGTAAAGAAGATTCAGACAGGCCAAAGCATTGTGCAAAAGGGCCCAATGATATACTTTTTTATTTTTTTATTATTATTTTTTTTCCCTATCTTAAACTTAGGATTTGAAGAATCCAAACTTTAGTTCATCATATAACAACTCTTTATTTAGACTATTAGACTAGTATTCAGCTATTCTATCATCTTTTTCTTTTATCACATAGAAAAATAAGCACAAATCTGTGGCATCTCTAACCTTGTTTATTCCAGTAACTACAAATATAGAGGAGAAACATACTAGTAATATTTACTTAGAATATAATTTTACAAACATAAAGTCTGATGCAAATTTATGTTTTTTCTTCTCATCATAGTAAACACATGTAAATATGTAATAGAAGCTAATTTGTGTTGTTATTCTCATCATGAATCATACGGATTTTATTTTGCACGCCACAAATAATAATATCACAATTAAAACTATCGAAACGCTAGAAACAAAGTACAAACAACAATAAAAGTCTTAACTGATACAAGGATTGACTAAAAAGCAAACTCAACAGGAGTTCTTACCAAATTTTGAAAAGTTGTATAAAATTTAAAAGGTAGCTCATTATCAAGATTGTTGAGAAGAATCCAATCGGAAAACCGATCCATGTTCCTTCCCAAAACATCCTTGATAGATCCTCCTCTTCCTTGACTCTTCCTTCTGATGATGGAATATCCTCCGGACATTTGATATTAATCTGTATACCGTATAATCAACTATTGTTTTGAAAATAACTCAACTCATTCATAGTGTCCATTTGCCAACCACGAGGAATTTTATCCGTCAGCATGTTGTTACTAACATCTAGAACTGTGAGTTGGCCAAGTTGATCTAGTGATTGAGGAATCGAACCCGAGAGTTCATTATGTGAAACATCCAAGCTCTCTATTCCCACTAGATTGCCAAATGACAGGGGAATGTTCCCAGAAATCTTGTTGTGTGATATGTTGAGCTGTTTTAGAGCTTTGAGATTGCCTAATGATGTTGGTATTTCACCACAAATATTGTTTCCTGACAAGTCCAACAGAACATAGAAATGAAGGTTTCGTAGGCGTTGAGAAGATTTCTTCCAATTTATTATCAAGTCTTGAAGCCTGTCTTCATCCAAATCCCCTGTGGACCTATAAATCAGATTCGGTGATGCTGACATATTCATTATTGGTAGGTTTGCCATCTGTCGTGGAATGCTACCTGTTAGATTGTTCCTGGAGAGATCAAGAATTCGAAGAGAAGTGCACTTGGAAATATTGGTCGGGATATATCCGTTGAGGGAAGTGTTTCTTAGGATAAGTATTTCAAGAGTAGGGAATTTGAGGGAGAATATCGTGTAAGTTTCCTGTGATAATGCTGTTATGAAGATCAAGAACTCTAAGGTTGACCAATTTAGTCAAATCAGAAGGCAGACTTCCAGAAAACTTATTCCCGCCTAAATAAAGAATTTCGGTTCCTTTTGGAAAATTCATCGGGATCTTACCAGAGAAATCATTTTCGGACAAATCTAGGAATATAGCTGCAGAAGTAGGAATAATGGCACCTGAAATAATATTGTTTCCGTAAAGTAGAGATCCAGAAACAGGTTCACGAATACCATCAATATCTACTGGAGGAGCAGCAATGAAGGCGATAATAAATACAGAAGTTGCATCCAGAAAGCCGTATGCTTTGGAAGAAGCTTGTACAGTTTGGGAAGGGGTTTTGATTGATAAAAAAGAAGAATCTACTTCAACCGATATGCCCTTAGGCACGGCCATACATAACATAGAAATCACACTTGGAAAGGGTGGACAATTAGCTAGAGCAGCGGGTGCTGTAGCGAAACTGATTGCAAAAGAAGGGAAATCGGCCACATTAAAATTACCTTCTGGGGAGGTCCGTTTGATATCCAAAAACTGCTCAGCAACAGTCGGACAAGTGGGGAATGTTGGGGTGAACCAGAAAAGTTTGGGTAGAGCCGGATCTAAGCGTTGGCTCGGTAAGCGCCCTGTAGTAAGAGGAGTAGTTATGAACCCTGTAGACCATCCACATGGGGGTGGTGAAGGAAGGGCCCCAATTGGTAGAAAAAAACCCACAACCCCTTGGGGTTATCCTGCACTTGGAAAAAGAACTAGAAAAAGGAATAAATATAGTGATAATTTGATTCTTCGTCGCCGTAGTAAATAGGAGAGAAAATAGAATTTCTTTCTTAGTCTTTACAAAAAAAAATAGGAGGAAGCTGTGACACGTTCACTAAAAAAAAATCCTTTTGTAGCGAATAATTTATTAAAAAAAATAAATAAGCTTAACACAAAAGAAGAAAAAGAAATAATAATAACCTGGTCCCGGGCATCTACCATTATACCCATAATGGTTGGCCATACTATTGCAATCCATAATGGAAAGGAACATTTACCTATTTATATAACAGATCGTATGGTAGGACACAAATTGGGAGAATTCGCACCTACTTTAAATTTCCGAGGACATGCAAAAAGCGATAATAGGTCTCGTCGTTAAATTTATTTATATATTTATTATAATAAAATAAAATAATATATATAGATATTTATCATTGATTAGTAGGAATTTATTAGTAGGAGGCGAACTTTATGAAAACAGAAGTATACGCTTTAGGTCAACATATATCTATGTCTGCTCACAAAGCGCGAAGAGTAATTGATCAAATTTGTGGGCATTCCTACGAAGAAACACTTATGATATTAGAACTCATGCCTTATCGAGCATGTTATCCCATTTTCACATTAGTTTATTCTGCAGCAGCAAATGCTAGTTTCAATATGGGTTCGAATGAAGCAAATTTAGTCATTAGTAAAGCCGAAGTAAATGAAGGTACTATCGTGAAGAGATTAAAACCTCGAGCTCGAGGGCGTAGTTTTGCCATACAAAAACCTACCTGCCATATAACTATTGTAATGAAAGATATATCCTTAGGTGGATATATAGATACCGACTCTATTAAGTGGTCACAAAAACCAAAATGGAAAAAAAAGGATACAACTATGTTGTATTGTGATGTATAGTAATAGTAATGGGGGAACATGGGACAAAAAATAAATCCAATTGGTTTCAGACTTGGTACAACCCAAGGTCATCATTCCCTTTGGTTCGCACAACCAAAAAATTATTCTGAGGGTCTGCAAGAAGATCAAAAAATAAGAAGTTATATCAAGAATTATGTACAAAAAAATATGAAAACATCCTCTGGCGTTGAGGGAATTGCGCGTATAGAGATTCAAAAAAGAATCGATCTGATCCAAATCATAATCTATATGGGATTTCCAAAAATATTAATTGAAAGTCGACCCCGAGGAATCGAAGAATTACAGATGAATTTACAAAAAGAATTTAATTCTGTAAATAGAAAACTTAACATTGCTATCACACGAATTGAAAAGCCTTACGGAAACCCTAATATTCTTGCAGAATTTATAGCCGGCCAATTAAAAAATAGAGTTTCTTTTCGCAAAGCAATGAAAAAGGCTATAGAATTAACTGAACAAGCAGATACAAAAGGAATTCAAGTGCAAATTGCAGGACGTATCGACGGAAAAGAAATTGCGCGTGTTGAATGGATCAGAGAGGGTAGGGTTCCACTACAAACCATTCGAGCTAAAATTGATTATTGTTCCTATACAGTTCGAACTATCTATGGGGTATTAGGCATCAAAATTTGGATATTTATAGACGGGGAATAATAAAATAAACCTTTATTTCCCTTTACATTGTATCCGGCGATGGAACAAAAAGAGAAATTTCTTTCTGATTTTTATTTTCTCTTCAATAAAAAAATGAACAAACAATTATAATTCTATAGGGTTTAATAAAAATTAAATTAATCTTTTGATAAAATTGCTATGCTTAGTGTGTGACTCGTTGGTTTTTTGAGGGTTAGTAACCAGCCCCATAGTATAAACAAATAACTATAGAAGTAATAACCAACTCATCCCTTCGTATTATCTGGATCCAAAGAACCAGTCAAGATATGATATATTGTTCATATTGTTGTAGCAACTGAAATACTTTTTTTGTTGATAACTCTAAAACTGGCCTAGAAAGGAAATTCAAAATTCTTCTGATATGGAATCGTAGTCTAAATAGAATCATGATCTAAAGATATACATTAACCATAGTCTACAAAATAGAGACCCCTCAATTCATTAGAATTTAGAATTTATTTAATACGGTCAAATAGATAATCAGAAAAAGAAAATAACATTATTTTCTTTTTGCAAACATGAATAGAATTTTTTTAACAGTTTTTGTAAGAAAAAATTTCTCTTTATCCCCCAGCTTTTACTATGATGAAAATTTTTATCGCTTTCTAGTTAGAATTTATTGGTTGTACCTACCCAATAATAATATGAATGATTCATTCTATTTTTGGTTTTTGGGTCATAATCATTATGTAGGAGAGATGGCCGAGTGGTTGAAGGCGTAGCATTGGAACTGCTATGTAGGCTTTTGCTTACCGAGGGTTCGAATCCCTCTCTTTCCTTACCTTCACCTAATTTACCGATCTTACTAACCACAATAGATCAAATAGCAATGGATACTACTATTCCAACAGTTAGACCTTTCTTTGATATGGATTTTCTATTTCTATTACTAATGGCTCTGATACGGAAAATACTGTTAAAGAAAAGAGTAGACAAGGAATGAAAATATCCCTCTCGGTCTATGACACCTAAACGGAAGAAAAATCCGGGTCAAACCCTTAATTTATCTTAACCTTAGGTTAATTTATTTCGCCGAAAGGGAGCAAAATTGGTCGAACCCTTATTCTTACTTATTCTTATTAGTCTTTATTTTCTTTTTGTTAGGTTTAAGTCTGACGAGAATAATATTCTACAACTAGTAATTCATTTATTTTCAAACCGACCCATTTACTATCTATTATTTGATTGACTAATCCTTTATATTGGAATGGTTGAAGAGTCAAATGGTTTGGCAATTCCTCAGCAGGGGATGAATCGAGAGAATTTTGAATTAGAGTTCTAGATTTTTGTTCATCCCTCGCCGCAATAGTATCTCGGGGTTTGCAGCGATAACTTGGTATATCTACTATACGACCATTGACTAAAATATGTCTATGGTTAACTAATTGGCGAGCTCCTGGAATAGTCGGGGCCATACCCAACCGAAAAAGGATGTTATCCAGGCGCATTTCAAGTAATTGTAGTAAAACTTGACCTGTTGACCCCTTTGCCTTTCCGGCGATACGAACGTATTTAAGTAATTGTCGTTCTGTAAGACCATAATGAAAACGCAATTTTTGTTTTTCTTCTAGACGAATACGATATTGGGATTTTTTCCCGGAACGCGATTGGTTTCTAAGATCACTTCCAGGTCTGAGCCTTTTATTAGTTAGCCCTGGTAAAGCCCCCATGCGACGTATTTTTTTGAAACGTAAATTGTCACCAGAAAATCTGTTTCGGGACAAGTCGAGTAACTGTAATCCCGCTAAATTGGAGATGGATTTTGGGATTAGTCCTGAAAAATGATTTTCTGAAACTGCAAGATAATCGATACTTGTAGCGTTACCTATGCTTTCTGGCAACTCCCCTGAAAAATTGTTCCGGGACAAATCAATATTCTGTAACGAATTAGATATAAATAGGCGAGGCGGGATTGATCCGCTGAGGTTGTTATCTGAAAGAATTAAATAAAAGATGTTGTTCAACTCCGCCAGCCAATGTGGGAATCTTCCCTCCAATTTATTCCCGCTCAAATCAAGATGATACAACTCTTTCTGTGATGAAATCCATTCAGGAATTTGTCCTGAAATCCCACAAGAAGGCATTGAGATCTCTTCAAAACTACATCTTGGAACAACCTTACTTGTGTTATTCCAAATCAACTTGCTTCCCTTTCCACCGATGTATAATCTCTTTAGAGTTCTGATTTTGAATAACCAAGTCGGGATCTCTCCGGAAAGCATGTTGTCGCCAAGTAGAAGGAACTCTAACTTGCTCAAGTTTTGCATCGATGATGGTATCGGGCCTGTTAACTGGTTACTACTCAGGTACAGATAAGTCAAGTTGGTTAGTCTTCCTATAAAGGTTGGAATTTCCAATGATAAAGAATTTTCAGACAATTCCAGTGATTCTAATTTCGTGAGGTTTGCAATTGATGATGGGATTCCACCGGAGAAACTATTATGTAATAATGAAAAATACATTAACTTTGTTAAATTTCCAATCTCTTCTGGGATTTTTCCCCGAAGAAAATTATTATCCAATGACAGTGATTCAAGATTTTGAAGCTTGCCAATTTCAGGGCTTAAACTTCCCCAGATATTTTTGTAACGAAGATCAAGATCTCGAAGAGATTCGAGTTCGAAAAGTTGAGCGGGAATCGGACCCTGAAATTGATTCCAACATAACCCCAAAGTAGTCAGTTTTCGAAAAGAACCCAGTCCAGGTCCTAGCTTTCCCTCGAGAAAATTATAACCCATGTCCAAGTAACGTAAATGTGTTAACTGGAAAAGTTGGTTGGGGATGGAACCATTGAAGTAGTTCCAACTCATGTCAAGATGAAGCAGTTTGGTGAGATTACCAAACCCATCTCCTGGGATCTCGCCTTCTTCCAAATTATTCCACGAGATATCAAGTAATTCAAGTGACCGAATACGAAAAATTGGACTCAAGATTTCAGAAGATATCGAAACTGGATTGGAATTTATAAAAGGAATGGTTACCCTAGACAGCTGAAGCTTGGTAACACTTCCGGTTCCGGAGCAATTAACACGCCTCCAATAACAACAATCGGAAGCAGGATTCCATGAGTCTAGTTCTACATATTGAGTGGAATTCAAGATGGCGGTGAGGGTGGATTTGAAGTGAAGTAGTGCATGCTTTTGATGAATGGGACAAGAGAATGATGGGATTATAATGGAACTAAAAAAGATGGATAATATAAACTTAGATACTGGTGTGCTTGCCATGGTGGATTTGGTTGTTCTTATTTTTGATTCATTTGTAAGGTGGTTATTATATAGGGAAGCAAAAGGCGGTGCTGAATTTTCTTTTCTTTCAGATATGTAAAGCAATGTAGTGATGTACCATTATATTTGAATGATGTACAAGTTATAAAAAACATGATTGTGGTAGTTGAAAACGGATTTCGGCAAGTTTACAGAGTTCATGCATTAAAATTTCTATTGGTTCTCTATATGTTCTAAAGTTTATACTATTAGGATGGTGGCAGTCGTGCTTCCGAAATCATCCATACCTCCCAAATCCACCAATAATATCATTCCATCTCATTTATACTTTTTTCATACCTCTCAACCCCTTTTTAGTGGCAACCATGCCTTTTTCATACCTCCCAACTAAATCCATAGCATCATATATATTAAGCTTATACATAATGCATATAAACTTGTACACGTTCCAAAATAACTCTATGCCGTGGAATCATATATTGCTGCTGAGCCTTGCCGATGAAGCATGCCGGCTAGGTGGCGGCGGTGTTCACCGCCGGCATGGGCATGCCGTTGTCCACTGCCACCCTTCTTATGATAATTAAGATTTATACTGTATGATATCAATCCATATATCATGATAAACTTTACCATTACATTTTTTTATTGTAACCCTTACTTTTTATTTAATAATATATGACTCTTATTATATTTAAAAGAGTTGTTTTTGTCGTTAAATAAAATGAATCTTTTTAAATGTACCGATTTGGTTTGTGAATTCTGAAAAAATTGTGTAAGTGTAAAAAACTTTCATAAAGTATTCAAATATGCATATTTTGATGATGTTTAATATCTGTAAGTCTGAGTTGTGATACCATTTATAACATGACACGTAATCAAGATGTGCAGATTGTAATACTTTATGGAAGTTCGTCACATTTACACAACTTTTTTAAAGTTCACGTACAAAAACGAGATAATAAAAAAAATTCGTTGTTATTCTATGGCCAAAACTCTTTAAAAAAAAGTTTATTATCTCTATATTTAATTCTAACTATGACAAGTATCTTTCTTTTTCATACATCACAATTTAGTACCTACATTTTATTTAGATTTCTATATAAAAGACTCTTAACCATTTAAACACTGATAGGATCGGTTATATAACTAAAAATAGCTTTCTGTTTCCAAATTAAATTTATTTCGTCTTTGAGTACGTTATATTTGTTACACTTTCATCTTTCAATAACATCTAGGTGGTCCAGGTTTTCATCGACTTTGATACACGTGTTGTGGATGAATTGGAAAAATATTCGACAAAACCGTGTTTGCTTGATTTTGTGGAAAGTAAGGTCGTTTTAAGTATTCGTCTACCTAATTGAAAGTAAGTGAAACGTTTTTGGATGTTAGCCATAGAACAAAAAAGAGTTATCATACATTATTTCTATACAATTTCCTTTCCTAAAATCTAAGGCACCTAATTGCTCTGGATAACATGGAAACAATAAACAAGCCGTGGGAAAAGGGGAATTAATCGACACCAAGACTTAGTTTGTACTTGAAAACAATACTATTTTGGTCTAAGTACAAATATATCCATAAATGTGTAAGACACGTTGGACCATGAGTAGTAACATTATCGCAAATGCTCATGGTCTAAATGTCAAGTAATGCTATTCGATGCTCATTGCTCAAGTATGTGTGAGTGCAACAAATATTACCAAACATGCATCAAACTGAGAATAGCGCCTGCTTTGTTTACAAAAACTCAGAAGGTACATAACAATTAACAGCATGCATATGATGGTTTGAAGGCTCATATATGGTGCACATATGAGTGAAGGAATAGTGAAAAGATCATCTTTGGTTAAAACCAAGCGAGTCAATGGGCATATTTGAAGAACTACGGTATAAAACTACTTTTTTCTTATGCACCATTTAATATTTAAACTCGTAGGGTAAGGTTCAAAATTGTTGTAATGTCAAATTTACATCTTCGGTCTAATATTTTATTTTGGCAGTTCCGCGGATATAATCGTGACGGCTTGAAAATTAACACATATAATCTCATTAATTTCATTTGAACTATGAGGTAGACATTTGTGTTCAGTTGAAACAGGAGCCCACACATCCAATATTATTACATTAAATAGAAGTTTGAGCCGCAAATGTTACAAACGATCAGTAGATTTTGTGTGGTACAATCAACAATAATTTGCATCCATTTGGTCTTGGTCCTCCTTTCCAACGAAGAAATCCTTAAGATGATCCATTTGGTAATCCCTGGCGATACCCAAGAACTATAAGTACGTGAAGTTTATGATGATGGCCAAGCTCATTTGATCATTAACATTATTTATATTGTACTCAAACTCATTATTCAGTGATCAGAAATACACAAATTTACAATATCAAGTTGTTTATGTGATTGGATACTGAAAACCGGAGTCAGGATGTTGAAAAACACCGTAACTAGAGTGAATAAAGGGATGATATCGTTTAAGTGAAGTCCATAACACTTCTAGTTGTAGTTGTGGCTCTTCTACAGTTGACACGGTCCCATGAACAACAATCGGTATCTGGGCTCAATGAGTCTAGCTCTACAAATTAATTGGTTAAAACTCGAGTTCACGATGGGAAAGAGTGTGGATTTGAAGTGAAGAAGTGCTTGTTTTATATGAATGGGACAACAGAATGATGGGATTATTGGAATGAAATTTTGTATAGACAAGATTAATAAAAACTTTAGGTTTAAGATAGTTGGTGTAATGGTAGTGACCATGGTGATTCAAGGTGGTTTTAGGCTTTATTTATTTGTACTAAATGGTGGTGATTATAAAATGGGATGATGTTATTGTTTTTGATGTACAATGCAAATTATGAACCATGATATTAGAACTGAAAAAGGAGTTCGCTAATGTATGATTGTGAAGTCAATGGACACTGATAGACCGTCACATGCTTGAATATTGTGGATGAGAATTTTCCTAGACAAGTAGTACTAGTTTAAACTTTGAATGTTAAACAAACCCACACGACTCAGTCTCTCGAAATTTAATGGAACGTGTGGGGTGCAAACTAAGTTACTAAGGAATTTAAATTCAATAATTGCATGTAGTAGTAAGCTAAATTTATTTTAAAAAATTGCTAAATACATAGTGTGGTTCAAGTGAAGTACAAAACAAACCCATTCATTGACCATCCAATTATCTAAACATATACATGTGGCAAAGATTAAAGTGAGGAACCTAAAGAAATGGACTCCTCAAATTTATGGTGAAAACATTTCAGTTTTCACTTTACCCCTCAATTACTCAAACCATGCCTTTAGAAAAACTAACAATCTTTATATTAGTGGTGGTAACAACAACAAAAACAACATCCGCATCATGACCAGGAACAACAGATGACGCCGAAAAAATGGTCAAAGTTAAAGAAGAAAGAATGGCTAAAATGTTAGAATGGTCGAGGACTGCAACGCCTCCATCAGATATTGTAGCTCCGTCGCCAGGAGGTCCAATTTCATGCACGGCCGCTTGCATGGATATTTGCATGGTTTTAGAACCTCCTAGCGATCACGTTTGTGAGTTTGCATGTGAATTTGGATGTGCACAAGTACGTGGCAGAGGAAAAATCAAACATCTTCCTCATACACATAAACATAACCATGTGGACTATCATCGTGATCATTAGATTTCTTTTTATTCATTTAGAGTATATGTTATAGCATTCCTGAATCATTCTTTTTTGTTTGTTAACTTGTTTCGTCTCAGTAGATTTTCTAATAGTCGAAAAATTTTCTTAATTCTTATTTGGTAACCATTTTTGAATGGACACTATATAACGAAGTCGGATAATCATATGTTCCTAATCATCAATTTCATTTCATACGATGAAGGATGTGGATACCACCATAGATAAAATGTAAATATTATGAAAACCTTGCAAGTTGCAACTATTCCGGGCGACGTAATTAGCTTGTACCCGTCTTTCTTGTCCTGATTTAAAACGAAGTCAACAGAGTATTTATGTATAATCTTAAGATGCCGCTATATATCACCCGCCTAGAGCCATAAACTTGCTATTAATATAAAACTCATATAACATCTATACTATCTATAATGGAAAAATGGTCAAACTAGAAAAGTTGAGTCTTGAAAGTTGAGTACTGAAAGTCAAATGTGAGAAAAAATTAATTTAATTAATACTCTAATTAAAACACCTCATTACTTAAAAGTACAATAATTTATTCACATTGTACAACAAATTAAAAACATATCTATCAAATTAAATACAACCAATTAAAACACAAACCGGGTTGACCCGGTAATTTGACCCGTTTTCGACCCAACCTAGCAAGTTGACCCGGTTTAAATCGACCAATTTTTCGACCGGAGCGGTTCAACCGGTTGAACTACCCGGGTCGAACCGGGTTTCAAAACATTATCCATTACTTAAAAGTACAATGATTTATTCACATTGTACAACCAATTAAAAACATATCTACCAAATTAAATACAACCAATTAAAACACAAACCGGGTTGACCCGGGATGCTTCAAACCCGGCAGACTGACCCGGTTTAATTTGACCCATTTTCGACCCAACCTAGCAAGTTGACCCGGTTTAAATCGACCCATTTTTCGACCGGAACGGTTCAACCAGTTGAACCACCCGGGCCGAACCGGGTTTCAAAACATTATTCTTTACTTAAAAGTACAATGATTTATTCACATTGTACAACCAATTAAAAAACTTATCTACCAAATTAAATACAGCCAATTAAAACACAAACCGGGTTGACCCGGGACGCTTCAAACCCGGCGGATTGACCCGGTTTAATTTGACCGTTTTCGACCCAACCTAGCAAGTTGACCCGGTTTAAATCGACCTATTTTTCGACCGGAACGGTTCAACCGGTTGAACCACCCGGGTCGAACCGGGTTTCAAAAAATTATTTTTCGTTTATAACCTATAAACTTTTTTTTTATCAATAAACTATTTGTCGCTATAAAATCCCGTTGCTATGCACGGGTACTCGTCTAGTATATATAAATGTCCTTAAAGTCTAGTGATCAAGATGACGTTCATTGTATAGCTAATCGAACCATAAACAATCAACACATTGTTAATGGCCTTGATCATGTTATATAACTAAAAGTTTTTTGTTTATGACTATCCTTTTCAATTGATCTTAATTTTTATGTTCTAATTAATTAATAAAAAAATAAAAAAAAAACTTACGTAATATTTAATTTGCTAATAAATTATATTAAATTATTAGATTACTAAATATATAATTAAAAAGTCAACCATAATATTCCACCAGATTTTCATAATAATCCTTATAGACAAAAAAAAAAGTCAACCATAATATTCCACCAGATTTTCATAACCAATCCAAACTGTTCCTCCTAATGACAGATAGATTAACCAACCTGTGACTATTAATCCATAAACCAAATCTTAAAAAAAAAAAAAAAAAAAAAAAAAAAAAAAAAAAAAAAAAAAAAAAAAACACTCACATAGCCAAAGATGGTATTCAACACCATATTAATCGCATCAACAACCAGCGTATCAGCTGATATATGGCGCCTGTTCAGCAGAACGAATATCAGGTGAAGAGTTACTAGATCTGGTGATATGTTTTCCACTTCAAGAACTAGCTCGTTTCGTGATATGTGTATGGAATTTTCTATGTCTTCCTTGGTCACCTCATGTTGAGTCTTATTGTTCTTCTTATAATTATGATTATGACGATGAGTATTTGAGCTCAGATGGTGTTAGTTTTTCGGGTTATGATACGTACTCTGAAGATCATTCGGATTGATTTCATGTCGTGTATAAGACTCTTAAAAGGCTTTGAATATTTCTTATGGTTGGAACTTTTTTTGTTTAATGAAATGTTGTTAATTGTATATAGTTGTTGCATTTGATTTAATTGTGTTAAATATTAAACCTTGTATATTGATATACATTCTAGTAGATAGGCATTAAAATAGATAATATCAATTAGTTGTCAATTACCGTGATTTATGGGTAATTGTATCTTACCCAAAATAGGCTTGTATCAATCTATATGTACAGGATGTTTTGCTATGCAATGGACAAGGAAAATTACCCATTCAATATGGTATCAGCCTAATAAACGATCCTCTCCTAAAATCTCTCCCAAAAGTCGTCTTCCTCCTTCAACCCTAAACACTAAAATAACCGGATTTAATTATCCCTCCCTCTTCTTCTAGTCCTGTCGATCTTCTTCTACCCCACCACACCATATCGGCAACAATGGTCGTACATGACATCCTCCATGCCTCCCACTCGTTCAAAACCAAAGGCAACACTAATTATGAAACTACCAAATCTCAAAGTCTACCTCCCTTCTGTACTTATTTCAACAACGGATCGTGCAAGTTTGGTGACCATTGTAAGTTCATACATGATCACCGTAAGAGGCAGGGTTTACCATTTAAAAATAACATGGGAACAAGTAATACGAATTCATACCAATTCTCTTCTCCTGGTGAATATAGTCGACCACATCATACAAAATCTAATTCGTGGACTCCACCTGGTCTCTATCACACACGACAACACCTTATTACTCCTGGACAACCCAACCCAACAATACCTTACTACTCCCAACCCACTCCCACACACCGCCTGGCCCACTACCAGTCACTACCACCAGGCCCAACCTTGTACCAGCCTACCCCTACACCTCCTACCTTTGCTACGCAGCCCAAGTCAGCCCAACCACTACTGTACCAACAGCCCCAGCTTATGTATCCCGCTCCACAGCCATCTCCAAATAGTGGCATTCTCGGCCCCGCCCCCGGGTACTATTCATCACAAGCTACCTCACTACCAAGCGCGTTTAGCACCGTGACATTGCAGGACCCGACATGGAACATGGATACAGGTGCCTCCTCCCATTTAAATTCTAATGCAAGTAATTTAAGTTCTATTTTTAATAAACGCTTATACCCATCTGTACATGTTGGTGACGGTAATTCCATTCCCGTAACCAACACCGGACATAGCATTATTCCTTCTCTTCATCGCCCCCTACACCTTCATAATGTACTTGTCACTCCCAATATCATTAAAAATCTTATTTCTGTTCGTCAGTTTACTAGGGATAATAATTGCACTATTGAATTTGACGCGTTTGGTTTCTCTGTAAAGGATTTCTTGACTCGTCATATCCTTCTACGGTGTGACAGCTCGGGTGATCTCTATCCAGTTACCAAGCCGTCAATTATCCCTACTGCCTTTCTATCCACAAGCCCCTCTACGTGGCATCAACGTCTCGGACATCCCGGTGACGATGTACTACGGTCTCTTGTTTCCCGTAAATTTGTTTCATGTAATAAAGACAAAAAATCCACACATGTTTGTCATGCTTGCCAGCTTGGCAAACATGTGAAGCTTCCTTTCTATAGTTCGGATTCTGTTGTTGAACATTGTTTCGATATTATTCATTCTGATCTGTGGACCTCTCCTATTGTCAGTTCTAGTGGTTTTAAATATTATGTTCTTTTTCTCGATCATTTCTCTCACTATTTGTGGATTTATCCTCTTCGTAACAAATCTGACATGTTTGATAAGTTTTTGCATTTTCGCACTTATGTTAATAATCAATTTAAATGTGAAATAAAAAGTTTTCAATGTGATCATGGTGGTGAGTTCGATAATAACCGACTCCATACACTTTTTGCTAATAATGGTATTCAACTTAGATTTTCTTGCCCAAAAACATCCCGACAAAATGGCAAGGCGGAAAGAATGATCCGCACAATAAACAACGTCATCCGTACCCTTCTTTTTCAAGCACATCTACCACCTACCTTTTGGGTCGAGGCCCTCCACATGGCCACATATCTCTTTAACCTTCTACCCTCAACCGCCATCAACAATGAAATCCCCTACACCAAACTTTTCCAAAAAGAACCCGACTACTCTCGTTTACGCATATTTGGGTGCCTTTGTTATCCTCACCTTCACTCACCTCACAAACTTGCACCACGAGCAACCCCATGTATTTTCTTGGGCTTTCTAGCATATCATCGTGGTTATCGTTGCCTAAACCTTGAAACAAACAAAATTATCCTCTCTAGACATGTCACCTTCGATGAAACACAGTTTCCCTACCGCTCCATGACACCCATATCTCCACCATCATACACATTTTTAGAACCCACACCTTCCCCTATCCTCCACCAAATTCTTACTAATCCCGTCACCCCTCCTATAAATCATCCATCTAACGAATCCTACAACCATAATCAACCCAACCACCCCGATACCAACTTTCAACAAGTTCAAAACCAAGAACAAACCCCTCCACAATCGATAACAACCCGAATCCCTCTACCGCATGCCCAACAACAACCCAACACTTCCCAAACACAACCCAATAATGAAACAACAACCTCGGCCCAGTCCCTACTGCCCGCTAGCGAACCCACCCGAACTCACCGCATGGTCACTAGGTCCCAATCAGGCATTGTCAAACCTATTGATCGTTTATCTTTACACATGTATTCCATTTCTCCTATACCTAAATCCCCTTTCGTTGCTTTAAAAGTCCCTCAATGGCGTAATGCTATGTATGATGAGTATAACGCGTTAGTTAAAAATGGTACTTGGGTTCTTGTACCAAGGCCCTCTGGTGTTAATATGATTTGTTCTATGTGGTTATTCAAACATAAATTTCACGCTGACGGGACCCTGAGCCGCTATAAGGCTCGCTTGGTTGCTAATGACAGTAGTCAGCAACTTGGTATTGACTGTGACGAAACTTTTAGTCCGGTTGTTAAACCGGCCACTATTCGTACTGTTCTGAGTCTTGCAGTGTCCCGCAAGTGGCCTATTCATCAACTTGACGTTAAGAATGCATTCCTTAACAGTGATTTATCTGAGACTGTCTATATGCATCAGCCGCCAGGATTTGTGGATTCTCGGTACCCTCATCATGTTTGTCTTCTGCAGAGATCTTTATATGGACTAAAGCAAGCACCTCGTGCTTGGTTTCAGAGATTTGCAGGTTATGCTACTAGAGTTGGATTTTATCATAGTCGGTGTGATTCCTCACTCTTTATTCTTCGACAGGGCTCCCAAGTGGCTTATTTACTTATCTATGTGGATGACATTATTCTTACAGCATCCTCTACTTCCCTACTTCAGCAAATCATTACCTCCCTCCACAGTGAGTTTGAAATGACTGATCTTGGAGCTCTTAATTATTTTTTGGGCATTTCTGCTACTCGACATTCTACAGGTCTCTTTCTATCCCAGCAAAAGTACGCTACTGAGCTTCTCGAGCGTGCTCACATGACCAACTGTAACTCTTCTCGAACACCAGTTGATACAGAATCCAAACTGGGCCCCGAAGGTGCTCCAGTTCAGGATCCTACTTTATATCGCAGCCTTGCAGGTGGCCTTCAGTATCTCACATTTACAAGACCGGATCTATCCTATGCTGTTCAATAGATTTGTCTCTATATGCATGATCCTCGTGAACCACATTTAGCTGCCCTTAAACGTATTTTACGATACGTTCGAGGGACTTTGGATTATGGTCTACATCTATATGCATCTTCCACAACTTCTCTTGTTGGATATACAGATGCAGATTGGGCGGGTTGCCCATCCACACGACGGTCTACTTCAGGATACTGTGTTTTTCTGGGCGATAATCTACTTTCTTGGTCTTCCAAGCGACAACACACCATCTCCCGATCTAGTGCTGAAGCCGAATACCGAGGTGTTGCTAACGTTGTAGCTGAGACTGCATGGCTTCGTAACCTTCTTCGTGAGTTGCATTCTCCTCTGTCTACTGCCACTCTGGTATACTGTGATAATGTAAGTGCCATCTATTTATCTGCCAACCCTGTTCAACATCAACGGACCAAACATATTGAGATTGATATACACTTTGTCCGCGACATGGTTACTGCTGGTCAAGTTCGTGTTCTCCATGTGCCCTCCCGTTATCAGTACACAGATATATTCACCAAAGGACTTCCTTCAGCCTTATTTGAAGAGTTTAGATCCAGTTTGAGCGTCCGGCTTCCTCCCGCTCCAACTGCGGGGGAGTATTAAACCTTGTATATTGATATACATTCTAGTAGATAGGCATTAAAATAGATAATATCAATTAGTTGTCAATTACCGTGATTTATGGGTAATTGTATCTTACCCAAAATAGGCTTGTATCAATCTATATGTACAGGATGTTTTGCTATGCAATGGACAAGGAAAATTACCCATTCAATATTAAATTCTATTGTATTTCTTTGTTGTTGATACTAGATTAACATGTTATTGATTCATTGATGGTCGAACTGGCTATTCATGATGATCGTTTCGTTAGTTTGATGTATTTGTTAGAAGTACAATTTGATCGTGTAGAACATGGAAATAGCATAAGATGCACAGCTAAGTGAGATATTCAAAATTCAATGTCTCCCACCTTAAAGGCATGGAAATGACGTGGAGGCTTCATCAGTTCATTGTATTAATTTTGAGTTACAAATGGGTCCTTTATTTGTGCACATTCACTGCTTTTTGACCAAAATGTATTACAAAGTGGAAGAAAAATTAACATCCGAAAAAATGGCAAAGACTTGAGAGTCTTTGGGCGTATGATTTGGGACATCAAGTTGTGTATGCTCCACCCAATAAAAAGACATAAAGTCCTCTCGTTTCTATCAACTATTACAGATTACTATCTATAAACCACTAAAGTTCACAGGTTGGATTTGAGCGTAATGTTATGCTCACCACGTGTTTGATTAAATGTTTGAATGTTTCAATGAATGTATATATACCGAACTGATTAAATAAAAGTGATTTAACTGCTAATGTGCCTTTGGGACAAAAAAAATGCCACATTTTTAACTTTATACCATTTTGTGAACACCAAATGCTCGATGAAACACTTGTACCATTAATTTTTGAACGATGTACATGTACGTTACATTACCAAAAAACATGATCCTGGTAGTCGAAAACAGATTTCTGCGACCCTACTTTTATTCATTATGATTATGATTGTATATTTATGGTACTAAACCATAAATCATAATTAATTTTTATGATAACATTTATTTATAGTACGTAACCCTACTTTTATTTAATGATATATGGCTGTTAGTACGGCTTCTGGGTGGTCCAAGTTTACTTTGACTCCAATATTGTCTTTCGAAAATAATCGAACAAGACATATATACGAAACTGAGAGTAATTACAAGTCTTCATGAAAACAATCCAATAAGAAATGGACTTTAAGTACGTTGTATTTGTTAGAATTTTCATGTTTCAATAAAATCTAGGTGGTCCAAGTTTACTTCGACTTTGATACACATGTTGTGAAAGAATTGGAAAAATATTCGATAATGACTTGTGACTTTGTGGAAAATAAGGTCCAGGTTTATGTTGACTTTGATACACATGTTGACGTTGTGGAAGAATTGAAAAAATATTCGACAAAAACTTGTGACTTTGTGGAAAATAAGGTCGTAAAGTATTCGTCTACCAAAATGAAACTAAATGAAACGTTAGTTTCTTGGATGTTAGCCATAGAACCAAAATGAGTTTATCATGCATTATTTTTAGAGTTAATTACAAAATTTGTCTGTAACTTCAATAAATACACTATCCTTGTTTAATCTTTGCATATAAGTGTTTCTTTGAAATCTTTGCATATAAGTGCACTTGATTCAAGGTCCGCCTAGCTTTTACAATTTGATTATACGATAAAATTAATATTAAAATAAATATGAATGTGTAGTCACATCCATGAGACGAAAATGAATAAAATAAACATGCCATTATCAAGAAAATAATAACGTTAAACAAAATCTAGTGTTCAAAATAACCGAATTACATATAGTTTATAATTTATGAAGAACTTCTCTATATACAACGTTGGTTCTAGATTGGTGTAATCGTCTTTATCACCACACAACACTTTTAGACCTCTCTTGCCTTTTTACTCTTGAGACGACTAAATAAAGTGTCAAGTAATATATACTGTTTGATGCTCAAGTATATGTGAGTGCAACAAATTTTACAAAAAAACTCATCAAACTGAGAACTGGTACAATTAACAGCATGATTAATGTTTTAGTGGCTCATGTTTGATGAACATTTGAGCGAATAAAGAGTAGAAAGATCGTCTACTACTGTAAAGGTCAATTTCATGGTGCAATTACGATTAATTGACTAACTAAGACTCTCAATGAGTTATATACCGACAATCTTACATACAAGTCATCAACACATAACTACTTGCAATGTTCACTACAAGAAAAATGCTTTTTGGCGACATTCGTACGACATATTTAGGGGCGTATGTGAAGCCAGCAACACAACTAGCAACTTTAGTGGTAGGTCGCCATATACGAGTCGCAAATTTTTGTGACTTAGTCTACCTCGACCCTAAAATTTGCACAACTATAGCGACTTCTTAATATGTCGCTAAAGAATAGCGACTATATTATTATAAGTCGCAATTTATGTCACTATTTCAAAGAAACATCGCTAACTAAGTCACCATCGCTATTCTCAATAGAAGTCGCTACTAGTGTTGCAATTTAGGTCTTTTGTGTATGTTCTGTTCACCAGCCGTATTGCCCTGGTCACTATTTGGTATTGAAATACAATAATAACAATAATGATAATAAGAACATCATCAACAACTTGAAATGTATAACAAATGAATGTTTTTTTTCCATATAATTACAACACTACAAGAATAACATTCGTTTGACTCGACGGTCTAAACTTTTTTAAAGTACAAAACAAAACAAGAAAGTTAAAGTGACAACTATTCTTGTGACGAGAAAATGCAATAAAAAACGTCTAACACCGTCATCGGAGCTTGATCGGGTAGCCACACTGACCTAACCAATCTGACATGTGCTTTTAAGAAACCTGCAACCCAAACCCATTTAATCTTATTGGAGAACAAGAAGAAAAAAATGAATACTTGCACCGCTGACCTTTGAGTGATGACAATATAGAACATGAAATGAGACGATTTATAAACATTAGTCGTCTACATATTTACCTGGGCATGAAGAACTTAATCACGGCTAGAAATAGGATGAAATAGTGTTGCTGTCCTACTTTCTGCATGTGTAACACATCTTACTTGTTCAACCCTCCTGTATCATGGTCAAGAAGTCGAACATTTTAATATCAACAAAATGCTAAAGCAAATTACTACTGTGATAAGTCGTTGAATTTGCAAGTATGGTCCTGCTTACCACTTTGTTAAAGAGAGATATAATGTGGTTCAAGCGTACCTATAGCATCATATAGCAGAAGGCAGAGTTTGGATCAAAGTTATACCTCTGGCTAAAGTGATAGAGAGGAAAGGCAATACTTCCATAGCATTTGTAACTGAAGCTCATCTTCCCTATGGAATCGAAAATATATATTTAGTAACGACAACCAGGGACGGAGCCAGAAAGAAATATGATCGGGTGCACAAATTCTTTTTAACCGTAATATAATAGAGTTAAAAAGTGAATTAAAACGAAGATTTTATTAAAATGATAAATAAATGAACATATTACCTTCTAATTAGTGATTCTACGATCTCTCATAGCAAAAAAACACTTACGTGCACCCTCATTTTTAATATTAATAAGTTCTTCTTTCTCTATAGCACAAGTTAAAGTGCCGTTAAAATAATCATCACTCATCCGATTACGCAAATCAGTTTTAATGAGCTTCATTTTAGAAAAATATCTTTCAACCGTAGCGGTAGCAACATTCAAGACTAAAACCAACTTCATTTAAACACTACTTTTCATATATATTGTAAATACGACAACAATAAAAGTTCCCTATGACAACACAATTGGGGTACTATTCATATTCTAATATATTGTTGACTATCACTTAAACTTGTTATCCCTATTTGTCTTAATAGAAATTGCATAGTTATTCACTTATTCTTATTACCCTAAGCCCTTATTGATGATGATAAACTATACGGATCCAACAAATTAGTCAAGATTTCATACAACCAATCAAAACATGAAAACTTTAAAAGACATAATAAACAAATGAAAGATATATGTTACGACTTACTAACATGTTTCATCTTTGTGGTGTTGGTTCATTTTGGATTTTGTAAATTATTAGGATGATGAATAAACTTGTTCCATTAAAAACCTATTTCATGGGCTTTTGTGCTTTAATTTATTAAACTTGTTTCATCTTTGGGCTTTTACAAAATTTTATATTTATTTTTTATTTGTAAGTATACGAACTAAATAATACTAGAGACACATTTTAATGCACCGGGTGCATTTAAGATACATTTAGGACAAATCAATAATTTTTTCAAAAATTAACACTATCAAAAAAATCCATGGGGTGCACGTGCACCCGCGGCACCCCCTTGGCTCCGTCCCTGACGACAACAAATATAACTTCAAACATGATTATAGCCAGATGTTATGTTATTACTCACTCTTGTTGTAGTTTCTGAAGTTTCTCTCTCTTCTTCTTCTTCAATCTTGGCTCGAATTTTAACCCGGCCTCTATAATTGTGAGAAAATAGCATTAATCATTAGGCATATGTGCAAGTCATAAGCAGAGTGAGCTGTATAGCAGTATTCAAATCAATCATTCACCTTCTCAACATACAGCTATCTTGTCACGAGCCCAAACATTTCCTTTTTGAAGGCATTCTCAAGAATCTGATCAATAAAGTTCAGAAGCACAATATCTCGTGAGAAACTCGTCAACAATATATAACGCAAAATATAGCTCTTAAAGACATTACATCCTTCTACCAGGATTCGTTTAGCATAAAGTTTAATGTTACCAGACTACAATTCAGCAATCATTAATCATCAACGGAGCACAACTTCCATAAAGTAAACCTTAAAAAACTGACGAGGTTTTTAACATGATATATAACAGTGTTCCTACTGAAGCTAAACGTTGAAGACTTGGCAAATTGAACTAGACCTTAAACATGCCAATATACGCGCCATCCCAAAACCTATTCATGAATCAGAAATTCTGAGCAAGATAGACATCCAACATTCTAATCTTATACGTTCTTCTATACCATAGCAAGGTGATTAAAAATTCTTTTAGCTGGGTTCTAAGGAGGCGTGCAAGTTCACCAAGTTCCACATTGCATTTTTCCCAACATGTAAGCCATTCAGAAACTCTATTATACCTTTTACATTTTCAGGTTACTTCCTCTGAATTTGAGTATGTAGCCAGCAAAGTTACGATTACATACATTTGACATCGGCCTCAAAACATAAGATGGCTAAACCTTGTGTGAAATAAAGGAAGAAACTCAAAAGATATGATTAATTGATTTAGTATGTTGCTATTTACTATGATAAATCCCTTTTTACCCTTAATTATTATTATCATCTAAGTTTTCCAAACCAATAGGTAAGGGTTAAATAGGCAGTTGACTATTGAAAATCTGCATTAAATGCACATATCTTAACCCGTGTCTTTTTTGTTGGTGGAAAGATATCTTGGGACAGACAGAGTAAAAATCAAATAAAAGATTGTGTATAAGAGAATAATATAAATAACTAATCAACTCACAGGATAAGATAGCGATTAAGCATCTCCATCATAGATGGGTGGTCAGCTTGGCAATTAAAGAACTCGTCATAATATAAGTTAAGTTTGGAAACGCCCAACATATACCAGCAATCATAAGTTTCATTCACCTATGAAAAAAAAAGAAAAAGGAAAATTAAATACGAACAATTGTTGTCCAAGAAACAACAAAAATAAGTGAATAACATTACCTACATTTTTTAGCATATGGTAACATTCTGTACAAACTTATAATAGAATGAGTTTCAATGTTCACAAATCATGTGAAATAACAAGTCATCAAGAATACCTTGAATTTTTCTTTAGCCAACCATGCACCATTAAAATGTGTCTGCAATCAGGCAGGAGGGCCTCATTAGGAGCTTCTGCAAATGCTATATGAGGATGACCAGAGTGGTCTGTATATTCAACAATAGTAGAAGCAAAGCAAATAACAGATAAGATGGTGCATCACTCAGTGGATACTTAAATGCAAAGCAGTCATGAACATCTACCAATATCTAGCAGAAGAGTTGAGAGCGAGCGGGCCAGTTGGGTAATGGGTCAAAAAGATCTGATTTGAAACTGGCCGGTCACTGTTTCAGTATGGTAGGAAACGGGCCAGATCTGATTGGGATGACCCACAAACACTTTTTGGTCCACTTTTAGTGTGTTTAATAAACAATTAATGCTTAAATTATGCTTACAAAACAACGTCATTACAATAATATGATAAAGTTTCGAATAACACAATTAAGGAGATGATAATGATACTTAAGGGATGTATACAATCTCTGTTTAAAAGACATGTAGATTGCTGTGGAAAACTAGAAGGGGGGTTGAATAGTTTTCCCCTCTTTTTAGTATGAAAACAACATATAATCAATATGATCAATTATATATGTGAGCTTTTTTGGATTAGTTTTCAAAACTTAGTTTTATGAATGAAGCTTTGGTCGATCTTTATGTGAATACGTTTTCCTTTTAAAATCTTAAAAACATTTTGTATCAAATTATCGATTAAGTTAAACTCAACATCAGAAGTGTTAATAATATATATAAGTCCATTAGACCATATCATACAATTATATATCCTATCACAATATTAACTTGTAATTACACCACAATCAATCATCATGACAATATAAGCAACAATCAACACATATTTGCAAGCATAGATATAAAGCGATAAATACAAGAATAAATGTGAAAAGACAAGAGAAAGAGGATGCAAACCGGACACGATGATTTATAGTGGTTCGGCTACAAGGACACCTTCCTTGCCCTACTCCACTCCCCGAGTCACCTACTCGAGAGTTTTCTTCACTACTCAACAAGCTCCCTTTTGGCGGAGAAACCCTTACACAACTTTTGCTTACACCATTTAACGATACTAAACTAAATGTCGAGTTCTAATAGTAGCTAGAACCAATCTCACAACACGACTTCGATCACTACACAACTTCTACACGACTTCACGACTTCACGACTACTTCACAATTTCTTCTATACTCCACTACTTATTCACACACCTACTTCTTCTCAAAACTTAGTTTTATGAATGAAGCTTTGGTCGATCTTTATGTGAATACGTTTTCCTTTTAAAATCTTAAAAACATTTTGTATCAAATTATCGATTAAGTTAAACTCAACATCAGAAGTGTTAATAATATATATAAGTCCATTAGACCATATCATACAATTATATATCCTATCACAATATTAACTTGTAATTACACCACAATCAATCATCATGACAATATAAGCAACAATCAACACATATTTGCAAGCATAGATATAAAGCGATAAATACAAGAATAAATGTGAAAAGACAAGAGAAAGAGGATGCAAACCGGACACGATGATTTATAGTGGTTCGGCTACAAGGACACCTTCCTTGCCCTACTCCACTCCCCGAGTCACCTACTCGAGAGTTTTCTTCACTACTCAACAAGCTCCCTTTTGGCGGAGAAACCCTTACACAACTTTTGCTTACACCATTTAACGACACTAAACTAAATGTCGAGTTCTAATAGTAGCTAGAACCAATCTCACAACACGACTTCGATCACTACACAACTTCTACACGACTTCACGACTTCACGACTACTTCACAATTTCTTCTATACTCCACTACTTATTCACACACCTACTTCTTCACACTACATGACTTCTCCACACTACTACTTCTTCCCACTACTTCTTACTCACTCATTGACTCACTACTAAGTAAGATCATCTTGATCTACTTATTACATAAACATAACTCACAACTTCACATAAATACTAACTAGACTCTAATACATCTTTGGCTATATGATAGGGAGGATTCTTCTCTTGCACTTTGAGTGATGAGGGATTGAATCACTTGAAACAAAAACTAGTAAACTTATGATCAAAGGTTTTAGGAAGATGATTTGAGAGGATTTTGACAGAAAGTTTTAGTGAAAAAGGTGAGGTAAAATTGCAGATTTGAACCAGTATTTATAGGCAAAATTTTCTGACAGAGGAGCGTATGTCGGCCCCCTTAATTGTGTGCCGGCCCCCTTAAAATTAAGGGGGCCGCCCAGACGAAAACGGCAGTTTTTCTTATTTTTTCTGGGGAAGGTTTATCTAGAGAAATTTTAACTGTTTTTGGCTAAAAATTTGAATTCATATATTTATTATGAATTAAATATTTTTCTTTATATACCAAAAGTGTTTTTCAAAATATATAAAATATTTATATCATTTTATATAATTTGTAGTGTATATTTATATCATTTTATATAATTTGTAGTGTTTAAATAAAACTCCCTTTGATCATAAAATGTATTAGACATTTGTTTATACATACCTTAAGTGATTGTTGAAGCATACTCGAGACGTTGAGATGTCGAGGCTTGTTGACGTATGAATGCGTAGATGAATTGTGATCACAAGTAACTTAAGCATTTTACGTTATATGTTGTAACTTACATCTTTGTCATCATCAAAACATGAAGAGGATGTTTAGATTAAATATCGTAATATTCATGCCAACAATTGCAAACACTAAAGACCAGGATCAACGCTAGTCCAGTTTTGCAATATGGAAACTGCAAACTAACAGCATGTAAATTCCATTGTTATTAACACTATAGTTCTATCATATAGAAGAGCTTGAAGTATATACCTCAAACATAGAAGCCCAATAATAATCATAGCGACATCTGAATTTCTTCTTTTCAAAAGGGTAAAATACATGCTTTGCTTTATAATTTAGTAGTCCAAGTTCACAGACTTTTGGTGACCTAAGATCACACCTGCAAGACATAGAAGAACCATCACATAACCTTATCTTCCGTTTTTGTGATCATGCAAGTTATCGCAGTATATAAACTTCATATAACCTTATCTAGATTATACAGTGAGCATGTAATTCATTTGCAACTTTTTTACTAATTTTTTAATATATTTACTGGGGTAAGAAGCCCTTTTACCCAAAAAAAAAAAAAAAAAAAAAAAAAAAAAAAAAAAAAAAAAAAAAAAAACTTTGAGCTTAGAAGTTCAATCCATCTAACAACAAGAGCAAAAGTGTCACTGTTTCTATAATTGAGGTAATGTCAATACCCTCCCAAGGACCCAAAAAATCATAATACTCAGCCTTGACTTGCCGGACAGGACATGCACTCCCACACAACCTGTCATTTGTCACCCTGCTTGCTACCATGGATGGCATGGGAAACCAACACACATGATCTACAAGGTCATATCCCATTAGCTAAAACAGTGACTCTCCCATATCACTACGTATAAGTGCACCGGCTCCAACAACCACAACTATGCTTTAAACTCATTCCGAACACAAACCTCACATTATCCTCTAAACTCACTATCCTCAACTGATCCAGGTCCTGAGACATTTCTAACAACCCCATTCACCACCAAACACCACCTAAGGTGACACATAATACACACACAACAAAGAAAACTTCCAATTCGAATTAACAAACAATCTAACACAAATCAGGCGAACATGACTACAGTATATCTAACTTCATCTTTAAAAGTGACGGCTATTTAGTCATAACTCATAACACAGACATCCTAGGACAACTATTACAATCTTTGCCATTCGATCACCACAGAAAACAACTACAGCAATTTCAACCACCATTATCACAAGGTAGTGTGCACGCAAACGCACAAACGCGCGTGCACCTAAAACCCTAACAAACATCTAATAGACTAACACTACCTAGCAAACAATAATTTACCTTAAGATGAATAAAAGTTATATGTTTAGGTCAGGCATTATATCGAACAGTTAGTGTGCATGTCGAAAATGGAAAATGGCCTACAAGTATTCTACATGGTATACCACTTATTCAACAGAATAACACTACTTTTGCAAGATGAGATGGAATCTGTTCGATTATTATCTCAATATGATCTGCGTAGTCAACCTTTTAGTGAGAATCATGATCCTTTTACATATAGTGTTGTAGTATTAGTTTTATTTCAAGATTTTTAAACTTATTGCACCATCATTGAAGTGAGTAATAGGTGTTACTTTACTTCCAGAAAGGTAAACCCACTCCTCTTTTATTTACCGTATTGAAAAGATAGGTTTTTACTCTGGTGCATATGATGTTGAAGATATTGACAGTCAAAGGGGTTATTGAAGTATATACTTTGTAGGGAAATAGATGAATTGTGGCATTATTATCTACCCGCGTCACCATTTGAACACCATTTCTGTCGACGTACTATAAGTTTAAAGAAAGGCAAATTGAAAAGTTTAAGAATGCCAAAGATAAGGTTTACTTACTTCCCCTACATAACCAAACCATACTTATATAGCAACATGTCTATGGAACACTATCATACACATATCAATACCAAATGTTGGTGGAATGCTGAAAATAGAAATAAAATAGGGCTACGTAAACAGAGGATGTGTAAGCAGAGAAACTCATATAAACATGTAAAAGATCAAATGCTAGGCTAAAATGATCTTCTTTACTCACAGTAAACTCGTATGGTTTCTGTTTTGAACCGGAAATATGATATAGAGGGTGCACTATAACCTGCAACATTTGTATATCTTATATACAAGGATCGATTACCAATTGTTATAGCTTAAGAATACGTACACTTAATGTTAGATGTTGTGACTTATACTCCTAAGGGTAGTTTAGTAATTTCGGTACTATGTAGTTTATTTTGTAAGGGCAGTTTGGTAATTTTGGTGTCCTAGTTATTGAAGTATCTGGAAATTTCTTTTTTGTATGTCGGTGTTTTTTATGTCGGTTATTTTACTATATAACCAAAAGCTGTAACCTTTGACTAAATACTAATACAAGATAATATCAGTTTTTAGCCATAACTCTTGTTCCCTTATTCTGAGTATTTTGCTGCTGCTCGTCTGCTCTTTTATTTTGCTTCTGATTATCTCCCTAGAAGATCCTAACAAACTAGTATCAGAGCCAGGTTGATTGTATTGAAGCAAGTTTCAATTGTTTGAGTTCGTGGATTCATTTTGGGTTACCTGATCAAATATCAATTTGTGGCTTGGGAATCGTGTTTCAGCTTCTGGTTGATTTCAAGAATCAATTTCTTGACATCAATTGAAATCATTTGGTCTTTGGCGGCTGGCTGATTCAATTAGTTGAAGACATCAGGTTTGTTGTTTTGTTGCTACTCAATTGATTTTGCTTCTGCTTGTTTGTTAAGTTGAAGGAGTTTGTTGATTTGGATTTGGGAACAATTAGAATTTGGTTTTGTGGATTGACTCCTTGTTGGGTTTTATACTCTGGCTTTTGCTCCATAGCAGTTATTAGAGAAATTGTTTGTTATTTAGTAGCAAAACCCATTTGAATAATTATGGCTTCTCAAACACAATCACAATCACTTAGTAGTGTTGAGAAGTTTAATGGCAAAAGTAATTTTAGTTTATGGCGAATTAAAATTCGAGCCTTATTGAAACAACAAGGCATTTGGGCTCCTCTAGCCGGACCCAAACCGGCTGATATGACCGATGCAAAATATGCCTCACAAGATGAAAAGGCTCATTCCACTATTTTGCTATCTTTATCTGATGAGGTCCTTTACGAGGTTTCTGATGAGGAAACGGCTAGTGGTGTGTGGAAGAAGTTAGAAAAGCTTTAAATGACAAAGTCGTTGACCAATAAGTTGTTATTGAAACAACGTTTGTTTTCACTACGAATGAAAGAGGGTTCCGCATTAAAAGATCATCTTGATGCATTGAACTCGATTTTGATGGATTTGAAAAATGTGGATGTCAAGATTGATGATGAAGATGCGGCTCTTATTCTTCTAGTATCGTTGCCTCCCTCGTTTGAGAACTTTGTAAATTCCTTTGTCGTTGGTAAAGAAACCATCACATTAGAAGATGTTCGATCTGTTTTGCATTCCCGAGAGCTTCGTCATCAAGCATCGGGAACTTCCGAATCTCAACCCGTCGGCTTATCAGCTACAACTCATGATAGGGGTAGACATCGAACACAGAGAGGCAAAGGAAAAGGGAGATATAAAGATAGATCGAAGTCGAGACTTCGAGGATCAAATCCTCGAGATGCTTGTAATTATTGCAAAGAGGAAGGCCATTGGAAGTACAACTGTCCTAAACTGAAGGAAAAAGTTCAGGTAGCGGCTGTGGCTAATGGCGACTCCGGTTCGGAACGCGATGTGGTACTATCAGTAGTTGATTATAAAGGTACACCTATTGCTTGGATCATGGATTCTGCTTGTTCTTTTCATATGAGTCCCAATCGGGATTGGTTCGTGACATATGAAGAATTTGATGGCGGGCATGTCTTCATGGGTAACGATTCACCGTGCAAAGTTGTTGGCATTGGAACAATTCAAATTAAGATGCATGATGGAGTTGTTAGAACCCTTACTGATGTTCGCCATGTTCCAGATCTAAAGAAGAATTTGATCTCACTAGGTACGTTGGACTCGAAAGGTTTCAAATACACTAGTGAGAATGGTGTACTCCGTGTTTCGAAAGGTGCTTTGGTGGTTATGAAAGCAATAAAAGGTACTTCTTCTCTTTACACTTTACAGGGTGAAACGATCACAGGTTCTGCTTCTGTATCTTGTTCAGAGAAAAGTAATTCAGACTTGACTATGTTGTGGCATATGCGCCTTGGTCACATGAGCGAAAAAGGCATGGTCATATTGAGCAAACGGGGACTACTTGATAGCCACAAGGTGGCTAATTTGGAGTTTTGTGAGCATTGTGTCATCGGGAAACAAAAGCGGGTGAGTTTCTCGAAGGCAATTCATCAGACGAAGGCGACTCTTGATTATCTTCATGCGGATTGTTGGGGGCCTTCTCGAGTACCTTCTCTTGGTGGTGCTCGATATTTTCTCTCAATCATTGATGATTTCTCAAGAATGACGTGGGTGTTTATGATGAAACACAAGAGTCAGGCATTTGAGAAATTTAAGAATTGGAAGGTTCTGATTGAGAACCAAACTGGAAGAAAGATCAAACGTCTTCACACTGATAATGGTTTGGAGTTTTGTTCAAGAGAATTTGATGACTTTTGCAGAGATGAAGGAATTGCTAGGCATCATACGGTTCGTTACACTCCTCAACTAAACGGAGTAGCTGAACGAATGAACAGGACTCTATTAGAGAGAGCTCGATGCCTACTGCTGAATGCTGGATTAGATAGAAGTTATTGGGCTGAAGCACTCAACACAGCTTGCTATCTAATCAATAGGTCTCCTGCCACCGCTATTGATTGTAAGACTCCCATTGAAGTTTGGTCCGGGAAGCCCGCGGATTATTCGAAGCTTCGTGTTTTTGGATGCCCCGCTTATTATCATGTTAGTGAAGGAAAGTTAGATCCGAGAGCCAAGAAAGGAATTTTCTTGGGATACGATGATGGGGTTAAAGGCTATCGAATTTGGTCACCATCTGAAAGAAGAGTCATTCTTAGCCGAGATGTGACATTTGATGAGGATTACCTGTTTCGCGTGAAACAAGATCCACATGAGTCGAAGCCTGAAGAGGGTGTTTCCGAAAAGGTGGAGGATGTTCCTAAACAGGTGGAGCACGTTGTTCCAGAAGATATGGACCACGATGTTACTTCACCAGTAGTTGATGTCGATGATCAACCAAATTCACCACCTTTGGAACATGAACAAGATAGGTCTATAGCCCATGATAGACCTCGTAGAAATGCAAAAGCTCCTAGTCGTTTTGGTTTCGAGAACTATGTCGCATACGCATTGCAAGTAGCTGAAGAGGTGGAGTCTCTTGAACCGGCTATTTTTCAAGAGGCTATTACTTTTAAAGAATCTGATATGTGGATTGCGGCTATGGGTGAAGAGATAGAATCTCTTCATAAGAACAATACATGGGAATTGGTGAAACTACCTGAACGAAGGAAAGTTATTGGTTGTAAGTGGGTTTTCAAGATGAAAACCGGCTTATCGGGTTCGGACATCATTAGATTCAAGGCACGTTTGGTCGCGAAGGGATATTGCCAAAAGGAGGGAATTGATTACAATGAGATTTTCTCCCCGGTGGTACGTCATACATCTATTCGGGTGTTACTATCCTTAGTAGCACATCACGACTTAGAGTTGGAACAATTAGATGTAAAGACCGCATTTCTTCACGGTGACCTTGAGGAAGAAATCTATATGAGTCAACCCGAAGGTTTTGTTGTTCAAGGCAAAGAAGACTACGTTTGCAAGCTCCGAAAATCTCTCTATGGTTTGAAGCAGTCGCCGAGACAATGGTACAAGAGATTTGACAGCTTTATGGTAAAGCATGGTTTTAGTAGAAGTGCTTATGATTGTTGTGTCTATCATAAAAAGGCACCGTCTGGATCTCTTATCTATTTGCTCTTGTACGTTGATGATATGCTCATAGCGGCTAAAGACATAGAAGAGGTTAATAAGTTGAAGATCCTACTCAACACAGAATTTGATATGAAAAATTTAGGAGCAGCTCGAAAGATTTTGGGTATGGAAATCATTCGAGATCGAAAACATGGTAAGCTTTTCTTATCACAGAAAAGTTATATCGAGAAGATTATTTCTCGTTTTGGCATGAGTTCAGCAAAATCGGTAAATATTCCTTACTCAGCAAATTTTCGTTTATCTACTGCTTGTGCTCCTCAAAGTGAAGCAGAAATAGAGTATATGTCCCGAATACCTTATGCTAGTGCTGTTGGAAGTTTGATGTATGCTATGGTTTGCACAAGGCCGGATATAGCTCACGCGATGAGTGTTGTGTCACGATATATGGCTCATCCCGGAAAAGAGCATTGGAATGCGGTGAAACGCATTTTTCGTTATTTGAAAGGGACATCTGATGTTGGTCTTATTTACGGTGGTGAACGTGAATATTTGGTTGCCGGATACTCAGATTCGGATTATGCTGCGGATCTTGATGCTAGAAGATCCTTGACAGGTTATGTTTTCACCATTGGAAATTCGGTTGTAAGTTGGAAAGCTACATTGCAACCATCAGTTGCTTTATCTACTACCGAAGCCGAGTACATGGCTTTAACTGAAGCAGCTAAGGAAGGAATTTGGTTGAAAGGTTTGATCGAAGATCTTGGTTTCCCTCAAGATCAAGCGACCGTGTTTTGTGATAGCATGAGTGCTATATGCTTGGCTAAAGATCAAGTATACCATGACCGGACTAAACACATAGATGTTCGTTATCACTTTATTCGTACCGAAAGAAGAATCAAAGTGAAGAAGATTGGCACTCAAGACAATCCTGCGGATGTGTTTACCAAACCGGTTCCTTTGAGCAAGTTTCGTCACTGTTTGGATTTGCTCAATATCGATAATTGGAAATATGGTGTTACTTAGGAGCTAAAGTCAAGGTGGAGATTGTTAGATGTTGTGACTTATACTCCTAAGGGTAGTTTAGTAATTTCGGTACTATGTAGTTTATTTTGTAAGGGCAGTTTGGTAATTTTGGTGTCCTAGTTATTGAAGTATCTGGAAATTTCTTTTTTGTATGTAGGTGTTTTTTATGTCGGTTATTTTACTATATAACCAAAAGCTGTAACCTTTGACTAAATACTAATACAAGATAATATCAGTTTTTTAGCCATAACTCTTGTTCCCTTATTCTGAGTATTATGCTGCTGCTCGTCTGCTCTTTTATTTTGCTTCTGATTATCTCCCTAGAAGATCCTAACACTTAACAAAGAAGTAATCACTGCAAGAATTATCACTTAACAAAGAAGTAACAGTTATTATAGCTCAAGGTACAGTTGACTAGTTGTTTAGTGATATGCTATTTCATTTAATTGGATATAACAAAGAAGTAACAGTTTTTAGCATTTTTATCAACTTTTTCTTTTATTAAATAAGAAAAAAGAAAACATATTCCAACTATGTTTATTTCACTAACTACAAATATAGAGAGGAGAAAAATAATACTTACTCCAAATTTTGCAGACATAAAGTCTGATGTAATTTCATTATATCACCTTTAACAGATTGGGTTGAAACAAATAGATGTGGTTATGAGAAAGTTATTCATAATGAATCATACTGATTTTATTTTGCACGCCACACTAAATAATATTACAATTAAAACTAGCGAAAGGCTAGAAACAAAGTACCAACAACAATACAAATCTTAACTTATACAAGGATTGACAAAGACTAAACTCAACAGGAGTTCTTACCAAATTTTGAAAAGTTGTATAAAATTTAAAAGGTAGCTCATTATCAAGATTGTTGAGAAGAATCCAAACGGAAAACCGATCCATGTTCCTTCCCAAAAAATCCAAGATAGATCATCCTCTTCCTCGACTCTTCCTTCCGATGATGGAATATCCTCCGGACATTCGATTTTAATCTGCATGCCGCATAATCCAGTATTGTTTTGAAAATAACTCAACTCATTCATAGTGTCCATTTGCCCACCACGAGGAATTTTACCCGTCAACATGTTGTTGCTCACATCTAGAAGTGTGAGGTTGCCAAGCTGATCTAGTGATTGAGGGATCGAACCTGAGATTTCATTGTGTGAAACATCCAAGCTTTCTAGGCTCTCTAGATTGCCAAATGACAGTGGAATGTTCCCAGAAATCTTGTTGTGTGATATGTTGAGCTGTTGTAGAACTTTCAGATTGCCTAATGATGCTGGTATTTCACCAGAAATATTGTTGCCCGACAAGTCCAACAAAAAAAAGTAGCGCGGGTTGCCTAGGCGTTGTGAAGATTTCTTCGAATTCACTATTAAGTCTTCAAGCGTTTCTTCATCCAAATCCCTTGTGAAATCATAAATCAGATCCAGTGATGCTGACATATTCATTATTGGAAGGTTTGCCATCTGTCGTGGAATGCTTCCTGTTAGGTTGTTCCTTGAGAGATCAAGAATTCGAAGAGAAGTGCACATGGATATATTGTTAGGGATAAATCCGTTGAGGGAAGTGTTTCTTAGGATAAGGATTTCAATAGTACGGAATTGAGGGAGAATATATTGTAAATATCCTGTGATAATGGTGTTATGAAGATCAAGAACTCTAAGGTTGATTAATTTAGTCAAACCAGAAGGCAAACGGCCATAAAACTTATTCCCGCCCAAATAAAGAATTGCGGTTCCTTTAGGAAAATTCGTCGGGATCTTACCAGAGAAATCATTGTTTGACAAATCAAGGGAAAAATAATATTTAGATCCGAAATTAGGTAAACTGTCACCAGCAAAGCTGTTTTGGGACAAGTCCAGTACCTCTAATTCCGTTAAATTGGAGATGGATGTTGGAATTAGCCCTGAAAAATTATATTTGGATACCCCAAGATAACTGGTCTTTGTGGCGTTACCTATATTTTCTGGCAACTCTCCTGAAAATTTGTTCCCGGACAAATCAAGATGCTCTAACGACTCAGACTCAAATAGATGAGATGGGATTGATCCACTGAGGTTGTTATCTGAAAGACTTATCCGTTCGATGTTGTTCATCTCCGCCAGCCAATGTGGGAATCTTCCCTCCAATTTATTCCCGCTCAAATCAAGATCATCCAACTCTTTCTGTGATGAAATCCATTCAGGAATTTCGCCTGAAATTCCACAAGAAGTCATTCTGATCACTTGAAGACTACATCTTGGATGAACCTTAGTTGTGTTTTTCCAAATCAAGTTGCTTCCCTTTCCACCGATGCCTAAGATTTTTAGAGTTCTGATTTTGAATAACCAAGTCGGGATCTCTCCAGAAAGCATGTTGTCGCCGAGTAGAAGGAACTCTAACTTGCTCAAGTTTTGCATTGATGATGGTATCGGGCCTGTAAACTGGTTAATCATCAGGTTCAGAAAAGTCAAGTTGGTTAGTCTTCCTATAAAGGTTGGAATTTCCAATGATAAAGAATTATGAGACAAATCCAGTAATTCTAATTTCGTGAGGTTTGCAATTGATGATGGGATTCCGCCGGAGAAACGATTACTTCGTAATGAAAAATACCCTAACTTTGTTAAATTTCCAATCTCTTCAGGTATGTTTCCTGAAATAGAATTGTCACGGAGGTGCAACAATTCAAAATTTTGAACCATGCCAACTTCAGGGCTTAAAACCCCATCGAGATAATTGTTGGTTATGTCCAAGTAACGTAAATTTGTTAACTGGAAAAGTTGGCTGGGGATGGAACCATTGAATTTGTTATCGCTCATGTCCAAGTAATGTAAATTTGTTAACTGGAAAAGTTGGCTGGGAATGGAACCATTGAAGTTGTTCCAATGCATGTCAAGATGAAGCAGTTTGGTGAGATTACCAAACCCATCTCCTGGGATCTCGCCTTCAAAAGAATTCTCTGATATATCGAGTAATTCAAGTGACCGAATACGAAAAATCGGACTCAAGATTTCAGAAGATATCGAAACTCGATAGGAATCTACAGGACGAATGGCTACCCCAGATAGCTGGAGCTTGGTAATACTTCCGGTTCCAGAGCAATTAACACGCCTCCAATAACAACAATCGGAAGCAGGATCCCATGAGTCTAGTTCTACATATTGAGTGGAATTGTAGATAGTAGTGCATGCTTTTGATGAGTGGGACAAGAGGATGACGGGATTATAATGGAAGTGAGTATTAACAAGATGGATAACATTGGTGTGCTTGCCATGGTGGATTTTGGTTGTTTTATATTTTTGATGCGTTGGTCTATGTTCTGGTAGCCATTATATAGGCCTTAGGGAATGAAAATGTAGATATTTTTTCTTAGATATTTTTTTCTTTCTTTCTTTCATTTCTTTTATTTGTTTATATAAATTCATATAAAATAATGTACTGCTTTATTATATGATGTACAAGTTATAAAACACGAATGTTACAGTAGAAAAATGATTTGAGTTTGTATGTGTACAATTTTTAAGTCAAGTCAATGGGTAGTGGATTCTTTTGCCCTTTTCACTATACTGAGTTTAGTAAGGTTACTTGAGCAGTAAAGTATTTTTTTTTTTCTTTTTTTAATCTTATTAACATTCATGGGAAGGTTATTTGGGCACTCGTGTGTAAAAATCATATAATACTAAACTAAAGGCTTTTGTTAATCACATTTTTAAGGTTATGGTTGAATTTAAATACCAACGTATTAGTGATTCAATTCCTAATTTAGATATGATTTTTTAGTATTTCCAGTTGTCAATGTAGATATTTTATTCTTTCTTTCTTTCATTTCTTTTATTTGTTTATATAAATTCATAGAAAATAACAAGATGGAATCGACCCGCGCTTCGCGGCGGGGCAACAATTTCGCTCGCAAATATTTTTTGCCTTTTTTTTTTCTTTTTTTTTTAAAGAATTGTACATCTTTGACTCTTATAGTTTTAAAAAATTTGGGCTAATTTTTAAAGCTATTTGATAGGTAAATGGTGCATTTTAAAAATTCTTTTATTTAAAAACTATATATATATATATATATATATATATATATATATATATATTATATATATATATATATATATATATATATATATATATATATATATATATATATATATTAAATTTTAACATTTTTTATAAAATCGTACGTGCATAAAAAACATATCAATATTGGGCTTGTTTTGTTCGTTATCGAGAGCCTTTTTTGCGAGTATTTTTTTTATTCAAGAAAACTTTAAATATATATCTGTTTGATATTTAGCAAATAAAGTTTGTTATATAAAAAGACTGTAAATATTAAAAAGTTTAGGGTATGTTTTGTAAATTTTCATTCTTTTTTTCTAATAGTAAATGTATATATCGTTTTTCATTGGGAAAAAACACTTTTTTAATCAAGAAATTATATTTTATTATTCATTTATTATTTTTTCTTGCTAAACTCTCTCCTATATATCAATAAAATAATGTTTTTCTTTCCCCCTAACTTGGAAATCCCCTCGTCTAGTAACTTTTGGCCACAATATTTTATTCGATAACCATTTTTTTATTGAGGCTCGGAATACGAAATCCCCTCCTATAGTAATATAGAGAGAATGTACTACGGAGTACTTTATTATATGATTGTACAAGTTACAAACCACGAGTGCCGCAGTGGAAAAATGATCTGAGTTTGAGCAGTAAAGTTTTATTTATTTATTTTTTTTAATTATTATATTTTTTAAAAATCTTATCTTATCTTATTTCATACGAGTATAATGATATTACTCTTGTGCTTTTACATGTAAATGTAGCTACTAGCTAGTAAACTGATAATAGTAAACTAAAGGCTTTTGTTAATCATATTGTTAAGGATATGGTTTAATTTAAAAGTTGAAGCCTAACGTTGATCAAGTGATGGACAATGGGGCATATAAACTTCAGGTTCAAAGTATTCTTAGACGCGGTGGCTAACCAATGTTATGCGACTGACAAAACTCGCTTTTTTAGACGTGGTGGCTAACCAATGTATTCTTTGAAGACACATAAACTTCGTCACGTTTGATTTTACTTTTAAAAGATAAAACGTGACACCGTTTGTTATAACATCAATTCAAATAGCTATACTTGGTGGAAATAACGTTATTTTAAGTCTTATTTATTCTTACCGACACAAGAGATCGAGAGTATATTTGTGTGCAATACGTATACAAAACCAATCCCTGCGAAAATAGATCATATCAATCTATAGTCTAATAAGTACTTAGCAATAACGTATCTTATTTGAAACTGTTTATTACAACATTTAAATCTAACTTTTACAAAGTAATGTCTTCTTGTTAATAAATCAGGGCCCGCCAAAAACAAAGCTAAGAATGATACATAATATCCTTTTGATATATTTCTTAAATGTGAGGCCTAAATAAATCGAACATTAATGACATCATATTTATTAAAAACTTCTATTTCTAGAGCATCAGGTGGTCAAGGTTACATGGACTTCGATAGCAACACTTGTTTGCTTGACTTGGTGGAAAATAAGGTCGTTTTTAAGTATTTGATCCGGTCAACCAACATGAGAGTAAATTAGACGTTGGTCTTTTTGGATATGAGGCATAGAACAAAAATGGAGTTATCATACATTAATAAACACGCCGTAAGAAAAGGGAAACAATTGACACCAAGACTTATTTTGTACATAAAAACACTACAATCTTTGAACTAATCAAGAATATTGGACTTTTGTTCAGTGATACTAATCAAGCATGTAACAGTTAGGCTGTTTGTTAATTGGACTTTGTTTGAACGTTTCATATTTTAGTGCAAGTCGATATTACAGCAGGAATTTGATTTGGGCTATTGGTCTATTGGCAATTATGATACCGTCGGAAGCTTGGGCTATTGGTCTCATTCTGATCTTGGTTGCATTGGTGTTTGCTTCAAATTTGTTTTGCTACGGTTGGCACTCTTATTAGGTTATTAGATTATGCATATGCATAATTCTAATAGAAGACGCAAATGAATTTGATTTGGAATGTTGCAGTTGGGACTTGATCATTAGAGGTCTTCATGTGTCTCACTCGTATTTGTTGGAAGATTGGTTCAATTTCGGTTATGCTGTAAGGTTGGGTCGCTTAGACCATGTTTATGCTTTAATTCTGATTTGCTATGGATGTCACTCTTATTAGGTTATTAGATTACGCTGTTTGCATAATACTAGTAGAAGATGCAATTGGTTGAAGCTGGAAGTTCGCATGTTTAAGATCTGAATCGCTAGGATGACTAAGAAGACTCAATGTTTATTTGAGTTGTGATGTATTGTATTTTTTATTTTTAGTCATGTTAGTTGTCTTTAGATTTGGTAGTTATAAGAATGGACTGTCATTCTTATATAGTGGTTGTGGTAGTGTCCTTAGGGACTTCGATGAGAGACTCACTCTTATCAGTGTTTCGCCTATGTAAAGGGCTGAGATATGGGATTCACCCATATCCATTGTACTTAAACGTTTTTTTGGTTAATATATTTACCGGGTCGATGACCTTTTACCCAAAAGATATTACAGCAGGAGTATATATATATTTGCTATTTTTAATTCCCAGTGTAAATTTATATGTACTGTATTTGGTTTCATGTTGCCGGTGGAGGTTTTATATATCGTATATCTGATGTGCATATGGTCATGTTCATGGTGCGATTGTAACTGATAGACGACCAACTAAAATTCTCATTAGTTACATCACTTAGATATATAGCAACACATATGGAACACTATCAAACACATATCAGTACCAAATGTTGATGGAATGCTGAAAATATAAATATAACTAGGTTATGTATAATAGAGGATGTGTAAACATAGCAGCTCGTATAAACATGTACGGATTATATTTTAAACAGAAAAACTTATATTTTGAAATTAAATCTCGAAACAGATTACATCTTAGGAGCTAATACACAAGGTGCACTATAACCTGCAACATACAAGATTGATTAACAGTTACTACGTATATATTATAAGTCATTTTCTTAATTTTATTTCATTATTTGAACATAGTTGAGACTTGAGATGGCTAGAAGATCAATGGGCCAGCTGGTCCATTAATTAACCAAAGTAAAATAACAGCCGACATATTAAACAATAAATACACGATCTAGCAACTTAAAACTCAAAAGCAATTAGCAGATTTTGTGAGGAGCTAGCATGGTGTTTAAGAAGAACAATACAAGTTTTAACAAGATTGATAATATTGAGATTAACACTCTTGTGCTTGCCATGGTGGATTTTGGTTGTGTATTTTTTTATTTATTTGTACTAGTAATTGGTGGTTGTTATATAGGGAATGAAAACGAGAGGCTGAATTTTTTCTTTCTTTCTTTCTAATAATATATAAATCAATGTACCATTATTTTTGGACGATGTACATGTACGTTAAAAAAAACATGATCGTGGTAGCCGGAAACGGATTTCTTCGACCCTACTTTTATTCATTACGATTATGGCTTTATATATATGCTACTAATCTATAAATCATAATTAATTTTTACGACAACCTTTTTTTTTATAGTACGTAACCCTACTTTTATTTAATAATATATGACTGTTAGTACAACTTCTGGGGAGGGGGTCCAGGTTTACTTTGACTCCAGTATTGTCTTGCGAAAATAAGCGAACAAGACTTATATAAGAAACTGGGAGTAATTACAAGTCTTCATGAAAATAATCCAATAAGAAATGGACTTTGAGTACATTGTATTTGTTAAAATTTTCATGTTTCAATAATATTTAGGTGGTCCAGGTTTACAACGACTTTGATATACATGTTGTGGAATGATTGAAAAAATATACGACAAAGAGACTTGTGACTTTGTGGAAAATAAGTTCGTGGAATAATCGTCTACCAGAATGAAAGTAAATAAAACGTTAATATTTTCATATGTTAGCCATAAAACAAAAAAGAGTTTATCATACATTATTTTTAGAGTTAATTACAAATTTTGTCCCTGTGGTTTACATCTTTTTTCGACTTTCGTTCTTTAACTTTAATGATTACAACGCCCATTGTGTCCATTTTCAACATACCAGTCCTGTAACCAAACGGCTATTAGTGTCTCTTCGTTAAATCTCTGCATACAAAGGCATTTCGTCAATTTCTACCCTGTCATCTTAAACCTCCACTTTTTCACTTTTATTTTTATAATTTCAAAAACACAAATAAATGTATATACGGTTTAAGCTACTAAATAGACACCTACTTTCAAAACTATCCCGATATGGTACGTGTACTAATTTTCATTTCAATATGGTACATATACTTTCGATTTCATGCTAACATGGTACGTGAGTAACTTTTGACTGGCAAAACATGTTAAAGGTGATTTTTGAGCTAAAATAGTCCATTGTGATTTGTTTCTTTTGCAAAATAAGTCCCTTGCAATTTTTTCAAAATAAATCTGTGTGCGTTTAGTTGGTGAAATTTTTTCATTTAAAAAAATGAAGATATTTTTCCTTTGTTTGTTTTCATATCTTTTTATACGTTTTTATCCCTTTTTATTTGTTTTCATCCGTTTTTATACGTTTTCATCCGTTTTTATACGTTTTCATCCGTTTGCATTCGTTTTCATCCGTTTTTATACGTTTTCATCCGCTTTTATACGTTTTCATTCATTTTCATCCGTTTTTGTCCTTTTTTATTCGTTTTCTTCCGTTTTTATATGGATAAAAATGGACGAAAACGAATGAAAACGTATAAGAACAGATGAAAATGAATGAGACCTATTTTGCAAAAGAAACAAATCACAAGAGACCATTTTTGTACAAAAAATCATTAAAATAAAATTGGTAACCGGTTTTACCGGTAGCCGGAAAAACATAGCCATATTAGCACGAAATCGGAAGCACGCGTACCATATTGGAATGAAAATTAGTACACGTACCATATCGGGACAGTTTTGAAAGAATGTTTAGTAGCTTAAACCCAATGTATATATCTTCAACCTGGAATCTTTTTTAAAAATCATGTTTCTTTATATAAACTTCAACAACACCTTACACATCTCACTATAATGAAGCACAAACACATTACTCGTAGAATTACTATAAACACAAGGGCAATGATATGTACACATTGAATTTTACTTTGCACACATACAATTAATGAATAAGACAAACAATACCCCATGTAATTTTATGTGTGCAAAGTAAAATCCCATGTGTACATATCAATTCTCAAAATATAATATATAATCTGGATTTTATGTTGGATTTAGATTTAACTATATTTTTTTATCTACTTAATATGACACTGAATTACAATTATAACTTGGATATTATTGATATTGTTGTATAGTTGTTTGTATGTTGTTTTATCCTTTGTTTTTAATCGTTATATTATATTTGGATTTAAACAAGTTGAAACGATAAATCACCAACCTTCTTCTCCGCTTAAACTATTTACTTAAACATGTTATACGGATCAACAAAAACGGGTTACACGTGCTATGCAGGTTGAGTTTCTTGACACGATTAATGAACGGGTCGTGTTTGGATAAAGGTTATACCAACCCGTCAACCCGCGAACCCGAATAAGTCATCCTAAACATAATCCTGAACATGACTTGATTTTTTTTTTCTTCCATTTTTATTTAGTTCTAAGGTAGTTCCCCACTTATTTCTAAGGTAGGTCCCAAATAATTTTATGCATCGCTTTTATATAAATTGTGCGTCTAAGGTGGTTCCCGGGCACCACCTACCATAACCGTAGGTCAGCCTCTGCTGATTCTGGACCTCTGATCAAGTCTATTACAATGATTGTTTTCTGCCATTCTGACATGAAAGATGATTGTTCGTTTGGCCTTTAAGAAGTTTTGAAACTACGTTTCGATACGTACTGATCAACAGTTCATATGTGGACAGATTTGTAATGCTTCAATGCTTATTATTATTAAGACTTATATATTTGTTTAGTATATTTAAGTATGGGTCAAAAGGGCTAAAATTGTATGGGTCGAACTCCTTAACCCAAACAGCCCGTTAGAAGTCAGTTATGATATGACAGTTATTAGAAGTTAGTTATTATGGTTGACAGTTATTGTTAAACGACACAATGGTTAGGTATTAAGAGTCATGTCGTTTCAATAACTATATATATTGTAAAGTGTCGAACATATGTTTTTTTAGTTCTATTTATTAATCTTAAGTTTTTATATACCTTGTCTGATTTTTACAACACAAAACACAATCACAAAACTCACATCATGGTTTTTACAAAACGTTTCATGGAGACCAATTGGCGTGGCAATAGACCTGTGAAAAGATACCAACAGTGGTACCAGAGCCTATGTTCTGATCCTTGGAGAAGCCAATTATACAAAGATACACCATACATCCCAAACAGACATTACTTACAAAGAGAAAAATACCAAACTACCCAAACGTGGCCTAGACACAAGAAACATATTTCACCCGAAGGAAAACAGTTATTAAGAAAGAAAATGGAAGAGGTAGTATCCTATAATTCCTCAAAACTGAAACATCATGGTGGCAGTAGTTACAAAGAAATAGGAGAATCAAGTAGTTTGCCAAAGAAAGAAAGAAGGGCACGTTGCTATATTTGCAGAGAGAGAGGGCATTTCTTTTGGAAGTGCACAAACAAAGAAAAGGAAACCAACACAGAATCAAATGCAATGGACACTACAAAAACTGAAACACCACAAAATGAAGCAGTTTTCAAGTATGAACCAGAGACAGTGCATGTTTCAACAGATTACATGGTTCAGGGTTCTGATTTAGGCAGTTGGGATGAGATATGGTATGTTAGTACTGCATATAAAAGGCATATGACTCCTATGAAACAGTTATTCAAAAGATTGATGCAGAGATTCCAAGTTGAAGGAACAGAAGAGAGACAAAAGAAGTTTATTGTCTCATATGGTGTAGGAGAAGTGATTGTGAATACAGACAGAGGAAGATTAATGGTACCTAATGTGGTTTACACTCCTGAAATCACATTAAACATTCTAAGTTTAGAACAATTGAAGGAGCAGGGTTACTTTGTGAGTCATGATGGAAACAGATGCAAGATATGGTACATGTTTGATCACATGTATGATGAAACTGTTGATAAACACAACATTGTTGTAGGGGAAAGTGATAGCAGCATGACTAAGAGACACAATGAATTTCTGGATGAATATTTCAAGTCGATAGACCCTGATGATGCATGTTCATTGGTAAAAGGAATGGAGGAACTGAAAATGGAGAAAGATTTTGATCATGATTATGTGGATTCTGAATACATAAGCATGAATGGAACTCTATATTTCCTAAAGGTAAACACTTTTCAAAGATTCATAGCATTTCTTGATTTGATTGGAATAGATAAATTAGTATATGGAAACTGGGAAGTGTTGAAAGGGAAATTTATGGATATGATCGAATGGTTCTACAAAGAATACTTAGGACAAGAAGTATTGGGTGAATTACCACCAACTGTGGGGGTAATTAAGGTTGATTTATTGGCTTTGTACAAATTTGTTGATGCACTTGGAGGATACATGTATGTATCATTTAATGGAAACTGGCATCAATTGACAAAAATACTTGGTCTAGCATATGAACATCAAGTGACAGTGAAAGAAATATACAAAGAGTATATTGGTTTGGTGAAATTGTACTACGAGGAGGCTAAAAGAGTGCAGGGTGAACCAGAGGGATTGGCTAGCATGAGTGAAATGGAGCCACAGAATGATGCAAGGGTGATTGCACATGGTGCACAGGGAAATGCACAGGTTGAAGCACTTGAAGCCCAAGTACAAGAGATCAGTGAAGAATCTCCCAGAAAGAAGTGTAAAAGAGTGGAAGATGTTATGCAGTCAAGTGAAGAGACCAAAGGAAGCACATTTGAAGAAAGCACAAGCAGTAGTGATGATTTCATCATCATTACTTGAAGACTGAACCAGAAAGATCAAGATTGCAGCATTCAAGCATTAGGAAGGAGATTGTGGACAGATTTGTAATGCTTCAATGCTTATTATTATTAAGACTTATATATTTGTTTAGTATATTTAAGTATGGGTCAAAAGGGCTAAAATTGTATGGGTCGAACTCCTTAACCCAAACAGCCCGTTAGAAGTCAGTTATGATATGACAGTTATTAGAAGTTAGTTATTATGGTTGACAGTTATTGTTAAACGACACAATGGTTAGGTATTAAGAGTCATGTCGTTTCAATAACTATATATATTGTAAAGTGTCGAACATATGTTTTTTTAGTTCTATTTATTAATCTTAAGTTTTTATATACCTTGTCTGATTTTTACAACACAAAACACAATCACAAAACTCACATCATGGTTTTTACAAAACGTTTCATGGAGACCAATTGGCGTGGCAATAGACCTGTGAAAAGATACCAACATCATAGTCAATCCCCACAGTTGGGCTAACTGTGACTGATAGTCAACCCGATACCGAGACATCCTTTGGGATTCAAAGGGCTGCGACCAGTCCCATCATAACACTAGTAAAGCTTACAAATAATAGACATGCTACTAGAAGGGATACTTAATTAGCTTACTTTTATAAACCCCCAAACGGGCACACAACAAACCACATCAAACATGAGTCAAGGGGAAGAGTTTATCAAATATATCAATCACCTCCTCATGATGAGCTGCATCATGTGGTGGCATTACCTGCGCCAAAAAGTTGTTCAGTGACGGATCCTTTAACAATTCAGTTGCGTCACTAAACATTCTGAGCTCATATAAGAACATATCCCGGACAGCAATATACATCCCATGCGCATTAGACTTTTGAAATCCAGCAAATTCGAAAATGTATTCACACAATGCTAAAAATATGAGATTACTAATTTCTTTCGAGCTGGCAAGCAAGATCTGTAAGAAAAGCCTGCAATATCGTCATTAGTCACTCTATCAACCAAAGATTATACATCCAATCATTTTTATTTTTATCTATCCATATAAAAAATAGGTCAAATTGAGTCGACATTTGAGTACTAACAAGTCAAGCAGGGTACTAAAAGTATGTATCAGTAAGTTGATCCAAACCTGTTTTGACCCATCTTAGAATCTACCCATTCGGGACACTCTAACCCATTTTGACGGGTCAGCCAAGCTGCCCGAACCGCCCATTTTTGCCGCTCATAAATAATAAGAAATGATATGTACATTTCTTATCCATACGCTACAAAATTTGTTTCATTTTTACCATAATACCTTGTAGTAAAATTATGTATACCACTATCAAAAAGTGGTTAAGAAGTGGCACATAAAGATTATTTGGTCATCACTACTACCTTCCCCAAAATGCACTCAGCAGCCTGATTTCCAACTCGCGCACATTCGAAAATTATGTCTCTATAATGGAGATGCTTTCTGGAATCATCCGTCAAACCTTGAAAACTTACTACCCTTAATACAGAAGTTTGCTCAGCATGTTCCTTGAGCTTCTTACACCTGCATAAAGTTCGCAAAGAAATTACTGATTAAAGCAAATCCAAATAATATTATAAAAAAACATAAGAAATAATTAAGCAGTGAATACTTACGTTTTACTGACTCGTACAATATCTCTGGCTCCATTAGTAGATACCGCTAACAGTATCAATATCAATAAATGTAATCATACCAAGGCAAATCATATGTAGAAATATCAATTTCAAGATAAATAAGAAAATGGAGTTCTTAAGGTCTCTGAAGAACTTGATCATTATTTTAAGTTGTACACTTGTACCCAACACACAAGTGTTGCCAATATACTAATCAGATGCCCATATGTTCTTAAAAAGAAACATAACATACGCAAACTAGTAAAAGCTTCTAAATAACAACAGATATACAAGTTACTACTGAAAGACTTTTATTTATACATTTTAGTTGAAGTCCCGAAACTCGAAAACAAGAGCCTTAGGGGGGAGTTGATCAAATAAAACGATCACACTGCCTCGATTACTCGCATTATCAGAACACATATTGTCAATAGCCTTAATAATACCTATCGAAAGATCCTTATTAAATCTAACATAGCGGACCACATAGCTGATCAATTTGTAATGCATATTTATAATATCTTCACAGCTTCCATAAAGGATAAAAGATCTCACAAGTTTATGTGAATATAGAAGTCCAGAAGTTGGTTTATAGTCACGGATGACCCGTGTATCCCCTGGCATGTCCCCGAACCAATCTTCATCATATAGGAGAGCCTAAAAAAGTCATTATATAACAAACATGTCAAACATCTAAAAATGAGAAGTTTTAGCTACCAAAGTGTTTGATATTGCTAGAAATAAGCATATAGAGTAGCAGATAAGTAGGTACCATTCAAAGTTCCAAACACTCCAACTTGTTGTCTAAGTTGAGAAATGCAATAAGCAGATAAACCAGTTAAATAAGCACTCTCAAAAATCCTAAGTTGATTTGTTAAACCATTGGAACATGATTCCTACTTTGAGAATAGCTTTGTACAACAACAACAACAACATACCCAATCCCGCTGGTGTAGGGTATGGGTGAGAATAGCTTTGTAATCATTGAAATTATTACTGGTTTATAAGATTCTGAAAAATGAGGGAAAAAAGGAGTCAAGCAGACCCGTTTTACCCGGCACAAAACTGTACACATCTGACCCAAACCCTTTACAACCCGCATATATTGCCAATAAAATTTGCCCATTTTATAAAAGATTGATAGCTTTTGTAATTATAAGTTCAGGATTCTCATTTATGAAGTTCAAAGAAAGAATAACAAATGTTGGTGCTTCACCCCAATCCGATCCATCCAGCTTTGACCAGCCCTTAAATTCTACCCATTTAACCCAAACACCCATGTCATACCACATGACATATACATCATAAAGTAAACCGGGGTATGTCAAAAACTACCAAGATTTATCCTTGTGAAATGTAATTAACTATCATAGTTCCGAAACTCGAAAACAAGAGTCTTAGGGGGGAGTTGATCAAATAAAACGATCACATTGTCTCGATTACTCGCATTACCAGAACACATATTGTCAATAGCCTCAATAATACCTATCGAAAGATCCTTATCAAATCTAACATAGCGGACCACGTAGCTGATCAATTTGTAATGCATACTTATAATATCTTCACAGCTTCCATAAAGGATAAAAGATCTCACAAGTTTATGTGAATATAGAAGTCCAGAAGATGATTTATAGTCACCGATCTCCCAATATTCATCATTTAGGAGAGCCTAAAAAAAGTCATTATATAAAAAGCATGTCAAACATCTAAAAATGAGAAGTTTTAGCTATGATAGTGTTTGATATTGCTAGATATAAACCATTGGAACATTATTCATATTTTAATAATAGCTTTGTAGTCATTGATATTATTACTGGTTTATAAGATTCTAAAAAGGGAGAAAATAGCAATTCACAAAACTGTACACATCTTCTGACTCAAACCCTTTACAACCCGCATATATTGCCAATAAAATTCGCCCATTTTATAAAAGATTGATAGCTTTCGTAATTATAAGTTCAGGATTCTCATTTATGAAGTTCCAAGAAAGAATAACAAATGTTGGTGGTTCACCCCAATCTGGCCCATCCCGTTTTGACCAGCCCTTAAGTTCTACCCATTTAACCCAAACGCCCATGTCATACCACATGACATATACATCATAAAGTAAACCGGGGTATATCAAAAACTACCAAGATTTATCCTTGTGAAATGTAATTAATCACGAAACTGTCCCTGCAGAGACGGATTTGGATAGATAAAGAACAATATGAGCTTAAGAATGGATACCTTTCCCAGAATAAGTTCAGCAATAGGATTTTGAGCTAGGGCGCATTGTAAAATGAGATCATCCCGACCATGATACTTTGTGTAGTCAAAGTTGGAAGTCAAACGATGTAAATTGACCACACTTAAGACATGTGGTCGTTCAATCAAGATCTTGAAATACTCGCATCTAAACAAAGTTTGTAACGAAATTACAGATTAAAGCAATTGAAGTAGCATCATCAAAAAGAACATTAGAAAGAGAAATTACGAATCTAGCCTTTCTTGAGTGGGTTATATAAAAATGTCCTACCTTATGCATAAGTCAATTTTTTCCCAAAAGAACCAAAAAATTGATTTTTCCCAAAACTTTTGAGTAATTTCGCAAGAAGAGAAGCCAAATAATTCGCAGAAAATCCGACGGATTCCGCAAAAATCATGTTTTAAGTGATTTTTGCTGGTTTAATAATGGGTTATTTTGTTATATAACAGACTCAAAAACGGTCAGATTAGTAATTTTCCCGTATAAGAAATAAGTAAGCAGAGAATACTTACGTTAAACATAACCTTACGAGATCTCCAGCACCATCAGATGAGTTCGCTAACATTAATATGATCATAGTCAGAATGTCAACTGGTAATTCTGTGATATGAGGTGTTGTCTTCTGCTTTTGGATTGGCAATCACATAACAAAAATGACATAACATTAACAGCTAGAAACAATAATTCTAATCTCATACATTGAATTTCCAACTACTAAATTCTTTCATAAATTTGCAATTTACAAAGACTTTAGGACATCAGCATATATTATTTTAAGGGCCACATCAGCAAAATATATCATTTTATAAAATTACCCCTTCAAAATTTTGATCGGCTAAACCGGTCACATTATATTACTAAATTAGCCCGTCAAATGCAAGTAGAAATACCAAAACAGGACCCCAAAAAATGCATAATTACCAAAACGGACCATTGCAAAAAGTAGGTTGCTATATTTTGACATGAGCCCTAGATTTACGCAGATTGGAACCACATATTTTTTTTGGGTAAAAGGTTTATACCCGGTGAAAAATTGGAACCACATATTTACCTGAGGAGATAGTAAATTTAAAAGGAGGCGGCTAACATGCCAAAACAACTCCAATATGTTTCTGAATATGCTAACGGAAACCATCTTACTCTAAATGAAACCAAAAACACACAACCCGTTTTATATTTTTTAGAAATTGTGAAATCACATACATATGTCTAGTCCTTTTATATGCCTAACAAACTGATATGAACACATTTAAATGGATATATGGAATTAATGGTAACATAACCAACTCTGTAATACTACTAATTCCACGAAAGAAGACAACTATAGTATTTACTCAAGTCAACATAACAAACTTGCTTACGTTTCTATGAGTTATCCATTTGAAATTGGTGACGGTAATTTTTTTTTTTGGTGAGTCAGTGCATCTATTCAATTCCATGAAGACAAATAATCAGCTTTTCAAGTTTATCTATAGTGTACAGAATTTCCAAAAGAAAAGTATCTACAAGCACACAAGGCTAGCAAGGGAGGTACTCCGTCCAGTTTTTATACTTAAAATTGCTATTTAAAAACTTGGAGTAACACAGACCAAACCGAGCCTTCAAAACAACTAATGCCACAAAAGAAGATATTCACAATATATAGTTAATTCATACAAGGAACAAAGAACTCACATACGTCAAACATCAAGAAACTCACATTAAGCATTAACTGTTAACAAAGGTATGGTATACATCACTATGATTACTCATTTCAACTATTACATTGGTATTAAATGATTCAATGCTTCATATATTTTATATTCATCCACAACAATGACTAATTGACTATCCTTTTCAAATAAGTTAAAGAGGGTGAGACGAAATCTGATATCTTCGGACCAACTATGGTACGATTGATCCTTCCACACTCTTTTGCTCAGATTTTTTTGACCTTTTATAAGCAACTAGCGTAAATAAAGCCTATTATGTAATATAAAAAATAACTAAAACAATCTGAATACGTTTCTGTGACTTTTGACCACTTTAACCCGTTAGCTAAAAAATATACCCAGAATCAACCCGTTAGCCTTAATGTGACCTTTTCAATAGTTATCCTACGCATATATAAGAAAGAATATAAGAAGTGAGCAGTGAATTCTTACACAGCAGACGAAGCTAAAAAAACGTGGCACTCTTTGATTACCACAAGAACTCAGAAATGCCACCCTTTAGCTCTCCAATATTTCCGTGCATTTTCATCACGACGGCTTTTCTTAACCTTCAAAAACAGTATATAAGCCATCTCGACTTTATTTGCAGCCAACAGTTTGTTATTCAACTTGGCGCAAATAAGCCTACTCGGACAAAACCCTTTCTCCAGACACTCCTCCATAACAATCACGCCTCTTTCAAGTTGACCATTATTGCAAAGCCCGTTAATAATATGCTCATAAACTTCAACGTCAGAAACATAACCATCTTGTTCCATATCATCCCATACGTTCAAAAGCATACCACATTTACCAAAACACGACAATCGCATAAGCAATGTTTTGTAAGCAGGTACTGATATAGTACACTTTGCGTCTTATGCTTTTTTGTAAATCATCATAGCAGCGTGTGGTGGGCCGATACTACATAAAGTATCGATAATTGACGTTACTACCCCTGTAGTAACCGTAACCCCCCGACCTAGCATTTCGTCAAACATTTCTATAGCATTGGCTACCCTCTTAGCTTTAAGAAACGCAAAAATTATATGCACATAAGTATCCATATTTGGTTCACAATCATTACTCGACATATAGTTATGGTATTTCAAATATTCGTCAATATCACCAATCGATATGTAATTTAAAATCATCGCATTATAAACAACAAACACTGATCACCTCACATGTTCTCGTTTCTTTCAAATTTTCAAATTTATCCAACCACCTCTACCTAAACCTTCGATCACGTAACTAAAACTCAAACTATCGGGATCAAATCCATCTTCCACCATTTCATTCAACAACCTCTCGATCTCACTAACCCGACCCAACTTACACCACCCACGGATAACAATCCCATACGTCTCACCGTCAAACTCAACTTTCCCTTTGCCTTTCCCTCTCGTATTACTCAACAACTTATCCGCACTCGTTACACGCCCATGTTGACACAAACACCTAAGCACAACTTTGAAACACTCCAAATCCCACTCATCCATCCCGAACTCCTCCAAATTCTTAAGAATCGCCACACCTTTCGCTACACGCTTCACCTTAACGTAACTATCCACAAAAATCTCCAACGTCTCATAATCACCTCTCATTCCCTTCCCTCTCATCTCACCTAACAAAAACTTCATTTTATCGAAAAACCTCCGTCTACCTAACGCCTTAAACACGACGTTATAACTCTCAACACCTCCACTCATTTTTCCGCTCTCCACCGCCCACTCGAAAACCGTAACTATCGCCTCACCATCTAAACCACCTCTATTCAAAACCTTAATAACTACCAAACAATCCGAAACAATATCGGACGCAGCCGCGGTTAACGCTTGTTTAACCGCGGATGTTCCGATAAGTTTCTGAACAAACACACCTCTTAACCTATCCTCAGGTGATAGTAATGCTAATAAGCTCGTTGACTTTTGCGTTGACTTTGGGGTTAACTCGGGGTTTTGTGTGTGTGTTTTGAAATTGGGGAAAGTGAGATTGAAGGATTGAGGAGATGATTAATTGACCGTAATTTGGTGACAAATTATACAGTCACTACCATCATTTAATTATTTTCTATAAATGGGCACTTTGATATACGTTCGACAAACTTTTTTTCTCGTTTCTTTTCACGTTTTTTCGTCTTTTTTCTTCGTTTGTGAAACATGCATGAAAAATCACATGCGATAAAACCCTAATTTGAATATCACATGTGATGATATTAGTATTAAATTACATATGGTATGTAATAAATCATATGTGATTTAACACTAATATCACATGTGATTTTACTAGTATATTCAAATTAGTGTTTAATCACATATGATTTCTTCATGCAAGCTTCAACAACATAAAAAAACGAACAAGAAAAAAAAGTGAAAAAAACGGAGAAAACAATGTTTGTCGAAAGAATATCAAAGTGTTTATCTATAGAAGGATAATTAAATGCTCGTCGTGATTATTTATTTTTTTCACTTAACGATTAATAGTTTAAAATATATTAATATTTTTTTAAAAATGAAAGTGGTTTTTTTAATGTTAAGTTTAATCTTATCTATTAGATCAAATGGAGAGGAAAGGTGGGAACTGGTCCCTTGATACGTGAAAAAAAATTTGGTATGTAAATGATCTTAAATCAAATTATTTTTACTTGTAAAACTAATTAACTTCAGTTAAAATCATTTTATGGAGTCTCGTCGAATACACAAATCTATTAAAAAAATCATTAACATCTTAAACTATGACTTTAAACATCCATACATTATAATCTCCAATTTAAACAACTTTAATCTAACTCAAAAGAACACTAATAAGATTGAAAAATAACAAGTTTTATTGGTACAAACATACAATTAATTTGATAAACAATGACTATAATTATAAGGATATTGGTAGCTTGTTGAAAATTGAGAGGCTTATTCAGTATGATTTAAAAGCTGGAACTAAGAAAAGAATAATAAAAAAGGGGGGAGTGGAAAAAAGCCCAAAGTGCACAGCGAGTTTCGAACTTAAGTCTATGGAGATGTCTTTCTTTTAGTTGTAGCATTCATGTTTCTTATTCACTTATCTACCATTCACTTTTTCTTTCATCCAGTAAAACGTACACCTCTCATATATCAAAGACAATTTAACCAAATGTTTAAGAAATTCACAATGCTTGTTTGTAACATAATAACATAATACTTTATTTTAGTTTTGAAAGGACTTTTTTTTCTTTTTTTTAAACAATCGATACAATCGATCGCCATTTAGGTAATCATACATTGTAGATCACAGTCATATTATGATAAAATTTAAAAAAAGAAAGAAAAAAAGCGATTGATACACAAGATTTGATCATTGTTTAAAATAAATTTACGACACATTAAGATGACACTTTTTTATGTCTAAAATGTTAGTTTTGTGGGATATTGTAAGCATTGGGCCTAAACTAACTTACCAAGAGGACCTTTTTGGTCTACACTTTTTGTAAAGATGGACAAAGAGCTATGTATGTGTATGTGTATTGTTTTTGTATGACATGGTTGTTAGCGGAGTTTGTTAATTATTTTTAGTTAAAGGCAAACTCATATAATATGTATAATCTAAAAAAAAAAAGTTCAACCCTAAACGATATCTCTCTGGCGACAAAAAGCGAATACGATCCTGACAAAAAATAAACGATCGTAACCCTTTTAATTTCTTCCTCCCTCTCCATTGTGGGTTGGTGTAAGTCATTAATTGGTTTTTGATAGTTCCTTTATTATATTCGCTTTGTGTTTGTCCTATATTCGCTTTGTGTTTGTCCATACGATCTGAATTTGCTATCTTCATCTAACGTGGGTCGGTGGGATTTTATTGCTTATACTCGATCTATACTTCTATTATTTTTATCTTGTTGGGTGCTCCTTTGATGATGGGAGCAGGTTAGTTTTGTTTGCGCTTTTAGTCTAAACCCTAATCTTGCGATTAGGGTTTTCTGTCGTCATTGGTTTTGCATGATTGCTGGAACTGAGTGTGGCTATTGGTGTTCTGATTTTGGAAGTGGGTTATTGAGAGATGGAAAAGGGGTTTTTGACTAGTAAGACTGCGACTAAGGGTACTAATGAATCTGGTTCAAACGATGCGAATAAGGGTACTAATGCTGAATTGGTTGCTCGTATGAGTAGGCTTAAGGGACAAGAGGGTAATTTGGGTGTGCAACATGTACGTTTAGAGAACCCTAGTCTTGAATCTAGTATGATTGATAATAACTTGGTTGGGAGCAAACAAGACCTGGTGGAGCCGGTTTTACTTGGTAATATTCAAAAGGCCACTACTAGTTTTGGTGAGTTGAGTACACCCTCAATGATGAACCCTAGTAGTGTTAGTTTGACTGTGGATGATGCACCTGATTGTTCTATGAATGCTACTCAGACAGTGGAGCCGATTCCACTTATGAAAGATACATCACATGGTGACGACTTGGAGCGGATTACAAGTGCTGATACTGTGAAGCACTTGATAATGCGCATCAGAATTTTGATGATGCCATGACTAAAATTCAAAGTGAGATTGGAGCTAATGCAGTTAATATTACAAGTACTCCTCCTTCGCTTGGGATTAATGTGAATATGTATAAGAGTGTAACTTCCTGTCCTAATGCTCACAAGGTTGATACTACTAATGGTACGGGAGTGAAGTTGGTTTCTTACGCGGGTGCTACTTCTAATGAACCTCTGAAACATGTTTCAAACTTCCGTAGGTTGGAATGTAGCAAGAAGAAGGCTGATGTTGACCTTTCAGTTCCAATGTAAATAGTGGAAGAGGTGAACACGCGGTTTGAGAATACTCTCTACGGTTACTGTCTTGGCCAACGCCTTGCTTTTCTGGTTGTTGATTACTATGTCCGCAATGCATGGGCTAAGTTTGGTGTGCAAAAGGTAATGATGAATGCTAAGGGGTTCTTCTTCTTTAAATTCTACTCGAAGAAAGGTGTTGATGATGTGCTTGAAAGCGGTCCTTGGTTGATCAGAAATGTTCCTATTATTCTTAAACCATGGAATTTGAACACAAACCTACTTAAAGAAGATTTGACTAACATCCCGGTGTGGGTTAAATTCCATGATGTTCCCCTTGCTATGTTTTCTGATGATGGCCTCAGTCTTCTTGCCACACTGATTGGCACGCCCAAAAGGTTAGATGCTTTTACAAGCCAAATGTGCAAGGAATCGTGGGGCCGTAGTAGTTTTGCTAGATGCATGATAGAAATGAAGTCGGATGAGGTGCTTCGGGATAGCCTCACTGTTGAGATACCATTATTAGATGGTTCGGGTTCGACTATTGAGAAGATACGGGTTGAATACGAGTGGCAACCACCTCGTTGTGACAAGTGTAAAATATTTGGTCATACTCTGACTGACTGTCCTAAAGTTGTTATACCTCCTGTTCAGCCTACTAAGCCTGTTAATGATAGTTTCAAGACTGTCAATCACATGAAGAAAGGAAAGCAAAGTGGTTCTACAATTCCGGGTCAAGGGGGTTTACTAAACCTGTTGTGGGTAAGCAGTTTCAGTATCAACCCAAAAAGACTCCACCTGAACCTAAGAAAGTTGGTGGCACTAAGAAGAAGACTTCTGATGTGGCTAGTTCTAGTGGTACCAAGATTTCTACATCTAACCAATTTGATGCTCTTAATATGGATAATACGGATGCGTTTGGTATTCCTACTTATGATACCAACATGGATGTGGATGCTGGCCGTACAATGGAAGTTAATGAGGATGAGTCGGTTAATACTGGTACTACATCACAAGAACCGCTTGTGAGTGATTCAAAGGGAACTAAGGAAGGTGGTTCTACTCCTATAGTTGAGAAAATTAGTAAGCTTGAAAAGCTACTTATCGATGGGAAAGCTACACTTGTGGATGATGAAGGTCATCCTATTCCGTCTGCCTCTGTCACTAAGAGGGCTAACCCATTTTCCAAGGTGGGTGATGTTGTGGTTTCTGATAGTGATGAGGATGAGGTTCTTAACACGTTTGACGAATCTGCAAATCTTTTTGGTGGAGGTCATGAGCGTGAAGATGAGTTTGATGACTATGATGATTACTCGAAGCAAATTTATGATCTTCCAGGGGAATTGGATGCTCTTAATGCCATTTATGGCTTTAATCTCTAAGGTCGTAGGAAGTAGTTTATATTTTTTGTCCGAGTCTTTCAATATTATGTGGTTGTGGTTTTGTTTTCTTGTCTAGAAAATAGGAAGTATCTTGTTATGTAAGCTTTTCGCCTATGTAACGGGTTGAGATATGGGATTCACTCATATCCGTTGTACTTAAATATTTTTTGGAGTAATATATTTACCGGGTCGTTGACCTTTTACCCAAAAAAATATAATATGTATAATCTCACATTTATGGAGGCGTTTTATTTTGCAAACTCAAAAACCCTCACATACCAATGGACCAATCAGAAGCCTCCATTTAAAAAAAACAATATTTAAGATTAAAAAACACGGAGGGCCACTTCTGTCAATTCACAAAAGTTACCCCAACAACCCAACCCCTACACATCTCACTTTCAACAAAAACCTGTATCTAAAAATCCCACTCTCTCTCTCTCTAACCTCCATTAAAAAACTGCAACAAACACTTAAAATCAACCGATTTTAACCGTCCAAATCATCAATAAAACACAAAAATGGAAGAATCATTGAGTGCACAACCAGATCCACTAAAAAAACCGGTTCAAAATGAACCTACTGAATCTCGAGATGAAGGTACGATGCTTCCGACTAATTATTTAGTTGTTTCATTAGTATCTCTAGTAATTTTGTACTTATTTATGAATATTATTGCTACTTATGAAGATTTTTGTGTATTTTTTATTGATTTTTGATGTGATACTATAATACATGTGATGATTATGAACTTATTTGAGTTTTAAAAGATATTATTTATTTAGATTTTACAATTTTTGTTGATTTTATATCTTTATTAAGAGATTGTTATAATAATGTCATGAATGTTGTGATTTTCTTCAGTTTTTTGATGAATATCACTTGTGATAAAAAAAACATTTGTGATGATGAACAGTTGTAGTGAATTTTTTAGATTTTTGGTAGTATATCACCAGTGATTAGTGTTATGATTTTCTTCGGTTTTTGGTAGTATATCACCAGTGATTTCTGTTTTTCGTAGTATAACATCTGTGATGATGAATAGTTGGAGTGGTTTTATTCAGTTTTTGGTAGTATATCACCTGTGATAATGAGCACTTGTACTGATAACTAGTATATATGATGTGACTTTTAGTGTGTGTATATATTTTTGTTTTACATGAGAGATTGAATGTTTGCTTTTTGAAAAAAATGTAGAAGCTGATATTTATGCGCACCTGGACACGATAGAAGCTTCAAACGGTTAGTTTATGTTAATAAAGCTTTAGACATAAAAATTGCATACAATGTGCTGGTATCTTAAAAGAAAATTGTAAATGCAGTTCTAGTGACAAGCGAAATTTTGAAACTATATCCAGATATTGATAAAAGTAAAGGTATATTTTAAACATAAGCATGTCTTCTTTTCTATATTGCCTGGTTTCTCAGTTGTATCACAGGTGATATAAATTGTGATATCACATGTGTGTCAGCTTTCTTTTATTTGTTGAATCAGTTGTGGTAATGGAGGATCTTATGATATCACAGGCGATATCAAAGTTGTTTGAGCTTCTTAAATTTGTTTATGGAGTTGTTGTACTTTTTTGAACCATAGCTACAGTTGTTGTTGATTCTTCGTTTGATGGAGTTGTTTTTTGCAATTTTTAATTTGTAATATCTCTAGTGATATTTCATTGTTTTTTTGTACATTTTGTATATATTATCACCAGAGATATTTCTGTTGTTGTACTTTTTTGAACCATAGCTACAATTGTTGTTGATTCTTCGTTTGATGGAGCTGTTTTTTGCAATTTTTAATTTGTAATATCTCCAGTGATATTTCATTGTTTTTTTGTACATTTTGTATATATTATCACCTGAGATATTTCTCTTTCCAGGTACATGATGGTTTTTGTGCCTTTTACTGGAATTGACAATCACTGACAATCACATGAGATGTGTTATTGTTGGTTCTGGCCTGCTTAAGAATGAAACTACTGAATCTTATGCATGGTTACTCCAAGCATTCAAGAAAGCTTTTGTGCTTTATCTGAATATCATTATAACTGGTCAAGATGGTGCTATGCGAAAAGAAATTGCAGCATAGCTACCTGGTTCCATGCCCCGTCTTTGTCATAAATTAGAAGTTATATATCTCTTGTAATAAATAGTTGGAATTAATTTTTATGAGGTCTTTGATAGTTTACAGAATATTTGTCATTTTATCATTTGTGATAAAGCACGAAAATGAATGAAATGATTACATCATTTATGTGGTTACTTGTTTTTACTTGGTAATTTTTGCTTTTGTGAGTACTTGTGTTATTATTATTTAATTGATATATATGTTGACATGTTCCAAACTATTTTGCGAAGTCTAAACTAGTATTATCATAAATTCTCGACACAATATGAAAACAAAAACATAATAAAATTGAACATTGCACTGTGGTATATGAATACAATATCACAAGTGATAAAGCACATTTTATTGATACAAAACAACATAATTATACAAAGAAATGAAAAAATCACAAGTGATTCATAACTTCTAATATATGAAAGTATAATTAATAAAGAAAGTTTTAAATTATTTGAAAGCTTTTGCATGATATGCCAAATGTAAAGTCGTGGCATAGAACCAGGAAGCTCAGCTGCAATTGCTTTTCGCATAGCACCATCTTGACCAGTGACAATGATATTCGGATAACACACAAAAGCTTTCTTGAATGCTTGGAGTAACCATACATAAGATTCAGTAGTTTTGTTCTAAAGCAGACCGGAACCAATAGTAACACATCTCCCGTGAATGTCAATTGCAGTAAAAGGCACAAAAACTATCATGTACCCGGAAAGAGAAATATCTCAGGTGATAATATACACAAACTGTACAAAAACAATGAAATATCACTAGAGATATTATAAGTTAAAAAGCATACTTGTTTGTTTTGTATGTGGCATAAAAAGAGACAATATCACTAAACTATTTGTGATTGCAAACAAAAGAAGCAACAACTGAAGTTGTAGTTTAAAAAAGCACAACATCTCCACAAACAAATTGAAGCAGGTCAAACACCTTTGATATCGCCTGTGGTATCATAGGTGATATCGCTTGTGGTATCACATGTGATATCGCTTGTGGTATCACAGGTGATACCGCAGATTCAATAAATAAAAGAAAGCTGACATACCTGTGATATCACCTGTGATATCAAACGTGATATCAAGGTTACAGTTAGTACTCTACCAATGGGTTGATAATGGAAAGTTTTTTGGGTTAAGAACTAACTTAAAACCAGTAGATACGCAAGGGACCACGATATACAAAGGCCATAAGAATTACGAGCTCATGCTTAATCTACAGTTTGGGATAAGGTATCAACTGGATATTCATATCTCATTAAAATGTATAATTTAATAAAAGAAAAAGGATGTATATCTATACTCTAAGCCATGAGTGCATCCAAAGCAAGCTCGTGCATGATTCCTACAGTGCAACCATCACCCCATGCCACGATTTTCCATTCCTGCGTAACCAAAGAAGGACAGAATGCAAGTGGAAATTTAGTAACTTATACTATAATGAACAACTAATCAGTAACTTATACTCACAGCATAAATAATAAGCAATATTACACTATGATTAAAAAATAATCAGTAACTGATACTCATAGCTTATCCCCACAACTTATATTTTCATCCTCATCAAAATGTCAAAAATATTATATAAGCAAATTAAACATCTTAACATAAACAACTTATAAATAAACAGACAATTATCACTGGTGATAATAAATGTATATCACTGGTGATACTAAACTAGCTTATAATCATCAACTTCAAATATCACTGGTGATACTAAACGTATGCTACAGAGCAGATTTAAAACCACAATTAGACACAAAAATAACATTCAAATGTAGTTAAAAACATAAATTCAACTAACAACTTAATTAATAAGCAATATTACAAAAGCAGATAACAAAATTATCAAATATTTTTCACTCACACATTTCATCAAACACTTGGTGTGCAACTTGATCACAAGGAATGTTAAACAACTTGATCCACATAATTAACAAACGATTCAACAGCACTATCAACAGCAACAATATCCATCAAATCAGCTTCTGAAAACAAACGGTTCATTCAAATCAAAAGAAGACAAAAAAAAGGATGATAATGATCGGGAGGTGATTATGAGATGATGATCGGAATGGTGACTGGAATGGTGATGGTGATGATGATCGGAACGATGGTGTAGCGGTGGTGTTGCGGTGGTAAATGATTATGGAGGGAAAAGGTAACAGATTATGGAGGGAAGTCGGTTGAGAGAAAACACACAGTTTGTGTGTGAAAAAAAAAAGCAAATGGGAAAAAAATAAATAAAATAAAACTTTATATAGGTGGGTAAATTAGGTTTAAGTGATTAAATATTAGATTAATCTATGCCATTAGATCAAAAAGGATGGAGGGTGAGGATTTGTCCATTGGTATGCGCAAAAAAAGGGTATGCATTTGAATTCCTCATATATAAAACCCCACTTTTTTTAACAGGACTCGAACCACAACTTATTGGTAATAAGAGACATAATCATATCTAGATGATGTTAGATTAAACACTTACTGGTTGGCCACACTTGCTAATCTTGCCAAAAGCCATATATACATTTGTGAAGAAGATTCCCCAAATCTTTCAACAAAAGGGCCAGTGGTTTACTTGTTGTTTTTGATCTTATTCAGACAGTCCCAAAGCCCAATACCGTCTTTTGAAAAATCCAAAATATAGTTCTATCAGATAACAACTCTTTATCTTAGACTAGCATTAAGCAATTCTATCATCTGTTCCTTTTATCACATAGAAAAATAAACACAAATATGTGGCATCTCCAACTTTGTTTATTCCATTAACTACAAATATAGAGGATAAACATAATATTTACGTCAAATTTTACAAACATAATGTCTGATGCGAATTATATGGATTTTGTTTTGCACGCCACAAATAAAAATTACAATTAAAAGTTAAAACTGTCGAAACACAAGAAACAAAGTACAAACAACTATAAAAATCCTAACTAATACAAGGATTGGCAAAGAGCAAACTCAACAGGAGTTCTTACCAAAATTTGAAAAGTTGTATAAAATTTAAAAGGTAGCTCATTAACAAGATTGTTGAGAAGAATCCAATCGGAAAACCAATCCATGTTCCTTCCCAAAACATCCTTGGATCCTCCTCTTCCTCAACTCTTCCTTTCGATGATGGAATATCCTTCGGACATTCGATTTTAATCTGCATGCCGCATAATCCACTATTGTTTTGAAAATAACTCAACTCATCCATAGTGTCCATTTTTTGGCCACGAGGAATTTTACCCGTCAACATGTTGTTGCTCACATCTAGAACTGTGAGGTTGCCAAGCTTATCTAGTGATTGAGGAATCAAACCCGATAGTTCATTATGTGAAACATCCAAGCTCTCTATGCCCACTAGATTGCCAAGTGACGATGGCATTTTCCCAGAAATCTTGTGTGATATGTTGAGCTGTTTTAGAGCTTTGAGATTGCCTAATGATGCTGGTATTTCACCAGAAATATTATTGCCTGACAAGTCCAACAAAATATAGAAATGAAGGTTTTGTAGGCGTTGAGAAGATTTCTTCCAATTCACTATTAAGTCTTGAAGCGGGTCTTTATCAAAACCCGGTCGCTGAGGGGAGTCATCCCATGATTCTGACATATTCATTATTGGAAGGTTTGCCATCTGTCGTGGAATGCTTCCAGTCAGGTTGTTCCAGGAGAGATCAAGAATTCGAAGATAAGTGCACCTGGAAATATTGATCGGGATATATCCGCTGAGGGAAGTGTTTCTAAGGATAAGGATTTCAAGATTAGGGAAATGAGGGAGAATATCTTGTAAATTTCCTGTAATAACGCTATTATGAAGATCAAGAACTCTAAGTATGACTAATTTAGTCAAATTAAAAGGCAGACTGCCAGAAAACTTATTCCCGCCTAAATAAAGAATTTCGGTAACTGTAGGAAAATTCGTCGGGATCTTACCCGATAAGTTATTGTCGGACAAGTCTAGAAAAAATTCATATCCAGCTTTGAAAATAGGTAAACTGTCACCAGTGAATCTATTTCGGGACAAGTCGAGTAACCGTAATCCCGTTAAATTGGAGATGGATTTTGGGATTAGTCCTGAAAAATGATTTTCCGAAACCGCAAGATAATAAATACTTGTAGCGTTACCTATGCTTTCTGGCAACTCCCCTGAAAAATTGTTCCGGGACAAATCAAGAGCCCATAACCTATTAGATATAAACAGGCTAGGCGGGATTGATCCGCTGAGGTTGTTATCTGAAAGACCCATCGAACCGATTCTGTTCATCTCCGCCAGCCAATGTGGGAATCTTCCCTCCAATTTATTCCCGCTCAAATCAAGTACAACCAACTCTTTCTGTGATGAAATCCATTCAGGAATTTGGCCTGAAATTCTACAAGATGGCATTGAGATTATTTCAAGACTACATCTTGGAACAACCTTAGTTGTGTTATTCCAAATCAAGTTGCTTCGCTTTCCACCGATGTATAATCTCTTTAGAGTTCTGATTTTGAATAACGAAGTCGGGATCTCACCGGCGAGCATGTTGTCGTGGAGTTGAAGGTACTCTAACTTGCTCAAGTTTTGCATCGATGATGGTATCGGACCTGTTAACTGGTTACTACTCAGTAACAGAGAAGTCAAGTTGGTTAGTCTTCCAATGGAGGTTGGAATTTCCAATGATAAAGAATTTTTTGCCAAATCCAGTGATTCTAATTTCGTGAGGTTTGCAATTGATGATGGGATACCACCGGAGAAATGGTTATTTTCTAATGAAAAATACCTTAACTTTGTTAAATTTCCAATCTCTTCTGGGATGTTTCCTTGAACAAAATCCCCATTTCTCAACCACAGTGATTCAAGATTTCGAAGCTTACCAATTTCAGGGCTTAAATGTCCCCCGAGCTTATTCTCACTAAGATCAAGATCTCGAATCGATTCGAGTTCAAAAAGTTGAGCAGGAATCGGACCCTGGAAACCATTAACACTTAACCTCAATGTAGTCAATTTTCGAAAAGAACCCAGTTCAGGTCCTAGTTTGCCCTCAAGTAAATTCCAGCTCATGTCCAAGTAACGTAAATTTGTTAACTGGAAAAGTTGGCTGGGGATGGAACCATTGAAGTTGTTCACGTTCATGTCAAGATGAAGCAGTTTGGTGAGATTACCAAACCCATCTCCTGGGATCTCGCCTCCAAAATAATTATACGAGATATCAAGTAATTCAAGTGACCGGATACGAAAAATCGGACTCAAGATTTCAGAAGATATCAAAACTGGATCAAAATCAGGAGGGATGACTACCTTATATAGAAGAAGCTCGGTAACACTTCCGGTTCTGGAGCAATTAACACGCTTCCAAGAACAACAATCAGAAGCAGGATTCCATGAGTCTAGTTCTACAAACTTGACGGGATATTTGGAATTGTAGATGGCGGTGAGGGTGGATTTGAAGTGAAGCAGTGCTTGCTTTTGATGAATGGGGCAAGAGAATGTTGGGATTACAATCGAAATGAGTATTAACAAGATGGATAACATTAACTTTAAAATTGGTGTGCTTGCCATGGTGGATTTTGGTTGTTTTATATTTTTGATTCATTGGTGTATGTTCTCCTAGTCATTATATAGGGAATGAAAATGCAGAGATTTTTTTCTTTCTTTCTTTTTATTTGTTTATATAAATTCATAGAAAATAATGTGCTACTTCATGCAGACGCAATGTTATGACTCTTTTGCTTTTACATGTAAAAGTAGCTACTAGCTAGATGTAAAAGTAGCTAATAGCTAGTAAATTGATAATACTATACTAAAGGCTTTTGTTAATCATATTTTTAAGGTTATGGTTTAATTTAAATGCCAACATATTAGTGATTCAATTACTAATTAGTTATATGTGATTTTTTAGTATTCTAGCTATCAAATACTAAAAAGTTATAGCCAAACTTCAATCAAGCGATGGACAATGGGGCATACAAACTTCAGGTTCAAAGTAAAATACACCCCACAGGTGATATATGTGGTTGACAAAACTCGCCTTCTTAGACGCGGTGGCTAACCAATGTATTCTTTGAATATACATAAACTTTGTTGCGTGTGATTACTTTTAAAAAGATAAAACGTGACACTGTTTGTTATAACATCAATTCAAATAGCTATACTTGGTGGAAATAACGTTATTTTAAGTCTTATTTATTCTTACAGAAACAAGAGATCGAGAGTACTATATTGGTGTGCAATACGTATACAAAACTAATACCTACGAAAATAGATCATATCAATCTATAGTGTAATACATACTTAACAATAAAGTATTTTATTTGAACCGTTTATTACAACATTTAAATCTAACTTTTACAAAGTAATGTCTTCATTTTAATAAAATCAGGGCCTGTCAAAAACAAAGATAAGAATGATACCCAATATCCTTTTGATGTATTTCTTAAATGTGAGGCCTAAATAAATCGAACATAAATGACATCATATTTATTAAAACTTCTATTTCTAGAGCATCAGATGGTCCAGGTTACATGAACTTCGATAGGAACACTTGTTTAGTTGACTTGGTGGAAAATAAGGTCGTTTTTAAGTATTAGATCCGGTCAACCAACATGAGAGTAAATTAGGCGTTGGTCTTTTTGGATATGAGGCATAGAACAAAAATGGAGTTATCATACATTAATAAACATGCCGTAAGAAAAGGGAAACAATTGACACCAAGACTTATTTTGTACACGAAAACACTACAATCATGAACTAATCAAGAATATTGGACTTTTTAGTTCAGTGATACTAATCAAGCATGTAACAGTTAGGCTAGCTGTTTGTTAATTTGGACTTTGTTTGAACGTTTCATATTTTAGTGCATGTCTTTATATTACAACAGGAGTATATATTTGCTATTTTTAATTTCCAGTGTAAATTTATATATATTGTCTTAGAAAGATCCATAACACTAACTTTAGCATTGGTATTTGGTCTGAAAATAAGTCTGAAAATTACATCATGCTTATTTTGTTGTATACTATGCTTATTTTGTTGTAAATTTGAAAATTTGTTACAGCTAGTACATTGTGCTTAAATGGTTGTAATTTTTGGTGAAGGGGTGTTTTTAATAGCATTAATTTTGTTTGATAGAATTTTGGTCTTAAAATGACATCACACTTTATTTTGTTGTACAATATGCTTACTTTGTTTTAATTCTGAAAATTGGGTGCATTAAAGTGTTGTAAACCATGCTTAATTTCTTGTAAGTCTTAAAATTTTGGAGAGAGAGTCATTCCTACATTAAATTTCACTACTACAAATAATAAAGCACATTATACAAATATTCAAGCCCGAGCGGGCAACGGGCCAAATGGGCTTGAGCCCGAACGGGCTCGAGCCAGAACAAGCACGGGCTATACGAAATTCTTGATATCCGTAAATTTATTGTCAAAAAGAACATAATAAACTAAAACACATTATTCATCGAAAATTTTTATTTCAGGGTACCCGCCGCTGCAACGCGCGGGTACCCTGCTAGTTGAACAAGACTTATATACGAAACGAGAGTAATTACAAGTCTTCATGAAAACAATCCAATAAGAAATGGACTTTGAGTACATTGTATTTGTAAAAAATTTCTTGTTTCCATAATACTTAGGTGGTCCAGGTTTACATCGACTTTGATACACATGTTTTGGAATAATTGGAAAATATTCCACAAAAAGACTTGTGACTTTGTGGAAAATAAGTTCGTTAAGAATTTGTCTAAGAAAATCAAAGTAAATGAAACGTTAGTCTTTTCGGATGTTAGCCATAGAAAAAAAAGTGTTTATCATATATTATTTTTAGAGTTAATTACAAATTTTGTCCCTGTGGTTTACATTTTGTTACATCTTTCGTTCTTTAACTTTAATAATTACACCGCCCGTCCCTGTGATTGTCTATTTGTAACAGACATATCCTTTGACCAAACGGCTGTTTGTGTCTCTTTATTAAATCTTTGCATATAAGTGCATTTTGGTTAATTTCTTCCTTGTCATTTTCAACCTTCACTTTTTCAAACTTTTTAACTTTTCTTTTTATAATTTCAAAAACACAAATAAATGTATATATCTTCAACTTGGAATCTTTTTAAAAAATGTTCATGTTTCTCACTATAATGAAGCACAAACATGTTATTTGTAGAATTACTATTAACACAATATTTCTATCCTTATGCTCAAAATTACTATAAACACAATAAAGTTCGTCTTTTGTACATGATTGGTGTTTGATGAAGGTGTTCAGTGTTCACCAAGTGTTTGATGAACATTTGAGCGAATAAAGAGTAGAACGATCGTCTAATACTGTAAAGGTCAATTTCATGGTGCAATTACGATTAATAGACTAACTAAGACTCTAAATGAATTATATACCGACAATCTTACATACAAGTCATCAACACATAACTACTTGCAATGTTCACTACAAGAAAAATGCTTTTTGGCGTTCGTACGACATATTTAGGGACGTATGTGAAGCCAGCAACACAACTAGCGACTTTAGTGGTAGGTCGCTATATATGAGTCGCAAATTTTTGTGACTTAGTCTACCTCGACGCTAAAATTTGCACGACTATAGCGACTTCTTAATATGTCGCTAAAGAATAGTGACTTTATTATTATAAGTCGCAATTTATGTTGCTATTTCTAAAAACATCGCTAACAACGTCGCCATCGTTGTTCTCAATATAAGTCGCTACTAGTGTTGCAATTTAGGTCTTTTGTGTATGTTACTGTTCACCAGCCATACTGCCCTGGTCACTATTTGGTATTGAAATACAATAATGATAATAAGAACATCATCAACAACTTGAAATGTATAACAAATGAATGGTTTTTTTTCCATATAATTACAACACTACAAGAATAATATTCGTTTGACTCAACGGTCTAAACTTTTTTAAAGTACCAAACAAAACAAGAAAGTTAAAGTGAACTATTCCTGTGACGAAAAAATGCAATAAAAAAACATCTCACACCGTCATCGGAGCTTGATCGGGTAGCCACACTGACCTAACCAATCTGACATGTGCTTTTAAGAAACCTGCAACCCAAACCCATTTAATCTTACTGGAGAACAAGAAAAACAAAAATGAACCGTATAATCCTATATTGATAAGTCTTATTTAAACGACATTAGATCGAGTTGGTGCCACTAGGAATACTTGCACAGCTGACCTATGAGTGTTTATGACAATATAGAACATGAAATGAGACATTTATAAACATTAGTCGTCTACATATTTACCTGGGCATGAAGAACTTAATCACGGCTAGAAATAGGAAAAAATAGTGTTGTTGTCCTCCTTTCTGCAGGTGTAACGCATCTTACTTGTTCAACCCTCCTGTATCATGGTCAAGAAGTCAAACATTTTAATATTAACAAATAGCTAAAGCAAATTACTACTGTGTTAATGTTGGAATTATTACATCATGACATTCATATATAATGAACCAAACACATCAAGTGAGCATAGCGGAAGCAATTATAACAAGATCAAATAACATGTAATTAATTAATCAATATTTAAATAGTAAACATACCTTGATGATTCTAGCCCGAACAAGAATCAATGCAATCTTCCGGAACCAAGAACCCTAATTAGGGTTTATGTGGATTACAAGAATTACCCCTTACCTTTTTGTAATTCAATCCAAGAATCAAACAATAGTGTGTTTGATTCACATTCTTGTACACACGTACTAATTTAAGAAAAAGTTTATGCAAGTAATAAACACAAAACTTGTTTTGATCTATGAAAATCGAAACCCTTATGGGTTTAGTTTGATGGATCGACAAGCACAAAGAGAGGAGAGAAAAACACCAAGATGTGTGTGTACAAGTTATGAGAAAACAAGACATCTTGGGTTTGCCTATATACTAATCAATACTTGGAGCACAAGGCACAAAGGAGGTGGGTTTACCCTCCTTGGCCGATCGGTTGGAGTCCCCCTAGGGGATTCCGGAACCTTCTCTTGTTTCCAAAATTTCCTTAGTATTACTTTCCTAATCTTCGTTTAATAGGTCATTAGTCATTAATCATTAAATACTAATTACTATTAATTATTTTATGTTTAATAATTACTTATAACATTTTATAAATAATTATTACTTTTTCTCTTCATACGTATTGTGTGCAATCCCGTGATCTCAAGTTCAATCCTAACACACGACTATTATTATTTTGTCTATAAAACCAACAGCTCCCACTTAGGCATATCATAATAGTGTGATCACATCGGTTAGCGTCTTGCAACACGCCGATGCCTCTAGTACAACTTAAGTAAGGCTCCTGGAAAACCTTTTAATGATTTCTCATTATTATTATCCCTTTGTTTCTAATACCACGTTAAATAAGGATATGGATCTAGGTCATTCCTTAATTAACCATTCTGTTTCTCGTTTTTAGATATTGACAAGATTACCAAATCTTCCGAACCTTTCCGGAAAGACCTTGGGCGTAGCCACGCAAACACCTTGACAACCCTACGAGGGGCCTAGCAGTATTAAACTCCAAAAATTAATTTAAAGGAACAAATTCTTTATTGATTACAAGCAAAACACACAAACTTTGTAACACTTCCGAAAACAACCCTTATGACTACCAGTTACGTATAGCGTTAAGTTGTTCCACAAAAATGTACTACATCCTTGACCGTTATCTTGTATCTCAAGTTTGAGGATAACTTCTTATGATTTACTTAATGACAAGATCCATAAAGTAACATCATATAGTTGGGATAAGTCCTATATTCAGTATCATCGAATATCGTCTGAAATGGCATGACTACGCATCAATATACCAGTATATTATACCAACTTCAGATTTGTCTTAATTTAATAATATTCCCATATTATTAACTGACAACGGACAATTTAGAATAACTTTTATTCATGGATTTAAACATACAAAAATAGGACAACAATAATTAACAAAATAAATAAACATACCAACATACTTTATTTCATTAAATAATAATTGTTTACAATATCCTTTATCCAAATACTAATCACAGTTATGCATGAAACTACTAGCTAATTTAAGCCCAATTCCATTGGCCAATTCATTAAGCTTTTCTTTTGCCAAAGCCTTAGTGAATGGATCAGCTAAGTTATCATCTGTGTGAACTTTCAGCAGATTTATTTCACCTTCGTCAACCTTTTCACGAACAAAGTGATACTTCCGTAGAAAATTTCTGGTGCCTCTCATGACTCCAGGTTCATTGGCAAATATGATTGCAGCAGAATTGTCACAATACATATTAATAGGTAATTCAATTGAAGGCATTACACCAAGCCCATAAACGAATTTCCTAATCCAAACAGCCTCCATAGCAGCTTCTGAAGCAGCAATGTATTCAGCTTCTGTTGCAGACATCGCAATTGTACTCTGCTTCTTGCTCCTCCATTGATAACAAAGACATAACCCGTCTGAGGCTTCGAATCATCTTTATTACTTTGAAAGGATGCATCACAGAAACCTGTAACACAAAGTTCTGCAACTGGATCTCCACCATATACCAAAAACATATCTTTTGTATTTCTCAAATACTTAAGAATATGCTTAACAGCAATCCAATGTTTTTCACCTGGATTCTGTTGAAATTGACTGGTAATATTTTGAGCAAACGCCACATCTGGCCGAGTGCATTTTACCGCATACATAATAGATCCTACAGCCGAAGCATAAGGAACTTTACTCATGCGAGCCACCTCAGCAGGTGTTGAAGCACAAAACTCATTACATAAGCCATGTTTTACTTCCATTGGCAAATTTCCTTTCTTGGAATTTTGTATATTGAACCTCTTCAATACTTTGTCAATGTAAGCACTTTGACTTAATCCAATTAACCGCCTTGATCTATCTCTATAGATTTTGATTCCCAGAATGTATGCAGCTTCTCCTAAATCTTTCATAGAAAAGCACTTTCCAAGATATGCCTTAACTTTTTGCAAACTTGGAATGTCTTTTCCAATGATCAATATGTCATCAACATATAAAATTAGGAAAATTACATTATCACTCCCACTAGCTTTGTGATACACACATGGCTCATCAAGATTCTGAGTGAATCCAAACTTTTTGATCTCAGCATCAAATCTCTTGTTCCATTGTCGTGATGCTTGCTTTAATCCATAAATGGACCTTTTAAGCTTGCATACACGATTTGGAAACTCTGGATTTTCAAACCCTTCTGGTTGTGCCATATAGATGTCTTCATCTAGATGACCATTTAAGAAAGCGGTTTTCACATCCATCTGCCATATCTCATAGTCATAGTACGCTGCTATAGCTATGAGAATCCTTATAGCTCTTATGTCTGCTACAGGAGAAAACGTCTCCTCGTAATCAATTCCAAAAGTTTGAGTAAAACCTTTTGCAACTAGACGAGCCTTATAAGTGTGTACATTTCCATCCATGTCAGTCTTAATCTTGTAGAGTCACTTACTCCCAACTACCTTGGCACCAGGAGGGAGGTCTACTTCTTCCCAGACTTCATTTTCATGCATGGATTGTATTTCCCCATTCATAGCAGCTTTCCATTTAACATTTTCAGGACAATTAATGGCAGCTCTATAACTAGTAGGTTCATTAAGATCCCCTAGTAAATGCTCATCAACCTCTACATTAAGACATAGACGGTCAGGAGCTTTCACAAATCTTGAAGATCTGCGAATGGGAACTACTTCAACTTCCGGTGGAGGACCCAGACTTTCCGGTTCTATAGGAAGTGTGCTAGTGTTTTCTGAAGGTAATGCATTATCTAGATTATCTTCTAGATCATATACTCTCCCA